>JAQFVV010000002.1:0-629178 GCA_028023455.1 Epiperipatus broadwayi
AGAACAAACATTCAAAGAATATTTACTTTATATTATATCAATCAAATCATTGGATATTATTAACAGTTTATCAATTAAGGATAAATAAATCATCATTATACCAATGGATTAAAATACTTTGTAAAAGATCTTCATTAGGATTATGAATTATAGACTTAAATATCTACTCTTAACTCTGGAAAATAAGTTTTTCTTTATTTATTTATTTATATATATTATAACAATGCTTGTATTATTTTAATATGTGTATTATTATTATTATTATTATTATTATTATTATTATTATTATTATTATTATTATTATTATTATTATTATTATTATTATTATTTCAAATTTGGCATCATTATATCTTAATAGGAATATCTAAATTTAATATTAAATATAATCGATTAAAAGCTTGACATAATTCAGCAAATTAGATGAAGGATATTAAAAAAATAGTTATTATTTAACAGATATTTTAAACAGGATTACATTATATTTACTATATACTATAATAAACATTTAATGTATTTTATTTATTATAAATACATATAATATATAAGTTATACAATTGTAAATAGTATGTATATATTAGTAATTATTAAACATATAAATAAGAACTGTAAATAAATTAATAAGTTATATAAATTATTAATTTTTGAATTCAGATATTGTTTTTATATATCTGTTAATTTAAATTATATTATTTACTTTTGAAAGTTTATTATAGTATTGAATTTTATCATGGGGTATTAGATAAGAATATTATTTATTAATATTTTAAAATGGTAAAATTCATTCGTATTTATTTATTAATATTTTATTTATCTTATACATTATATTTTTATTGTTTATTAAATATTGAATTATTAACTTGATCTCTTTGTCTAATCATTATTAAATTATATTATATATATATATATGTTAGTATTATAAATATTATATAAACATCAATTATTACTTAATGCTTACATAAAGGCATATTAAATAATGACTTGTTTTGAAATTATCCCCGAAAAGAGCTAATTGCAAATTCTCCATGAGTTCGAATATCGTGGCATAATGGTGATTGAAAGAGGGATGAAATATGGATGAACTAGTCTAAATTATATCTAAATTTATTTAAAAATTATTGAGCTAGCATAATAAAGAAGATATAATCATGGACTTAGTATTTCATTGATTCATTTCTAGCATTCTATCTGAAGACACAAAGTCTGATTGTAGTGAAATGCATATCCTCTGTCTAGAGAATTTAATCATCCCATTATATTTAACAAGCCCAACTTAGACTTTAAATATAATCAATTCCGTTATATTTGGTGCACAATGTTTTGGGCCTTGAACATTTAAGTTCATCACAGGTATAAACTACATACTGTTACATATTTCGCATCAACAGGGGCTATTGAATATATGGTTTCCAGGCATTATATAAGACACATTAACTGGAGCCATTGAATTTATGATTTCATTTCATTATATATGGTGTTTATAATTGTAAGATTAAAATATTTTTAAAAATGATGATATATATAGATATATGATTTAGAGAGATCAATATTTAAATAACTAATTATAAAATTGTGTTTTAAATAAGAGTTAAGTGGGATAAGATTTTAATATAGACTTAGGTGTTTAAAAAAATATACACATATATCATTAGAACATCATAAGTATATATAAATAGCATGAAGTGATAAAGAACTTTACAATATAATATTTTGGTTATAAAAATATATATACACTTGAGTAATATTTGAATTAAGTTAAAATTTATTATGCTTCGGAGTGGGAAAATGTTTTCTAACAAAGGTACTGAATGCTCTAGTCAAATGCAAGCTGATTTGCATAATGAAATAACTGATTATATTGATAAAATTATAGAACAATCATCATTAGTACATGCACCTGGGGGTTCTACAACCATAGTTGAATACCCTCAAGAATTCAGATCAAGTGTTATCTCAAATACAAAATATAGTTGATGAAGATTTAAATCAATCATCTAAAATTGAGAGTAACCAATCACTGAATGTTGATACAACACAGGATATAAACAATAACACAGCTATAATGCATATGTTACAAATATTTATGAGTGATTTGAATCAAAAATTAGAAAGTCATGGTAATAGTTTAAGAAATGTAATCAAAAGTGATATGTATAATAATAAAAGAGAAAGTAAAAAAAATTACATTAGAAGATGGAAAAGAAATTTTACCTGGTAAACCTTATCATTGGCATGATTGGTACATTGTTGCTACTCAAAATTATTGATATATTTGGAGTAAATATGTAATTTTAAGTTTATATAAAGACAGTGTAGGATGGTTTGAAATTATTTTGGATGAAAAATCTATTACTATGTTTGCTAATGGTTATTATTTTGAGAATAATAATAGGGAACTATATCTAAAAAAAATACAAAATGCACATATTCAAGTTAAGCCTGATACTCCTAGTCAATCTATTTTATCTTCAATTGATTCAATATGTTTAGCTAATTGGAAATTGTTTTTTTATATATGAAAAGGATGATAGAATTATTATTCGTAATTTAGATAATCAACAACAAATTATTATTTTACAAAAAGATTTACATGGTTTTATTTTTGAATCCAATCAAGGTAATAAACATTCTTTTAATGCTGAAACTTTACTTGACACTGAATTTTCTACTGGTTGGATATCTCAGATTCCCAATGATGGAATAGAAAAATGTCCTATTAACTTTATTTTAGAGGAGACAATATTAACTCCACAAATAAATTTCATTAAAACAATCATGAATGGTACAATGCAGATTAAGGTCAACAATCAACAAGAAGAACTTCAAACTTACTTTGAATGTAATGATTATACCCAGAGTAAATCATTATTAGTTCAGTTGATTACCAAAGAAGAAAACTATCAAAATCACTTTCATATTCCACAACAGAGTAAAGATATAAAGAATCAGCACAATATTTTTGGAATGGTTAATTTAAATCCATTAAATTCAAAAGGAATTGTGGAAATAAATGAAGAAAAGACTCTCCAAAACATACAAGTCACGGAGATGTGACAAACAGAGATAAAGTATAAGACTCAAGATGGTAAAAAAATAGAAAATGAAGTAGTGAATAATTTGGAAATTGTTGTTAAAGATCTTGATGGGATAAATGAGCCTAATACAAAATCTATTTTTTCACATCAGATATTGTTTGAGACAAGGAATGATTCTCTTAAAACTAATAAACATATCTATGATAATAGTAAAGAACAAAGTCTTAGACAAAATCATTTAGAATTTATTAAAAAAGATCCACAACAAATAATTGACTCTAATAATAGATTAAATTTTCAATATTATATAATGCTTGAAACTGAAAATTATTTTATTAGTATTGATTTAGAAGGATTAAATTTAAATATTAGTAAAGTTAATTATGTAAATGAATCATTAATCTCCCAGATGAATATTTCAAAAATTCAAAAAGGTCATACATTCCATAAGTTATGTAATACTTATGAAGGTCCATTTACTTTCATTAAACACATTAATTATAGTGCTTAATGAAGATAAGCACTATTATGGAAGGACTTTCAAGGATTGTGACCATTTAAAAATGAAAACAGAGAATGAGTAATGATTGAACCCATCATAGTTTGTTAAAGAAAAAAAATGTATATATAGAAATTTTGATGATATAAACATTGATGAAGGAACTAGATATAGAAAAATTAAATTAAACATGTATATACTTGGTTAATGAAATTTAATCTTTGGTTACTTGATCTAGAATAGGAAGTACACCAAATGGTTAATATTATAAAGTAATAAAATGCCAACATAATTTATAAATCTATATGTATATAAGTATGTATAGAAAGAATACTTAATAGTCTTAAAGAAATATTCTCACCTATCTGACTACACTTTCATTAAATTAAACCTATATTATTTAAAAAATATAAACCTATAATTTATGAACCCAAAATAAATGGAGAAAATGACATTTTACAAGCTCATAAACAACTTGTTAAAATGGCAAGTAATAGAAATCGGAATAAAAAAATGTATTTATGAATTTAAAGTTGGAGATTAAGTGTTGATAAAGGCTTTCCATTCCAGTAAACCATTAGAGAATAAATATTATAAACTCTACAACACATATGAAGGATCTTATACTATGTTAAAAAGGCAGGTCCAAATGCATTTTGGATTAACCAAGAAGGAGAGATTCGTGATATGTATAATTCACGAATTTTAAAACCTTATTTTAGCTGTTTATAATGAGATATAGAGAAGTATGGTGAACATCAAGATAAGTATATGGGTAGTGTAAACCATACAGTTGTATAAAAAATAGTGATCAATGTAATAAAAAAAATAGTTAAGAACATTAGCTTTGATGAGGATATTCTTTAATGCCTTGAAATAAGTAAAAACAATAGAGTCAATTCATATTAATAAATGGATACTCTAATATTTATTTAGTTCTTTTTACATCTATAAGTCTTAAAGAAGCAGGAATAAGGCTAGTAAGTATATTTGTGTTGTCCAAGAAGGAAACACATTATTTTACATTATTTTTTTTTATTTTTTTTTTAAAAGTTAACCATCAAAGTCCTTAATTGTTGATCATTATCAAAAGAATAATATAGCCCAAGTATAAAGAAGATATAACATTTAAAAAAATTATTCAACCCTTCATAAAATCCAAGTATAAATGTAATTAAATTATAAGAACATACTAAAATATTTGTAAGTGTTTAAAATTTTAACTTAAATTAAAATTTTAATCCTCTGAGGGAAAGGGAAATATAATAGTAATTTCCAGTTATTATCATTACTCTAACATACTTTTATCTCTAATGAAATTATTTATAAATATAAAATATATTTGATTATTTTAATATGTATATATTGTGACTGTAAATCTTCTCATGGCCAACTATAGCCATCGAAGGCCATTGCCCTCTCAACTACCTATCATGCCGAACTCGTTGCAGCACCAAAAATTGTAACCATTTGATTGTGTCCCAACTACGTAATATCACCAAAACATAAGTGCACTAAGAATTGTAACCTCGATCACCTATCAATTCCCTTTGCACATTATCAGCTATTAAGAGCTGTATCCAAAAGCATATCATGCTATCTATTTAATGCACCAAAGACCACAATCAACATCTGGAGCAACTTACCATAGACCAAACTAATGATCTAACATAAACTTTTATGATTTAATTTGATCGCAGCCAGGGTGTACCGCGAAGACCTATCATAGTAGTATGATAAAATACATTAAACAAATTATAAGTGCAATGTTATTACTTTTAAACCTTATTTTGCGATTTTATGGTATGCGACCCTATGGCCGACCATGTACAAGATGGCATAATTTGGGGAATCACATAAGATTATGAAATTTTAAACCATCTATATGATTTTTAATATGAATGCTAGTCCAGGTAAAGCTTTGCAATAAATAAATATAAATACTTGGGTTCTTTTTTTATAGTTTACTATATTATTGAGACTCTTATTATACTGACAAATGACAATTTAAAAACGTTAAGTAAATATATTCAATCATGTCATTATCTGGTAAATCTGTTTACAAGTTTAATAATTAATTTATATTTTATACTAGAATCAACTACGCAAAACCACAATGATGGAAAAGGTAAATGGGATTTTATTGTACCTTACACATCATAAACTACCAAAGACGAAAAGCATCTAAATGTTTTCTCAAAAAAAAAATATTTATAAACTCTTATATCATGTTGACGATAATATGTAATTCAAGGTATGCTCTTCAATGTATGCTGTTCAATGTATGCTCTTTAATGTATGCTCTATCCAAAGTTTATGATTTCTGATTTTATGAATGACACATAGCAACGTCACAGTAAGTTTAATTATAAATCAACTTTTATTGACAAATTTATGAATAATAAGTAATTAATTCCAATGTTATAATTAAAGACATAAATAAACAAATAAAATAAATAAATGATAATTCCATTGACTTTCTTCAATAACATCTCATAGGTACAGTTTTAAAATCTAATCATACCTTATTTCAATCTAATATAATGAATATTGAGGAGATTATACGAAATTCAGCATCAAACTCATTAAATATTTAACGTCATTTCCAGATTCAATAAATCCCTACCGAAAACTTATAATCATATAATAAATAATATTATGTCTGTAGGATTTAGCTATAATGTAATCATTAAATAAAGTGAAAATGTAAACTTACATTCCGGTAAATAATAATCAACCAACAGTTAATTATCATGAAGTAACTTGAATAGAGTGTCCTGCTACAATTTAATAATCTAACTTATAAACTCAACTTACACTTGAAAGAAGATGATTTAGCAGATCAACTGAAATACTTTGCCCAACTTATATCTGTGAAGCAAACATATTCCTGTGGATGTATTCATCTACATGTAGGAATTAAATAACACTAAACACTTTGGTGGATTTATACACCTTCATAAAGCAATAAGTACAAGTACACCATTCCGCGGATTAACCACCAGCACAGGAATGAGTGTAAAATACAAAATTGGCAATTAAATAATCTGCGGATTAACCACCAGCACAGATTAATGCCTTTTAACATTCTAAAACAACATTACTATTTACTTCACATTAAAGTGCAAAATCATCCTCCTCAGTTCTTCTGACCATTCAGAAAATGCTGACACTTTAGCAAATGTGGGTTCTTGCTTAATAAAATGTTACACTAATCAGGACAACTAATGTACTAACTTATCTTGCTTAAAATAAAACATAGGTAATATAGTATAAGTAATATTAGTATAGGAATATAAATCTGGAAAGACTCACAAAATACCTCATAAAGATTGATATATCTCATGAATTCATTTCGTACTTTTCAAGCTTTTCGCAAGCGCTATTCTCTTGAATAAATATTTTATTCAACCCCTATTAATTTAAACTTAATAAAATATAACTTATGAACTTCACATGCAAGTTCATATAACAATAAAATTAAATAATACATTATTCATCAAATACATAAAATTTAACAGGTGTGTGTGTGATATAAATTAACTGTATAGCATTTTATAGTTCACTACATGAATTATAGCAGGTGCATGTATCACAAATTGGATTGTATAGCATTTTATAACTCCAAATAGGATCCGTGGAATCCATGTACGATGCGTCGAACAATAAATATACGAAGCAATAGCTATATCTTTAGTTGAATCCCATACATGCAATTTTATCCGTTTGTATTTGTTATTATAATCACTATTAGATTACCGATTTTACGTGGCTACATAAACATGAAACAATTTCAAAAACACGACATGCAGAATTTAAATGAAAATGTTTTTCAAAAGTTATTAATCTCTACATTTTTCTATTAAAATGTTCCAAGTTTATCACATCCATGCGAATATTTATTCATCCATGCTTAAATCTAGGAATACTAATTATAGCAATTAATTCAATCATTCCAACTGACGATAAAATTAGAAAATCGCTTTGATTAATTCTTTGAAAACTATTTATTATCCAAATGTTAAACAAATTAACTAGCAAATAGATTACTGTCATAGTAAAGTTAAATATCAATCAATACTATATTTTATTAGAATTAGATACGGAAATATTAAACTATGTTGATAACTTAACATTTTACTTGAATTTAAACTTCTTCTTTTTTTTTAAAAAGCAAATTTTTATATTCATAAAAAATTCTGTAATTAAAATACTTATTTAATTTTTCCAAATTGTAGAATAATAAACATTTTAAAACATACCAAATTCTTGCAATTAATTCTTTTAAATTTAAACTGAGAAGCTCCGACATTCCAAAAATGTAATATTGGGAAATTATTACCAGTGATTCGATCCACTTGGCCAGCCAACTTGAACAGACTTTTAAATTTAGCAATTCATCTTATAACTAATTACCACTATGTTATATTTACGTTTATAGCAAATTTTGTGGTAATCCATTTACTTATTAACTATTTTAAAATAAGCTTATCAAATTTACACCATTTGCCTTTTACCATTTTCTTTTCTTTTTCCCTCCAAAAGCAAACTATCAGACAATCTTCTCTCTTAAATTCGCGCTCTTTTCTTTTTTTTTTTTTACATTGAGACGCATACGTAATTACTGTATTTATTTTTAATAATTAATATTTAATTGAACAAATGGTTTTTTAATTCAATGGAAATAATAATTTAAGATCATTTTAAACAAATAAAACAAAATATTATTTTTAATAATATTTTACCAAATTTTTATGTGTTGTCAAATTTTAAAAAGTTAAACATTTTGATATGAGTTAGCATATGGGAAGAGGCAAATTTAAATTTATCAAAATAATATAAGAGAGTAATCTGTTCAAAGTGCAAATCAAGCCAATCAAATCACCAAAAGAAGAAAGAGAAATTTTTATACTAGTTACATCAATTATTATATTTTATACTAAAATATATGGTTACAATATATATATACTATTTATATATACATGTGAACTTTAAATAATACATACATTAATGTCAAGCTTTTGAGTAAATGCCAGATTTGAAGTTGAGAATAAATACTTATATATATATATATAATTAAGAGCGTGCTAATAACTCTAAACAAGCTTTTTTTTTTTTATTTATGATAAATGCTACTACAAGAGAAGGCATTCAAATCATTTTTATCTTGGATTGTCCCCATCCCCAGACCGGTTTCGACCTATGGGTCTCTTCAGTGAGGAGTTGGGACATTAGATCTAAAAAACCAACTCAAGCAAAGCATTTATCTAAAAGATAATTGTTAGAAGAAGATCTGAAACTTTTAGACATCTACATGTCTTTAAAGTCAGCTCTCCAACTGAAAAAATCATATGGGCCTGAACTTAATTCAGATACTCCATATATTAGTAGGCTTAGCTCTTTAATTTAGCTAAAGCCACAACAGCAAAATAATAATAGTAATAATAACAAGTCAGATGTCACATGACTTATATATAGCTTGCACTTACAAATATGTAAAATTAAGAGCGTGCTAATAACTCTAAACAAGCTTTTTTTTTTATTTATGATAAATGCTACTACAAGAGAAGGCATTCAAATCATTTTTATCTTGGATTGTCCCCATCCCCAGACCGGTTTTGACCTATGGGTCTCTTCAGTGAGGAGTTGGGACATTAGATCTAAAAACCAACTCAAGCAAAGCATTTATCTAAAAGATAATTGTTAGAAGAAGATCTGAAACTTTTAGACATCTACATGTCTTTAAAGTCAGCTCTCCAACTGAAAAAATCATATGGGCCTGAACTTAATTCAGATACTCCATATATTAGTTGGAGAGCTGACTTTAAAGACATGTAGATGTCTAAAAGTTTCAGATCTTCTTCTAACAATTATCTTTTAGATAAATGCTTTGCTTGAGTTGGTTTTTTAGATCTAATGTCCCAACTCCTCACTGAAGAGACCCATAGGTCGAAACCGGTCTGGGGATGGGGACAATCCAAGATAAAAATGATTTGAATGCCTTCTCTTGTAGTAGCATTTATCATAAATAAAAAAAAAAAGCTTGTTTAGAGCTATTAGCACGCTCTTAATTTTACATATTTGTAAGTGCAAGCTATATATAAGTCATGTGACATCTGACTTGTTATTATTACTATTATTATTTTGCTGTTGTGGCTTTAGCTAAATTAAAGAGCTAAGCCTACTAATATATGGAGTATCTGAATTAAGTTCAGGCCCATATGATTTTTTCAGTTGGAGAGCTGACTTTAAAGACATGTAGATGTCTAAAAGTTTCAGATCTTCTTCTAACAATTATCTTTTAGATAAATGCTTTGCTTGAGTTGGTTTTTTAGATCTAATGTCCCAACTCCTCACTGAAGAGACCCATAGGTCGAAACCGGTCTGGGGATGGGGACAATCCAAGATAAAAATGATTTGAATGCCTTCTCTTGTAGTAGCATTTATCATAAATAAAAAAAAAAAGCTTGTTTAGAGTTATTAGCACGCTCTTAATTTTACATATTTGTAAGTGCAAGCTATATATAAGTCATGTGACATCTGACTTGTTATTATTACTATTATTATTTTGCTGTTGTGGCTTTAGCTAAATTAAAGAGCTTAGCCTACTAATATATGGAGTATCTGAATTAAGTTCAGGCCCATATGATTTTTTCAGTTAGAGAGCTGACTTTAAAGACATGTAGATGTCTAAAAGTTTCAGATCTTCTTCTAACAATTATCTTTTAGATAAATGCTTTGCTTGAGTTGGTTTTTTTAGATCTAATGTCCCAACTCCTCACTGAAGAGACCCATAGGTCGAAACCGGTCTGGGGATGGGGACAATCCAAGATAAAAATGATTTGAATGCCTTCTCTTGTAGTAGCATTTATTATAAATAAAAAAAAAAAAAAAGCTTGTTTAGAGTTCTTAGCACACTCTTAATTTTATATATATATATATATATATATGCATAAATAAAATCTATATATATATATATATATATATATATATATATATATATATTATTAGATCTTAATATTTATTGAAACAATTAAGCATGAAAATGAAATAAAAACACACATGGATATGCATTCTTTCTCTAGTTATTGAAGAGAAGAAAAGAAAATCATTTCTTTTTAAATAACTTTTTCTTTTATAAATATTACTATTCAATGTTTGGAATTAAATATTAACTCTTCCAAATTAAGATAAATCTATGGATTAAAAGTCTATAAGGAAAATATTTAAATTTTCTACTAAATCTTAAAAGGAATAGCAATATAAAAGAAAAGAACTTCTGTTTGAGTTTTTGGAAACTACGTTATTTCAAAACTTCATTATTCTAAATATATATATATATTTAAAATAATTATATATATAAAGAATATTACAATGTGCATTGAGTAGAATAACTGTTGTACTGTAAAGGTTTTGAAACCACCTTACATGCTATTTTGAAATATTAGTTGTAAAAAACGTCTAATGATAATAGAAAAATGGAGAATAAGAACATCAACATTTAAAGAATATTTACTTTATATTATATCAATCAAATCATTGGATATTATTAACAGTTTATCAATTAAGGATAAATAAATCATCATCATACAAATGGATTAAAATACTTCATAAAAGATCTTCATTAGGATTATGAACTACAGACTTAAATATCTACTCTTAACTCTGGAAAATAAGTTTTTCTTTCTATATATATATATATTATAATAATAATGCTTATATTATTTTAATATGTGTATTATTATTATTATTATTATTTTTATTTCAAATTTGGCATCATTATATCTTAATAGGAATATCTAAATTTAATATTAAGTATAATCGATTGAAAGCTTGACATAATTCATCAAATTAGATGAAGGATATTAAAAAAATAGTTATTATTTAACAGATATTTTAAACAGGATTATATCATATTTACTATAATAAACATTTAATGTATTTTATTTATTATAAATACATATAATATATAAGTTATACAATTGTAAATAGTACTTATATATTAGTAATTATGAAACATATAAATAAGAACTGTAAATAAATTAATAAGTTATATAAATTATTAATTTTTGAATTCAGATATTGTTTTTATATATCTGTTAATTTAAATTATATTATTTAATTATAGTTTATCATAACACAGAATTTTATCATAGCATATTAAATAGGAATATTATTTATTAATATTTTATTATGGTAGAATTCATTCTTATTTATTTATTAATATTTTATTTATCTTTTACATTATATTTTTATTGTTTATTAAATATTGAGTTATTAACCTGATCTCTTTGTCTAATCATTATTGAATTATATTATATATATGTTAGTATTATAAATATCATATGAATATTAATTATTAGTTAATGCTTATATAGAGGCATATTATATAATGACTTGTTTTGAAATTATTCCTGAAAAGAGCTAATGGCAAATTCTCCAAGAGTTCGAATATCGTGGCATAATGGTGATTGAAAGAGGGATGAAATATGGATGAACTAGTCTAAATTATATCTAAATTTATTTAAAAATTATTGAGCTAGCATAATAAAGATAGATATAATCATGGACTTAGTATTTCATCAATTTATTTCTAGCATTCTATCTGAAGACCCGAAGTCCGATTGTAGTGAAATGCATATCTCTTTCTAGGGAATTTAATCATCCCATTATATTTAACAAGCCCAACTTAGACTTTAAATATAATTGATTCTGTTATAATATATTCTAACATTAAAATTCTAAGCACAGTGAACAAGGAAAATATAAGCTAGCAAAGGTACAATCAAATACCTGATATTAAGTGCACTTAGTGCCGATGAATGAACAAGATGCACCCTCTATCATGGTGTGGCTAAATATGCACAAAAGTAATATAACATCCACTTAAAATTGCCTCAAAATACTACTGATAATAAAAGGCATGGAACTAATAATAATAATAATTCAATTCAATTCAATTTATTCATAAATAAACAACTCAAACAAGGCCACAAGTATTTACAAAGTAATATATATCTGTATTATAAATTACAAAGTAGTATATACAGATATGTAAAAATACTATTTACATTATTGTCAATGTAAGATTGCTTTTATTTTGTCCTTAAATTGTTTATAGTTTAAAGAAAAAATATCGATATCTGAAAACTTTTGATTATACTCTAGTTGCAATCTATACAATGGTGAATTAATTGAATGTTTTAATATAGGTAAATAAAACAAATCATGACATCTAGAATTATAAGATGGAATCCTAATTGCAATTCTTGTGATTGCATATTCTAAGGATACAGTTCCATGTATTAATTTAAATAAAAATGACATGTCCATCAATAGTCTTTTATTATACATATTATTTACTTTCTTAGTATATATTTTATTTTTATAAATATATTTAAAATATTTATCTTGTATTTTTTGTAATTTACATATATTTGTTTGATTGTATGGGTTCCAAATAATAGAACCATAATGCAGAACAGGTACAATTAAAGTATTAAATAGTAATCTATATATCTCTATTGTAAATTGAATGTTTGATCTCAAAATCATGCCCATAATAATTTTTGAAAATTTTCTGCTGCTATTGAAGCATCCGTATTGTTATAAATTTCTTCCCAGTTTATATCTTTAATTGCTTTATATAAACCAAAATAATCTCTTTTTGCGTAGTTTTTTTTAGTTAAAGATTTAAATTTAGCTATTTTAATGTTTAATACCAATTCAATTTCTAGTGCAAAATGATGATAATCTTCAGGTACTAAAGGGTATTCACATTTTTGTATATGAATAAATTCATAATTTGTGATTATTAAATTTAATGTATATCCATTATTATTGTAAACATCATTGATCTGTTTTAAATTCAAAAATTTAAGTAGTTGCATTAAATCATTAAATTTGGTATTATTTTGGAAAACATTGTTTCCATAATATGCAATGTTTAAATCTCCCATAATTAATATTTTATGTTCATATGAAACTAGAAATGACTCTAATGCTTCAAAACTTGATTTTAAATATTTCTGTAAAACATTAGGTGGAATATATATATTTCCCAATAATAATTTAGAATTATTTAATTCAATTTCAATCCATAGTGTATCAAAAAGGAAACCTGGAATATGTATACATTTACAAATCATATATTTCTTAAAAGCAACTAATACACCTCCACCTCTTGTAGCAATGGATATTGGTCTATCATTTCTAAAGACACTATATCTATCATCTATTAAATATTTGTTATATATATCTTCCTTTAGCCATGTCTCTGTTAAACAAATAATGTCATATTCTTCTGTTAAAATTTTATGTTTAATCTTACATAACTTTGTTCGTAATCCTCTTACATTTTGTAAGTAAATAGTTAATAGTTTATTATTCATTAATAATAATTTGTTTAGAATGTTAATATTTTATCATGTCTAATTTGTATGTCATTCACCTCTTTGGTAACATTATTTTCATTCAATGAATTCAATTTATGTAATCTTCCATAAAAAGGAAGTAATACAGATCCATACGGCCAAAGCTCTGGGTTTATCATATGTTCTGCATATTGTTCATCTACTGAAATGTAAAAAGATGCATATTTTTTATTTTCAGATGGTATTTTATGACAAACAACTGAAGTTTTAAGTTTATCTGTTAGATGATTAATAATATCTGTCTCATTCATTGTTATATTAATTCTTGTGAGAAAATTTTTTTTTATAAATTATTCTTGGTTTTACAGCCAAAATATTATGATTTTCTTGAATTCCCATTACGGCTATTTTATTTGCTTTCTTTCTATTAGTTTTCTTTTTATATGATACTGTAATAAAACCATCATTAGTATCTTTACTTTCTGCATTTTGTAGCATTAATTTAGTATCTGTATCAGAATTATTTTTCTGTATATTTTTAATTTTATTTGCTTTATTAGTATCATTTTTATTACTAGTATTCTTATCATTATCACTTGATGTCACTACATCAGCCCAGGTTTGAGTATTATTAGTTTCATTAATATGCATTTTGAATTTATTAGTATTATAAGATTTTTCATCTATGTCAGCAGAAATCACAAAGATTTTATTATTAGTAGATTTATCATTAACAAATTGTTTACTATATTGTCCCTTATTTTCAATTATTTGAGGTTTATTCACTTTAACTTTTTTGTCACTAGGTTTTATTCCTGGCTTAATAATACTTTTTATAATATTAGTATCAGTTTTATCAGTTTCAGGTCTTACATGATTAAGTTCTTTTTGTTCAGTCAAATTTATTAGCGCTTCTTTTAAAAATATATTTTCTTTAGATAAATTATCTAATTTTTGTTCAATTGTAACAACATGACATAAAAGTGATTTGAAATTTAACAAAATTTGCTTACAAAAATCATTATTATTAATAGATCCTACTATATCTTCCTCCAAATTAAATGTATCATTTAAAGAAATATTTGATGTAATATTGTCTTCATTATCAATAAGATTAAAATCGGTTTGTGTATCATAATTAAAAGTAATCTTGTCTTTTAACTGAGTCAAATCAGAATCAATTCCATTACAATCAGGACATTGATAACAATTAATGTCATTCAATATAAGCAAATTTAAGTCTACTGAATTTAATTTTAGACATTTTCCATGAAATCTCCTTGAACAAATTCCAAAGCAAGATATAGACAATTGTTCATTATTAATATCAGAAAAACAAAACTGACATATTTTATTGCAATTAGTATTATTATTATCCTGTGTAACTTGATAAATTATTTTATTTTTTTGTTTAATAGTTGATTGCTTATTTCTATTAAATCTAATATCTTGTTTGAGTTGATCCGATATTTTATTTTCTCTAGTTTCAAGAGTAATATCATCTTCCTCCAATGATGTTTGTCCTACTAAAGTAGTTTCACAAACCTCCATTTTGTTTTCAACATTTGAATTATTATTACATTTTTCTCATATATAACAATCCATTACTTCTTCATTTTTATGCTGAAATGCCACAGTAAGTTTTAAGCATGATACATGAAATTTTTTATCACATATATTACATTTAATTCTTGCTTGCTTACCAAAAATAAGTCGTTGCATAAATCACACGGTGTTCCACCCATTGTTAAAAGTTTTTCTACTTTTTTATACTTTCTGCTAATATTTTAAAATCTAAAATAAAATTGAATTAATATTAATGCAGAATTAATATACTTTTGCTATTTTTAAAGTTGATTATTTATTTATTTATTTCTATTTTTGACTATTTAAATGACAATATTTTTCAGACGTTATAGAATGAAAAAAAAAAATAAAAAAAAAATAAAATAATAATAATAATAATAATAATAATAATAATAATAATAATAATAATAATAATAATAATAATAATAATAATAATAATAATAATAATAATAATAATAATAATAATAATAAAGATGTGAATAATTGTTTATCTCACATGAACATACAAAAAGGTACATAATCTATTCACTCAGTTTAAGATTATATGTATATAGATAAACCCCATTATTGCAGAATGGTGACAACACTTTATATGGAAACTATTTAAAATTTGCTCACACATACTGATACCTATAATACTTTAATTTATAAAATAATTTTCATAAATATATGAAAGGCTGTTATTCATCTGGATACAATCATTTATAATTTTAAATATTCATTTGGAAAAATGCCAGATTGATACAACCAATATATAATCTAAAACCTTCTATTGTATATCTTACCAATTTCATCTCTAAAACACCATTCATATAAACATATTTATAATATAATAACTAAAAATAATCATAATATAATGTTTATAATCTAATAATTATAAAAATGATATTATATAAAAATATTTACATGATAACATAATACCATTTTAGATATTAAATTGTTCATTTCCTTTGTATAAGGAACACTATCTCTTTTCAGTCTTTTTGTTATTTTCTTGGATTAATATTTATAAACACACTGTTATTTAATAAAGTAGATCAAACACACACACATACACACACACACACACACATATATATATATATATATATATATATATATATATATATATATATATATGCAGAAATATTTTGAAAAAAAAGTTTGCAATAATTTCACACATGTAAAATAACAAAAGCTGATGGAAAATGATTTTAATGGCAAAAAGTTTCTTCCAAAAAGCATTTTTAATGGCAATAAAAATCAGAGAATTAACAAACAAAATGGTAATTCTTTATCTAAATTACTCTTTATGAAGTTTTATTCTTACAAGTCAACTGCAGTAAACTTAAATGATATTTACTCCTTTTTAAATACAATCATAATATAATTAAAATAGATAACAATTTAAATGCAAAATATTTAAATAAGTAGATGAATGAGTAAACTTGAGATGAATAGCTAGCTATATTATTTGTTTTAATATGAAACAAACTGGATATAGTTTTTTTATCATGATAATTAAAAAATTTAGTTTTCACACAGTTGTCTTTTATGATAATTTTATACAGTAAAATAATTGTTAATGCTTCTTTTTTTTTACAGGTTTAATAATCTTATAGAAATTAATCATTCTATATCTAAGATTGGTCTATGTAGATTAATTATTTTAGTAGCAAATAATTAGTATTAATGACTAATTAAAAATTAATTAAAACATGCTGGAGATAGTATTTTAGCAAAGTTCAGAATATAAAGTTATATAACAATGAAACAATATACTTTTCCTTATGTGACTTTTTCCTTTGGCTTCTTTAAAAAATATAACTTTTTTAGCATCTTTTTGAATTGTTGTTTAATAATTCAGTTGAATATATACTTTTAGATAAAACACTGCATGGATAACATACTGGTCATTTACTATATCATTAAGATGATAAAAAAATAAAATTTTAAATTTTAACATTGACTTAAAATAAATAGTCAAATAAAAGGCAAACAATTTACTTCAAAACTGGAATATAATTAAAATTTAAATAAAATGAAGTGTGAAGAAGTAGAAATAGAAGTGTTTAAATATCTAATTGTGGCTATTTTTATACTAGTGTGTGTGTTTGCTTTTTTCTCCACTCATGCAACAAACTTAATACTGCATAGTATCTTTATTAAACCAATGAGTTACAGGTCTGCATTATAATATTTAAATTAATAGTCATTATTGACTTAATTGATCTGATCTTGAATTCTACTTTAAATTCAAATAATTTGCTACATGACCATCTAGACAATAAATGAACTTCTTAATTAACAATTTATATTAACTCTAAATAATTCTTCAATAAATTATTTTATAAAATTATTAACTGATTTTTTAATTAAACATTCTTTTTTATTCAAATACTCTTTTTTTTAAACTTTCTCTTGCATTATTTAAAAGCTTATTTTTTTTTAAAAAACTTAAAATTGATTGACTATATCTAGTTTTTAAAAAATACACTTATTACTTTTAATAGATCTTTTTAACTTTCAATACTTCATATGCATGCTCCAAACACTTACACACATGCACATTAATATAATCATTTTTTAATATAATGAAAATAAATTAGCTATTGACTGACACTTAAAACCAATTAAAAATCAGAACTAATCTCAGTCAGTATTCACTATATTAAAGTCCTAATTTTAAATAGTTTCATATAAATTGATATTTAATGAATCATAATTTTTACTTTAACATCATTTATTTTAAAAATCAATAACTAAAAATCCTAACAAAGTTAATTAATCATTTCAATAGCATTGAATAACTTTACTTGTTATATCTGTTTAAACATATTAAGCTCTAGATTAATTCTTCTTTAATTTAAATATTTATTTTATTTTTTCAAGTAAATATTGAACAATCTGAGATAATCTTTTAAATAACTGCTAACTAATTGGGCTAACAGAATTACTTTAACTTATATTGTTGAAACATATAATATATTTTTATTATGATAGCATTAGACAAAGAAATTTACTTATTATAATCTTATAAAATAAAATTTTTTTAATGCTTTAAAACATATATCGAACCCAAAGTAAATATATGTGTATATATAAACTTTAACATTGGAAGAAGCTAAATGTTAAGTCAATTTTGTGCCAAAATGAGTAAAAAAAAAATATATTGTTTAATTTTGTTATGAATAAACTGTTGCTAATATTTTATAATACTATAAATTTTTGTATTCCTTTATCTTATACAAACAGTGATAAGGTGCATAGATGATTTAATATTATATTATATAAATTTTTGCACATAAAATTACTTCATCAATATTTTATAAATTGTACAACTGTAAAATTGTTTTTACACAGCTTAAATTATAATAGTTTTTAACTTAAATAAGTATTTAAGATGCTAAAGTTTTTAAATTTTTAAATAGCTAGTAATTTAGATGATATATAATGTATTTTAAGTTAACAATGCTAGTTTAGTTATGATTTAATTATTAAAATGTTTCAAAAAGCTTCTATTAATTTTTAACAAACCATATATATGGAAAAAAAACATAATAGAATGGTAAGTCAAAGGCATCAATAATGAACATGTTTTTATATTCATGAAAACAGTATCCAATTTGTTAAAGTAATTGTATTTTTTTTTACAGAACAGAATTAACATCATTTGTCAAAGTTGTAGTAATCTATCTATAAATTTTCTCTATAAATCTATAATTATCATGAAAACTTAAGCCATTGCACAGAATCATAGAATGGGTTTACAGTCATTTTATGATTTCAGATCTGATATTAGGATGAGGAAGAAAATGACTAGAATTGTCTGTCTGTTTTAATATACTTGTTATTACATTTATGTTAATTAAAGTTTCAAATTATTATTTTAAAAAAATACTTTAAAAATAGCATCATAGAAAATGCCAATTTTTATGACACTATTTGTACTTCAGTAACTAACATTTTAAAAATTATTATTATTTTTTTGGGATAATTATCAAAATTAAATACATGTTGATTTTATAATATTTGGGCATAGAAAACTTCTGGTAAATGACATTTTAAAAGAGACAGTTGTTTCACCTTATTATATGCTTTTAACTAAATGATGATTTTAAGAATTTTTTATGCTATCTAAAAAAGAACCTACTTTAATCTACTAAAAACAAAAGTTGTAAAGATGTGAATGTTGATTTAACATTATCCTGTTATTTTTATTGAACCTAAATAAATAATGCTAAATGCTTATGTGGTTAATTAAATATTTCTAAAAATACAGAGATATTCTCTAAACCTGGAGTTGATTTAACCTTGGACTTAATCTTTACCTTGTTCTATTATTATCAACATAATATTGTAGGTTTTCAAGACAAAACTTTCTGAAAAGTGAATATAGAAGATGCAAATTAACTAACATTATTTGGCATGCCACTAATAAACAATGTATTTCACACAAATAAAAATGTTATATGTTAATTATAGCATAGCTTATATTTAATCTTTCATTCTGCAATAAGTCTTTTTTTTTCCAGTTGAGTACGTAAATGAATTTAATATTTAAATGTTACTTTAAATTTTATTAATAATAACTCGATATTTATATTGCTATTATACATATAAATTAGTAATACTAAATTTAGATCAGTTTAAAAAAATAAAAATCTTTAAAAATTCAATATTTCTTATATTGTATAATTGAATCAATAATTATATTAATATTTTTTATTTGTTTCTTGATTCAAAATTACACACAAGTTATGAGTAAATATAAATAAGTAAATGACTGATAGTATATCTTCACTATTTTGAAATTTTGATGCAAAAATAATCAAATTAGCATAACACTCAAATGATGTTTTAGTCATTTTAAATTATTTCAAATTATGAATTCATTTAATCATAAATAAATAATTTATTTTTACTATAGTGAATAATTTAAATTGCATATTTGGTTATTTAAAATAGGGCTACTAATTTAATATAATTATAGTAATGTTTATTTATTTATTTTATTAATTTGGCAATTTTAGTAATCATTTTTTATACTTTTTATTTTTAATAAGAAAAAAAGAAAACTTACTCTTTACTGAAAATGTACACTTTTTATTATAAAGTTTGTTAAAACCATAACTTCAAATAATAAAAGTAATCGTAAAAATAATATATCAATTTTATAAATAAACAAAAAAGAGTAATAAACAAAAATAAGCAATCAAAATAAAAGATTTCATTTTAGTTTAAACCAAAAAAATATTATTAGGAAAAAAATACATTCTCTATTAAATTTTTATGAATAAGATGATTTTTTAAAAAAAAAATACTTTAAATAATAAAATTATTTTTTGAAATAACAAAATTCAACTTAATTTTTATTTAACAATAGACACTTCCAGTTTGTCATTATTATATTTTCAATGGCAAATTACTATATTTTCAATTGGCAAACTTTCTGGAAAAAATAAATGTATTCAATGAAATTCTGAATGTAAATGTCATGTGCTTACTGAGAAACAAATATTTTATTTCATTTCACTAAAATAAGAATAAATAAATGAATTATGTGTAAAATATATTTTTTGATTTCACAGTGACTGAAGTCACATGAGTATATTGAATAGCTTTTCATAAATGTGAAATAATTAATCTTCTTGAATTGATATTTCACTGAAAGTTTCTGATATTCTAGAGATTTTAGTTAAAATTAAAATGAATGAAAACACATTTCAGTTCAAATTTTTATTATTCTATGAGCACAAACCCATTAAACAAATCTGATAAATGGTTGCAATTGAATCATTCAAAGCACTATTGAAACATTAATAAAGAATCTTAGCTTTATAGGTGGAAATATTCAAATAAATAACATTTATTTAAAAATTAATAAACATTAAGCTATTGCTTTCCAAAGTTTATTTATAGGATAACAATTGTCTTTCTATTTTCTAAGTTAATTTTGATAAATTCAAAAAAGTAAAACAATTTATCAATTTTTTAATAAATAAAATAACAAATAGGTATTATTTATTAATATTATTTTTAAATTTTAAATAAATCATTTTTTAATTATAAATATATCTTTTCAGTTATCTGATGATTTTGAAGATGTGTTTGTATGTCGTTCTATGTATATATCTTCAATTATTTATTAGCTTGATTTTAAAATTTCATAAGTATGCATATAAAAAGAAATAATTCATTTATTGATAAAAATAATGTATTTATTTAAATATATATATATATATATATATAATATTTCAGTTGTACATCTTAATTATTTTGAAATTTTGATTCTGATTTGAGTTTTATAAAAACATTTATTTACTTAATAATCAGTTTTTGATAGCCATTTTTTTTAGAGAATATTGGAGGGTGTATAAATAGAAATTCTAATCTTAAGTCTTTATTAAGCCTAATTATTTCTATACATAATAAAATTTAATTTGTTATTATATATTTGTGTCTATACAAAAAATATATTATAAATGCCTGATAATAAAATAATTGATGGACGTTTTTATTCTGTTTGGATTATATATAAATTAAGCTACTTAAGTGATTGAACTTCAGGATAAATTTGAATAATCTTTAACAATCAAATTGTTGATGCATTACATTAATAATTTATGTTTGTTCACAGTTTTTACTAGCATTTAAAGTTTGTATATTTTATAACATATACAATTAATTTAAATATGTAATAATATTAATTTCTTAAAAAATATTCATAAACCATATAAAGATTCAAGTTGTTTAATTTTAGATCAATAATTCCAGTTAAAAGGATTGAAAAATGATATATATATATATTATTGCTTTAAATAAGAGTATAAAATCAAGTGATTTAATTAAAATTTAAATAATATTAATTTATGCAAAATATTTCAGATTCAATTCTAGTATTGTTGATTTTTCAATTATTAAATTATCATCTCATGCATATAGATACACTGTAGCAACAAACTACACTAAATCTAGCTATATGACTACAAAAGAACAAAAATACAAATAAACAAGCAAAAAGCCATTAAAATTTGCAAATTTATGACATTATACAGCTATTTGCCTTTCTCTAAGTGACATATATGATGGCATTAGAAAGAAGTAAAATTGGTAAATAAATTTTATAATATACCAGTAGCGATTTTCCTATCTTGGAGCACCATAGATGATTATATATATATATATATATATATATATATATATATATATATATATATATATATATATATATATATATATATATATATATATATATTAAAAAACTTTTTTGGCTTATGTTAAGAACACATATATTTTATTCTTCTTTTATTACATTTACATATGTGATGTGCAGTATTTTTGCATAATAAAATATTTTCTGAATGTAATACTAAGAGTTTTATAAAATTTTAAAAGATACTGAAAGTTGATATTGTCTTAAAAATATTAGACCCTATAAGAGAAAAAGGTTATCAAAAAAAATTGCCTAGAGCATATTTAATAGTGATAAGAGTCAGACATTTCACTATTTATTTTATTTAAAAATATAAAAATAGTTAATATTTTTTTTACACAAGTCAAAACTCTCCATACAGTAGTGCCACTCTGTGCCAACCAGAGTAATCAATGGATGCCAGAAGGCTTATGCATAAAATCCCTATCTAGTGCCTACTCATCCAATATCCCCAGACTAGTTTCTGGCTTGTGGTCTTCATCAGTGAGGAGTCTTGGATGAGTAGGCACTAGATAGGGATTTTATGCACAAGCCTTCTGGCATACATTGATTACTCTGGTTGGCACAGGATGGCACTACTGTATAGAGAGTTTTGCCTTGCTTATTAACAATTATGTGCTAGTATAAGAGATAGTGATCATGTAATATTTTTTATTGCATCAGTGAATCCATGATAAGATGTATCCTTTCAATTTATTATTAATAAATATATTATTATTTTAAAAAAATGTTTATACTGTAATTTTAATTTATATACTATACATATAAAAAGTGGCTGTGTTAGATATACATGCATGTTGAAAAGTATTGTACTCTTGCAGCTCAATAAATATTAAAGTATTTTAATCTAATCAGTGTTTATCAATAAAATGTGAGCTATTATATGTTTTATGTATTTGTACATGAGCAAAGCTTGGAACTAAATATAGTCCAGTTCATGGCTTTACTATATGTGTTATTATAGATGCTAATATATTTAGATATTTAATATAAAAAAAAAGATCATAGATGACATCATCATTATGAGTTTTTTCTTTACTTAGGTTAAATATAGACAATTTTTTATGTATTTCTTAATTTTTAATTCTCATTTATTCTAACTTACATTAAATTCTTTTTTTTAAAAAAAATAATTGTTTATTTTTCTACTTGATGATATACAATCTTAAAATTGAAATTTTAACAATATAAACTGTATAATGAATTGTGTATTTTCATGGTACATCTATCTAATGGAATTGATATTATTTATTTATTTTGGAAAAAAAAATACCATGCTAAAATTTCTTTTTTCCTTTTTGTTTATTGAAGGTTTAAATAAGTACTGATGAATGTTTTTTTATCATTTGTTTTTTTTCCTCATGTATCATAGCATCAGCCGGGATGCAAACCTGCTAACCCAGGACAACTGCTTGTAAAGCAGCTGTCGCTGACCTCTCGACCACCAATTGTTTTAATAGTAATTTATTGGATTTTAATTTGTAAAAGTTTTATTATTGTTTATATTATTTTTTGTTATAGTAATGATAATTTACATTAAATTATATAATGGAGATTGTTGATTGTTATCGATATTGGGATTGTCTGAGTATTGATGGACTTTAATGATATATATATATATATATATATATATATATATATATATATACATTTTATTTGTATTATATATATATATATATATATATATATATAATACAAATAAAATGTGTGTTATTCAATGCTTATAATATATATTATGTGGCTATTCTCTTTATATTTTAATTTGAAAAACCACAGTTAGATGTTAGCAAAACATCAACCAAGAAAAATAGCAAGCTATTAATGCTTTTTTGAATTCAAATGGGAATTCTCCTTTAAGTGTTGTTTTTAGTTCTTATATAAATATAAAGCATTACAGTAAATATACAAATGTATAAGGAAATAAAGTTACACAACTTTTTTTATTTTCCTATTGCTTAATAGAACCTTCCACGAAAAAGTCCATTGTTTAATTTAATAATTTTTAATGGATACAAGTGGTAAAATATTTTTAATTATGTAGAAATTTCCATTTATATTTTATTTAGAGTAAAAGATATTAACAAGACAGAAACTAATGACAATAGCAAACTGTTAATGTTGTCTCTAGTTCTTATATAAAAAAGACTGAATATTTCAGAATTCTGTGAGATCAAGTGAATAAGCTAAAGGAAAAAATATAAAAAAGTATATAAGAACATTTTACTGGAATTGCTTATTATTTTGGGTGCAAAAACACAAAACAATTTTATTAATAATGCTTCTCTAATGATTGATTGTTAGTAATTAGTTTTAAAGAAATCACAAGGAACTATTTTTTATAAATTACTAGTGACTAAATTATGAAAAGTATAAATTATTTATAGAGATAATGTAAAATAAGTAAAGAAGACTGCAAAAATTATTTTATAAATAGTTATAGGAATTTAAATGCTGTGATGAGGTAAGCAGTGAATAATAATGTAACAGAGGATTATAGGATTATGGTTATAAATTATGGAAAGAAAAGATTAATAAGTTTTTGAAAAGTAAATATAATAATAAACACATGACTCAAAAATTCTAAAAGGATTGACACATGGAACCTTTCAGATGATAAAATTAAGATTAAAATGAAAATTATGTTTTAATGCAGAATATATTAAAAACAGATTTAAGAGTGAGTGTTTCCTAAAATGTTGCAAATGCAGAATCATAGTTTGAAGAATTTATAATTTTATTTTTAAATACTTTAATTTCTGAAATCATTGTTTGACATTATTAAACATCATGTTTTTATGGTGATCTGTTGAGAGATTTCACTACCTTTTTTGTAAATTGTGAACTAATGTATATTGATTTGTTAATTTAAAAAAAAAGCTGAAGAACTCAATATCTTTGAATAGTATTCAAATCAAAGTATTTTAATTCAGTTTCCATATGCTTGATTGCATTCATTCTCCGTTCTTTGATCTTAGAAGCATTTGTGAAATTACTTCAAAAACATTTTTGGAATAGGAAAAAAGATTAATATTTTGTTGAGTTAATTGAAGATCCACAATTATTTTTACACAATAATTATATAATAATTAATAAAAAACAAAAATATACATAATTACACTTTTATTTTATATGTATATGTTTTATTTTTAAAAATAGAAATTTATAAATTTTAGTATAATGGTAAAAAAACTATGGCTATTATTATCACCATGCCTTGTGAAATCTTATTGCTAAACATCATTGCTAACATTTTGTTAGAATCTCTTGAAATAATGTAAAAATTATAAAGCAACTTTAATATTTTAAAGCTGAATTTTATATATTTATAAGAGATTACCATTAATTCATTCAAATTTAAGAAAATATTTTTTTGTTTTAATATGATTTTGTTGATTTTCTGAATTTACTTTGCTTGAGTGTTTTCTTCTGATCATTAAATGATAGAATATCCTTTGTTTTCTATTTATTATTATTTTTTCAATATTTACAAAGTTGAAATATGATTTTTTTAGAATGTTTTTTTATTTATAAACATACATTTTTAACAAGTAATGTCCAATTTATTGAATTTTAATAAAGAATAATGGTTAAACACTATAATCAAATGTTGAATGATTATAAAAATTGTCACCAGTTTAACAATAGAAATATCACCTTGCAAGAGGAGTAGAAGAATAAAAATATATATGTCAAAAAGTATGTCATTCATATTAAAATAAATTTTAGAAGACAATAGATCTGATATCTTGGAAAAAATTGTAATAATTGTAAGATGGTTCATAAAATAAATTCAATGTAGATAGGAATTACATTTCAGAAGACTTTTAAGATCCTAAAGTAATGACTGTAGGTTAAGATAAAGAGAGCAAAAAACATTGAGATAACAATGAAATGATTAATAAAATAGCTGAAGGGACTTGGATAAACAATTATGAAACTATAGATTCTATACAAAATAGATATCTAGAAAATTTTAATGTGAATTAAGTTTTAAAGCAAATAATGTTAGATAACAGTTGATACAGAATGAAAAGTGTTAGACAATTACAACAAAATAATGATTTGATATAATGTAAAGTAGAACAAAACCACTAATTGAGAAAAGTATGATAATATGAATAAACTGATATTCTAATATAGTAATAATAAACCATTGGAAAAAAAGTCAATAATTAAAAGAAGGAAAATAGTTTATAAGTGAAATCTATGATAGAAATAGTAATCAATAAATTTAAAATCATAAAAAAACAATTAGAAAAGGATAAAATACAACAAAGCACCAATGAAAGAATTAACTGAATAACACAAGAAATGAAATTGAACAAAAACTAATATGGTTCCAATTGAATTTTTAGAGACTTTGAAGGGAAAAAAATGTGTTGAGCGATTTATTTGGTATTTATAATTAAATGAATAATTTAGGTGAGTAGCCATTAAACTCTTTCTGAAGATTAATTCTTAAAATTGACCTAATGCAGAAAAATCTGAAGATTTCAGATTAATAAACTTAATTTCTCATTCATTTGACATAGTATTGCAAGTTTAGAATATACAGAAGTTTAAACAAGATAAAGAAATGTGTTTTTATTGCACAAGATAAGATACAAGGACAGAAGTTGTAGATGAAATGATGAGATCTTTTTTTGTTCAGACACATACAGAAAAAATGATTATATTTGTTTTATTAATCTTAAAAAAGAAATTTATAGAATAAATTGAGTTGTTTTTATAAGAAATAAGTATATATAGCAGAAAATGTTTGTAAAGCAATAAAAATAGAGAGAAGAAAATTTTGAGTATGCATTAAATATATATATATAAATCAGGATAAATCTTTTAACGATTTAGAAAGTTTCCAAATATGTAATGGAAATAGCAATAAAACGGTGAGACTTGCAGTGGTGAGATAAAAATAGACTTTTATTCAAGAGAAAAAATGTTTACTTTATTACGATAAAAATTAAATCTATCCAATATTTACTCATCATAACACTCACTAAATTCCCCCCACTTATCCATTTATCTATTTATCTATCTGACTAGCAATCTATTTTTGTGTCTATCTGTCTGACTATATTTACTGTTCTTTTTATTTATATATCTATCTATATATACATATCTATGTATGTATGTATGTATCTATCTATCTATCTATCTACCTACCTACCTACTTGCCTACCTTACCTACCTACCTACCTACTACCTACATACCTATCTATCTATCTATCTATCTATCTATCTATCTATCTATCTACCTATCTACCTACCTACCTATCTATCTATCTATCTATCTATCTATCTATCTATCTATCTATCTATCTATCTATCTATCTATCTATCTATCTATCTATCTATCTATCTATCTATCTATCTATCTATTAATAATTCTTTAAATAAACATCTGTTTCTCTCATACTTGCTGCAAACTATTCATTTGCTTCTACTTCAATAGTATTTCTAATGTAATATTTTTTGTATTTACATTTCTTGTTTCTGTTATTAAAAACTGAATTTTTTTTGATGTTTTATATAATTTTTATTAGAAGATTTTCAATATTTTTATTTTTATTTTCCATACAGATCATTTTCAAAGTTTTAATTATAACCTACAATGAACCAAACAAATCAAGACAGTAAATAGATCAAAATTATCTATTCATTACCATTTCCATAAACATTACCACATATTTGCATTTGTTTTAAAAAATAGCAACATGGATTCAACAAAAAGGATAGTAATTCAGCATGTTTTCAAAAATGTAATAGGGAAAAAGTTATAAACATAGTTAGTAATTAATTTTGTTGCGATTTATCATTAAAAATAAGTAAAAAAAATATATTTTATATTTAAAAAATACAAATTAGAAAAAAAATGTATGTAATAAAATTACTAATAACAATAATAATAATAGTAATAATATAAAATTGCTTGTTTATAATGCATAGAACATGCATATGTCAATTAATTTTTCCTAAAAATAGTAATAAAAGTCTGATTTGGTTGTTTTCACTATATTGACTTGTTTGATCATAGGATATGATTAAAACCCGAATATGAATTATTTGCAAAAGATTAAAATGTAGAATATGTAATAATAAACCTACAAACAAAAAAATATATAGTGTTTTAATAACAAACAAAAGAGTGTAAATACAAAAATAATATTATCTATATATCCATTTAACTATCTATATATGTCTATGTATTTCACTTTTTTTTATCTGTCTATCTCTGAAAGAAGTGAAATTGAAATACTTATCTTACAACCAAGCCGAATTGTCAAAAAATAACGATGTAGTCCATGAAGAGATTGGATAATAATTGATATTTATTTTTTATTTACAAATACATATCCAATCTTTTTATTTTAATTAGGGTTTTAAAATTTTTATTTTATACAATGATTAGAAAAAGAATTATTAATTATTAGTTTTATAAAAGTTAATTGTGTACAAGATACTGTTGAAAAAATATAAATTATTAGAGAAAACAAAATTATCACCTCTTGTTTGTGTATATTAATAATACACAATCAGTTAATTAGTAAATTAATAGAATTATAGAAAAATGAGTAAACAATACTAATTTTGAATAGATCACTAATTTCAGAAATTATATTTTTTTTATAATGCTGAAAAAATAAGTACATCATAGTATAAAAAATGTAATAGAAGGGAAAAAATGTAGAATTAGATACTGATTTTTTTTAAATTGTTTCAATTATAATTACTTTAAGGCTCTTGAATTTTTCTATTTCTTACTAGCTCATCTCTCCCTCTGTCTGACATTTCCCACTTACCCCTTCTTTCTACTCCTAACTCATCATTTCACCCATGTGCCTTACTCCAATGTTTTTTCCAGCTTGCTCCTCCAGCATCTTCTTCCTGCATATGAACTCTTTTTGCTTAATCATCCAGCTGACCATGAACCACTCATTCTTTCAACCAGAATTCTCTATTCATTCTGTATTGGCAAATTTATTTTTAAGAATAATATTTTGAGCTTGTGTAATTTTACTAATTATACAATATATGTTCTATGTATTCTGCAGTATTTCTAGATGATTGTAATCTAAGAATAATATTGACATCTTTAATGTTTAGTGCCCCTATATTAAAATTTACAAAAGTTATAATTATTGATGCAATAGTTTTCTTCTAAATTTTATTAATCACATCTATGGTATTAACTCTCACTTATTGAGCAGCATAATTTTTGGTACTAGAAATCAGAAATCAGTTTTAAACTAGTTATATACATGTTGCTCAATACACTTTTGTAATAAGAGATTTAGTCAAAATTTTCTTGCGTATAGTTTAATATCTATTTGACATTATAGTTATATTATTGCATGTTCTTTACATTTTAAAATAAATTTCTTTCACAGTGATGCATCAATTTCATATCAGTATTAAATTTAATTTAGTGTAAACTGAAAGTCATGACCACTGTACTAGCTTACAACAGATTGATACCTAAAAATAGATTTGTTTAAAAAATATGTGATTAAGTGTGTCTAACTGACTATGTACATCCCATTTCTCTTTATCATTATTTTCTAGTTACATGATCTGGCAATTGATTGTTTTTTACAATGTAGATAAATCAGAAAAACTTGTTTAACTATCATTATATAGGACACATTTTAAAATATATTTTTTTTATTTGAATCCTTGTTAGAATTGAGAAGTATTAAAGTTGATAATTAAGATTTCAATGAGGTAAGTATGCTCAAGTTTAAAAATTTTATCTACATTCTTTGAACATAGATTTATAATATATATATATATATCATGTGCCGAAGCATTGGCCTGGAAATGAACCCACAAACCCAGGGACAACTGCTTGTAAGGCAGCTGTGTTGACCACTCGACCACCAATGCTTGATGTGTATATTTTATGGATAGAGCAACAGGACAAAATCTCTTATGACAAACTACATCTTTACTCTAACTATGTTTGTAGAAAGATGCACTAATTTCTTATAGAATTATCATATTGGTAGACAACTATCAGAAATATTTTTGCAGGTTGGCCAAGTTGAAATTGTAAATTCTATTTACAAGTGTTGTGTTTAAACTCTAATTAAAAACTACAATTTAAAATAATTTCAATTTTGCTACAACAAATTATCTTAACAAGACTATGTTTTTAGCTGTGATATAAACTTCAATGGAGGTCATATGTTTACAATGTAGCTATAAACATCAAACATTGCATACAAGATTATAGAATAGCTCATGTTAAATAGATGACAATTGATGTCAAATACCAACAACAATGACCTCATTTATTTTCAGGCAGAAAAGTATCAAACATAAAACACCAAAGCTGATAATTTAATGAATTATCAACAATGCTACAGAAATTGGAATTAAATTAATTTTATTTTCTGATAAGAATCAGTTTAGTAGCTTTTTTCAGAAGCAATTTAAATATATAATGAATAATCAATTATCAAATAAAAATGCATAAAATTATGCAATAAGGATTTTTACTACTTCAAAAAATGATTTCTAAAATCATTTAGTTTTTAACTAATATCAATGAATAGAAAAAATATTACATGCAGATAACATTCACAAATATAATTATTTATAATAAATCAGCAATGCCAATTTTGGAGAAATCATAAGCGAATAAAAATCTATCATACAGAAAGCCAATATTCGGTTAAAAATCAGGCCAATTCTTTCCCAGTACCCATGCATTTCAAATTTAATTACTTATATAATTCAGATGTTTAAACACTTGACAAGTAAGCCAGAAAGATAGTCCATGTGTAGTGTGAATTGACATCCAGAAATTAATATAATTATTTTAATTCACTTATAGTTATGATATCAAACACAACATTTACAGAATACAAATTTTTTTTTCTTTTTATTTTCCATCTCCTTTTTAGGATAATATCTTAGACATTAAAATAAATATATATAATAAATACTAACTTCATATTATTAAATTAATTATGAATTTAATTCTACAAATATATATATATATATAGTAATAATCAGTCATATATCACATGACCTATATAGCTTGTATTACCAATATGTAATATATAAAGAGCCTGCTACTAGCTCTAAACAAGCTTAATTTTTTTTATGATAAATGCTACAAGAGAAAATACATGAAGCCTTTATCTATGATGGTCCCCATCCCCAGACTGGTTTCGAGCTATGGCTCTCATCAGTGAGGAGGTAGGACATAAGATTCAAAATATTAACTCAAGCCAAGCATTTATCTAATTCTTAAATATTAAGAAAAAGATCCAAATCTTCAGACACCTACATGTCTTCAAACTCAACTCTTTAACCAAAGAAACTATATGAGCCTGAACTAAATTCAGAGATCCCATATATTAGTAGGCATAGCAATTTAATATAGCCAAAGCCCTAATAGCAAAATTATAATAGTAATAATCAGTCATATATCACATGACCTATATAGCTTGTATTACCAATATGTAATATATAAAGAGCCTGCTACTAGCTCTAAACAAGCTTAATTTTTTTTTATGATAAATGCTACAAGAGAAAATACATGAAGCCTTTATCTATGATGGTCCCCATCCCCAGACTGGTTTCAAGCTATATAGGATCTCTGAATCTAGTTCAGGCTCTATAGTTTCTTTGGTAAAGATCTGAGTTTGAAGACATGTAGGTGTCTGAAGCATTTGATCTAATTCTTAAATATTAAGAAATAGATCCAAATGCTTTGGACCCCTACATGTCTTCAAACTCAACTCTGCTTCTAACTAAAGAAAGCTATATGAGCCTAAACTAAATTCAGAGATCGGACCATCATAGTAGAGGCATAGCAATGTAATATAGCCAAAGCCCTAATAGCAAAATTATAATAGTAATAATCAAGTCTTACATTACATGACCTATATAGCTCTGTATTACTACATATGTAATATATAAAGAGCCTACTAATAGGTCTAAGTGATGCTATAATTTATTATTACTATTATAAATTCTACAAGAAAAAATACTAGAGCCTTTAGCTATGATGTACCCATCACTATGACCGTTTTAGCTAATATATGGAATCTCTGAATTTAGTTCAGGCTCATATAGTTTCTTTGGTTAAAGAGCTGAGTTTGAAGACATGTAGGTGTCTGAAGATTTGGATCTTTTTCTTAATATTTAAGAATTAGATAAATGCTTGGCTTGAGTTAATATTTTGAATCTTATGTCCTAGCTCCTCACTGATGAGAGCCATAGCTCGAAACCGGTCTGGGGATGGGGACCATCATAGATAAAGGCTTCATGTATTTTCTCTTGTAGCATTTATCATAAAAAAAAAATTAAGCTTGTTTAAAGCTAGTAGCAGGCTCTTTATATATAATATAGAAATAAAACAAACTAACTCCTTCTTTTTAAAACTTGATTTATTATGACTATAATCATGAAAAAGGAATCCGACGTTTCGACTATTTTTTATAGTCTTTTTCAAGGCACACTAAAATAAAATATATATACACAATAAATATCACATATTCCAAAAAAAAAAAAATTAAATTAATTAAAAATTACAAAATATAAAATATATCCATAACCAAAATTTTCTTTTTTTTACCTTATCTCACTCCCCTTACCTATTACAATCACAACTTAAACACAACTAATTCCTTTTTAAAAATTCTATATATATCAAATAAAAACTTTTTAATTAAAAACCTATTATTTTCTTTTATCTTTTTCTATTAACCAGAATTAAATAGGATGTTAATAGAAAAAGATAAAAGAAAATAATAGGTTTTTAATTTAAAAGTTTTTATTTGATATATATAGAATTTTTAAAAAGGAATTAGTTGTGTTTAAGTTGTGATTGTAATAGGTAAGGGGAGTGAGATAAGGTAAAAAAAAGAAAATTTTGGTTATGGATATATTTTATATTTTGTAATTTTTAATTAATTTAATTTTTTTTTTTTTGGGAATATGTGATATTTATTGTGTATATATATTTTATTTTAGTGTGCCTTGAAAAAGACTATAAAAAATAGTCGAAACGTCGGATTCCTTTTTCATGATTATAGTCATAATAAATCAAGTTTTAAAAAGGGAGTTAGTTTGTTTTATTTCTATATTAGATATATATGAACTATTTTGAAAAGAAGAACTGTGTGTTGGATATATTAAATTATTTGCTCTTTATATATATATATATATATATATATATATATATATATATATAAATTACAAATCTAACTCCACAAATATATACATTGTACTATCTGTTTGGTCCCAACCAGATAATAATCAGGTCCCAAACAGATAATAATCATATATATAATTATAATTTTTTTTCTTGAGATAAGTATAAACTGGACATTAACTCATAGTCTTATAATAGGGTTGTTAGCCATTGGGGAGATCAATGAAAGTATTCTTGATTTCACCTTATGTACACATATCCTGTGAATAAGTTCAGAGTTGTTATTCTATATATTTTATTTAAAATATTTACTGTCAACATTTTAGAATAGTTAAAATTTACAACCTATTCTCTTTATCTTTAACGTTATCAACTTCTTCAAAAATGAAAACCATTCAAATTTAAAAAGAAAAGATGATACCTTCATTTTGTTTAACAAAATAGCAATATTTACATATATATATATATATTTTAATAAATATACAACAAACTATATTTTGTGTGCATGAATATATTCATATCAATGTATATGACTGATGTTTTGAAATGTATTTGTTAATAATAGTAATTAATCATTTGGTAAATTTGAAAAGGCAAGCATGAGATAATTAAATTACAACAATGCTAATGGTACTTATGTCATTCTTTTGAAGAAAAAAAGGAAGAGCACATGTCTTAAACACAAGAACCCAGTATTATTGTTCTCTTCATTAAAAGTAGTTTTTTTTTAAATTGTGGTTCCAATAAACATTGCTTTCATTATGAAAACAATGCATACTTTTATAAACCAGTTATATAAAGGAATTTTACCATTATGACTGGCTAAAAGAAAATTTAGTCTATTTTTCTACTTTTCAGACAAATGAAATCTAAATTAATGACTTAATACTAATCAAAATGTCATCAACATTACATTCAAGAAAATCTATTCTTAATTTCAATGGAAATGTTAAAATATTTTCTTTTAACCTTAACTTATATAAATGCATGTACCTAGGATGATACAAGTACTCAGAAATAAAAACAATAACAATATTAAGGAAACCAAGAAATAATGCTTATATAGAGATGGAGTGATTAATTATGAAGGATCATCAATTTCTTGATTTTACTCATTCTTATTAATCTATTTTAATGCCATCTGATGGATTATTTGCTTTATTTATATTGACTAAATCTATTGTAAATCCATATTGTGCTTGCATGTGTAGTCTTACATATTGATATCATAGTGGATAGAATAATGGTTTTTCCCTTGAAGGAATTCTAACAGCAAGACATAATGGATCTCATGAAAGTTAAAATTTAGTGCATCTAATATACAATCTGATAATATCTGTATGGATTATTGCCAAATATTCTAGATATGAAATTGCATTGTTCTAATATCTTCAGATCAAAATGTTTTATGGATATTGAATAATTCTCTTGGATTGTGAAATTTGAAATATAACTAGAATGTAGTTATCAAATAATCTCACCCATTAAAATAGCTAAATGCTATGTTGAAATCTTATTACATTTACATGAAAAGTTGTTCAATATTTCTGTATGTTTATTAAAATGAGTATATGAACTTAAGCATAACTAGGAGAAAATAATAATAATAATCGTTCTAAATTATAAATAATTATCATTTAGATTTTCTTGTACTGTAGTAGTAATAAGTCATAATAAGTTAAAGAATTCTTATTATTTTATCTTCCTTTAATGAGAGTTAAATCACACACATACACACACACACACACACACATATATATATATATATATATATTCTGCTGGTTGTGAAAGATAAGTCTGTTGTTTTAATATGATATTAGGTTTAAACACTTAGATCTAAACACTTATATAATTATTTCATTTTGAGACTTCATATTTTTATATTATTATTACACTGATTCTCTTTTTTTTTTTTTGTAAATAAATTATTGTTACTGTTAAACTGAGTCCTAAACATTATTTACTCAATAAATTGAGGGTAATAATTACAAGTAATATTTAAATATAGATTTTATAAATTTCAACTAATACAAAATTTAAACCTTAATATCTCACATGTATATAAGTCAGTTGGTATTTAAAATGTTATTCCAGGTTTATATTACCTCAATAAGAACTGGCATTTATTACTAATTGATTTGTTATGAAAACATATTAAAATAATTTAGAGATTTGGGACCATTAGCATATGAATCTCATTACATTTTATGTGTACTAATTTTCTATATTACCGAATTTGATTCAAGCTATAGTCTCTATTTCTTGGGCTATTTGTCCCATTTATACCAATACAGTTTTGTCACCTGCCACATAACTTGATTACAAACCATTGGCACTTGAAGTCAAGGAACTGTATATACATATTTTATATATGAAACATCATTGACTATTTTAATGTATATGAAATGTCATTGTCTATTCCAATTGCATGTAATTGAGGAACCTACTAAGGTAAAAATGGGTATAGTTTTTTTAATGCTTGGTTAGTATATTTCTTTTAAAGTTTTGATTGATGTTGTTTGTTTGTGAGTAAATATCATTGATAGAATATTAGTTGTTTATATAAATATTTTCTAATATTGTTTAGCATAAGTCAATTATCAATATTGAGACCACTAATTTAGAAATAGGGTGAGAGATGAGTGTCCCAGACCTATTGAGAATAATGATCACAACATTTGAAATTCTGAATAAGAATTTTTAAGAGCAGAAAAAATAAACTAATAAGAATTTTGAAAGATTAAATAAGAAGTTTGAATAATTAAATAAGAGTGTGGAAGAACAAAAATTAGATTCCAGTTAAAATTTTAAAGTGTTAAATAAGAAATTGGAGGAACAGAAGGTAGAACTAAAGGGAGATTCTGATAAATTTTTTAAAGAATTAAAAGCAGAACCTAAAGAATTGAGAAATGAATTTACTAATATGTGTAATACTTCCAAACAAAGATTTGATGAATTTAGGCAGGATTCAGATGCTAAACTAAAAGAGTCTGAAGAAAGATGTAATGTGATTAGAAGATAAATTTGATTTAGCTTGAGAAAATTTTGAAAGGAGTTGTAGAGATTTGAATGATAATGTCAGTATTACTCAGAAGTAATGTAAGTAAATAGTTAAAAGAGTCAACAAAATTGATAGGACTAAGGATAATTTTAAAGTTAAGATCTGTAGTGAAGTAAATTGCATTCAAGAAGAGTTTGAGGACATGAAATAAAATCAAGTATAGAACATATGGAATTAATGAGAAGGTAAGATAAATCTAAAAAAAGAGATAAAAACATTATTGAAATAGTTTAAGAAGACCCAGAGTAGGATAGTTAATATGAAAGAACAGATAGTCAGTGGTGAATATCTGAAACAAGAGAAAAAAAATATTACTAAGAGGCATGAAGAAGTCATGTGTGACAAATTAGAACACAGTAATAAAAAGACCATTATACAAGAATTGCAAACATATTTGAAAATATAAGAAGAAAACGTTAGTTGTATGATGTTGGATATGGATTGTAAGATGACAGAGATGAAGCTCATTAATGATTGATGAAGGGAGATTATAGTATTGGGGATCATAAGCCTACATGTTAGGGATGAAATATATTTTGATAATAATGCAATAGAAGACAATCAGGATGTACAAATGACCTTACTTTCAGTCAATCTCAATAGGCCTGAAAATGAGTTAGGTAACAATTAGGTGCCAATATACAATATGAATATCTTCATCCAAAAAATGGTATTAAAAGGGAATTTTGATGAAAACCCCATGGAATATTTGATTGGGCTAGAATAATTATTCCCTTTAAATAGGTTAGGCAAAGAGAAAAGTTATCCATTGCAGGGAATCATTTGTATTCATCTGCAAAAAATTGATGGACATCTTTATTTCACAAATGTCAGACTTATGCTGAGGTTAAATATGCATTGTTAGAGAATTTCTGGTATAAAAACAAACAAGACCATCTCAGTTTTATCAGAAAATTCAAGACAGGTATAGTCTCCATAAGGGAAACTATGCACACTATTTCTGGAGGCAGACAGCTAGATTAAAGATACTACATTCCATTTCATGAATAAACAAATCATTTTGGTTAATAAAGAGAAACTTTTCAAAACCCATAGAGCAAATTTTAATCACTGCTGATCAACACATCATCAAAAATGGTGGAAATATTAAGTGCTCTGGAGACAAGTAAAGTTCATTTACCTAACAACTTTAAAGTTAGAAAAAAGAATAATTTCTATTGTGTAACCCATTTACAAGTGGTACAGAATCAAAGTAATAGAAACAGGAAGGCATATAGGTCCCATTATAATCAAAGATCATTTTGTTCATGTACTAGCATACCCAACAAGATTAGGAAAGGCCACAGATTAGAAAGGGGTGTCATTGCCACAGAAAATTATTCTGTCAACAATACACATGACATTTCTGTAAAAGTGCTAGTAATCTCAATCCTTAAACTGTAGTGTACTACATTGGAACATTCCTCACTGTGGAGGTCTAACATTGCTATTAGTATAGGGACCAATAAAATCATAAACATCATAAGTTTATTGAACTCTGAGATTGGCAACAATGCATTTGATTTCCAACATGAAAGATGCATACATAATGTCTGCCCAGAAATTAGTATAACCATCTAGGGGATATCCATAAAAACTTTTCTTGATACAGGGATCCAGATCTCCATCATCTTGGAAAACTTACTTGTGAAAATTACTGAAATAAACTCACTGTACTACCACTAAAACAATCACAGGTTACCCTAGGAAATGGCCACTAAGCTAACTTATCTGTATAATAGGTTTGGTTGAGTATGTTACTCAATCATATTAATTTGAGCACATCTTTTATTTATGGATGAACTTATTCATGAAATTATCATATGTTCAGACTTTTTAAATAAGCACAGATGCATAATTGATTGTTATCCAACAACTGATATAGGGTATAGATAAATTTAGTTTTAGTAGGGTGCTATCCAATCAGAATTTTAATTTGTTAGCCATTCACGATATATTAATGGAATCAGATTTAAAAGTTAAAGTACCAGAATCTGATAAACTAAGTAACAACTGTAGAGAAAAGAAATCAATTGTTATGTAAGTATGAGGATGTATTTTCCAAGAAACCTGGTATGATTGAGGAATATGTGCACAGAATACATTTAAGGAATGACCATTCATTTCAATGCAAAAGTTAGTCTATCTCTTACCAGTTTAGAGAGGAAGTACAAAAGCAGATCAACCAAATGGTTGAATGAAAAATCATCTGGAAATGCCCTTCAGATTATAATAATCCATTAGTGGTTATTCATAAAAATAATTGGTTTGCACATATATGTCTAGATGCAAGGTTCTTAAAATAATTAAGAATCCCAGAATGTGATGTTTCATCTACTGTTCAAGAACTGTTAATTTGTTTTAGGCATAAAAGAATATCCACCATAAGCCTAATAGCTAGCTATTTGGCACATTTACTTACATGATAATGTCCAGAAGTTATACTGCTTTCAAATATGAAGATTAATAGGTTTACTTTTGGATTAATAAACAGTGGAGCTGGTTTGAACCAGTTCATAGATAGTGTTTATCAGATGTGATCAAAAGCATTATTACCATCTATGTAGATGATGACATGATTGCTTCTGAAAATATCTTAAAGCATCTTTAGCACCTAGAAATATTCCTAAGAGAGTGAAAAGAAAAGAATATTACAATTAATCTCAAAAAGAGCAAAATAGCTGTCAGAGAGATTGATTTTCTTGGACATATAGTATGTATTGATGGAATAAAATTACACCCTGATAAAGTCAAGATCATTGATGATTTCCCTATACTGGAAAACAAGAAACAATTGCATTCTTTCTTTGGTGTCTACAATTTTTATCATAAGTTTTATAGGAACTTTGTTTATGTCATTATACATCTATCAAAATTATTAAAGAAAGATGAAATATGGAAATTGACAGACACCATTCAATGAAGTTTAACAAAATAAGAGCTATATTTTTAGATTCTATTATTTTACACTACTCCAACATTGAGGTGATATTTTATGCATAGAACGACAACGGTATACTGACTAGGAGTGATTTTATTTAAGTTAGACCATAAACAAAACTTACAGGTCTTGTACGTTTTAGTAGATTGTTGAAAGGTATAAAATTGTGCTCTATACTGCCATGGAAAAAGTTTTAGCTATGGTATGGGCCTTTCATAAACTCTGACAATATTTATTAGAATCTAAGGTCATAGTCATCACTGACCATAAGAGTCTAGAATTCATTAATAAAAGTTATCTAAACAATGATAGGTCTATTAGATGGAGTTTAGTTCTCTAACAATTCAATTATCAAGTGGAATATTGTAAAGGGCAAATCAATGTTGTAGCTGACATCTTAAGCAAGAATCCCATTAAAATGGAAATGTGTCATCCAAATATGGACAACTTTTTCATTATGGCTGTTTCTTTGAGTATTAGCAATTCAGTCAAGAATGACTTGAATAACTTAGTTGAGCTGCAAATCAAAGATTCTAAATTGTGCCATATCACTGATTATCTGGCTGATAAAACCAAAAGAATGATCTACATTGAGTTACAATTTGTCTCAGTGACTGTTGCACTATAAAATGTCAGAAAGAGATCAGTCATGAAGAATTATAATACTGTACTGCATAAGGAGCAAATTAATATTTTTATGTTCATTGCCTGTATGGACCAATCTACTTTTAAGCTTTCTATTATTAACTCCATTTCTGTGGACCTATCTTGTATTTTCTACTTGTTGCTATTCAATTCCCATTCTTTCAATCTCATGCTGAACCTTTGCTAGGTCTGGTTTCACATTTACTATATCCTTTTTAACAATTATATGTTTTAATTTGACTTCTTCCAAGTCATGTTTAACCATTGTCAAATTTAGCTTAATCTCATCAACACTTATTTGATCTCTACCTGACTATGTTTAAGTTTATTTGAGCCTGCCTACTTGCTTCATAAGTGAGTCTATTTGTATCATGTGCTTGTCTATTCTCTATTCAATCATATTCATAGTTAAGTTCTAATATCACTTTCACAACATCCCTAAATTTTATTGGAATACTGGAATTATGTTTTCCTCAGTTCACAAGGTCTGGGTTTTTATAGGTTATTTCTAAACTTTCTTATTCAGATGAGTTTTTTCTTTTTTACAAATTTTCTCTCATGTTACCAAAAATCTTCATCCATGTCAATTTTTTATTCCTGTGTTTCTGCCATTTTTATTTTTTATTTAATTATTAATTTTTATTCTTCTTTTTATATCTTCAATATTATAACTAATATACACTCATCCCAGTCTCCATAAAACTCCATTCTGTGCTATACATTCCTCTCTACACTTTTAAACTACTCATTAGTCAACTTACATATTTTATTTACATCCTAACTTCTCTATAAATTACTAGAATTACAATATCCTTAATTATTCTATCACCTTGATTATGATTTTTTTCGGTGATTTAAAAAAACTTTATCATCTAACATATAATCTATTTCTGATTCTACTTTATCTCAAGTAGATGGTGTATATTGTGCCTTAGTTGAGATGCCATTTCATTTATAGTACTTTATGTGTTAGCTTATTATACTTCATGTACCATATATATGTTGATCATCACTAGTTTGATAGAGCAAACTGAAACTTTTAATTTCTCAAATAGATGTCGACCTAAATGGGCTTTATTTAAGAATACTATATCATAAATCTTTATTCAATTTACTAAGCTCTTATCTCTTATATACATACAAACCTAATCTTTCCGGGTCTAACTCAAAGCCTTGATGTCTTCATCAGAAGGCTTAGTTCGTAAATAGACAATAACAGTAAGGCTGTCTGATCACTACCTCAATCGATAATAAGCTGATAAAATTACAATAATAGAACTAAAGTTAAGTGATTTTATTAAACCAAGATTAATTTACCTATATTTGTCAATATTACTATTACTTTTTCTATTACACACCTCTCAAATACTAGTATTGATTTCTTAAATCACTTATTGAAAGCTTGAATAACTATATAATTTTTATTAGTACACACACAACCGTATTTATATATATAATTTAACATTTAAGACTCTTCTTTAAGTTATTATTTATTTTAATTTAAGCAGTAGAAATTCGCAAATTTAAGTTATCCAACTTTAAATATGATATATTTAGCAGATGAAATTTATTTATCTTTTTTTAAAAAAAAATAAACAACACCAACAACAAAAGCGTTGTTAGCCGAGAGGTCATTGCAGCCGCCTTGCAAGCAAGTAGTTGTTTGCAGACTGTTGTGGGTTAGCCTCCCGGCCGATGCTATGACATATGAAAAAAAAAAAAACTAATAGGTAATTACGATCACAATTTCAACAATAGCTTTCCTTATCTCTAATAATGATTGATGACTATTAAAGTTTATATCATAAACCAATTAAGATTTTTAATTAAAATTATAATTTTATACAGTCAATGGAAGCTATCACATTGAATTTACAATCTAGAATAAATATTTAATAATATAAATTTAAAATAACATAAGTACTAAATATTATCATTATTTATAGTTGACATACATGAATAAAGTGTATATAGATTTTTTTTTAATAAAGTTAAAGTTTATTTTCTTAAAATATTCTTATAACGATATAAAAAAGATTATACTTATAATCAATCCTTGCTGACAACTAATTAGAAAACGTGTTTAAATGTAAGAGCTCTTTTGTCAAATGGTACTTCAAAATATGCATATTTTCTGGCCATAATTATTATTTTTTCTTCTTTTCCTGAGAAACTCAGATGAATTATATATAATAGTTAACATCCAATTCCTGAAGTCATAAACCTAAACTTTGTCATGTTTCCTTATAAAAATTAAAATTTAGGCTTTGTTTTCCTTTAAAGAATAAATTTGAAGAGAAAAAATCATATTACACTTTTTGAAATTGTTGAAGACTGGATGAGTGCAATCTTTAGTAGGTTTGCATGAACATTATTAAATTACTTCTCTTTTTTATAAGATTAAAAAACATTTTGTTTTCTAGTTCAGCCAAGTCTCTCTCTTTTTTTAGTTCTGCTTTTAACACTGGAATGATCTAAATAATATTTTCTCTTCATTCTTTTTAATCCTGACCAATCAAAAGTAATTCTTATATTTACACTAATTAGTTTTAACAGATAACAAACATTCCAATCTTTTATTTTTTTTAAAAAATTTGGAAACCTCATTGTTATATACCACCTATAGATAACCATTACTTTGTATGTATTTTTAATATAATTTATCTATTACTTTTTAATTAGATTGTACACATTTTTTTTAAAAGTTAATTAAAGCCTGAAAATAAAATTTAAGTTTTCAAATTAGACTTATTTGATATATTTTAAAAACATTTTTTTTTATCTATATATCAGCATATACATATACTCAGAGAATTCCCTTTATTTTCCGTTAGTAGTGAATGTCCACTTAATAACTCTTATTAACTTTTTTTTTTCTATAAACCTTGTGAACTGTCTCCCCCATTAATCTAACCTTTCTATGCAATATATCTGGTTTCAACAACCTAAAATATTTTGATTCTGTTTCTAAGTTTAGTTTTTATATCTCTTAGAAATAATGGAATATGCTCTAAGAACTATCTCTAATACTATGAGTCTGATATAGAATTTAATCATAAATCTGTACAAGTGAGTAGTATAGAAAGCTAAGGTAAAATGGATCTTCACAGCATGGATAACGAACAGGTGGTGACAGTATGTTTGCATAGGAGGATAGCATTGACATATGTAGTAAATAGATATGTAAAATTTTGCTCTATCTCCCAAAGGTTTTTGTTAATTAGAAACTGGCATAACTGTTAGTGTAAGTCCAGGTGCCAAAGATTTACAATTCATCAAAAAAATTATCAATAATATATTCTCCATAAAACTGTCAAGCAATAAACCTTTATGCTGAGCAATGCCATAGTAAAAGCATAGGAATAGTAAGGTTTTGACTTAACAGTTGCAGACCCATTTGCAAAGAAGAGTTGAAAGATAGCCACTCCTATTGATTATCCTTTTTGAATCACTGCTAGAAGAGTTCCACAGTTTTATTTCACCTAAATCAATCAAAAAAGCATCTACCCATCAATGATCAATGTGCTACTTAAGAAAAACTTCTAGAAAAAAAAATCAGAAGAGAATCAAGGTACTTGTGTCAACACTGTGAAGTTAGTCTTTGTGTTGACCAGTGCTTTGAAATCTACCACACCTGGAAGAATTTGTGAAAGCAATATTTACATTTATTTTTTGGTTTTTCTAATTATAGAATTTTAGATACTAAAAAATACAGATTCCATAGAGAATGTAATTGATGCTGTAAATAAACTAATTTTTCACAAATCATATTACCATTATTAAAAAGGAACTTTCATAGCAAGACAGTGACTTGTCTTAAATATTACTAATTATTATACCACAAAAGTAAACAATTCGTGTTATTTTGTATCATTCTTTGACTTTGTATATTTCACAAAAATTATATTTCTTTCTATTTACATATATTTTATACTAATTGTTGACTGTTTCCATTTTAGGGTTAGTTGTGACTAATAAAACAAGGAATCTACTCATAGTGTGATAAAATGTAAGATCAAATCATTGTAAGACTTGAAACTTGGATTTCTTCAAGTTTGTTTTGAATTTATAAATAAAATATTTTATTTCGTTTTTGAAACTATATGTATTGCACTTTTTATGACTTAATTTTTTTTATGAGAAATTTTATTCATTTCACTACAGGTGTATAACGGAATAAATTTTAATATATGTTTGTTTGATTCTTGAATGATAAAGCAATAAATATAATGAAAATTATAATTTAAAACCCCTAAATAAATATTTTTTTAATATATTGCCAAATAATTTTTTATTTCTATTTTAAGTAATATCTTTAGCAACAGAAACTAAAAAATATTTATACCTTTTTTTTTTCTATATATATACAATTATTTACATAAAATTTTTGATTTGCATTTCATTTTTTTCAATACATTTATCACACTCATGGCCTTATATGTTTTTCACTTCTTGGATGATTATTCTTAATTAAATAAGAATTTAATTCCCATATCTCACTTAATGTGGATCCTGTGCTTGCCAAATATGCACATAATGAAAATATATTAAGAAGAAATGCCTATTTTTCGAAGCAGAAATGCTAAAAAGCATGCATGGTGAGAGGATTAAATATTTTATGATAAAGTACATATCATCATCATCATCAACCATTATCAAGCCACTGCAGGATGAAGGTCTCTCCAAATTTAATCCATCTTCTCCAATCTTTAGCTTCTCTTCTCCACAACACCCCTGTACATTTTCTTATTTCATCCATCCATTTCACATGTGATCTCTTTCTGGGTCTTTTACAATCTCTTGGAATCCAGTTTAAAATTTCAATTGTCCATCTATTATTATCTCTTCTAGCAATATGTCCAGCCCAACTCCATTTCAATCTTTTATTTTTTTCAATAAGGTCAGTAACACCTGTTTGTTGTCTTACCCATACATTGCATTTTCAATCTCTTCTTGTTACTCCCAACATACATTTCTCCATACTCCTTTGAGTGGTCTGAAGTCTCTGTATTGCTCTTCTATTAAGTGTCCAAGTCTCAGATCCATAAGTAAGAACTGGTAAAACACATTTGTTAAAAACCATCCTTTTCAAACACATAGGCATATTTCCTTTTAGTATCAAGTTATTTCTACCAAAAAAGCACTCCAACCAAGTTTAATTCTATGATGAATTTCCTCCATTATGTTTCCATCTGTATTAATAATCTGACCAAGGTATTTGTAACTGTTAACTTCTTCTAATTCTTCATAATCAATCTTTATTTTCATATTTTGAGCAAATCGATTAAACATTACTTTAGTCTCTTTAACATTTATCTTTAGTCCTACTTTTCTACTTTTATCTGCTAACTCCTGCAATATTTCCTGCAGCTCTGAAGCATTATTTGCAAAAACAACTACATCATCTGCGAAATCTAAATGACTTAAATACTCTCCATTTACTTTCACTCCTTTAGTTTCCCATTTTAATCCACAAAATACTTCTTGCAGCACTGCTGTAAAGAGTTTTGGAGATATGGAGTCACATTGTCTTACACCTTTCTCAATGTTGATTTTTCCAGTATCATTATGTAATCTAATTGTTGCTGTTGCATTTTTATAAATATTCTTTAAAATATGACAATATCCTGGATCTATACCTTGATGATCCAATGCTTTAATCACTGAAGAAATGTGTATAGAATCGAATGCCTTTTCATAATCTACAAATCCAAAACATAATGACAACTCATATTCGTTTGTCTTTTCTATGACTTCTCTCAATACCTGGATATGATATATTGTACTAAAACCACTTTTAAATCCAGCTTGTTCTTTTGGTTGGTGGAAATCCAAAGGTCTCTGTAGACAAGTTGTAATTATCTTGGTAAAAATTTTATATAAAACTGATAAAAGGCTGATAGGTCTGTAATTTCTAATATCTTCTTTATCACCTTTTTTAAATATTAATATTATTACTGCATTCTTCCAATCTTCCGGTACATCTTTATCATTTAGACATTTGGTATATAACTTTGCTAAAATTGTTTCTATTTCTTCACCTGCTTCTTTTAATATATCAATTATAATTCCATCATTTCCTGGAGCCTTTCCTTTCTTCATACACTTAATTGCATGTCTCACTTCTTCATTTAAAATTCTGGGCAATTCGGAAAATGTAATAGATATAGGAGGTACTTGTTCTTTATTACTATATAATTCTTGATAAAAATCTTCTACCAATTTCATGATGTCATCTCTCTTTTTAGTAATAATTCCATCTTTTTTTCTTATTGCAGATATAAATTTCCTACCAATACCAAAATATTGTTTAACATTTTTGAGACTTTTATTTTCTTCTACAGCTTTCCTTGCTATTTCACAGTTATACTTTCTTATAACATTTTCAACTCTTTTCTGTACCATTTTTATAAAATTCAAGATATTCAATTCTTTTTAATACATCATTTTTGTATATCTTCATATTCCTTCTTTTCTTCATAAATTCTCTAGTCTCAGTAGAAATTTTATTAGTCAATTGCTGCTTTTTTCTACCAGCTATGTTTGTAGCAGTTTTTAAAAGTGTATCAGTTATTTTCATATTAATTTCATTCAAATCTGAATCCTGTTCAAAATCTCCTAACACTTGAAACCTATTTGTAAGTTCTAATTTAAATTCATTAGAATGTTTCTGAAGATTAGGAATATCAACTGTAAATATTGTTTTTCTTAATAATTTTTGTCTCTCTAAAAAAAAAAAAATGGCATCCATACTAGAGAAATGGATATGAAGAAAGACCACATAATTATTTTGTAGTAATTAAAGATTTAATAAAACATATTGATTTATTATAGTTATACTCACTTTTATTAAAGCATCTTTTATTCTTATCATAAAAGCCTTCCTTAGTAATAGTGAGATTGTTTAACAACATATAATGAACTATTGACAGATGTTTAGGATACAAATATATACATGAGTTTAAATTTTTTTTCCATATTTAAAGAGATTATCTGAGAAAGGTGGTGGTGGTGGTGGTCGTCGTCATCTTCTTTTTTTCTTCTTTTTCTTCTTCTTCTTCTTCTTCTTCTTCTTCTTCTTCTTCTTCTTCTTCTTCTTCTTCTTCTTCTTCTTCTTCTTCTTCTTCTTCTTCTTCTTCTTCTTCTTCTTCTTCTTCTTCTTCTTCTTCTTCTTCTTCTTCTTCTTCTTCTTCTTCTTCTTCTTCTTCTTCTTCTTCTTCTTCTTCTTCTTCTTCTTCTTCTTCTTCTTCTTCTTCTTCTTCTTCTTCTTCTTCTTCTTCTTCTTCTTCTTCTTCTTCTTCTTCTTCTTCTTCTTCTTCTTCTTCTCTTCTTCTTCTTCTTCTTCTTCTTCTTCTTCTTCTTCTTCTTCTTCTTCTTCTTCTTCTTCTTCTTCTTCTTCTTCTTCTTCTTCTTCTTCTTCTTCTTCTTCTTCTTCTTCTTCTTCTTCTTCTTCTTCTTCTGCTTCTGATTCTTCTTCTTATTATTATTATTATTATTGTTGTTGTTGTTGTTGTTGTTATTATTATTATTATTATTATTATTATTATTATTATTATTATGTTTCAAAAGACCTTTATTGTCTCAAAAGAATACAACATTAGTGGTTACATAGTAAATTAACTGCTACAAGTTGATTACAAATTTTAACATTTACATTGTCATTTTGATAGAGTTCTTTCTGAATTTACATGAGCTATATTGGATTGTACATTATTTATAACTTTGCTGTTTGTCTGAGCAGGGACCAAGTAGCTGCATAAATATCTGGGCTGGTAATCTGTTTGTCTCTAACTTGAATTTTAATAATAATAATAATTATTATTATTATTATTATTATTATTATTATTATTATTATTATTATTATTATTTATTTAAGTTTCAACAATAGTAAACTTTATTAATCCTTTTAGTTACATAATATTGCAATGCCGTAGCAAGATACATGTTTAATTTTATTATTATCAGTTCAATTTCCAGTGCTACAATATTCATTTTTTTAAAAGTACATATCTATATAGACAATTTGTACATGATTCTATCCACTTTAGAAACGTCAATTATGCATATTATTGTCCAATAGGAGCATAATCTGGATCATACTTTCTTTAATTCTTTGGAAATAGGAGATATAATTACATCATTGTTTTTTGATTTACAATCTCGTGGTATATCATGGAAGACATTATATGAATTTCTTTATCTCACAGCCTTTATATTCTAGTTTGTCATTCAAACCCAAAGTTCCATGATCATATTTGGGATCATTAAAAACTTACAGTTTATCCATAAACCAGCAACTTCATTCTTTATAACTTTGCTGTTTGTCTGAGCAGGGACCAAGTAGCTGCATAAATATCCGGGCTGCTGATCTGCTTGTCTCTAACTTGAATTTTAATTAATTATTCTGAAATGTGGTTGGATGCCTTCTGGGGCTATTACCCAATACGAATGCACACCTTGTGCACCAAAATGCATATAAGACAAACGTTGAGGCCCTTATTGCTATATAGAAAAGAAAACACTACAATGATGCAAATTATGTCAACTTACAAAGATAGGTCTGTACCAGTTATTACTATTTATTTATTTATTTTAAGGTAAATAAAACATATTTTTTTTATTTAAATTAATGTGGCTTTCATATTGTGCTAATTATACCATCACATTATAGGATAAAATGTTATGGTCCCATAAATTTTTGTACTTATTTTACATTTATTAAATTCATGAAATTTATAGTTTAATTATTTATTTCATATAAGTTAATTATTTTAATTCATACTTTAAGATCACAAATATTTTGGTTATCAAATATAGTTGGGTACAATAAAATGTCAATTGTTATCCTGCTATATTTTGGTGAATGTATCCGCATATCTCTAATAGTAATAATAATATAAAACCTTAAGAGTCTTTTACACTTCTTTTACCGTCATAATATATATATATGCAAAACGCTTGTTAAAAATATTTAATCTCCAAAATCAAAATGATTATAATTAAGTTAAATAAATAAAAATGTCTATCGTTTCTGTGTGGATAATTAGGTGTTTTAAGACTAAATTTAGTTCTCCTAATAAATGAACTACATGTATAGTAAAAAATTATTTTAGAAAATTTTTCACTAAATAATAATTCACGATTTATTAAAACATTAAAGGATGGAAGATTGATCGTAAAAGATATGATTGATTACATGTTGACATGTTGATGAGATACATCTTTCAGTTTATAGCACGCATATATATATATATAATGAAATTTTGAAAATCAAATTCAAATATTTTCTACCATAATGCGATATTATTTAATAAAATTTATAGGGCAAAATATTTTCTTACTGCAAGACAAATATTTTTATACGAATAAAATAAAAATAACTGTTACATCGAATGCACTGTATTAAGTGTGAAACAAATTTTATGTGTAATGTTCCCCAGAAACCACCATTTTGGGATCTAAATTTATAAGATTAATGAGTTTTTTATATCATTAAGATACATGATATAAACTAGAAATAATAGAATACAAAATTATTGAGTGTTGTATGTTGATACTATATACACATACAAACATCCAATTATATTTATAAAAAAAATGTTATTTAATAAAAACTTTCGTAGTTTATTTTTTCCATTGTTATAAAATCATTATTTCAATATTAAATGAAAATCTGTATGCAATTATAAAAATTGATTAAAACTTTTTATAAGATAAATTTCAACGTAAATTTGAGTATTAACACGAAAAATGTATTATTTTCAAAATTCATTTTTTAAAACCTTTTTTTTTTATATTATTATTATTATTATTGTTATTGATTTTTAGCTTCGTTATTTAGAGTTTACTTTTATCACAAAAACTTTTGATTATTATGTTTTTCAACTTTAACAGAAAACTATTTTGAGGTAATTTTTTTTATAAAACTGCGAATATATAATATTGTTTTCTAAACTTTTAGAATAATCGTCTTCTGTAAAAAATATATATATTCACAAAGTAAATCAGTCTATAGTTTGAGGCAAAGTTTTCTTTTAAGTTTACATTAGTCTAAGAAGAGATTTAGAATACTCGTGAATAGAATTAATGATACGAAAATTAGCCAAATTTGCGTAAACTGCCAAAGCGGGCGACTGATGCACAACGGACGATTATCGCGACCTTTGTTATTTTGACGAATAACATTTGATCCATGATTTGCAACTACACCGCTGATTATCATTTATAAACTAGATGTTAGGTTGAGAATGTAATAAAATTTGATTTAAAACAACACTGTATTTTTAATATTTTTAAATTTAATAATTTTATTGTCAGAATAAACCAACATTTTTAAAAATATTATTAATTATTTTTTTAAACAATAGATATATTTTTATATATAAACAAAATCAATATATGTTGTATTTCTATATATTTATGTATGTATGTATGTACAATTTTCTGCCTGAAAGAAATTATTGTAAACATGAAGTACTACAACGAAGTAATAATATTCGATCTAAATAATATTGGTGATAATTTGACATTTCTTGACTTCGCTTTAAGCAAATATATTCCAATGCCTTAATTTTAAATCTTACACTTTAATAAGCTAATTCTATTATTAAGTGGCATGATTAACGTAAACTCATGAACAACTTGCTGTAATAAAATAATGCACTGGAAATTTTAGACTTAAAAATTTCACCATTTTTTATTTATTTTTACCATGGCCCACCCAATCTAATGACTCGAAGCATAAAATTAGAGAAGCTTGGTATATATCCAACAACACTAACGATATAAACCGTAAAGAATCACGCTTCCTCCTCTCCAAAAATGGACACTCTAATTTACATAAATTTGAATACCATCGGTCGGGTATATATATATCCCTCCATTTTCTTTTTTTCATATTCTGATCTTGCTGTGATTATGAGAACACCAGAAGTTTTCGAAAGCACCCAGCCATTGTATCATTTGTTTTATGATCTTCTTTATTGCTGCATTTCAGCGCACTCAATTACATATTACAAATCGTCAAAGAGAAGTATATGCATTTATCATTATATGAATTTAATATTATAAAAATTATATTATTCTCATATAAAAAAAAATCTGGTACAAATAATAAAATATTCAGATACACCCACTTCAATAGGAACTTTTATAATTTAGCATAATTATATGAATAAAAAATCTTATTGAAATTAATAAATTGCATATAAACTTAATTATATACGTAATATATAATGAGAGAAGCTGCAAAGTAAAATGATTAAATACTGATGGAAATATCTGAATATAGAGACACTTATTAGGAAAGTTGCAGAACAGAGATTGATAATATAGACATAGAAATAATTAAATAGTTTTTACCTCCTAATAATATAAATCAACAATAAATGATACAATGTTTAAAAAATGTATCATATAAAATATTAGATGGAATTGTGTTGGTAAATTTAAAATGTTTTTGTCCATAAGAATATATCTTTAAAAATGAAAATCAAAGCTGTCAAGCTATGATACTTCTTATTGCTGCCTTTGGTTGGGAAAATTATTTCTGGAAAAAGAGTGATAATAAAAGTATTAACATCTTTGAAATCGGAAGTTGATAAAGATTTTTGAAAACTTCACAGTAGCAAGCAAAATTAATAGATACTTGATCTGATCAAATCTGAATTCTCATTTCAAGTACAATAATCTCATAAAAATATTATATTTATCAATGTTATGAGATGATTCAATTCATTAAAAATGTATAATGATCAAAATTGGTTGTAGAAAAAAAGAATATATTAATAAAGAGAGAAGGTTAGACTTAATTGTATTTATATATTGGACTATTATCCTCATCTAATATTAAGTTCTAAATATGTTTAGAAAAATTTAACATAATTTAAATTTTCCAATTACTTTCAACTGTAACAGATTAGTATATGAACAACATTTTCAGATGTTCTATTAGGACCTATTGTTAGTATAAGAAATTCACCTTGCAAAATTTGTCGATTTTTTCTCATTAGCAGACAAACCCAGTCTTTGATCACACTTTGTAGAATTAATCTAAACCTAAAAATTGAAAGAACTATAATATTAGAATACATTGATGTAGAAAGTTTATTCACAAATGCACTATGTGAAGAAGCATTGTCTATTGTAAGAAAAGGATTAAATAGCTTACAAACCAGAACAACTCTTCCTATCATTAGTATAATGTAACTATTATCATTCTGCATAACAACAACCTACTTTCAATACAACACAGAATTATTCCAACAAAATGAACAAATAATTATGAGTGCACCATTGTCCCCCCTGATTAGCAATATTTACATGAAAGAAATTGAAACCACAGGCATACAGATTGCTCAATATCCATCTAAGGTTTGGCTTTGCTATGTTGATAATACATTTTGTATGGCCACATTGTGAAACACTACTACAAACTTTCTGAAAACATCAACAACATCTCCTTCATAAATTTACATTAGATTTAGAACAAGCAAAAACTGGAATTCTTAGATTTTTTGTGACAAGACTCTCTTATGGCAAAATCAAAATTACAGTTTGCAGAAAATCTACCACATACAGGAAAATACTTAGTATATATATCCATTCAGGAAACATAAAACATGGAGTTATAGTATCATTATAGAACAGAGCAAAAAAGTTTGTTCAGAGACCAGGGATTTGAAAAAATAAAAGATCTATATGGGAAAAACTCTTATGAACAATGACTATCCATAAGCTATTATTAAGAAAATATTAAACAGACAACAAAAAGAACCATAAAAACCATTATTGGCAATGTATTGTATCCATGCACACCAAAAATAGCAGACAAATTAAGGAAAATCTGCAATCAGTAAAACATCAGAACTGGTTCCAAAGCCATAACATACTATGAGAAATTCTAACATCTACAAAATGTAAACTTGAAATGCTGAAAAAAACTGCATCTATGAACTAACTTATGAATGTGAAAGAATGTAGATTGGTGAGACCCTCATTGAAATGTGATTGCAAGTACACAAACTGATGATTAGAAGAGAGAAAACAGATATGTATAAGATATCAGACCATGTTGGTACCACTGAATATATGTTCAATTGGGAAGTACAAAAATATTAAATAAGGAAAGGTAGTTATTTGATAGCCAAGCACGACCATTTGATGGTGATGGCATTGTTTTATGAAAAAAACAATATAATGTAATGTTACCAGGCCAAGACATTTTATTATAATACCAAACAAAAATAAAAACAAATCATTTTTTTAATTGTTTTTTTTTAAAATAAAATCTTGTTCTACTTTTTTATTTTTTACCGGTTTTTCAAAACAAAATTTAAAAAAAATCACACCTTTTTAAAAAAAAAAAACACTTTTTTTTAATGAAATCTTGTTCTCTCTCTCTCCCTCTCTCTCTCTTTTTTTTTTTTGATGTTTTGGTTATTTTTGTTTATTCTTCAAAACAAAAAATAACTATTGTTGTGTGTTTATTTATTAATTTCTGGAAAACAACTTTTTTTTTTCATTTTTTACCATAATAACAGATGGACCACTTTCAAAAACGTTATTATGGAGCCTTGCAACCAATTTTTGTTTTGAATCGAACACTTTTGAATACACAAACATCACTGACATCGGAATTGGCACATACTTTTCTACATGTACAATTTCATGTTTTCACTGCAGTTGCATCGCTTGTCATTTAGGAGAACATAACATCTGCATCTGTGGTTGGCAATTGTTACAATTTAAAAAGCTGATTGTTTTCTTCAGCCACTTTATTTCTCTTATACCTTTACTCATGCAAACATGACTTTCCGCATTACATCTGCCAAATCATGTTCAGACCTACCCTTTGCCGATTTTTTCCACATTTCAAGATGTATAGGGGTGATGTGACAATTCATAGTAATTCAGACTGCGTGGTTTAAGTAGAAATTAAAATACTATGTATTCGATATTTAAAAATTACGCTCACTTCAAATACAAACACCATAATATGATACGATAGCCAACTGTGAATTGTGCAAATTTACATAAATATTGTGAAGCACAAAACAGTGCAATGCCATCAAGCAGCCTAAAATGGCTAATACAACAAAGTATTGTATAATCCATAAGTACAGCCATGTAAATGGCATTTTTATGTGTTTTTACACATAAACAGCTCTGTCAGGCACATATGCTTAGATATCAAAAGACTCCCTAGGGAGAAAAAGTACAAAGAAGAAAATTCAAAAAAGCTGCTCATATGACAATGGTAAATAACCACATAAATCAACCTAGGGTGATTATACATAATATATGGAAACCACTAATAAACTTTGCTCTTAGGAAAATATGGAGAAATCAAGAGGAACCTCATAGATGAGTATATGAAATTTCTACTGACTGTTACCACAGGATAGCTCAGTTGGTTAGAGCATTAACTTAAAATACAATATTCAAGAATCTAAGAGTCCATATTTGATTTCCATGCTAGTACTGTCATTAGTCAGGCCAGCAACACCTGAAGAAGAGAGAAGAAGAATATATCTTGAAACATTGTACATATACTAATCTGTGTGCAATTACTAATAATTGAATATAATTGAAAGTTTAAATAAATTTAAATTTTTCTAAAGACAATCAATACTTAATCTTAGAAAATGAAAATAGTCCAATATATAAATACAACTAAAATACCATCATTACAAACATTGGGGAAAACATTAAGGTTAGAATTAGATTATCAACAGCATAAAAATCAAACATACAATGTGACATTTAAAAAAAATGATATTCCTATGATTGCTGAAAAAAGCAAGTTACATTGAAATTATTGTATCTAACCATCTTTGACACAATGGAACCAATAACATTATGGTTCAGAAAGATAAAAAAATTGACAAAAGTGCAATTAAAAATGGCAATAGTGGCAAAAGTTGATTAAGTTTTGTCAAAATATTAATTTCTTAAAAAAATCATGTTAAAATTATAATACAGAGAGTGTTAAAGTAGAGATAGCTTTTATCAGGTTATATATAATCTCTTAGATGGCATATAAAACTTTCCAAAATGATGCAACATTCCTATTACTACTTTCACACACAGACACACGCGCACATGCACATACACACACATATATATATATTGTACCAGTATATTTTTTATCATGAATATTTAAGAAACTCAGAATGATCTTAATATGTTACAAATATTTATACTTATTTACAATATCTTATACTTGTTTTTAATAAGATATGTCTATAATGTTAGAGAATGGTTAAATAGAAAGACTTCAAAATTACAGAATATATATATATGATCAATAAATGGAGCTTTACCAAAATCTCCGTGTACAAGCATATGTTTACATAAACATCAAAAAAGTCAGAATTCACTATCTCTTTTGTTGGCTCCACCTTCAGATCAGCTGATTTCAAGCTAATTTGCTATCATCAATGAAGGATAAAAATAAGAAACTAGATCTAAACACTAACTCTCAGTGTTTATGAAACAATTTCGTATCAGTTTGCAAGCATAAATTTTTCAGACATGTAATGTCTTTAAACCCAGACTAATAAGCCAGATAGCTATATGGGTCTGATATCAGTTCAGTTTCTCCACATAGTAAAAGCCTCTGCAATATATATCATTGCAAAAACCTTCAAAGGTACATTTATGAAAAAAAAAGCCAAGTTATAAATCACGTAACTTGCTATCGCTTGTAATTTATGATCAATAGATGGGGCTTTACCAAAATCTCCGTGTACAAGCATATGTTTACATAAACATCAAAAGTGTCAGAATTCACTATCTCTTTCATTGGCTCCACCTTCAGATCAGCTGATTTCAAGCTAATTTGCTATCATTAGTGAAGGATAGGAATAAGAAACTAGATAACTCTCAGCGTTTATGAAACAATTTCGTATCAGTTTGCAAGCATGAATTTTTCAGACATGTAATGTCTTCAAACCCAGCCTAATAAGCCAGATAGCTATATGGGTCTGATATCAGTTCAGTTTCTCCACATAGTAAAAGCCTCTGCAATATATATCATTGCAAAAACCTTCAAAGGTACATTTATGAAAAACAAAAACAAGTTATAAATCATGTAACTTGCTGTCGCTTGTATTTATGATCAATAGATGGAGCTTTACCAAAATCTCCATGTACAACCGTATGTTTACATAAATGTCAAAAGAGTCAGAATTCACTATCTCTTTCGTTAGCTCCACCTTCAGATCAATTGATTTCAAACTAATTTGCTATCATCAGTGAAGGGTAGGAATAAGAAACTAGATCTAAACACTAACTCTCAGCATTTATGAAACAATTTCGTATCAGTTTGCAAGCATGATGAACTTATATCAGACCTATATAGCTATCTAGCTTGTTAGGCTGCATTTGTAGACATTACATGTCTGAAAAATTCATGCTTGCAAACTGATACAAAATTGTTTCATAAATGTTGAGAGTTAGTGTTTAGATCTAGTTTCTTATTCCTTTCCTTCACTGATGATAGCAAATTAGCTTGAAATCAGCTGATCTGCAGGTGGAACCAATGAAAGAGATAGTGAATTCTGACTCTTCTGACATTTATGTAAACATCCGCTTGTACACAGAGATTTTGGTAAAGCTCCATCTATTGATCATATATACAAGCGATAGCAAGTTACATGATTTATAACTTGGTTTTTGTTTTTCATAAATGTACCTTTGAAGATTTTTGCAATGATATATATTGCAGAGGCTTTTACTATGTGGAAAAACTGAACTGATATCAGACCCATATAGCTATCTGGCTTGTTAGGCTGGGTTTAAAGACATTATGTGTCTGAAAAATTCATGCTTGCAAACTGATATGAAATTGTTTCATAAACGCTGAGAGTTAGTGTTTAGATCTAGTTTCTTATTCCTATCCTTCACTGATGATAGCAAATTAGCTTGAAATCAGCTGATCTGAAGATGGAGCCAATGAAAGAGATAGTGAATTCTGGCTCTTTTGATGTTTATGTAAACATACGCTTGTACACAAAGATTTTGGTAAAGCTCCATCTATTGATCATAAATACAAGCGATAGCAAGTTACATGATTTATAACTTGTTTTTGTTTTTCATATATATATATATATATATATATATATATTTGAAATAAATTTAATGGTTTACAAACTATTACAAACAATCCTTAAATCCACAGAAGTACTTTCCATTAAATTAAAAAAAAAAAAAGCGGAAGCAAACGTCATCAATTCAAATCCCATGAATCACATATTTAATGTTAGCAGCTTGTCAATTTATTAAATGCATTTTATTCCTGTTTATAAAAATTGCCTCTATAATTTTTCTTTTACTATGGTATTTCTCTTCATGAAGAATTTTCACATTTTCAAAATCAAATTTAAATTTATATTTACATGATTTTTCATGATCAAAGAAAACTGAAGGAGACATTAAATCACCATTATTTTTACTTTTTACATGCTTATATAATAATTCATGCTCTCTCAATCTCTTCTCAATACTGCACCTAGATTCACCTATATATGATAGCATACAATCACAAAAAATTTGATATATGACATTACTTTTTTTCTTGACAGGTATGACATCCTTAGAATTATTGACTAATTTATTAATATTGTTTGGAACGTAGAATGAAACATTAAACACATTCTTATATAAATCTTTAAAAAATTTCACTTGTGGATTTGAAATAAAGGGAATAGATATCCATTGTTTACTATTAATCTTCATTTCCTTTAAATCATTATAACTTTTTTTAAATTGACATAAAGTATTGTTTATTTGTTCCATTTTATAACCAACAACAAGCAATTCCTTGGCGAATATTTCAATATTTTTCAGTTTATCACTTTGGTAATGACATAATTTTTCATTCCAAAACAAAAAAGATCTAAAACTTGCCATCTTATGCATCATTGAATAAAATACATTTAATAAATCAACAAGCTGCTAGCATTAAAATACGAGATTCGTGGAATTTGAATAGATGACGTTTGCTTCTGCTTTTTTTTTTTTTAATTTAATGGCAGTTGAGGCAGTTTAAGAAATTAACCGAAAGTACTTCTGTGGATTTAAGGATTATTTGTAATATGTAAACCATTAAATTTATTTCAATTATAATTACAATTTTGTTTTTAATTAATGGACATTTTATTATATATATATATATATATATATATATATATATATATATATATATATATATATATATATATATATATATATATATATATATATATATATATATTGTAGGATATTCAGTGCAAACCCTACATTACAAACCCCAAAGGTCTCAGAAGGAAAGAGGGAGAAATATTTTTTTCTCTACTCAAATGACTTTTAATAGTCAAAGGGATAGATGTTTTGTATGTTTTAATAGTTATATTTAAGAATTAAAAATATTGGAGCATTTATATATAAATAATTGTCTGTAGACAAAAATTCCATACAGTATTAGTTTTCTAAGTCTACTTATTAATTTGTTCCAGTTTATTTATATCTAATGAATTATAATTTTGTTTTTTTATTATTAATAGTACTTTATATACTTGTCACTACTAATTGATTCTATGACTTTTTAATACTGTGTAATCTTTGACTTTTACTATCATTTGAATTGCTTTCAACAATCATGTATTGATTCAATACATATATTTTTCTTTGTCTGTGCTTTAGCTAGGAAAGCAAGTTTTATGTACATAAATATATGTGTATGTGTATATGTACAAACACTAAAACTTAAACATTTACAGATACATCAAAAAGATTTTTAATAATTTTATATTTGTGTAAAAAGTTTTTTTTTCTATTATTTAAATCCAATGTTTTTTAAAGGTATTAAAAATGAAAGAGATGGTCAATTTTAAAAAGATGAAGAAAAATTGTCAATTCTAAAAATGATTTCAATCTAGTGTTAAAAACTTGAGATAGATAAAATCATTTTTAATCTAACTTCAGTGTTAGAAAAGTGGCAAAGAAAAAATAAATCATTAGTGAGCAATTATAGTTATAAAGAGACAGCAGATCATTTTGGATTACACCAAATAATAAATTTTGAAAAGTATGAAGATCAAAGAGATTGGTATTGCAGCTGCACTGATAAGATATATTTTATGAATAACCAGGCATCCTGTGATGTCATTAAAAAGCCAGCATATATATAGTCTGAAAAAAAATTTAGAATGAATTAATAAGTCTGATTGCTTGTCAGATCCAACACATCACTTTTTTATATATTTTGAAGGAATCTACAGCAGAATGGAGGACTAAAAAACAATATTTGTTTGGATGGTCCTATCGACCGATCCAAAGAACTCCATGCACATCTGAAAAGTTAAATCTGAGAAGGAAATTAACTATGGCTGATCTCCAGACTAAAGAAGACTCCAACTTTACCACTGCTATTGCTTCACCTATGCCATACTAAAGTCAAATTAAACACCAAGTAAAATGCTAGTAAAACATATGTAGAGCAGAAAATATTTATTTATTTATTAGCATGCCTACAAGCAGAAAGAAAGAAGAAATTAAAAACCCATTGCAATACTAAAAAAGTGTCCTGTAAAAAAACACAATCTGTTCAATATCATCATCATCATTGCAGTAAAAGAGAAAAAGAATTACAAGCCTAAACCTAAAATGGAACTTTTCCAGTAAAACCACTGTAATTGATATATCTATGTATGTTAAACAATGGTATGTAGTTGAATTCAAAATTTTAACCATGAAGAAGGTGATGTTAAAATGAAATTCATTAAACCCACTGACATGGTCTCTACATCAGAAATAAAAGAAGTGCCTGGTAATATATTTTGTTTTCTCAATGACTATTAACAATTTTTCTTTATTTAAATCCATTTATCTCTCTCTAAGTATTAAAATAAAAATCAATTAATAGAAAGGTTTTTTCAATAATGATGAATATTGACTTTATCAATATATTATGTGTTATTTGATTATCATTACATGTAACCATTTATATATGTATCTTTTTATAAAGTGTTTTTATTATGTATAATTCAGGTATCATAAAAATATGTTATTCATATTGTATATAAAGGTTAAACATAGGATTTATTGATGGGAAGTAATACACACATGATACTATCTGTATGTGTGGTTATAAGGGTCTTGTATGATTGCTCAAATTTTGGAAAGAGAGGATGAGGGTAGAAATTCAGTATAATGAGAAATATATTTTAAAGCAATTAGCAACCTAGATTAATGAAAATTGAGATGAATAACTAGGAACAGATCTGATTTTTAAATATTTCTGTCTTTATACTTTAAAACTGGTTGATTCTCCAGGCACCATATTGAATTAAAAAAAACTGACCTGAGACACAATTTTCACAATAACTTCAATTTTAATTATGTTAGAGCAAAAAATTTATAATAATAGAAACTAGAAAAACTAAGAAAAACAAAAAGTCTAAAACAAATAGTGATAACCATTTAAAAAAATACTAAAAAAAAATTGTGATCTTTTTTAATTTTTTATGATTGTTTTAAATAATGTATATTTTCTAGTATTTTAGAAAAAACAATTGTTTTAAAATAAAACTAGAAACAATTTTAAATAGGAAACTTAGATTCTGATTTATTAAATAAATATAATTATGTGCACATACTAAGCATGATATATACATTAAGAGTTTAAAATGGTTTTAAAAATGTTATTGAATTAAAAAAAATTAAACTGCATTCTCATGACCATTATTTAAATTAGATGAAAATTCTAAGAATAATTGTTAATTGCAATATGAGAAATTACTGAACATTTTTTCCACTTTCTGTTCCGTATCTATCAAACTTATACACATGTTGAGAAGATAGGTGTTTCAAATGAATTAGGGTGATACAACTTAGTTATATATCAATTTTCAAACAATTCTATTGGCTTTAAATGTATTAAACCTCAATTTTAAAATTCCATTCAAACTTGAAAAAGATCAAAAGTTTATAAACAGATTTTCCAATATCAATAAGAGCACTTAAAAATAAATATTTCAAAATTGGTTTTATAAAGTTGTTCAAAACTGTGCATACTAAAAGAGTTAGAAAACCAACCTATTAAATTTTGATGTTTTTATAGACAAAGTGCAAATGTTAAAATTCATCAATCTTAGGATATTACATGATGACATTTTCATCTGTTAAATTTAAAAGGGTTCCAGTTAGCTCTCCTGCACATTGCCAAATTTAAATGATCTCCCTTGTGTGTTTTTTTCCAAACTTTCAACTTTTGATTTTAGTATTAAACAGTATTCTAAATCAGATTTCAATAAATTTAACTTGACTTGAGAATAATATATATTTGAAAATGAAAGAAATCTAAAAATTTATACTTGAACTTTGCAAACATTGAAAAATAAAATAGTAATAATAAGAATAGAGTTCTTCATTATTGAATGTATGACAAAGTAGAATCACCCTTATAAAATGAACAAAATATTTTTAAATTAAAATTTAATTTTGAAAATGCATATGAAAAGAATATTAAACTCTGATAAATCTGTCAAATTCCATTTTAAAATATTAAAATAGATTTTTATTTTTCAAAACATCTCGTTATTCTAATACAGTGTCTGCAATGGTATATTAGTTATAATTTTCATAAGAAAATAATTATAAATCTTAATAAATTTTGCAATAAAATAATGTTTTTAAAATATTTTCAAAATATTTTCACAAATAGGCATGAATATCAATTAAAGAAAAAAGCAGTGCTAAAACTCTTTTTATTCTATCACTATTTTATCATATAGATCTCTTTTGATTTTATTTAATTAAAATATCAATATATTAAAATTATATGGACTCATGAATTTAATAATAAAATGCTGAAATATATTAATAGATGGCTTTATAAATATAATTTAAAATAAATATGACAATAGCATTTTTTTGGGATTCTTCTGACTGAATGTTTCCAAGCTAATGATGGTTACGAAAAATTTAAAATACTTCTGCATTTTGTAGTAGTTATTTGTAAGACTTATTATCACTCTTGTCACTTTATATTGAAATATAATATTTTAATGGATGCTTTAGATGAAAATATTTATTGTGTAAACTTATCCATTTATAATTTTTTAATTAAAAAGCACTTTATCTAGAACAGTAGTGAATCAAAGCCAACTACCCCAGGTCAAAAGTTAAAGTAAAACTGCCAGATTGACTGCATTTAAAAGGTATATATATGGAAAAAAACTATAAATACTCATTATAAATATACTATATGTAAATTCTAAATAATTTTGATAATAAAAATAACAAAATATATAACTTAATTAATCAGTAGCACTTTTGATTACATTGTAGTTCTTATCAATTATAAAGTAATATAATAATTTAATATCAAATGATTTTCCATGATCTGTGTATGTTAGTATTTGCTGTTTGTCTATTTAGTATATTATCTTTAAATTTATTTATCAATATTGCTTTCTTAATTTTCTTCTTTATATATATATATATATATATATATATATATATATATATATATATATATATATATATATATATATATATATATATATATATATAATTTTTACTATTAAAATTATTTGGAACTTATATATATATATATATATATATATTGGTAATAAACTATTATAAACAGTCTTTCCAACTGCAGAATGATTTTTTGTTAATTCCATAATCTGCCTCAACTGCTGTTAAATTCATATAACGAAATGAAAGCAAATGTCATCAGTTCAAAAATCCCATGAATCCCAAATTCTAATGTTAGCAACTTGTCTATTGATTAAATTCATTTTATTCCTTTTTATTAAAATTACCTCCTTAATTTTTCTTTTATTATGGTTTCTCTCTTAATGAAGAATCTTCACACTTTCAATATCAAACTTAAATTTATATTTATGTGCCTTTTCATGATCCAAGAAAACTGAAGCCATCATTAAATCATTATTTACACTTTCACATGCTTATATAACAATTATCATTGATATTGTGACAATAGTGTAATTAGAATATTGCTATAAATTTGTATAAATTCATTTATTTTTTAACTTTGTACCATTTACATTCACACATACATATATATATGATAAACAAAACAAGTTATAAATTTCGTAACTTGCTATAGCATGCATTTTATGATCACTAGATGGAGCTTTACCAATAGCTCACTATCAAGCTTTGTTTACATAAATGCTGAGAGAGATAGAATTCAATATCTCTTTCAAATTGTTTCCAACATTTAAACCATGGTTTTGAGCTAGTTGGCTCACGTCAATAAAGGGCAGGAAGACCAGAAACCAGATCTAATAAGAGAAGAAGACCAGAAACTAGATCTAAACACCAACTCTACTAATCAGCATTTATGAAACACTTTTCTATCAGCCTAAAAGTATGAATTTTTCAGATACGTAAATATCTTCAAATCCAGTCAAACAAACTAGATATCTAGATCTAGTTTCTGGTCTTCCTATCCTTTACTGACATGAGCCAACTAGCTCGAAACCATGGTTTAAAGGTTAGAGAAAATTTTAAAGAGATATTAAATTCTATCTCTCTCAGCGGTTAAGTAAACAAAGCTTGATAGTGAGCTATTGGTAAAGCTCCATCTAGTGATCATATATATATATATATATATATATATATGGCATATTGGCATTGATTAAGTTTTAAAAGAAGTAAAATTTAAAAATTATCAAAGGATGTAACTAAGTTTTTTTTTATTAGATAATATAATTTACATATTTTTTGATATGTACAATAAAAGCTATTTGTGTTTAAAATTATCTATTTTATTAAAGTAACATTAATATTGGAAAAAATATAAGCACACACAAATTACTATTAGAGTAAAACCTCTTGATGATAATTAAAGATGGCTAAAATAAATTATAAAAAATAGAACTTTGTACCTCAAAATTAAGAAGGAATGTAAAAGATTAATGAGTGATAATAAAACAAAGAATAAGAAGATATGCACAGAAATCTCAAAATGGTCATCAGTATAAAAGAAGCAGACAAGTTTAGAAGTAGTCTTTTACCTGTGATTTTCTGGCTGTTTCTTGTGTGCAGCATTTTTGAAGTCATAATAAAATGCTACCACTCAGAACTACTACATTGAATCTAGTCATGATGTGTGAGTAAAAATCACATTGTTTACTGGCACCTTAGTTACCAAAAGCTTCATCCAGCCTTGCCCTAAATATGGATCAGAGATGTGAAAATGTTACCCGAATGAAACCATAAATAATTACTACGGACTCCTTATAAAAAGAACTTACTAGTTAATAATGGCCATATCATAACTCATATTTAAATTAAAAAGATTTGTAAACTAAATTTAAATGATAAACTTCTAATTTAGACAAAAGAAAAAAGAGACGTTTGCTCTTTAATCCTACAAAGTGAACTATTGAATTAAATGGTTAATATTATCTGAATATATGTGTGTGTGAGTTCTTTCCAGTATTATAAATAATTCTTAATAAATGTTTAAATATTTAATATGTCAAATAAAACTTTTATTATTAATATAAACCTTTCATTGTATGGGTTTAATTTTAGTTATTTAGATTTTATTATTAAGTTTTGAGAATTGTATAAATTACTTTTGCTAATATGCTTGAATAAAACCTGGGAAAAATTCATATAATAAATTAAGTGATGGGAAAACCGTAATTCGCGATCTTACTTTTAGTTATTTGCTTTGCAAGTCTTGAGAAAATGCAACAAAACTTAGGAGTCTACAGACCCTGGCACTCTCTTAAATAAATGAAAACTAACACTGTTGGAAAATTGAGTTGCAATGAATAGTAAGTCAGTTAATCAGGAAATATAATTATATTCTTGAAATATTCAAGCTTCTTCTGGAATGGACCATTCTTATTAAATAGTTTGATTAACTATCACTTTATCATGTGTAATATGAGACCTAAATCAAACCATACAATGTTACACTAATAGGTGTAAATTATATATATATATATATATATATATATAAAATATATATATATATATATATATATATATTAATGGTAAATATGTATCTGTATGGGTTTGAACTAAAGATACACAATGATATATTAAATATGTACCAGTATACCTTGATTCAAAATAAATATTTATATTAGATGAAAGTTGAATGGTTAATAAAATTCAAATAAAAGTGATTCATTTCAAATATATATAATACTATTAACCAATGTGATAAAGATGATGATAATTTATAATCTAAGTACAAGTTCTCCTAAAAGAATTGTATTTGCTTTTAGTTTCAATAAAACAACTAAATGAAACTTTCAGGCACTAAATATTTTAATTGGAAAGTTTATTTTTTAAAAACTGATTAACATCTAATCATCATCAATTACAAATTATTATCACCATTTTTAGCATGAACCCCAGTGGATTGCTTGATTTCTCAGGGTTGTGGATATTACAAGCATATTGAATGTTAAAAGTGTTATGTTTGGAATAAGTTTAAAAAGCAAACACAAACTAAATGGATTAATAAAAAATAATTTAACCGTAACTATGCATAAAGTGTTACATATATATTCATAACTATTAAGATATATATAAAAGATATTTTTATATTTAATGTTTACGTTTAAGGCTTTATAATATTGATAATGATAACATTTTATCATGTAAAATATTTAAACATTTACAAACCATGGTTTTTCTGCAGATACTATTCTTTAAATATATTTACAGTTGTCATCTTTAATTCCTCCAAAGAAGATAATTCTTCTCCTTGAGCACTGGTGATATTAGGGAGTAAATATAGCAGCACTGGTGATATTACAAAGTGTGCTGTATCAGTACGTCTTGGATAGTCTTTATGATACTGATCACTTCTTCCTTCATGGCATTATTAAGGAAGATGCTGGTTGGTTTTGGAAAACTTCAGTGTTAGTTTCTGGATCTGATTTCTAGATATTCTGCCTGTGTAGTTTTTTTTTTTGTTGCCTAAACACACTTAGCAGATAGTCTTCTATATAAAGTCAACATACTATCTGCTGTCAATGGAGTATTGAAAAATACTTTCAAATAGTCAATAACATATGGCTATCCAAGTTACAATAGAAAACAGTTTTAACTAGCAGTTTCTCTTCTTAGTATTGGATCATTGCAACACTGCTTCTTAAGTTCAGTCTTCAAATAGACTAAAGTAGATTAGACTGCCTGAACTGAAATGCCTTATTTTCTGGTTTCAGGCCTATTTATATCTATTTGATGTTGTTCAATAACACGTTTTCCAAACATTGTATTTGTCACTAGCTGATTATTAAGATTTGATCTCTCTTTCTTAATAACAACATGTTTTTTGAAAAACATTTTCTTTATTCTCTTTGCAAACTGTTGTGGAAACAAATTTACAGATATTATATCATGATTTGATACATAAATAAATGAAAAAAAAATCTTTTTTCTTTATTTGTTTACATTAGTTAGCATAGGAAAGAAGAAAAAAAAATGTTGCCAACATTTAAGTTTTAAATGATAACTTTTAAAATATTATTAATTCCAAAATTTTAATATCATTTCTATATTTCCCATGAAATTTATTGTAAAAATGTGAAGAATTTTATTTAAACCTCAATTGAAAAAATGAAAACTAAAAAGAGTTTAAAATGCTTTTGATTTTTAGAAACTACTATGCAATTCAAAATGCCTGTGCATATTAAAACTACTTTTGTTTCTTTCTTTATTATTTTTTATTTTTTGTTACTCAATCATTACAAAGTAACTTTATAAAATATTCAATAATATGATCAAATGCATAAACTAACTTTTAATTTTATTTAGGCAGTTTACATATTTATTACTCAATTACTATGAGGAGTTTTTTATTAAACTTTTTTTTAATGTAGCTTTGTAATATAACTAATTCCAATTGCTATGAATTTTCTGTAGTTATAATATTCTCAACCAGAAAAAGAAGTGAAAAACAAAACAATAAAAAATTAAACATGACTTTATTTGTAACTCTACAATCAAGCTGTTGAATATACCTACATCCATATTAATAATATGCAGTTATTTAAAATTTTCTTTATATTAAAGCATTATGTGTTGTTTTTGATTTTTAAACACAATTTTATTTTCTAAAAGATTTTAGAACCCTTGACCAATTGAAGCTTATTTTATTTTATTCAGTATCATAACCTTTAAAATAAACAATAAATATTGCAAATTTTAAAGTGTCTGAGAATATTTGTGCTATAAGGGGTTTTATCCTTTTCCCAAAACCATGTTCTAGTTTACTATAACATGTTTTAATAAAAATATTATTATTCATTTGCTTTATGTATGAAATTCCATGAAAATGTCTATATTCATATATTCATTATCATCATGTTTATAAACTAAAAAATATACTGATTGATTTTATTATCATGCCATCTTATTTTCAAAATAAACAAAGTTGTTTTTGACTTTATGTTATGTCTCATGCAGTTTGAGTATTGACTTTTATAAATTAAATTCATTGTTTTAACTGAAGCAATTAAAAGCTAATAGAATTAAATACCTACTTTTTTAACTTACTAAATACAGCAACATACTGGAGACCATTTTACATTTCAATTTTTTACTTTGCCTTTTTTTAGCAAGCTAAAAAGTAATATAAATTGAATTTCATTCTCATGATAATAACCACCTAAGCTTAAAATTAAAGCATTAAATGTCATATTGATTAAACAAAATCTATATAGATTGTACGCTATAGATTAAAATGCTATACATTATCTTTTAAATTAAGATGATTAATACTATATCATATATATCATAAATCTAGAAATCATAAATTAAAATGAGTTTTTTAATTGGTTTAAATCAAATACTACATTATCTGACCCTAGTATAGCCTATTCCAGAGACTATCGACATTAATTTTTATTTCAAATACCTCAGATTTTTTTATTTGCAATATACAAGTGATAGCTTTTCTCAAGATACTTTACTTGTTTTCTATTTGGTTAGCAATAAAAACTATGACTATAGTGTTTCTTTATTGTCTGAAATAATGTTACATCTCTGGTAGACACTTTTTATTTTGTTTTATAAATTTAAACAATAGAAGTATACTTAAGATCAGAAGACACAAATTTATGTATCCGTACTACTTTGAAAAATTCTAAGAGTTTTGATACTAACATACTACTTCCACATTTTAAAACATTTCCAAATCTTTTATTAAATATGCAGTCTACTTAATATTTTAACCATAATCAGTTGTTTAACATTATCAAGATGAATGCACAAATTTAAATAAACATATCATTAAAAGTAATATAAATTATTTATTTATTATTTAAAAACTGATCAAAATATTTGCTCCTAAGATATCAAATATTGTCATTATTATTGTGATGATAAGACTTGAGAGTGAGGTCTATACCAATATATTAATCTTTATTTAAATTCAGTAAAGTAAGTTATTTAAACAGATAGGATATATATCCTAATCACATGCACTGAAATGTTGTTATAATATCTCAACGATGTCTTGTTGAATACTGAAGATACTCTCAAACCAAAGCACAAGACAGAGACTTTTGGAAAGATAAAAGTGGCCATCTTATCTTTTGCACCTAAAGGCCAATCTAATGCATCTTAGATTGGGAGCATGAATATATTTTTTATTCACTTTACATCCATTAATGTCTTTTTGCATATTAACATTTGCAAAATTTTTCAATTTCCTACATGTTAATATTACTATGAACTATTAAAAACTATGTAATATTCTATTAGAAGCTACATAATATTCAATTTTATTTACTAGTGCAGAGAGATTCTATATAATTTAACAGATGGAATTTACATTCTAAACACGTGTTTTAATGCTGTTATAATATCTCAACAATGTGTTGTTAAGTACTGATGGTACTTTCAAACCAAAATACATGATAGAGATTTTTGAAAAAATAAGAGCAGCTGTCTTATTTTTTGAATCTAAATTTAATTATATAGGCTAATCTAAAGCATTTTAGTTTGAGAGCATAAAGATGTTTCTTTATTCACTTTACATCCATTAAATTATTTCTATATATTAACGTTCATGAAATTTTTCAATTTAGTATTGAATATTATGAACAATTAGAAACTATGTACTATTCAATTTTATTTATTAGCACAGAGATCGAATGTAATTTAAACAGATGGATTTACACTCTAAGAATATGCAGTGTAATGCTGTTATAATATCTGAACGATGTCTTGTTGAATACCGAGAGTCAAACCAAAGTACAAGATAGAGATTATTGTAAAAACAAGAGCATTACAGCGCATATGCTTAGGGTGTAAATTCCATCTGTTTAAATTACATACGGTTTTTGCTGCCCTAGTAAATAAAATAGAATATTAAAGTAAGTTATAAAAGTGAAAAAAATCGAGTAAGAGATAAAAAAAACACTATCTTTATAAAGAGATTAAGTTAGCGGTTAAATATTTATAAATGTATCATATTATAGACAACAGTTACTTACAGTTAGTATAAAATATAATTGATATAATAATTTCGCATTTATAAATGAAATAATATTAATTAATATTATATTAATTCAACATATATGTAATCGAAATATAGGTGTGTGTGAATATGCATGCATTTTAAGATGTGAAATCTCAATATATTATTAAATAAATTTTATTTGATAAAATAAAATGATTTTCTTTTATTTAAAATTCAAATAGTTAGTTCAAATCTAAAAGTAGATACTATATGAATTATCAGAATCTTTGTTTCAAATAGGTGGTGAATTTTAAAAAATCAGATTGTTCTGACCTATCAATATTTAGAAGATAAAGTATAAAACTGTAATTAGTGGGTACCACTAAACACCACTTGATCACCATCTCTTATACTAGCACATAATTGTTATTAAACAGTGCAAAATTCTCCATACAGTAGTGCCACCCTGTGCCAACCAGAGTAATCAATAGATGCCAGAAGGCTTGTGCATAAAATCTCTATCTAGTGCCTACTCATCCAATATCCTCAGACTAGTTTCTGGTTTGTGGCCTTCATCAGTGAGGAACCTTGGATCTAAGAGCACTGCACCTAGATCTTAGGATCTAATGCAACCCACCAGCAGCCACCTTTTATCTCTACTTAACTACAAAACTATGAGAATGAAATTGAAAACACAATAATATTTTCAATCTAAGCTCAATAGCTTATATAGTCATATGGTCTGAACTCAGTTCAGCACCCATACATTTTGGTATCTTTGGTCTTTAATAACCATAGCCACCACTATCCTATTAGGCAGGATTGGTGTTAAACCACTAAACATCACATGATCACCATCTCTTATATTAGCACATAATTGTTATTAAACAAGGCAAAACTCTTGGTTGGCACAGGGTAGCACTACTGTATGGAGAGTTTTGCCTTGTTTAATTAGTGGATAATAAGTATTGTTTCTTCTTCTTTAATATTCTTTTATTTTTTGCAGTTTTCATCTTCCTTATCTTCCTTTGAAAGGTCGGAATAAAAATTAGAAGTTTAATATTAGATATTTTTTACTAAAAAAAAAGTTGTTTTAACAACGAAGATAAATATGACATTAAGAACATTTTGTTAAAATGTTCCAAAGTTGTTGTTTTTTTTTCATATGTCAAATGCATTGACCGGGAAGCGAACCCGAGCCAGCTGCTTGAAACGCAGCTATGCTAACCACTAGGCTACTAACGCTTGACAAAATGTTCCAAAGTTAAAAATAAAGTTAACTAATTTTATATATATAGCTTAAAGTATATATACTTTACTTGTATTTAATTTTTTTACTTTCTTATTAAATTTTATGTGCCATTATTATGTTTCAATACCTAAAAATTAATGTGTCAAAATGGCTGAAAAATGCCTTAGAAATTTATAATCATTATTTTGAAGTTTTCATGGCTAAATATGGCATAAACTTTTTATCCAAGTTAAGTAAATGAATTGGAAAAAAAAAATGCTATAAGAAGATATATGTTAAATCATTAAAAAAATATGTATCTGTTCAATTGTACAAAGACAAAAGCCTCCATAATCATTTTTTTTTTTTTTGTATTGAGCTATGATTATGAAGGCTTAAGTCCCCGAAAGCGCTCAGCTTTATTGTTATAATTTTATGTTTAAAGCTTCAGCAACTGTGTTTTATCATAGTTAAATTTTAATTTATTGATTTTTGTTGAAGTATATACATACATTCTTTTCATTAAAGATAAAAGGAAAATTCATTTCAAACAGCTATTATTTTCAAATATACTTCAGCAATACTTACTTAGGAGAACTTTATTTTTGCATAAAATTAACTTTAAAAGAGAATAAAGAGACTTTATTCTTTTACATGTAAAATTTTAAATTTAAGTAATTTTATTTGAAATAAATTTTATATTTATTCATGTGCATTTCAATCCTGTTGTTAAATTAAAAATTAAAAAAGATTTTAATAATCTAAATTTATAGAATATTATCATTGCAAATAGTGTATTTGAAAACGTTTGCAAATAGAAACATTTTAATCTAAAAATACCATATATACCATCAGTATATATCAATGAATATTTATTTTCATGTCTTTAAAAATACTATTTGTAATATTAGATAAAACATGTAATTTAAAATGCAAATCTACTTTGACTTAATGGGTCTTAATAAATAGGTTCAAAGTTTAAAATCAAGTGCATCATAAAATAATATTAAAATTAAATGTAAATTTAAACCAATATGCAAGTTTTAGTAATAATACCATTTAGCGTTTACATAAATGGAATGACAATAATCATCACTGGCATATGTCAGAAAGTTAGTATGCCTAATGGTAAGAATAAAATAGTATTTCCTTTATTATTATATACTAGGGCTTAGAATTATTTTGAGAATTTTATAATGATCTGTATATTCAAGCTCCTTACCTTATTTTAATATATAATTATATTAATATTTAAAACTACTTAAATATTGTTTTAGAAACATATACATTATAAAAATGTTAATGATATACTTACTTTCAGCCAAATCGAAATTTCTGTATTAGCTCAAATCTCCAACATAAAAATATCTATTAGTATGAATTACATTTTCCATGTAACGAGTTAAAATCAGAGCTATGGATTTTGTATTTTATGGAAATGTTTATTTAGGAAGAATGATTATATGATATTGTAATTTTAGTTTTCATAGATCCTATTATATTATTTAGAAATACTTGACTAGATATTATTTATTTGTACCAATCATGGGATTGGTTGAAATAGTCATTTATTTGACCTATCATATCTCAAGCTTATTGTGAATATAGTGGCACTCAACTGAAAAAATATTTCATTATAAGTTCATCGATTTTAAGAATAGTAAATTTATTTATTTGTTTTGGATCTAGAATAAAGGAACAAGAATATGTCTTTGGTAACAAAATCTATTGTTGAATTAATATATTCAAGTACTATCAGCTATGGTAGCCTAAAATATTTCATACCATCATTATTTCCATTTTTTTCTCACATATCATCACTAATCCACGATGTACTGGTATATTATATAAAAGAGTGTCTTTACTGAAGTAATAGAAATATAATATAGTTTTTTAAGTATAACTGTTATTTTCATTGTATAACAAATTAAAATTACAACAACCTGAACATATATATATATATTTTCTAGTTTTAGTCCACAAATATTAAGTTTTTGTCAGATGGTAAATTTTTACTTTTAAATCCTTATGATATATAAAAAGTTCCATATTCATTTATTATATAGACTAGCAAAAAAAAATCCATACCCCCCCTCTTTGGGGGGAGGGGATCATCTTTTTTAATAAATGAACAGTCTTGCTCTTATTCACAATACACTAATTTAAATTTTTTAGTCAAGTATTGGTGGCCTAGCGGTTAGCGTAGCTGCCTTTCAGGCAGCTGGCCCAGGTTCGTTCCCGGTCCAGGCTTTGACATATATACATAAATTTTATTCTTCAATAATATAATTAATCTAAAAAAAATAAATTTGACAATTTTAGTGTTTAAGAGCTATTGAAATGTAATAGCACGGGTTGCTTTTAAAGAATAAATATTTAAATTTTCTACAAATATATTTAAAATCTTCTTAATCTTGCAGCATAGTAATCTATAATATATTCAACAATTTGTTTCTGGGCATTAACTTTTTTTACTTTTCAATCCCTAAATATATTTTATAAAACGTCATTGTTTTAAATATGAACGCTAAGTTACTTTATAGCGTTTTTTCTGTCTAAATAAAGTGTTGAGAATATTCAATCCATGTACTATTTAAAAATTTAATTATAGCTGATAACTATTTTTAATAATTTGAGTCAGATCTCACCATTTCTTTGCATTAAAGTATCCATAAAATGAAAAAAGAAATTTTAATAGTCTTAGATCTATTGCTATTATTCAAGATAAAAAAAATCTACCAGGTAAAGAGTTCATCCACAAAAACAACATTTACAACTCTTGCAATTATTTATCTTTTCAATTAAATTTTCTTATAGAAAATGACTGTCATGTTATCAAAACTATTATGAGAACTTCTTATCTTCATTCTGTCTCAAATGCAGGCTCCGAAAAAATATTTCAGCAAAATTCACATATTTAATTTAGAATATAACAACAATAAGAGCATGTTTATATGAAAGCTTTAATGATTAGTTTGGCTTAATTTGCTTAGCTAGCTTTCAACTGATATAAGTTATAGATGTAGTAATAGTTATAATAGAAAATAGATTTGTATATTCTTGCTATTAAAAGGTGACAAGGTTGCCTTGACAGCAGTGAGAAATATTGATTACTATCTTTATTGTGAATGTTTAGATGTTACTGGTTGGCTTCTAATATATATATATATATATATTGTTCATGTTAATAATATATATATATATATATATTGTTCATGTTAATTTACATATGATTTACATATAGCATTGTGTGGTGTGAATAGGTCATTTCTTAGACAAGGGAATGCAGGATTCTTTTTGTTAAGGATGTATTTGTCTCTAGAAATGTGCCACACTCTTCTTAATCTTTCATTTATCATCATTACATTCTGTGCAGACACTGTTGACTGAGAATGGAATGAAGGCATGTCCAGTTGAAGGAAAACTGTTTGGAAAAGATTGAAGGGTTTCATTGCTTGTTTTTTTCCTTATTATAGAATAGGTATGTTGTGATGGTATTTGATTTTATACACAATCTGAGAATGGAGTTTAGCTGGCAAACTGTCCTTTGTGTTGTTAAGAAAATGTTATAGAGATGGTGGTGTGTACAAAGCTATTTTATGGATGGGAGTAATAACTTTGGTGATGTGATGGGTTATAGCATATTCATTCCCCATCACAACTATTTCTACATCTATGACATATAATGGTCAAAAGCTAGCTAACCAAATAAAGCCAAACTAATGATTAAAGCTTTGCTATATGTAAGCTGTGTATATTTATTATTACTTTACAATTCAGACCAAAGTTAATAGTCTACATTACATTAATTTAGAATAAAAATTGAAATACATCTTTGTTTCAAAAGGTACTTTATTATTATCCTTTGGTTTACATAGTTTCTATTACATTGCATTTACAATTTGATTGAGCAAAGATTACAGTTTGGGTTTATCATTGCTTTAAATATAAGTTTTACTTGTGATAATTTTTGAAAATATTCTTTGTTCTATAGTTTATAAATGATGCAGTAAATTTAGTGTCTCAATTCTTTTTATCTTGTGCTTTTTATAGTCTTCATTGTTCTTTTAAGAGTGACCAAGTCGTGACATATAAATCGAAAATTTTGGTTTCTAGGAATCCAATTGTATATTGGTATATGTCTTTGATCCAATTTTTGATTTTGTAAATTTTATTAATCAAGTTTAGTCCTCTGACATTAATAGCAGCTATTGTAACTTTCATTATAATTTTATACATATTCCCTTCATTCCTTTCCTCAATTCATGTTTTAATATTTTACTGATAGCAATTCTTGCGAATCTTCATATTGAAGCTCAACCTCTTTGTCAGTTGTGTCAAAGTCTTCACTTTTCTGCTCAGGATTTTTGATGTTCAACTCTTCAATTCTGATCTTTTTAATAATTTGTTCTTCTTTGGGGATCTTCCTGGCCTTCTTTGTTCACTTGCACATGTTTAAATAATCTGTGATACATTTAGTGTAATTGCTTCCATAATAAGTTCGTTGGTGCTGTTTCTAATTTTTTTTGGTGAGACAATTTGGTATCCTCTCTTTCTCCTTTTTTATCATGAAAAACCTGTATTTCTGGGTCTCTTTGCATTTCATCAGTTTCTATATTATTGTTTTGAAATTCCTGGTTCAATTGTTCAGGTGTGCTTATTTGTTTGTTTTCAGTTGGTCTTTTGTTTTTACAGGTGGTTTGAACTGACATTGAGATTTGCTGTAATGTGTGTAATGATTTATTAGTTTGCAGTTCATTCTTGTTAATATTTTTTTTGGATTAGAAATTGTTTTTTAGTTTTTTGATTTGATTTCTTTTCTCACTTTTTTGTTGTTATATATTTTCTGATATTCTTGCTTTCTTGAGCTTGTGTTAGGTCTGGATGGTTTTTGTTATTTTGAGTATGTGTATTTGGTAAAACATTGTTTTGTATTTCTCAAAGTGTTTCTGTATCACTATTTTTCATTTGAACCCCCTTTGTCTTCTTTACTTGCATTTGTAACTGTTCTTCTTTGTCAGTTTTCTTTGTTTGCTTGGGCCATTCATTGTTGTTTTGGTCACAGTCGGCTGCAATGTGTCTATGTCATCGTTCACATCTAAAGCATTTTTGCCTCAACCCTCTGATATAAATGATTAACAATGCATCTTGATCAACCATTTGTGCTAGTATATCTTCTGGGTTAATGTTTTCTTTTAATTTTATCTTAAAATTAAAGCTGTTAGTTGCAATAGGTATTGGAGTATCACTTAAATAAATTGGTTTAATATATATATATATATATATCCTTCCCCAAATGGCTGTATTAGATTTTTAAAGACCTGAATGTTATAGCCAAAGAATGTATTTTTTATTACACCAGTGTAGCAGTTTTGTAAATTTTTATTAACAACAACCATGACATAATTTCTCAGCATTTTAACCTGGTTTTTAAACCTTTTTCTTTGGTGCTCATTGAAAAACTTGACTGCTAAATATCTTGAGTTGGGATGTTCCTCAATGGTTGCTATTGTGTCCCAAAGTGAGTTTTTTGTTGTGCTGTCATACAACAACTCTCTCTGAAATCTGTATAAGGAGAGATTTCTATCCTTACTGCCAAGACTAGAGATTGCATTAAAAATTTTTTTTTGAAAGTTGCAAATAACGTTTTGGCAATTATGCTATTGAATCCCATATTTATATCTTGCAGTTCTTGTTGAGTCCATTTGTCAATGGGGGGTTCAAGGTTTGTGTCTTGTTGTAAATGTAGATCAAAAATTTTATTCATGGTTACTTCTCTGAACTTATTATCTTGCTCTGTAATTATTCTCTCTTCCCCTCCTTGTGTTTTTGAAACTATTTGGTAATATTCACATATGTTTGCTTTTATTTATTTGGGTTTGAATTGGTTTTATCAATTTTAGCGCTAAACACACATGTTTTTTTATTGATCCCATTTTTTACTTTAAAGTGTTTTCTAATTTTTAGCAATACTTACTTTTTGGCTTAGTACAGGTTTGTATTCCTTAAGTTTGTAATCTTTTTTGTTGAAGTAATCTTCAAAGTTATATTTTAAATCTTTTTTTTTTATCTTTTTCTAAAGTTTCCTAAGAGCCTGTCATAGTTTTCTCTTTTCATGACACATCAGGACCACATATTATTCAAATAATCTTATTATTATTACTACTACTTTGTTTGCTATTATTATTATTTCTCAAATTACAATTAGTTATAACCCTTAAATAAAAAATATAGATGGATTTTGTGAGAGATTATTTTTAATCTTTTTTAGATTTTTCTACATCTGAGATAAAGGAAAATAATAACATGTTAAAACAGTGCTGCAAAACATGTAATAATTTGTTAAAAAAAACTCCTGTACTAAATCCATTTCCAAATTATTCCATAACTGATTGTATTGCCTTATGCAAGATTGCAAATAAGAATTCATAGTTTGCTAAATTTGTATCCATTATTGCTTTCAGAATAATGAGGGTTTTATCCTTACATATTTTATATATACTTGCATATAAAAAAGATATAGTAGATTTTAATCAAAATTGTTATACATGTAATTAAAATATATATACAATTCTAGTTATTGTTATATATTGGACTGTTTCCAGTCATCTAACATTAAATGTTAAAGACTCTTATTTAAACTTGTCAAATACATTCAACTATTTGTAGTAGTGTGCATGTTAATATATAACATAACCTTTCAAATGGTATTATTTTCCGTTCTTTGTCAGGTATTGCTAGCCTGGCCAGTAAGAGATAGCTTGATTAGTTAGAATGTTATCTTGAATTCAATATTCATGAAATACAAAGGTCAAAGTTTGAGATTCTGATGTTAGTATTGTCATTAGTTAGAGCATTGGAAGTGTTGTGTATGTCATTATTAACTGTTGAAAGTTTTTAAAAAGTTTAAATAAAGTTCAAATTTTTATAAAAAATATTTAATATTTAATATTATATTAATAGCATTCAGCAATATAAAATCACCAAAGCCTTACTAGCAAATAATAAAAAAATAATAAAGTTAAATAGCTGAATTAGAAGACATATGGATGTCTGAAAATTTCATATTTTCTACTTAATAGTTATCCATTAGTAAAATGCTGGGCTTGTCCTGGTATTTTCAATCTAATGCTTGAATATCCTAGCACCTCACTGAGGAAGCCAGTAGCAGAAACTAGTCTGGGGTTAGGGATATTCTGCAAAGCTTGTTAAGAGCTTATTTTCAAGCTCTATATATAACAGTTGTAATACAAGCTTATTAAATTAGGCCATGTGACATCTGACTTAATTTTTTTTTAACATTTAATATTAGATGATGAAAATAATCCACTATATAGTAACTATTAAAATGCCATCATCATAAATCTTCAAACCACCAATACAATTCTACCACCACATCTAATCTAAAGAGATGATTCTGATTGTGTTAGAAACATTAAAGTTTCTGATTGAAAGTAATGGAAAATATTCTTGGACAAATATTATTTATTGATTCTTCACAGTTAATTTTTATATCTTGAAAATCATTTTTTATTTATATCTTGTAAATCCTATTAGTATTCTAAATTCAGTCCTATTAAGTGTATATATTATATTGTGCTAGTCAAAATGTGTTTATCCATCTAACATGAGCTGGAATTCACAAACTGTACTTCAAACCCAGTCAAGCCCGAGATTTAGGTCAGGGACCAGCCTGAATTCGAACCCACTCTCTAAGCCCCAGATCAAACACCTAATGGATAACACAACAATGATGGCACATGAGAATTAATTCTTAATCCGGCCCACTAGCAAAGCGGAGAAGACAATGAGACATCTATTACTATGACTAAACTAAAATATATATAAGCATGACTGTACTTTTGGAGGTGGAGAAAAGGAATTTGAATTACTCAAACAAGTTAGACAATAAAATATAGTTTAATATAATGACATATTATTATACATGATGACTTAGTTAATTGCATACATTAGTATGTGCATGAATGAGCAAGTGGTAGATGATTACATAGTGTCATTCATGCTATTTTTTCTCATGTACTCTTTATTAGCTAAATTATATATTATAAATAAGCACACAACTTTGGTGGGTCCAATATTAAAATGCCAATTGATTATTAAAAAGACGTTACATAAAATTGCTATTAATGCTTTGGGTTATGGTTCTGAAATGTGGTGACTAACATATGATTTTGAGGAGCATTCTGAGATTCATTATACATATATAAGAAAAATATTTTCATGCCATTACGGTCATGAAAATAAGTAAAACACATTTGAAAATGACATTTGATTATATGACAAAATATTTAATGAAAATTCTCTTAATTAGCACTGGTAAGAAGGATGTTCTATTTTTCCCAAGGCAAATAGATACTCTTAAATACAGAAATAAGTTACGATGGTGGGATTGTAAAAGACTGAAATAAATTTAATTAATAAAACTAGAAGTAATTGGCATTTATATATATTTTGAGTAGAGTGCAATTTTAATATTATTACAGCACTAAAATTAGGTCATAAGCAAAAGAAATAATACGAAGTTTGGGTGGTACTGACATAATAGCCAAAAATAACTAAGAGGAAATGGTCATGCTTCTGGATGAGAATGAAGTGGATAGGCATGCTGTGGAGCTTCGCCAATGTGAAAGCCTAGATACAAAGAAAGTGGATAGGCATAGCATGTGCCAGACTTAGGGAATCACCGCCAGAGGCCTTTTATATGAAATAAATGGTCCTGGGAAGATTAACTATCCTCAGGACAAGGCTTGAGAAGAAATCTATGGGTTCGAACTTGTCGTAATCCCCAGATTAAGAAGCACATATATATAATCACGAAGATGAGCCAAATGTCAATAACACAGTAATGATGAATGTCACTAATGACATTGAATAAGTTTTACTGCTTTAAAATGAATGCCCCTAATATGCTATGCAGTTATATATATAGAGAGAGATTTCCCTAAATAAAATATACTTTAAGATTTTACCTAGTAAAAGAAACATTAAGATTTACCCCCATCCTTTTTTCTGCTATTTAAAATAAATCAATCCCACCTTCATTGATTTTACAATAAATGGAATATATAAGTACTGTATTTGATATTTTAAGAGTATGTAAAAATAAGATTAGCAGTTATAGAAAACAAATAATTGGTCATCTTTTCAGAAATGAATAAATAATATGTTAAAATTTCAAAGCGATAATTAGCCTAAGTTCTGGATTGATCCCGGGTAGAAAATACAGAGTTCAACAAATATATTTTTTTATATTAAAACAGAAATAAAATGTTGGCTCATAAAACAATCTGGCGAGTGTATTAATTAATAATGCATTATTTTAAATGGACATTAAAAACCTTAATTGATGAAGGTTTACTTAAAAAGAAGAAAAGATTTTAGAACTTCAACTCATCAGATTGTTTGAAATTGGCATAATAATAATAACTAAAATAGACATATAAAATTAAGTAATAAATAACTATAAATAAATGACCGCACCAAAATTAAAGAAAGTGAGAGCATATGAGAGAGAATTAAATTTATGGAAATTATTTGAGAGCAATTTACATATTAAAACAAAACAAAGTTAAATAACACATTAAAAGAAATCTTGATAGATGAGTTAGACTAAGTTTAGTTTGAGGTGATGGCTTAAAAAGTTACCTTGCAATTTTAAGAGTCCAATTTAGTATGGCATGTGCACGGCAATTGAAATGCAAGTTCTTCGGCGACAGCAAGCTTCTATTAGCATACTAAAGTTCTTAGGTCAGGTTTTTACTTCACTCTTGGGCAGCAGAATGGTACGGCCATGGAAGATGATGACCCAACAGGGCCGAGAAGGGTGGTGAACTTACTACTACATCATTTTCAGTTTCATAATGATGTGTAGCATGTTATCAATACAGTTCTCTCAATAGTAGCTTATCTGTCTCTTGATTAAAAATTTGCCCATTTTATACTCTGCCCAGGTATTTCTAGAATGCTTTTAAATACTTAGCTTTAGCTTAAAATCTAATCTCTGATCTAATTTTTAAAAGAATTTCTACATAAGCTTTTTCCATTATGCTGGAAGATGCCATTGTTAGATTATATGTATTCAAACCGAAATTAATTTGATAACAAATATTTATGACAAAAGTAAATCAATTAGTTTAGTTTCTAATTTTAATTTTAGAGAAACTTTTAATTAAAGTTATTTTAGAAGATTAAACAAGACTAAGTTTCTCACCTTTAATTATTTTGACTACTTACAATGGCATCTTCTATCTTGGATTTAAAAGAAAAGTGTAGTTTAATAGGAAAAAAGTACTTTAAAAAGAAAAAGTTGTATAAATGACATATAATAAAATATTTAAAAATCAATATTGTTAGTAAATTTTTGCTCATATATATATATATGAGCCGCACCTATATACTTTAATAAAAAAGAACTAATAATTAATAAAAAAGAATTAATAATAATTTTAAAAAATGTTATTGAAACATTAAAATTTTATAACTTAGGTGCACATCTCAAATATATACATAAAATATATATATACACAGCAAAAGGAGCAGGATGGGATATAGGGTTTGAATACAGGTTAGTAGATGGAACTATGAAGCTCAATCTTAAGCTAAGATTGACTGCTTCAATATACACATGACTATATATATATATATGACTGATATTATTCAAATGGCTATTTCTTAAATATTATAAATCTTCACACACTCCAGCTGGTAAGAATTTAAAAAACTTAAGTGAATCACTTAAGTTTAGAGTGTACATTCTATATATACCAACTTTTACAGCCCATGCTTAAATCAGAGCCTGAGTTTACTTTTAAATTCTTACCGAATTCTTACCGGCACGGAGAATGCACAGAGATTTATAATATTTAAGAAATAGCACATTATCAGAGTTTGACTTCCATTTGAATAATTTCAGTTTTCAGCACTTTATAATAATAGGTTTATATGAATGATATATTTTGCTGATGCATCCATGTATTAGGATTTGTGTTCCTTATATAAAAGGAAACAATAAATAGCATGGGGCATATTCTAAAATGCTACAATATAAAAACAGTATATACTACTTATCAAAATAATAGTAACATCATAACCAAGCCTAAAGATTCAATTCCTCTTGAGAATCATGGTGTTATAAAGCTTCTTATGTAGGTATGAGAAATCAGCACATCAGTATTAGAAGAGATGAACATGCTAATGTAGTTAAACACTACTCATCAGCAGCAACACTCTCACTCTATGATATGAATTTCTCTAATACCAAAAATTCTATCCAGATGTGACACTATCAACTATTGTAGGATCAGAGAAGTCATCAAATTTTAACAACAAACATGATGGCACATGAAGACTTCCTTCTATTTGGATTTTTTTTTTTAAAAAAAAAATACATTACTCTGAAGATTTTCTGACCTTTATTATGTTTTGTTTTTTTTTTCCAATTTGCCTATTTCTTTCTATTCGTTGATTTTTAACATCGTTATAAATCACTGTTCATCACCCAGATGAAGGATTGTACGATCAAGCCAAAAAGTCATTATATATATAATCAAATCATACACAGATGAATCCGCAAAATATATCATTTATATCTGTAATCCATAAAAAAAAATCTTCGTGTGTGTGTATATATATTCACTCAAATCATACAAAACGCTAAAACAGAAGAGAATTGAGAATAATTGTAAAAAAAATCAGCAACATTGTAAAAATATAAGTGAAATTTAAGCAAAAGAAGTGAAGAGTTGAATATTATTTTTATATAATATTGAACCATTACAAACATATATACACATATACTTACTTTATTGCTAAAAATTGACATATTTTTCATATAAATTATAATTTATTTAAATTATTTTAAAATATAAGTGAAAACAGTATAGTTTTTTTTTTTTTAAAAAAAAAAAAACTTGTCCATCTGTAGTAATCAGTTCGTCACTGCTTTAGTCAGGTTAAATTTTTTTTGAAGCATATTGTCAGGTCTTGAACTACGATAACATGAAAATGGCCAGAATAAGAATGATTCTATTATATAATAATAATAATAAGAAGAAGAAAAAGTACATCAGTGTAATACTTCCCTAATCTGTTTATGACAAATAGCTAGTTATGATTAAGCAAGCCCATGGCACTTAATCTTTCTGACGGAAATTGATATATATATATATGTTTTATCATCGAATATTTAATATGCAAGGACTACCTTTTAAAAAAGATATTTACCATTTTAGAAGAATTTCATTTCTAAACATTAGCTTTACTTTAAATAATTTTCGAAATTAGTTAATTGCTTTAATAGTAGATTTTCTAATATATATTATATAATGTAACCATTATAAGTCCAACATTGAACTCCAGGATGACTCTTGAACGACATTTTTTTGATTCGACTAATTGAATCAGAAGCGATGTTATCAGCTTGAAGAGGTTGAAGGTGAAAAAAAATAATTACACTTATTTCTATCAAAAAGCAATTAAATAAAGGGTGGATTACTTTTCACTGATCAACAAATTGAAAAATTAAACTCAGGTAGGTAAATTATTTCCCTTTGCTTTTTAATTTCCTATTATTAGTTGATCTCTATATAAAATTAGGAAATGTCCTCACGGGGTATGTTTTCATAATCTATAAAATGAAAAAAATCACTCATCCATACAGTTTTAAATTGAATTTAAAAGATTTTTTTTAACAAAAAAGATCACATAGCATTGTTTTAATCATAACTATTATTTTATTTAATGCACATTAACGGCATTTGAAAATTTAATTTTGATTATTTGGAGTACTGTTTTAAAAAATAAACATTAAAAAGAAATGTATTTTAATTTTATTTTGTTTTAATTTTTATAAATAAATTCTTAATTTTTAGTTTCATTTTCTATGTATATGAATAATATATATATCCATATATGTACTCGTACATGAAGTACCACACACAAATATATATATATAATACGTATATACAGTACGTATTTTATTTAAACTACATACTTTGTAAATTTTTTTCATTTATATACAGCATTTATTTAAAAATAATATTTTACGATATGTATATATAGCGTTTTACATTATATATTTTTGGGGGAGTACATGCTTCTCTGACTCGATTTAATTTTAAATTAAAAAATCTTATTCAAGAGTAATGTATTTGAAAAAGTACCAAAATGTAAAAGTTTTAATTTTGATAGAAAATCAAATATTAATTTTTATTTCTCTAAATTGTGTTTATCAGTAAAAAGTCTGATATTTTTTAACTAACAGTAAATAAGATAATTTATTATTTATTTCTTGTATGAATAAGTATACACATGTCTACCACATAATCAGGTTGATTTTATGTCAGGTAAAACTTGAAGAATTTTATATTACAATTAGGGTTACAATTTTTATTTTGAAATAGCTAGCAGATTAGCTAGTCCTCTAATATTATCAGTAAATGAATATCTAGCTAATCTAGTTTAGAGGGTAAAAAAAGAATGAAAAAACATTCAATTTTTAAATATCCAACAAGTGGTAAACCTGATAATACATTTGTCTTCAGTATTTTTATAAGACATGCTAACGAAAAGAGTCCGACAGTGAATTATTTAAATGTTATTTTATTTTTAATTATTTCATGGATCAGAATTTAAATTAGTTAAAATATTTAATGTAAACTTACGGTAAAATAATAAAAGCTGGGAAAAGTTTGTCTAAGTTTGTGAAAAGTTTATAAACATTTACTTAAATTTTACACACGTTGAACCATGGGGTACAATATGATTTTTTTTTTTAAATAAATGAAAATAAGCACTTAAATACATCATAATTGATTATCCTGGTATATGTCAAAAATAAACTTTGTTTTGGCACTTTATATGTCAGGAAATTGTTCTTTTAAGCCTCGACTTCGATAAGTCAGAATTGTGAAGTAAGGAAATGCTTGTAATATAAGGTGATCAAAACAATATATATTGTGTCGATGTAAAATTTAGATATAAGTGAACAAACCCATTAGCCCGATTAATGTACTAGAAGTGATCATAAATTAGAGCTGAGCAATACATACATATAAAAGAGCTATTAGATGTGCATTTGGCTAACCACAAATAGCGCACAGCTTATTTGCATTAGCCGATACATTTACAATGTTTAATTAAACAGAGATTGCATTAATTAGTTCCCATTTGTATATTTATATTTTTTAAAAAAATCAACGAATGATTCCAACAATATAAGAAAAAAGACAGAATGTTATATATATATTTAATTTTGACAATTTTCCACAAAATATTCTTATTTTTTGATTATAAGTTGAATACCATAATAATCAAACTATGATTTTGAAAATTTCTAATATTTAAAAACTTTTAATTCATTTATCATAGTATAAAACTATACACAAAGGTTATCATTTCCATAGAGCACTTACTTATAAAAATGTTTAAATCATTAAAAAAATCAGATCGAAGCAATGTTCACTTATATGTTGTATGATTATATGTTACATGTGTTAGTTTATAACTGTGATTGGAATACAAAGAAAATGACTGTTGTTCTTAAGTAAGCAACTATTCTCAAATCAAACGATAATAGAAAAGTGAAAATAATAATTTTATAATAGTAGTCACTTTTGTGTCTACGTAATGTAGTAAACATGTACACATAACAGAATTTATTTGTGCAGAAATTACTCATTGTTATATATTTATTTCCAAAGAAATGTCAATATAAAGATAATTTCTGTGACTTAACTAACATCTAATTTGCCAAAATAAATAATTTATAAAACAGTCTAAAAAAAGCTGCAACATTCGTTATGGTATTTTGACTATCTACAATACAATATTTATTCATGATAAAATAAACGTAAGGAATAAATTGAATTTTTTTAAAAATCTTTTTTAGATAGCGTTCTTCAGTAAATTATATTTGGCGAATTACACCAATAAATTAAATTTAATCCTTTTGAATTCTATTAAACATAAGTAAATTGTCAAAATAAGAGTCATAGATCACATGACCCTATCTCTTAAGCTTGTAAGTTATAAAACAATGAGAATTGCCAGTTCCTCTACAAGTTTTGTGATAAATGCTTAGCCAGAGCCAGCACATAAAATATCTCTGTCAGGAACCCTTCCCCAAACCCCTGACCATGGTTTCGTGCTTTGGCACTCCTCAGAGAGGTGTGATCCAAATCATACTATTCATCATAATTTAGTAACAAAACACAATTATTTCTTTACATATTTATTATTAAAAATTCTTTTAAAAATAATTAAAGTAATGAAAATGATTTAAAACACAACACATTTATTATATGAAAAAAAAAAAACAGTACAATTTTAATTTTGTTAATTAATGTAAAAAAAGATACAACTTTCCCTCTACATACAACGAATCTTTTAAAAAGGATTCTCCATAGTGAGTACCATGAATTTATATTTATCATTTTAATTAACAATCATCTGCTCACTATAACAATTAATGCCTCATTTTTTTAGTAATAATTTGTATGACTGAAGATACCCTAGGATAGTAATATCATGAAGAAATGTCTTGGAAAAACAAAATGGCAACAGTCACATAAAAAAAATACAATTTAAGATTTATTTATTATATATAGCAATTATGTTTTAATTGTAAAGTATTGTATTATATGCAATTAAAATAATTAGAAATATAATTGCAGTATTTGTTTAATGTTCATCCAATATCCTTGCAAGATAATATAGGCTATAATTTATGACTCATCCAATGTAAATAAGACTATTTTAAATGACAAAAACAAAATATATACGTTTTATTCATTGCAATATATAATCAAAAACAAACAAACTTTGATCATATGTAATAACAAAAAGCACTAATAATACATTTTAAAATGTATATATTAACTAAAATATATTCACTAAATTAATTTTTCTTTAATCATAAACCCCAATTCCATCCAAGACAAAATGTTGATACCCTAAATTTATCAATTTTAACTAAACATATTTTTCATGTATATATGCATATAGCAGCAATTCTAAACAAGTGTGACCATTCTGAGATTTGCAATGACTATATAAAACAATCCATGAAACACAAATGCATCTTCATAGAAAATATGTTGGTCAATTTACTGTTTATTTGATATTTTGTAAAACTGTCTTTTAATTTCTTTGCCAAAAATCTTTTTTTCTGAAATACGTCAACATCATGTTGAATTATAACTCTTATATGTATTCTATTTTTTGATATCTTCTTGGCAGAAACAATATCAGACTTTTTGAAAATGTCTTTGAGATAATTCTTATAGCAATAGACAGTATCTACCTGTCTCATAAAAAATATGTTCATCATCACTATGAAGCACATTTTTTGAAAGTTTAATCCCACGAATATATGATTATACAAAAATAGACTCTATAGTATCACAATTAGTAAGTTGAAGAACGTAGTGATTAGTTTTATAATCTTGCATTGTATTTTAAAATTTTGCAGAGGATTTTTAAAAGAAATTTTTCTAATGTCTCTATATTGCATTGACAGCGTATCAAAATCTCACTTCCATGCAATAAGTTAAGTAAAATAAGACTTCTATATTCAGCTAACTTAGTGGCAGTAATTATTTCTCTGTGACAAAATGCTCTATCTTTTAACATTTTAAAATCAGAGCATCACATTAGAGCTGTGTTGTATCTCAGCATATAAATCCATCTTTCAACCAAAGTATTCATAATGGTTTATATCTTCAAGTTTTTTTTTCATATGTCAAAGTGTTGACTGGAAGTGAACCAGGACCAGTTGCTTGGAAGGCAGCTATGCTAACCACTAGGCCACCAACAAATCAGCCAAACTAAAAGTTTCTGGATTTTTTACATCACTGGCTGATAAAGAACCTGAGTTTTTTTAAAATGTAAGTACATTTTATAAATCATTTCTAGAATGGAAAAAAATAGCACCATCACTAGCATATTGTAAATCCAGAGTCCTAGAAAGTGAAGTTCTTGTTTTTGACTTGAATCGATTCAAAATTCACCATCAAACATATATAATCACTTAGTCCTGTTTCATTAAGGTACACATAAACAGTTCTAATGACAGTTGTTATAAAAATTTTAAACAGTGTCATATCCTGGATTAATACTAAGTTTTTATTTCAAATGTCTCAGAGACTTTCTTTCATTCCATCATATGGAAAAGCAGTATAATGTGAATAAATTTTGGTATAAAGCTAATTTCAAAAAATGCCACAAGCCTATTTGATTAACTTAATAAAAATATCTTGAGCTAATCAATAAAATCGATATATAAATTATTATTTTGTTCCTGGAACTTTTCTTGCATTTTTCTGGCAGCAAAAACCTTGCATATAGTGTATATTTTCTCTCTAAAATCTTACCGAGTTTCTATTAACCATTCAATTATGACTAGAAATAATCCATTCAATAAAATTCTTAGAAATACCATTTCTATAATGGATAATAATAAATTGCATAAAAATTATTGAAATCTTATACATTCTCTTTATTTTAAAAATTGGAACAAGAGAAGCATCCTTAAGATCAGGTAGCATAAGTTTATGGGCGTATACATTCCTAAAAAAATCTAACATTTTTGAAACTAACATATCACCACCACATTTTAAACTTCCTCAGTTATTCTATAAGAATCTTTAGCCTTACCATTTTTAAGAATACAAAGAGCTGTTTTGACTTCACTAACTGAATATCTTTGTCCAAATCTAAATGAGTAGATAAAATAAATACATCATTAAAAATCATCAGGTATAATTAGTCAAAAGATGATCAATATACTCCTTCCATCTATTCAAAATATCATTGTCATCATATAAGAAATTATCATAGCTGAATTAATAGAATTGTGATAGTACTTCTCAAGTCCAAATATTGTTTTAATGCAGAAAAAAAAAAAAATCTAGACTGACCCAGTGATCAGCAAATATATATCTTTGTATCATTTTAATAAAGCCGTCTTATTAGTCCTTGAATTTCTGTTTTCAGACCTCTATATTTATTATAAAATTTCACATTCAATTTATTATTTTCCACGTTTCCTTTTAATCAAATTATTAATAATGTGATCATTGTCAGAAAACCAGTCATGATTTTTCTTTTAGGGAACCCAAAATATATTTATTTGTATTCATAATACTTTTCTTTCTAGCTTTTTAATCTTTTTAATAATTTCTCATTTTAATTATTTAGCAAGTGATTTTTTATATATTTTATTGATCAATAAACAAATCATCTTTATAAATGAAAGAAAAAACATTTTTATAGTTAAAAAGAGATTCGAAATATCATAGTTTGGATGTTGTTTATATTAAATTTGTCTCCACATTCTGGTAAATAAGTTAATAGAGATATTGATCGTTAAATTATACAAGTATCATGTTTGGATAATATTATTTATCATACATTTTTGAAAGTGCTAGAATTTTATAAAGGTGTAAAAAAACTCAGTTTACTGGTATTTTAATGTTTTAGATGAACTTATTAAAGGTATATCATTTTGTTGGAATTAATTTTTTTATTAGCATACTAAATTCATTTTTTGTTCAAAATTTGTATTATCAATATTATTATGTTTTTGTTTAATTGAACTACATCTAGTAAAAAATTTATTCGTTTATCATCTCAAATAGATCAGGTTTATCCTTTAAATCTTGGCATATTTAATTTGTACATACCTAAATTTGTTGAAAATTTTAGCAATCATATGCAGAATATATTTAAATAAAAAGTCAAATGTTTTAGTTACAATGAAGAACATTATTTATATTTGTTCTAAATATTTATCATGTAAAAAAAAATATTTTATTAAAGCTACTGCTTTCCTCATTAACTAGCAATATATCTGTAGTTAAAAATTAGCAACATTTTTTATATGCATTTATTTTGCTCATATTGATTTGATGATTGTATGATGCAGGGATATTCTACTGCTAAGTAATAACAGAAATATCAGTTCAGCCTTACTATTACTGGAATAATTAATATATAATAAAATTTGTTTTGGTTGTATGGATGAAAATAAAGTATATGAATAGATATCACTTCTTGTTTGTCTATACTTAACTTAGTCCAATAATCTTATATTTTTATGGTAGTTTTTTTTTATGTAAAGTTTCATCATCAAAATTATAAAATAATATATATATAAATGGCAAAGCCAAAACGATTGAAATACAATGGATATATTTATAAAAAATTTATTTACAAAGTTATTAATCACAAAATATGTTAATAAGGAGTTTTATTATTGTTTAGATAGTAGTTTCAAGTTGTGTAATTTTATTATTGTTTAGATAATAGTTTCAAGTTGTGTAAATCTTATCCTGAAACACTTATACATCTTACATATTAATACTATTATAAATTTAATTAATTTAAATACATTTTGATTTGAAGATATTCAGCTGGATGAAATTTAAAAAATCTTGATAAAGTTAAATAACTTCTAGTGCTTATAGAATATATTGTGAATTTTTAAAATATAACAGTAATATTTCACATTCAAAACTATTGGAATCATTCAGAACTGTATAAACTCATCAAATTTGTGAAATCTGTGGATAGTGAAAATTTTCAAATATGAGGATCGAGAGGTCAGTGATGGCTGCTTTACAGACAGTTGTCCCGGGTTAGTGGGTTCACTTCCCGGCTGATGGTATGACACATGAGAAAAAAACTATGGAATGTCAAATAAATAGCTGTCCAACAAAAAAGTATTTCCTGGTATGACACATGAGAAAAAAAACTATGGAATGTCAAATAAATAGCTGTCCAACAAAAAAGTATTTCCTGCTGATGTTTCCTGAAGATTTGTGATGATGGTGTTTTAGTTGAATTTATATATTGGACTATTTCCATCATCTAATATTAAGTATTGAATGTCTTTAGAAAAGTGTAACTTTGTTAGTAATAGCACATAAGTTAATATATGCAAAACTTTTCAAAAGATTGTTATCCTCTCTTCTTTGGGTATTGATGACTTGACCAGTGACAGTACTAGTATGGGAATTAAAACTGGATCTTTATATATAGGAATACTGAATTTTTCAATAATGCTCTAACCAACTGAGCCATCTTGCTAAAGGCAACAGTAAGTAGAAATTTCATATACTTATCTATGAGGTTTCACATTATTTCTCAATTTTTTTCCTTAGAGCAAAGTTCATTAGTGGTTTCCATACATTATGTATAAACACACTAGGTTGACTTATGGAATTATGTAAGCAGAATCTTTAATTTTTTTTCTTTGTACCTTTTCTTCTCTATCCTATATTTTGATATTTTCCCAATAGAACATATGTTCATTGGTACATCATACATAGTCTGCTACCTTAGACACATCTGTTTTTTCTCTTCTAGTCATCAGTTTGTGTTTTTGCAAAAAAAAATTTCAGTGGGGTGACTGGTCTCACTAATATACTTTCTTTAACAATTTTGTATATGTTAAAATTCATTATAGTATGGTATGACTCTGGAAAGCTGTTCTGATATTATGCTGATTGCAGATTTTTCTTAATTTGTGTGCTATTTTTGGTATGTATGGGTAAACTACAGTACCAATAATTGTTTTTTTAGCTGATGGACAATCATTTTTCATAAGAGTTTGTTCTATATAAATCTTTTGTTTTTCAAATCACTAGATTCTGAACAAACTTCTTTTGCTCTCTTCCATAATGATAGTATAACTCCATCTTTGTGTTTCTAGTGTAGTTGGATGTATGGGCTAAGTATTTTTCTGTTTGGGTGGATTTTCATTTATCTGTAGTTTTTATTTTGCCATGAGGGATTCTTGTCACAAGAATATCTAAGAATGCCAATTTTTGTTTTTGTTCTGATTCTATTGTAGATTTAATTGAAAGGGACATGCTGTTGGTGTGTTTCCAGAAAGTTTGTAGTAGTGCTTCACCATGTGGTCCTACAATGAATGTGTCATCTACATAATAAAACTGAACTTTAGGAGGATATGGAGTAGTATTTATGGGTGTGATTTCAAGTTATTCCATGTAAATATTTCTAATTAGAGGTGACAATGGTGAGCCCATAATCATTTTTTTGATTTTGTTGGAAGAATTATGTCTTATATTGAAAGTAGATTGTTTTATGCAGAATATTAATAGTTCCATTATACTATCAATAAGAAGAGTTGTTCTGGTATGTAAGCTATTATCACCATTTAATTTTTTCCTTACAACAGACAATGTACCATGTGAATAAGCATTATCTATTACAAGAAAAATATTAAATGGTGATAACAGTTAACAAACCAGAACAACTTTTACTAATGATAGTATAACAGAACAATTAATATTCCATATAAAAACCAATATACTTTCAATATAAGGCAGAATTCTTCCAACAAAATCAAGAAATGGCTATGGGGTTACTATTGTCATCCCTGATTAGCAATATTTACATGGAATTACTTGATACCACAGCCATAAAGACTATTTCATATCCACCTAAAGCTTGGCTTCACTATCACATTTCTTGTATGGCCATATAGTGAAGCACTACTATAAACTTTATGGAAACATATCAACAACATATCCCATTCAATTAAATTCAGAACAAGAACACAAATTGGCATTCTTCGATGTTCTTGTGATAAGACTTCTTTATAGCAAAATTGTAACTACATTTTACTCAAAATCCACATATACAATAAAATACTTATCCTATACATCCGATCACAACAGAAACACAAAACATGAAATTATACTATCACTATGGAATAGAGTAAAAGAAGTTTGTTCAGAAATCAGTAATGGTTATTCATCAGAAGTTATTAAGAAAATCTTAAATGGACAACAAAAAAAACATCAGGAGAAAAAAATAATTATTGGTACAATAGTATACTCATACATACCAAAATTATCAGACAAATTTTAAAAAGTCTGCAATCAGTATAACATCATAACAGATTTCCAGACCCATACCACACTACAAGGAATTCTAGCATATACAAAGCCTAAACTTAAACTGCTGAAAAGAAAAAACTGCATATATAAAATACCATGTGAATGTGGAAGAAAGTATATTGGTGAGATCAGTTGTCCTATTGAAAAGTGCTTACTCATGAGTGGAAGAGAGAAAACAGATGTGTTTAATTAAAGTAGCAGACCATGTATGTATCAATGAACATATGTTCAACTGAGAAAATACAAAAATATTGGTTAGAGAAGAAAAGGTACAAAGAAGAAATTTTAAAAAAGCTGCTCACCTGACAATGACAAACAATTCCATAAGTCAATCTAGTGTGACTATACATAATGTATGCAAACCACTAATCAATGTTGCTCTTAGGAAAAAGTGAAGTAATCAGGAGGAAATCTCTACTGACTGTTGCCTTTGTCAGGCATTAACTTAAAAATCAATACTTAAGATTGAAGGGTCCAGGTTCAGTTCTCATACTAGTACTGTCATTCGTCAGGCAAGCATAATCTAAAGGAAAGGGGAAAATAATACCTCTGGAAATGTTTTCAATATACTAACCTTTGTGCAATTACTAATAGTTGAATATATTTGAAATATTTAAATAAATTTTTCTAAAGACATTCAATACTCATATTATATGGAAATAGTCCAATATACATATACAAATTTCCTACTCCTGTTTATAATATACAATATTGGTTTATCAAAGCTAGACACTCTTTTCAGGACAAGCTCTTTTGTTGACTCCTTTTTTCATTATAATTTTCAATCACATTAGTAAATGGCCTCGTCTTCATGAATCTCTTTTGCTAATTGAAAACTATAGATTCTCATTTTCATTTAATTTTAACACTCATTATAATGTAGCACTTTTTAAAATATGTTTGAAAAAGAGTATAAACTTTTATTGAAATTTTATTTTTGAGAGAGAAAGACAAATAAAATTTAGAGTTTCTTTTTTCATTTTAGATTTTTTGGGTTTACTTTAATCAAAATGATTTCCTAAATTGTGATCATTGCTAACATCTATGATTCAAATTGCCATTGATGAATACCGCTAATATAAGGATTTATATATGTCTATTAAAACTTTTCCCTTCATACAACCCTAAACATCTTTCAGAAAAGTCAATCATCTGACGATTAATTGAATTCAATTATGATCTCTTCCGTGCACACAGACAAGTATTGATTTTTAAAAAATCCTCATCAAAATTAATGAGATGTAAGATTAATTTGATTTTATGCAAGATAAAGAAAGTATAATGTATTTATTTTAGTACTTGATTTTTTCCTAGATTAATTAAAACAAGTATTTCAAATTTAGATTTAAATAACATGAACAAATAAAAATTATATAGTTCTTATAATTTATTTTAATTAAATGTACCAGATGCATGTACAATCAAAATGTTTTCATTGATCAAAAATATATACTGTTTGTATAGATGTTTAAACAAGGGTGCATTTACAGACATCTAAGACATCACATTAGTTATATAATAAATTCGTGTTTAAATAGATTAAATTAAATTGTTGTATATAGCATATATTATTTAATTAAACAATAAATCTAAAATAATAAATATTAATGTAAAAAAAGATTGAATGTTTCAAATTTCAGATTTTATCGTCGTCGTCGTCGTCGTTGTCTTCTTCTTCTTCTTCTTCTTCTTCTTCTTCTTCTTCTTCTTCTTCTTCTTCTTCTTCTTCTTCTTCTTCTTCTTCTTCTTCTTCTTCTTCTTCTTCTTCTTCTTCTTCTTCTTCTTCTTCTTCTTCTTCTTCTTCTTCTTCTTCTTCTTCTTCTTCTTCTTCTTCTTCTTCTTCTTCTTCTTCTTCTTCTTCTTCTTCTTCTTCTTCTTCTTCTTCTTCTTCTTCTTCTTCTTCTTCTTCTTCTTCTTCTTCTTCTTCTTCTTCTTCTTCTTCTTCTTCTTCTTCTTCTTCTTCTTCTTCTTCTTCTTCTTCTTCTTCTTCTTCTTCTTCTTCTTCTTCTTCTTCTTCTTCTTCTTCTTCTTCTTCTTCTTCTTCTTCTTCTTCTTCTTCTTCTTCTTCTTCTTCTTCTTCTTCTTCTTCTTCTTCTTCTTCTTCTTCTTCTTCTTCTTCTTCTTCTTCTTCTTCTTCTTCTTCTTCTTCTTCTTCTTCTTCTTCTTCTTCTTCTTCTTCTTCTTCTTCTTCTTCTTCTTCTTCTTCTTCCTTCTTCTTCTTCTTCTTCTTCTTCTTCTTCTTCTTCTTCTTCTTCTTCTTCTTCTTCTTCTTCTTCTTCTTCTTCTTCTCCTCCTCCTCCTCCTCCTCCTCCTCCTCCTCCTCCTCCTCCTCCTCCTTCTTTTCTCCTTCTCCTTCTTCTTCTCCTTCTCCTTCTTCTCCTCCTTCTTCTTCTTCTTCCTTCTTCTTCTTCTTCTCCTTCTTCTTCTTCTTCTTCTTCTTATTATTATTATTATTATTAAGTTTCAACAATAGTAAACTTTATTAATCCTTTTAGTTACATAGTATTACAATGCTGTAGCAAGATACATATTTAATCTTATTATTGTCAGTTCAATTTCGAGTGCTACAATATTCTTTTTTTTTTTAAAGTACATATCTATATAGGCAATTTGTACATGATTCTATCCACTTTAGAAATGTCAATTAAGCAGATTATTGTCCAATAGGAGCATAATCTGGACCATACTTTCTTTAATTCTTTGGAAATAGGAGATATAATTTATCATTGTTTTTTGATTTCCAATCTCATGGTATATCATGGAAGACATTATATGAATTTCTTTATCTCACAGCCTTTATATTCTAGTTTGTCCTTCAAACCCAAAGTCCCATGATCATATTTGGGATCATTAAAAACTTACAGTTTATCCATAAACCAGCAACTTTGTTCTTTATAAGTTTGTTGCTTGTCTAAGCAGTGACCAAGTAGCTGCATAAATATCCGGGCTGGTGATCTGCTTGTCTCTAACTTGAATCAACTTATTCTCAAATGTGGCTGGATGCCTTCTGGGGTTATTACCCAATATGAATGCACACCTAGTGCACCAAAGTGCATATAAGACAAACGTTGAGGCCCTTATGGCTGGTACAGACTTACCTTTGTAAATTGACATAATTTACATCATTGTAGTGTTTTTTTTCTATATTTCCCCTGCAGAATGCATCTAGTCTGCTCCATGGCCTTGCAGTTGAAAATTATGTGCTGTAAAGTTTCCTCAGCCATATGGCAAAGGCCACAGAATGAAACTGACCTGTACATTCTTCTGTAATGTAAAAAATATTTAGTAGGTAAAGCATTCAAATTCATTTTGATTATAAAATGTAGGAACTTAGGTTCTAGTTGCCATCTTTTGTATTGCTTGATCAGTTATTTGTTTCATATTTCTAGTATTGATGGGATCTCCTCATTGTGATTATTTTGATGTATAAACTTATATATTTCCCAATATTTATACTTTTGTTCAAATTGACCCACAATTGTTCTTTCTCTCCTGCATTGGTAGATGGTGACTGCTAAAAAACAATCTTTTGGAGGAGGCCTATCTATAGGTGTTATCTGCTCTAAGTGTCTTAATTTAGGAAATTCAGTGAGTATAGAAATTATAGCATTCCTTGTTTTGAATGTTTGAAATGTTTGTAAGCTATGCAACCCCAGTCCATTTGCTATTAAAGGGCGATTGAGTTTTGCCATTGAAATTGCCACCATCTTCCCCCCCCCCCAGATGAGCTTGCAACATATGGAATTAATGCATGCCATAAATTTTTTTGAAAATTCAACTACAGGCATGTAATGTGTTATCTTGGTTATTATAAGCTTGTTAATCAGTTGCATCTTTGCATATATGAACAAATATGTCTTTGAGAGTGATTCAGCTATGCTTTTGACTTTTTCTTTGAGCTTGGCTTGGATCTGAACATTTCATTCCAGTGGCTCCTAGAAAAAAGGAAAGCCTAGAAATGGAGTAGGTTTTGCTTGATACATTGGCCCACATGGCCTTCCAGTAAGTAGCATCCAGACTGAAGTCTTTTCTAGGTTTATTCTCATTCTGTATTGTTTTGAGAATTGTTCAAGCACTGCTTGAAGCTGTGGTATTTGCTTCTTGGATGTCAAGAAGACTGTGATATTGTCCATGTATGCGAGACATGCAATCTTCTGTGTTGTACCAGGTATTTGAACTCCAATGAATGTGCTATTGATTTTTTCAATAAGTGGATTGATATAATAAATAAACATTAATGCACTCAGAGGAGACCCCTGGGATAGTGATTGTGTTGGGATTAATGAGGGTGAATTTCTGCCATTCATAGTAACATAAAGTTCTCTGCTCAGTATCAAGTTTGCAGTTAAATATAGCAGAGCTTTGGGTATTTTAGTCTGCTTGGGCATATCCAGGAGCACAGGGATTCTCACTGAATCGAAAGCATCTGCACCACCACTGTGCTGTATTTCTTTCTCACCCTAGTGGCTATCATCATGGTGTTGAATAACAATGCTGCTTGCACTGTTGATGATATCTTCTTTGCAAATTGTGATTCACTGATGGTTGGTAAAATATAGGGCTCAATCTTATCTTTTATAATCTTTTCCAATATTTTAATAGGAAGTGGCCCCATAGATATTGGTCTAAGCTTGGTATGACTTATTTTCTTATTAAATGGCACTATTGTCATGGGGTATATCCCTGTGGTTGGCTTAATTTCTTGAGCAAGATTGTTTGCTAAATCCTTGAGGTAATTAGCTGTAAAAAACTTAAATGATTGAGAATGAACAGTGGTATTCCATGGCCACCTGGGTGACAAGCATTGCTGATAGTTCTCATTTTCTCTATTATATCATTTTCACTAACTGGTAATTCATTCTCAATCTCTCCAAACATTTTTGGCAGGAAGAAAATGCAAGGCTCAGCATTTAACTTATCTTGAAAGTATTTGAACAATGGCATGATCATGTTATGGCCAGCGAACATACCATCATGAGTCTGGATGGCCATTGGCACCTTTAGGTCTGGTACCTAACCTAAAGCTCACTTGATAAACTTGCGGATCCATGTGTGTTGTTGTGCCATGCAAAGCTTACTTTTCTTTATCTTCATATATTCTTTCAGCGATTCACAGACCTTGTTACAAGCATCAGTCATTATTATTATTATTATTATTATTATTATTATTATTATTATTATTATTATTATTATTATTATTATTATTATTATTATTTTATTATTATTATTATTATTATTATTATTATTATTATTATTATTATTATTATTATTATTATTATTATTATTATTATTATTATTATTATTATTATTATTATTATTATTATTATTATTATTATTATTATTATTATTATTATTATTATTATTATTATGTAGTAGTAGTAGTAGTAGTAGTAGTAGTAGTATTATCATCATCATCATTATTATTATTATTATTATTATTATTTGAGTTTAAAATAAAGATTGTTTATATTGAAATTAAATTAATGCTAAAGCAGCGCCTATAAATCAGAGACGATGGAGATTTACAAAAATAAAAATTGATTCCCATTTTTTTTGTTGTTGTTCAAGAGAAAAGATGTAAATTAAAATGTATTCAATGAAAAATACATTTAAAATAATTACACCTTTACTCCTCAAAAACATAAATAATTGTGGGAATGATTTAAAATCAACATAAGAATGACAATAATATTGGCAATAACAAGGGATTTGGGAATTCCATCATCAGATTTTCAATAGTATGGATGGCTGAACAGATGGAGGATGGAGTAGATTGAAGTCTATCCACAAAAGTTTGAAGATTTTCTCTTAATATAAACTGATCAGATTATATATATATATATTGTAACGGCAGAATCGTCTATCTCGCTAACACACTGCAGAAGTCAAACCCCAGACACGAAACTGAACATTCTAGGAGGGGTTGCCTTCTAGATATACTAAGTTCAAATCTAAAGTCCAAATTTCACAGCACCATCTACGTGATAACGCATCTGGTGACACTACTAGTATAACCTTTGACCGGTGCCTGGTGGTCAGGGAGAAACAAAAGACTCTATACTAAAAGAAGTTTGGGTGGCTAATTAACGTCTATGGATTTACAAAAGAAGTGCAGAAAATATATGTATAGACTGAGACAGTGATAGGAATCAAATAAAATAAGAGATCAAATTTAGTTTTAAATAATTTCACACAATTTATTTATATAAATATATATATAATGCCACTGTCTGCTTATATGAGACAGGGACACGTATTAAATAATTGTTGGCATTTATATTTCAGTAAATGACAAAAAGTTATAAAGCAAAGTGATATATTCTATTCCTCGAGCTAATAGCATTACGATAATGTGCTCGATGAGATAGGAACATATGCGAGGTGCTGTCAGAATTTATACAAGTTTAAGATAATATTTGAAATTAAATGTTCTAAAATATTTATTGATTTCGAGAATAGTATGGACTAAAGCTTACTAAGCAAAAATGGGAATATGAGAGTTGCATTGGGAGGTCAGTATTGCTGATAATGAATTTATTAAAGTTGGAGGGTGTGACACGTTTAAGTCATGGATGCTTTGTAAAATAAATATAAAATAAAACAATATTGGAGATCCGGAATAATTACGGAGGGCATCTCGCCGCTAACCCATAAGAAAGTATTTTGACGAACAGCCGAAACTTAGTGACTGTGTGACGATTGCGTTTAATTCACAGGGGTGTCATTTGGGGCACCCTCTGCCTGGAAACTGCAAGCATGGAGAGAACGGCCTTAGCCGTGTAAAGAATCCTTGGAAAAATAAAACAAAGCGGTCTCAACAACCAATTCATGTACCAGCAATACGAGACTAGTGTATATAAAAACATACTAAATGGGTTTTACTCGGATTAAGAGAAATGCCCAATCAAATTCCATAAAATTCATTTAAAAGGGTCCGCACATTCTCGACGTCAATGATGAACTTTATAATTAAAGTAGAACACGGTAATTAAAATAGGAAAATGCATGCTTGCAGGTTTGAAAAGTAAGTATAGATTTATATATGCAATCATGCATTTGGGGACACATTTAAATCATTGACTTCGCACATACTCTTATATTAGATTAAAATCAATAACAAGTAGATTTTAAACTATGTGATTATATTACATTAAAGAAAAGAATCGCCCTCGAACGAGTGATTTGCAAGATAATAAATTGGAAAATTATAAATTTAAAATATGCCTTAATAGCGGCGTCTTACTTTCAATAGAGGGACTAGTTCACTCGGTCAAAGACGATTCTGACACATTATCATAATAAAATAAAAGAAAGCTTTATAAATAGAAAATATTAACCTAAGGGTAGAGCAAAATGTTGAGTATATATTAAAGAAATACATAATGAAGTTATGTGAAATATAAGGAAAACAATTTTAAAAAGCTATAGCATGTTAGTTAGGAATCACAAGAGCTCTTGGGTTAATTTAGGTTACCCCTGGAGACGCATTTGCAGATAGATGTTCGGCAGGTTTTATAATTCAGCAGCAAAATCTGGAATGTTCATATTTTGGCAGTGGCAGCAGCAGTTCCGGGGTCCGGGTGATAACTTCCGATGGTATGGAGCAGCGGCTGGCTATTCCGAGGGGACATAGCCATCTTAATGCCTCTACTTGGACATGTCAAGGTTAGCAAAATATTAGAATAGAACACAGAATGATTTCTCTTATACACATTAGAATAAGAAACAACTAACTAACTGGAGAACAAAAGAAAAACCTCCTTTTTATAGTGGAATTTAACAATAGAACTGCCCTGGAGCATTACAAAAATATCAGACTTATCAGCTGTAATTAAATCATCAGAATGTCTAAAGGAATTCAACATAAATTAATTTCTTTTGTTACTTTCCCTGTCGACATTCGAATTACAAACAAGATTTAATTAAAATTACTTTTATTAATTAAAGAAAACCTTAAGTGGACATCTGCTGTTTTTAGATAAACTTATACAACATTTACTAATTAAACTATTGTCCCTCATTTATTTTAGCAGAAATATTTGGAATAACTTTTATTAAATTAAAGAAAATGATTTTACTTTTTAAATTGCAATATTTGAATCTATTTACCAAACGAATATTTGCTAAATGAATTTTATTTTAAATCAGAATATATTACGACGGTAATATATTCGCAAACAGATTCAAACAAAATAACTAACAATTTATAATTTTGATATGTTTTAAAATGGATATCATAGTGTGTGCGCAATTACGACTTATATAACTTACTTTTTAATAAATGTAAATTATGTGAACAAATACATAATTCATAATATTTTATTTTATTTGGGAATAAGTTATATATATAATACGAGCATTGTGCTCGTGGTTTAAAATTAGGAGGGATTTTCAGTATATAAGTGTATTGCGGACACACTACGATAGATTGGGGTTCAAACTAAGGTATGAGGGTAGGAAGTAGGTGAGAAAAGGTGAAATGAAGATCTGCAAAGCAGACCTTACTGTTTCTATATATATATATATATATATATTGTAACCTAGTGTTATTAACACTTGGTTTATTTAGCATTATTTCCACAGGAAAACAATGCAATCCTTTTCTAGGAAATAAAAAGTAAAATAATAATAATATTAAGTGATTAATAAAATATGCTATTTACTCACTTTAACGTATTTTAAGCAAATAACTAATAAATTTGGTAATCCAATGTCATTTTGAAGAAGAGCATAAATAATTTAGTTAAAATATATTAACCATAAGAGCAATTTAATATAGTATAAAAGCACCTATCATAAATAGTAATTGATTTTGGATGGGTAGAGGGGAGAGTGGATGAATGTCTTATCATAAAGCACAATAACTTCTGATAATTTTTTTTTAATTATTTAGACAATAATGTATACAGAATTATACATCACTAATAAGTATTATTAGTTAAAGATATTTATTATTTTTCATTATTTGTCAAATTACCTTGTAATCCATTTAAATCATACAGAAATATATAACTGTAATAAGTTTTTTTTTCCTTTCCTTTGTTTATGTATAATTAAATAATTATTTTTCTGTCAGAGGTCGCTAAAAGAAGACCGCGAAATTTTGTAGAAAAAAAAATCTAGTCTGACATAAGTTTTACAAGAGGAAGCAGTGCTGAAATTCAGTAACAAATTTTTATATTTTTTATTGCAGAAATAAATATAATTCAAGTAACATTTTAACAAAATCATGTCTAGCTAAAATATTTTGATAAGACATCCATAAGCTTCTGTTGCTATCTACCTATTTTAAAGCTTTTTATACTCAAAATGTGCTATCTTATGCTAAAGTTCGAGATGACTGTATCGACTACAGCAATCACGGAAAATGTCATTATCGTTAAACTAAGCAATATAAATAATTTCCAAGAAATAATTAATTATTTGTTGACTTTACCTTATTTGATAATCTTCTCATGGTATAGAAGAAAAATTAGAATTAAAAGACAGATTATAAAAGCTAAGGAAAGTTAACCAAAAAGTTTTGCGCTCTTTCTAACAGAAATTGTCTGCTGTAGAAAATAATACAAGTTCCCCACGTTAAAATATGTTGTATTCACTGAAAATTATCTAGAAATAATATAGATAATAAATGATATTTACTTATGCACCTGCATATTTTTTAAAAAGAAATATAAATTTTCTCAAGGCAAATATCGGAAAATTTGTATGTGTGCATTTATGGAGAATCCAGTATTAAAGAAAATTTATAATTCCTAGAGTAGGAATAAAGACTATAAACATTAGTGACTTAATTATAACCATAAAATAATATGTTATATTATACATGAATGGGAGTCATTAAAACTTTATATCCACGTAAGTCAGCTGCAGACCTTCTAAAAATAATATTTTGGAAAATTCGCGCACTCTTTTATTCATAAGCCAGCTAGCTAAAAATGATACGTATCGCCAATCGTAAAAAAGAAAAGAATTGTATATGTGATCGTTTATCGTCAAATATTTGTAATGTTAAAATCTGTATTGTTTTCTTGGATCCCAAAATTATCGCATTTAATTCAAAGAAGAATTAAAATCCACGTTGCTATGTTTTTCTTTGCCTACTATTAAGTGCACCAGAATGAAGGCAACTTTTTATAAATGAAATAATAAAATGTGTTTTTTTTGTTTAAATTTGCTTCGTAAACTACGAATAGATCAAGTTCTTCATCTGGATAAAGTGCCCAACGGAAAACATTTTTCTAGTGATATTATAAGCACTTGTTAAGTAATCTTTTTTTTTTTTACTAATTTGTAAAATTGTGTGTATTTTTTTTTATATCAGCAGGTTAAAGGCTATATAGTCAAGCAATATTTAAATGACCTTATAATCATAAAGGTATGTTTTTATGTAATTATTCTAGGTTAAATTTATATTTGACATGAAAAAAAATATTATTATTTTTTTTTTATAAAATGTGTTTACTTATGATATGTAATTATGAGTATCAATTTAGATGTCAGATGCGTAAAAGAAGAAGAATTTAGATACTTAATAGGCAAAATATCTAGTTAAAATTATCAGAAGTAATTAAAGAGAAGTGCTATACAAAATATTACTTATTTAAAGTTTGAAACAAATTTATACTATACTATGTTAATTAAGGCATTCACTTGGTTTAGTTCAAAATACTATACTTCCTATTATTTGTTGAATGTTTCTTTGGCAAAAGTGAAAATTATTATTGTATTCTGTGATATCCATTGATATCAGACGCTGATCTAAGTATACCCTGGAACATAAATTTAGTGTAATTAGTGTATTTGCTTGTCTTGCCCCGATATAGCATCGGTATAGGCTTAATATGCGCCTAAGTAATAATTGTAATGTATCTATTTTGTGGGATAGAAAATAATCTCCCCAAAAGCTTTATTTTCCATGAGGGGAATAGATAAATCTAGTATTCGGGTATGTTTATAACCCAAGTGATCGCTTCTCATAGTTAGGACGATCAGTACTTTATATAGTATTTAGTGTATTTCATTAGTTAAAATCCCAGGAGAGGATTATATTTGGTGTGTGTTCCTATTATGCCCAATTAAGAGGCAAGGACCCACCAAACTATTTTAATATAGTAGTTAACTCTACAGCCCTTCGGTGTTATTCCTTATTCCTCATGAGAAGATAGAGATAATTCCACCACGGAAGGTGTTGAATATTGTGTTTGTTTAGAAAGTTATGGCAAGATAACGGGTATATTGGAGGTTAATTCCTCAAGCTCCATTTAGTCTAAATAGCGTGCTAGTATATATGATCAATGTCTGAATTGTGCGATGGAATAGTGCTGGTAATCCACACGTAAGTCAATGGAGAGAGTAAGTTTTAAAATTGCGTGATTAAAAATTTTCATTTGCCAATAGAGGGTTCAAATACTAGGTTTAATTCAGGTTAATGATTAAGTAGCACTCACAATATAACTTATACTGAGAAAAACAGTGTGTATAACAACTTCAGTTGTTATTAAGGTAAACATTAAAATAATAAGTGTAACTTCTGATACGTAACCCATAAATTATAATAAGTTATCTAAATAAAAACTATCATTTGATTAAAGATATAATAACAAAAATCGTTTGTACGCATTGTCTAGAATCAGATTAATTTTGTTTTAAAACAGATCGTTAGTCAATAAATATAAGTAACCGTTCATATAGGATACACTAAACGAATGAGTTGATGTATCGATAATACTATTTATTTTGTTATATTCAATTTTACATAAATGTAAAAAGAAGATGAAGAAGTAGTTCGAATCCAAGTCTAAAAGTATAGACGAATTAATATTAGTTATATTTTGTTTTATCCATATGGGATCGAATAAATTGTATATGCTTGTTTATTATGTTAATCATAAAAGATATTTTTGTTAAACCATAATAAAAAATTAGAATTTTGTTATAAGTTAATAATAAATTATCGTCTTGTTACAAGTTGTTTTGAGTCATTTTTCTTATGTGCTAAATAAAAGTGTATTTGCATGATACTTGCAATACTTTTCTTGAGTCAAAAATCATTTATGAAATCTTAATTTCAATACACCAGATAGACAATTATGAGCAGATCAAAATATTTCATTATATTATATTTTAATGAGAATTATTTATGGAATTGAAAACTTCAGACCAAGACATTTTATTTTATTTTTTATATGTGTGTAAAATCACTTTATTCCCAAACTACTAGCTTTGGTTGCACATTGTTGAATACCCATTTAAGGAAATATCTAAGTAATAAATCTTAGTTAAATTATTGTGTTGTCATGGATAATGGAAGGACACAAAAGCACCCTTGTCTTTTCATCATTCCGACTGAGATTCTGGATTTAAAAGGCTTTATTATTCAAAATTATGCGTTGTTATTGAATATGGTTATCATCTCATTAAATATTATAATAGTTAATGTGTGGATGCAGACACCTGGAATTTAAATAAGGTAAATATTTCCTACAGCCGACCAGAATGTCAGTCATATGCGACAACACAATACTGCCGAGCAATTTTCTTAAATATAACAGAGAACCCTGAGATTAGTGTCATTATCATAAGTGCTCTTAAATTAATAATTGATCAAATTCAGATCAATATTACCAACGTGGCATGGCTTAAGAGATTGAAACATCTAATTGTATAATAACCAAAAATATTGAGATCATATTGGCAAATTAATGAATATTTTATTTAAGTCAGTAATATTAACAATGACATGAAAAATCATCATCATCATTGTCGAACAGTGCACGTACTTACAGTTCAGAGAATGTGTTTTGGATAGAGAAAGAATGGTAGTTTATTAATAATTTTCTTTTTAAATTTATTTTATTAATGATATTATTTTTTTAAAATTCTATCTCTGTCTGAACTGCATATCAATGTAGCTGAATTATTATAACTAACCTAACGTAGATCTATTATTATTATTATTGGGTAATATATGATTACCTGGACTACTATACGAAGAGTAGTCGGAAGGGTATAGTTTTCCGAACGGATTTTATTCCTAGTAGTAATTAGGAATCGTCTCTCTTTACTAGGTTAGAATATATATATATATATATATATATATATATATATATATATGGGAAATGATGATCTGGACCAACTGGTGAATGCTGGTTTAGCATGAAATATCTATATTGGAGATCATGTGCATTGATTATATGAGATAGAATAAATAGCTGAAGGGAGCTTGAAAGTCTTTGTTCAAATCTCCTACATTATTTCTTTAAATGAAAAATAATGTAAACATGAAGCTTTAAATTTAAAAGTCATCTATTTTCTTTCAATGATAAATCTAATTGCATTGTCTTCTTTGCACATCTCTTACTATTTGTAAATTAATAGCAATTTAAACCTGGAGTAACCATAAAAAAAAATTTGCATGGACATTTTTTTGGAACAAAATGATTTATTTAAATTTGGTTTGCATTTACTGCTGAATGGTTTTTCAGAAGAATGTCTACTTTCTACATCTTACTTTTAAGCTAAATCAGAAAATGGATAATTATTTTTAAAAACTATTCTAAGTAACAATCATTATATTGTTTATCTATATATATAAATAAACAGTTTAATTCATTTAAGATAAGCCTTATTACTTTTGTAAGATTAATTTATTTGCTTATAGAATAGTTTTAATTAATAACTTCAAATTATATTTCTATTTAATCATATATTAAATTGAGTATTTACATATTAATCCAGCAATGAAATTTTAATCTTCATTAAAATCATTACCATTATCTATGATTGCTAAATATTTGATAGTATTCAATTAATTAAATAAATTTAACTTTCAAAGATAAATTGTTAAAGATCTTTAGAGTATTTTTATATCAATTATATATGCTTTATTAACTTCTAGCTACAACTGACCTAGTTTTGCTTTAAAGATAGCCATCTTTTGCCATTTAAATAAATTGACATTAATACAAAAAATGGAGTTGTTATTTACAACTTTATTAAAAATGATTTTTTAAATGTTTAAAAGTTACATTACTTACTTAAATACTTTTTAAGACAGGCTATAACCTGTATCAAATGCGCCTTGGAATTTATAATAGTAAAGCAATATCTTTATTTTGCTGACAGAGGGACCTCTCAAACCACATCACATCACAAGATAGCGACTTTTAATAATACATACTATCAAATATTTAGCAATCATAAATAATGAAGTCTAAAATTTTACCACCAGACTAATAGAACTAATAAGTAAGTATTTAAATTTGAATTGATTTGCCAATATATGACTGGTATATATGGACATTTTAATAGATTTTTAGATAAAAGATTACAGTGAAATTTTCAAAATATTTTATATTTCATTTTATGTATTTTAAAGGTTTGCAGTGGTTTATTAATAAAATATTACTTATAGTATATATATATATATATATATATATATAAGTAATATATACACTAGGTATAATATATATATATATATATATATATATTGTAACCTAGTGTTATTGACACTTGGTTTATTTGGCATTGTTTCCACAGGACAACAATACTATCCTTTTTTAGAAAATAAAAAGATAAAATAATAATAATATTAAGTGATTAATAAAGTATGCTATTTACTCACTGTAATGTGTTTTAAGCAAATAACTAATAAATTTAGTAATCCAATATCATTTTGAAGAAGAGCATGAATAATTTAATGAAAATATTAACAATAAGAGCAATTTAATATAGTATAAAAGCACATATCATAAACAGTAATTGATTTTGGATGGGTAGAGGGAGAGTAGATGAATGTCTTGTCATAAAGCACAATAACTTCTGATAATTTATTTTTGTAGAAAATCATATTTAAAAGAAATATACATCACTAATTATTAATTAAGTATATTTATTATTTTTCATTATTTATCAAATTACTTTGTAATCTATTTAAATCATACGGAAAAATATATGACTGTAATAAGTTTTTTTTTCCTTTCCTTTGTTTATGTTATAATTAAATGATTATTTTTCTGTAAGAGGTCGCTAAAAGAAGACCGCCAAATTTTGAAGAAAGTTTAGTCTGACATTAGTTTTACAAGGAGGAAGCAGTACTGAAATTCGGTAACAAATTTTTTTATATTTTTTATTGCAGAAATAAATATAAGTCCAGTAAAATTTTAATAATATCATGCGTGGATAATCCTTTTTGATTAGATATTCTGTTTTCTATTGCCATCTACCTATTTTAAAGCTTTTTATACGCAAAAATATACGATCTTATGCTAAAGTTCAAAATGACCGTATTAACTACAGCAATCACGGAAAGTGTCATTATGTTTAAAATAAGTAATATAAGTAATTTCCAGGAAATAATCAATTATTTGTTAACTTTACCTTATTTAATAATCTTTTCGTGGTATAAAAGAAAAATTATAATTAAAAGACATATTATAAAAGCCAAGGAAAGTTAACTAGAAAATTTCGCGCTCTTTCTAAAAGAAATTGTCTGCTTTGAAAATAATGTAAGTTCCCCACGTTAAAATATGTTTTATTCACTGAAAATTATCTAAAAATAATATTAATGATCAATGATATTTACTTATGCACCTGTATATTTTTTAAAAAGAAAATATAAATTTTCTCAAGGCAAATATCGGAAAATTTGTATGTGTGCATTTTACGGAGAATTCCTTATTAAAGACAAATTACAATTCCTAGAGTAGGAATAAAAACTACAAACATTAGTGACTATATTATAAACATAATATAATATGTTATATTATACATCAACTGGAGTCGTTAAAACTTTATATCCACGTAAGTCAGCTGCAGTCATTATAATAATAGTATTTTGGAAAATTCGCGCATTAGTTTTATTCCTAAGCCAGCTAGCTAAAAATGATACGTATCGCCAATAGTAAAAAGAAAAGAATTGTATATGTGATCGTCTATCGTCAAATATTCGTCCTGTTAAAATATGTATTGTTTTCTTGGATCCCAAAATTATAGCAGTTAATTCAAAGAAGAATTAACATCCAACGCTGCTATGTTTTCTTTGCCTAATTTATTAAGTGCACCAGAATGGAGGCAACTTTTATAGAAATGAAATAATAAAATGTGTTTCTTATTTTAAATTTTGCTTCGTGAACTACGAATGAATCAAGTTCTTCATCTGGATAAATTGCCCAACGGAAAACAATTTTCTAGTGAGATAATAAGCACTTGTTAAGTAATGATTTTTTTTACTAATTTGTAAAATTATGTGTATTTTTTTTATATCAACAGGTGAAAGGCTGTATAGTCAAGTAATATTTAAATGACCTTGTAATCATAAAGGTATGTTTTCATGTAATTATTCTAGGTTAAATTTATATTTGACATGGAAAAAAATTTTTTTTTTATAAAATGTGTTTACTTATGATATGCAATTATGGGTATAAATTTATATGTTAGATGTGTAAAAGAAGAAAAATTTAGATACTTAATAGGTAAAATATCTAGTTAAAATTATCAGAAGTAATTAAAGATAAGTGCTATATAGGATATTACTTATTTAAAGTTTGAAACAAATTTATACTATGTTAATTGAAGAACTTATTCCCAATTATTCTTTATTAATGCATTCACTTAATTTAGTTCAAGATACTATACTACCAATTACTTGTTGAATGTTTCTTTGGCAAAGGTAAAAATTATTATGGTTAATTCTGTGATATCCATTGATTTCAGACGTTGATCTAAGTATACCCCGGAACATAAATTTAGTGTAATTAGTGTATTTGCTGGTCTTGCCCCGATATAGCATTGGTATATGCTTAAGATTCGCATAAGTAATAATTGTAATGTCTTTATTTTGTGGGATGGAAAATGATCTCCCCAAAAGCTTTATTTTCCATGAGGGGAATAGATAAAACTAGTATTCGGGTATGTTTATAACCCAAGTGATCGCTTCTCAGAGTTAGGACGATCAGTAATTTATATCGTATTTAGTGTATTTCATTCGTTAAAATCCCAGGAGAGGATTATATTTGGTGTGGGTTCCTATTATGCCCAAAGTAAGAGGCAAGGACCCACCAAACTATTTTAATGTAGTAGGTAACTCTACAGACCTTCGGTGTTATTCCATATTCCTCATGAGAAAATAGAGATAATTCCACCACGGAAGGTGTTGAATATTGTGTTTTGTTTAGAAAGTTATGGCAAGATAACGGGTATATTGGAGGTTAATTCCTCAAGATCCATTTAGTAAAATTAGCGTGCTAGTATATATGATCAATGTCTGGATTGTGCGGCGGAATAGTGCTGGTAATCCACACGTAAGTCAATGGAGAGAGTAAGTTAAAATTGCGTGATTTAGAAATTTTTATTTGCCAATGGAGGGTTCAAATACTAGGTTTAATTCGGGTTAATGATTAAGTAGCACTCACAATATAACTTATACTGAGAAAAACAGTGTGTATAACAACTTCATTTGTTATGAAGGTAAACATTAAAAATAATAAGTGTAACTTCTGATAAATAACCCATAAATTATAATAAGTTATCTAAATAAAAACTATCATTTAATTAAATGATAGGATAATAAAAATCGTTTGTACGTATTGCCTAGAATCAAATTGTTTTTGTTTTAAAACAGATCGTTAGTCAATAAATTTAAATAGCCGTTCATATAAGATACACTAAACGGATGAGTTGATGTATCAATAATAATATTTATTTTGTTATATTCAATTTGCATAAATGTAAAAAGAAGATGAAGAAGTAGTTCGAATCCAGGTCTAAAAGTATAGACGAATTAATGTTAGTTATATTTTGTTTTATCCATATGGGATCGAATAAATTGTATATGTTTGTTTATTATGTTAATCATAAAGGATAGTTTTGTTAAACTGTAATAATAAATTATAATCTTGTTAAAATTTAATAATAAATTATAGTCTTGTTACAAGTTGTTTTGAGTCATTTTTCTTGTGTGCTAAATAAAAGTGTATTGGCATAATACTTGCAATACTTTCTTGAGTCCAAAATCATTTATGAAATCTTAAATTCAATACACCAGATAGACAATTGTAGGCAGATCAGAATATTTCATTATATTTTAATTTAATAAGAATTATTTATGGAATTGAAAACTTCAGACCAAGACATTTTATTTTATATGTGTGTAAAATCACTTTATTCCCAAACTACCAGTTTTGGTTGCACATCGTTTCGTACACAGTTAAGTGAAGTGTCTAAGTAATAAATCTTAGTTAAATTATTGTGTTGTCATGGATAATGGAAGGACACAAAAGCACCCTTGTCTTTTCATCATTCCGACTGAGATTCTGGAAAAAAGGCTGTATTATTCAAAATTATGCGTTGTTATTGAATATAGTTATCATCTCGTTAAATATTATAATAGTTGATATGTGGATGAAGACACCTGGAATTTAAATAAGGTAAATGTTTCCTATAGCCGACCAGAATGTCAGTCATATGTGACAACTCAATACTGCCGAGCATTTTTCTTAAACATAACTGAGAACCCTGAGATTAGTGTCATTATTATAAGTGCTCTTAAATTAAGAATTGATCAATTATGATCAACATTACAAGCGTGGCATGGCTTAAGAGATTGAAACTTCTGATTGTATAATAATAAAATATTGAGATCATATTGGCAAATTAATGAATGTTTTATTTTAGTCGGTAATATTAACAATGACATGAAATCATCATCATCATTGTCGAACAGTGCAAGTACTTACAGCTCAGAGAATGTGTTTTGGATAGAGAAAGAATGTTAGTCATTCTAAATTTTCCTTTTAAATTTATTTTATTAATGATAATTTTTTTTAATTCTATCTCTGTCTGAAATGCATATCGCTGTAGCTGAATTATTATAACTAACCAAACGTCGAGTTATTAGGTAAAAAGATGGTTTGCTACCCGAATCCTAGAAGGAAGCGTTTAGGCTTTCCGAATTCTCTTTAATAGGATTGGGCTTTATATATATATATATATTATTGTTAAAAGGCGTTTGCCTTGACAACAATTTAAAATTATTGATTGTTATTGATATTGGGATTGTCTAAGTGTTGACTGGTTTCTAATATATATATATATTGTTACTGTCAGAAGAAAGAGCAAAGAGCCATGTAGAGGCTGAAGGGGGAGGAAATATGGAATGGAATGTATGGAAAACACAGAGATCAATGCAGCATAGAATAAAGTTTTCATTTTATTACATCACAACCATATTTTAATTTTATTAAAATATTATTACATTCATAATGTCTGAATTTGAATTTAGCCTGAATAGAAACACTATATAACCTCTATACCAAACATTTATATATAAAAATTTAAGATTGTTCCAGTGATTAATATTATGTAGTACATCGAGATTAATACTTATGCTATTGGTTTATTAAATAACTAAAAAAAATTTCTATACAAAACACAAGACAATACTTTTTTTAAAAAAAGGAGATTATCTTTTCTCTTTATCCTATTTTTATTATAGAGGTGTATCTGAAGCACTTTATAAAAAAGCATGAATACTTTTAAATTAATCATATTACTTTTAAAGCTATTTTTAATTTGATTTATATTATTTTAATTGACATTATAAAATTTTTCAATTTACACGTTGTCAAAATAAATTAATTTTTAAGAAATAGTGTTTTTAAATAATCTATATATATATAATTATTGTCATAGAAAAACAAACACGTGTAGGTCATAGATCATATAAATATATGGCTTGTATGACCTTCCCAATGATTAAGATTATGTAATACATTGAAATTAACAATCAAACTAATGGTTTACTAAGTAAATGAGATCTCAATCCAAAGCACAACATAAAACTTTTTTAAAAATATAAATCTTACAGTGTGTTGCATAAATATCTTTTAAATGTATAATGTCTTCCTTAAAATTATGTAAATGTTTATTAAATCTTCTATGTAAATATTATGTGTATTTTTTTTTAATATGTGCACAAGTTTAATGTGTATACATAAAGTTCAGTTGAGCACTTTGGCTAAATTCAATTCTTCATTATGACAATGTATTACCCCTCTCCACTTAATGTCCATAAACAGACAATATCTCAAGACGCAGATATGTATGAAGCTAATAAATCAATCTATTAAGCATTAAATGCAAGTCAGATTTACATTAAAAAAAACTATAGTAACAATAATTTTTATTGACAAACAAGCAAATATATATATATGTAAATAAATAGAGTAATGCTCTCAAATTTTATTTAATTTTTTTAGCTGCCAAAATAAATTAATTTTTAAGAAATAGTGTTTTTAAATAATCTAATATATATAATTATTGTCATAGAAAAACAACCACGTGAAGGTCAGAGATCATATAAATATATGGCTTGTATGTATTGCGATATAACGTTAAATCTGATCATTCTAGTAAGTCTTATGTATGCCTAATATGGCCTAAAATATTAATCGATTTTTGATTATAAAAAAATTAATGAGCCGCTTGGTAAGTTCATAATGAGTGTTTGGTAAGTTCACGGTGGATTAACTAACTAATAAATGACTTTTGAAATGTATACATTAAGAAGGATAAGGGATGGCCTTTTTACGGCTTTCCCATATTCATATATGGAAAAAAATTAAAGAAAAATATCTAATATTAACTACTCTGTCTTATCACTGGATTCTCTTATTTGGTTCCCCTTAAGAGAAGGTCACATACTTATAATTCCGGTTATTTCCCTTATCTTAAATTTCAATAAATAAATACAATCCAAACGAACTTAAAGAAATACCTATTACAAAGAAATATTTATAAATTTCAGTAACAATATTAAACATAAGTATGTATTTTACGTTAAAAGAAATAATCAGATTTCCAAATGTCACATTCAAGCAAACATAATATTAGCAAACACCAATATTCTAAAAAAGAAAGATAGTGTATACAGCATATAAATGAGTACATATATATAATTCACATTATTACCTTTACCTATTTTTGGCAACTTCGTTTTCTTAACTTGAGAGTTAAAAAATCTTTTTTTTAAAAAAATAAATAAATAAAGCAATTTGTAAAACATATAAATAAATTCTTTTTTTTTTATAATACCCAAATTTTTTTAAAATTTATATACAAGGTAAATATATATTTGCTTCTAAATAATCAAAATATAATATAAAGCCTAGATAATATATATATATATATGATCAGCGTAGATGGACATTCCATTTCCGAAGATGTCCTTGATAAGATAAATAAATAATGAAATTATCTCCACTCGTCCACACATTTTTTTTACAATCATATAAATAAAGATATAATAAAAGACAAATGAGCCTAAGATGCATTTCACGCGGAACCAGCACTCATCAGTTGGCACAGGTCACCATCTCTTATATATACATATATATATTATATGCAGAGTATTATGACAGGATCATAGTTGTGGGTAGAGTGAGTTTGACACTTGTAAATCAAAATATAACAATAAATAAATAATTAGATAAGATAAAATGAATTAGTTTTTAAACAGTTTGCAAGTTCTAAATTGCTAAATAGATAGAACTATATTTTTTTTAGTAAAGTATAAATTGAAAGTTCACAGAAAACAAACAATCGATATCACTTTAAAATCCTTAAAAATCCTATTAAGCCAATGTTAATTAAATGCTATTTTGAAATCTGTGGAGCACAACAATCTATATAACAGTTAGTTCAGTGTTGTTGGCAAAGTAAATGATTTCTGAGGTCCATTTTGACCTCTGTTCCAAGTGATTTTACTCCTCTAGTTTTTTTTTTGTTGATTAGTCAATTAAAATCAAAATAAGAATGATGCAAGAGTAATTCATTTTTTAAAAATTTTAAATAAATGTATAACTTTCTATTAAGCCTTTTAAAGTAAAATTCGATTTCTTGTCTTATAAGATTTTTAATAGTTTTGAAGTTTTAGAATGCCTTTTTGATGTAATTTTTCAAATCCAATATTTCTAATTAATATTATTATTTAAAAGATTAAAAAATATATACTACTTTACAAATAAACAACTTAATAGTCATTGTATTATTATTTCCTTTAAATACACCAAAATCTGTTTAAATAGAGCTAAAACTTTTAAAAACAGGGCAATATAAAATATATTATTTTGCATTATATGTATTTTACTTTGTTTTCAAATATTCATTCAAAATCACCTTGTATATAAAATCTCTATTTTCTCTGTTATTTGATTGGTGAATATATGCTTGTTCATAAGGCCATGTTATCAAATTCACAACTAATCAAAAAAAAAAAAAAACCTATTACGTTTGTTTGTCCACACTGCATTTTGAATATTTTATGCCTATGATTACTTCATCAATAGTTTTCCATAATGCTGTCAAATTGATATATCAGATATAATAGGTATATTTAAAATTTTAAATTTAGAGCCTTGGAGCAACCACTAAAAAAAACTGTAGTCTTTATAGGCTGAATACATCTGGTTTTTATAATAAATAAGTAATTATTTTTATCAATATAAGTACCAATTTGTAGAATTTTAATATATCTATTTTCATTCAAGATAATTTTTTTAATATCTAAATTTTTTTTAATCATGTGAAAAAGACCCCCTCCCCAATTAAATAAAATGAATTTATATAATTTTGTTTAATATAAGGCAATACTTTATTTAAAAAATATAATTATTTACACTTTTATCTTTGTACTTACATATTAACTCTCTTGATTTTGGTGACTGCAATATGATAAATAACTATCAGCTTTAGCTCTTTCACTTCTAATCAACATATTAATTAATTAAAAATAACTCTTGTTTTTATTTTGTTTCGTTCTCGCGCATAATTTGTTATATTTTCTATTAACAAAATTAGTTACCTTATCAAATATTTGTTCAATAAGAGAATACTTACCCTTTCTTCATGATTTAATATTTGTATATTTATTATTTCAGTATAAAACACTATATAATCAGGTATTAGAAGTTTTAAGGATGTACATTAGGTTTATTTAAGGGAAGAAATTTTCCCACATTGTTTATTTAATAATTTTTTTTTTTTTTTTTAAAGAAATTTATTAACTTTGTTTATACATGAACTACATTTTTAACACAGCTTGGGAAAATTTACTCTGTATTACTGTAGAGTGGAGTCTTGAGGTGACGGAGCAAGTTCTATGATTCTTCTTATTCTTCTATTAGGATGACTTTGGACTATGTTTCTTTATACAGCCAGTCTGGAGCTAACATTCTGTCTCTAATGCTGATGCTCTTAATCAATGTTTTGAAGGTATCCAAGATATTGGTTGTCATATTACTAATTACATGTTTGCATCTGGTTAGCCAGATTGCAAAGAAGAGAAAGATTGAGAGTCTGATGTTTGAGAAATGCCCGTTCTTGATTGAATGTTGAATCGAAAACAAGTCTGCATTTTGTTTTCTGGCTTTATCATTAATAAATGTTTTTAGTGAGCTGAGTATCGGACAGTTATGAAAGATGTGTTGAATTGTTTCAGCCATTATACCACACTTTGCAATTTCTTTTGTTTAATGATAGATTATAATAACTAAAAAAGTAATAACATGATATATTAAACATTATAGTTCATAGCAATAATAACTCATACATTTATTATGAAATCATGAAAACTTTGCAATAAATAAAAAGACTGAATGAGAAATAGTTTAAAGCAAAAATGTACAAAAATATATACAGCTTGGTGTCAAACTATATTATCAGGGTTAAAACTAAGATATCAGCAAGTTACAGGAACATTAATAATTTTTACTAATATATTAATACTAATTTCTTAGTTGATGATGAAATAATAAATAATTATAGTGATATCAAAAAGAGAAATACTGAATATAGAAGTAAAGTCATGAAGCATTTCAAGTAAAGATCATTTTGGAAACCATAAAATGTAGATTATCTATCAAAATAAGTGATTGAAATATTAAAGCTACTTTTTTTTGGATCCTTCTGCCTCCTATATTGACTTTTATATCTCCGATATATTTTATTAACAATTAAAATCAGAGCTCCTCAGTAAATACCAGAAAGTTAATTACTAATAGATGGAAAGTTTATCACATGCTAAATAATAAAAATGGCTCGGCTGTGGGTCAAGAATTTATTGTTTAATGGACTTGAGCCTTGGACCTCACTGCCTGTTGTGGTGGTTGGCACAATGCTGGACTTGTCCACCTATTCAGCTGAAGCATTTGGGTCTTCACTTTGGAGCCCTAGGGGTGGGATCATTGGGTGATGGATAGCTTCTCAGCGGCTGAGCCATGTAGATCCATGTATAGATTCATGTTCAGATACTCATTAATCAACATTATATATAGCAACCCTTTTATGAATATAATTGTTATCAAGCATATGTACTTTATATAATCAATAATTGTTTTACCTTGTTTGTTACATTGAACACTTTGTAATTCCAAAAATTTTTGTAACCTTTTACTAATAAAGGTTACTTTTGAAAGTAAATTGAATTTTGTTTGTGTTGTAATATTTTATGTTTTTGCTTTTGCTGTGTTCATCCTACTATTTTATTTTTTACCGAATTGAATGCACTTTGATAGCAAGTTAAGATAGTAAATGCAAAAAGTAATGATATAAAAATTCCACCAAAAAAAAACAAAAAAACAACTAAATTCTTATATGTGGACTGAAGAAAAAGAGAATGACAATATTGAAGCAATGGATCTGGAAGTCCGATCCATGCTTCACAGCTTTCTATAGACTTAATGAATATTGTAGACCTGAATTAAGTTTATAGTCCAGTATCAGCAGTGTTTTGCATTAAAGCTAAAATTAATATGTTCATTTGGCTTACTTAACGGTATTTAAATTTGTTTTTGTGTTAAAATATTTCTTTAAAATAAATTTCATTAAGATTAAATTACTATGAAAATTTACTTTTAAAATTTATTAATCAAACATATATACATGTCAAGCATATATATATATGATTTAATGCAAAATTCTGCTGAAATAAAAAGTTATTTTATTAAAAAGAAATAAGATATTTTTCTTTTAATTTTGTCATTTAAGTTTTGTAAAATATGGTGTATGCTTTTATTTTAAGAGAAGTCTGCCAACATTTCTAAAGGAATGGTATGTTTAATTAGTTAGTCCATTCAAGGCAATTAAAGATGACCTTTTTAATTAAATAAAATTCAAACTTAAATGCACAATTTGATAAAAAGAAATTGAAAGTTTATTTTTAGTAAAAACTTACTTTGAAACAAAGGAGTGTATGGGGCTTATCAAGATCTAAAATCATACACAAACAATAGAAGGGTAGCTGACAAAAGGTATAAAAAGGAGAAGAGAACAAAAGACTGGGCTATCTCTGGTTCTTTTTGCTGATCTATGAAAATCCTGTGATGTGAGTCGCTATATTTTATTTCTAAAAGCAGAAAATATTGTTACTGAATTCCTGGAAATCAGCCATTAGAAGTTTCAACATGCGACATGCTAAAAGTGATCGTAATTTGATGAATGTGAAAATGATTGGCAGTTAAGCAAACAACTTTGCCTGCTGCCAAGGTCCTAAGCCATCAAAATGCTGTGACATGCCAAAATAGAAGCCTGAACTGTGTGCCAGTCTGTGTGACCGTTCGATTAAAATGCTACATAATTTCCATTTCCTTGTCCGGACAAATCCCAATGTCTTCAATCAAGCCACCACATCGAGGGAACTGGATCCATAAAATAAGGACTGGTAACTGTATAAAAATCTCCTCATGAACTCTTTATTACTCTACCATTTTCATAAATACCTTTCTAAATTGTTCCATTTAATTATATCTATCATGTAACTGTTTTTTATTAGACTGACATTAATTTTATCTTTTATCGTTGATCATTTACTTACTAAAATTCTTCCCCTTCGCTATTCCTCATTTTAAAATGTATTTAAATGTTTTCTTGTTTTTGTTTGCAGTGTATACTATTTTTTTTCATTTGAAACTTTCCAATTTAAAATAATATCAGTCTTCTAAATACTAGTAAGATTCCTTTGTTTGCCAACTTGATCTCCTTGATAATGCCTCTTTTGACCACCTTCAGCCCCATAATTATGTCTTAGTTAGTAAAATGACTTTAAATATTTTCAAAAGCACAAAGCAACTAGAAAGTGTTTTGTGAAAGATTTATTTTAATAGTGCTTTATCGAGGAGATTCGAGTTAATAATTTTATTAAAGTTGGGAAGATAAAGATTTAAACCGCAAAATATTGTCATTACTCTGCCTGATTGACAACCTATTTATTATATAATCAACTGGGGAATAGCGGACGTAGTTAAAACATTCCTAATATTTTCAAATGTTATTTAAATCTAAAAGTTTAAGTTTTTGAATTTCATTTCTATTTTTATTAGTGTAAATCTTTTATTTTACTTATCAAATGATCCAGGTATGCACAAACACATATTCCATATTATATGTTTTTTATGCACATTTAACTTCATTAGTCTCATAAGTGTCCCCATCCATGTCTCTCTCTGATGCTAAGCCTGGGCTGGGTAAGAAAAATTTATGCATGTCTCAGATAATGTTGTTGGTTCATAATTAGACTTGAGAATAGGCAAATAGGGCAGAGATCATAGTATTCTTGATTTAATATCTTGCATATGAGTGGCCTCAGGGCACTTTCGCCTAGTATTCAAACTGGGTTAAACCAACATACATCATCTGAATGGTACAGTAGATTTTTTTCTCGGATTCTGGCACCCAATGTGGGATGAATTTCATTTTTTTCTAATTAGTAGTTTGTTTTTTCTCAGATTCTGATGCCAACAACATGGCCGAATTTCTTTTTTTTTTTTGGAAGTATAAGTATATATAGATGTAAAAAAAATTTTTCTCGAGTTTGTCTCCTAAGTGGGCCAACTTTCATTTTTAAGTTTGATTAAAAAGTTAAATGAATCATAAGGTAAAAAAAATTTTCCGAGTTTTAAATCTATTGAAATGAATATTTTATATTTCAAAAGTTAACACTCTGTTAGTTTTTTGTTTATTAATATATAATGAATATAAATATGAGGTAAAGCAAAAAAAAATTCTAATTAGTACAGTTTTGTCATGGCCAGTTGCCATATTGTTTTTTGTCGTATAATGTATATAGCTTTGATGCGGCAGAAGTGTTAAATACATACCCACCCGCCCACCCTTAAAATAGCTTTCATACTTTATGTTATTTTAGTATTGCTTAAACATGAGCAATTTTGATATAATAATGTTTTTTGAAATATAGCATACATATGGCAGTGTTAATTTTGGTAAAAATTTACAAGTAAATAATATAATTTTTTTTTCGTTTAGTATAAAATTTTTGTATAGATCTAATAGTTTGATAACAATTTTCTTTCCGTTAGTAGGAAATTATTTTTCGTAGATCTAAAGTTTGATAAGTTCAAATTGACATGTGTTAACATACAGTGGCAGTAAATATTTTTTCACTTTCTCTGCATTTCGTTTCTTTTAATTAATGAATAATTATAATCATGCAAAAAATTTTTTTCACTTTTAAATATTTTGCAGTTACGTTTCCTTGCAAATATATAAGTATAAGTTTTGTTAATAATATCAAATTTAATTTTCAACTTGTGAAATAGTAAATGCATTATATTTGTTTTTTTAATGAAACATATATAAAATGTGTTTCATATAACATATATGTCAGCCTCCTTTAGTTAAGATTTTTTTCTCAGTTCAGATTATGCTATTGGAATCATTTATTGAGTAATCGTTAGGTGAAGACCCTTTTCTTAACCATTAGATGAAGACCCTTTGATTAACCGTTAGGTGAAGCCTTTTTTTAGTAACCTTTTTTGGTGAAGATTTTTTAGTAACCATTTAGGTGAAGACCCCTTACACTTTAGAGTTCAGAATTGCTGAGTAGCCTGAAAGAATAGATCTACATCTGCAATCATTGTTTCCTCATCATAATTGTGACCTGCATTTACTAGCCTGAAATAATAGGAGTATGCAGTCTGCAATATGATGAATCTTTCTAATGAAATCATGTACATGATAATAAAAGAAATATTTATATAGGTATATCTGTTTGTATATTTATATGTAGTCATATATATGCTTATTTAATGACGTACATATTCCTATATATGGGTTTATATGGTATACATTTTGTTTATGGTTTGGTAAAACCCATTTTTATGTAAATGTTTTTTAACAGTTTTTGATTTCCATGTGTATTCTTTAAAATTGCTTGGTAATTGTTAACTTATTTCAGGTTGTGCCCAAAATGTTATTTGGTTTTGATCCCATGTTCATAATTCAGTGGCAGTTATCATGGGATTTTACTTTTATTTTAATTTTTTTTATATTTTTTTAATCGTACTTTGGCTGTCTAAATTTTTTTTTGTCATGACCAAAACGGTAGCGTGGTTTCGAATCCAGGTCATACATATTACCTTACTTAAAGTTATATGTCCTAGTTAAAATTTAAAATAGCATTTACTTATTCGCATAAAAATTATTTTTTTTGTTTAGTAGAATTAATATGAAAACAATTTTTTTTTTGAAAGAGAAGTGAAACTTAAAATAAATTTTAAATTGCATTAAGCTTAATAAACCTTTATCATTGTGTGCTTGGATCATTATCCATTAAAATGTATATGTGATATGGCCATTGCCTTGTTGACTGGCACCCTCTACCAAATAAATTTGTCAGCAAGTGCAATCCCTCATATCGGATATCAAATAAACCAAACCATAGTATAATAGATGATCAAAATAACAATGTATGCTAAGTGAGCCAAAATAATTTTAAACATGACATATGTATATTTTTGCTCACATATTCCTTTTTAATATATATATATATATAAACTTGTTGTATTAATGTAAATGCATTTTTTTTAGTTGTTTCAGGTGTTAGAGAAAGCCGGGTCAAGCTGTAAGTTTCATTATTTTTGTGTATTACATAAATTGCTGCAACTTTAAGAGTCAAATATATATAGAAGTAAATTGAGGAGTCATATATGTAGCATAAATATTAAAAACAGACACAGACAGGGCAAGATTTTTTTCATGTACAAACTGATATATTTGGGTATTGTTTAGAATAGGACCTCGTGAGGTAGGCAGAGTTGAATTCTATATAGATACAAAAATAAAAGAGATAGTTATAAAGAGTAAAAGTTATAATATTGATTTATTTTACAAAGAAATAAAATTTTGTTTTAGTAACAAGTATAAGAATATACAAAAGTATAAAGCAGCTACACACTTATAATAGAATCTTGATTAGTTTTTTTTTCTTGTCATCACTAAGTTATAAAATAGTTATTGTCAAACAAAATAGCCAGTAGTAAAAAAATGGAGGAACAGAAGAGAGGCGAAGATTATGAGAGTGAGGAGGTGGTACTCAACCTTCCCAAGATGCCAACATGTACTCATAGTGATAAAGAGTATAATTTGGAAGCTCTCATCAAAGAAATGAGAGAGGAAAGAAAAATGATGATGACCATGTTTCAACAATTCATGGGAATTACAGCACAAAGATTAAACTATTTGGAGGCACATATGGAACTCCATCAAGAACAGAGTATTGTGACAGAAGCATCACCAGATGATGATACTCAAAAACAAGATGACACTGATATGAAATCCTCAAGTGATTATGAAACATGCGAAGCCACTCACCAGTTGGACTTCTCTGGACAACTGAAGGAGGACAGTGAGAAAACAAACAATCTTAAACTGTTGAACCCAATCCAGACACAACAAGGCAACACCTGTGGCAAAATTTAGCCACAAAATGTTTAGAAAAGAACTGATTGGGAACCCTAGACACCACCTTGATACCTTAAAAATGTTGTTCCAAGTCCAGAATATGACTGAGCAAGAAAAGAAGGCAGGGGAAAAATTAAGACATATGGCTTGGCATCACAAGAAGAGAAATCGGCAATATCAACTCAGGCAAGGGAAGCAAGTATGGATGAGATACCCTAGGCCAAATAATGCATTGCGAAAAAAATTTAAAAAGTTTTTTCCTATAGACAAAGGACCATATGCGTTAAAAAAGAAATGCAAAAGAAATGTTTTTCTGGTGGAAAATAGCCATGGCATAAAAGGAGTGTACAAGGCTGAAAACCTAAAACCTTGCATACCACTGGACCCCAGAAAATACAAAAATTAAAAAAATACAGATACCTTGTTAGACTAGAAACAATACGGATCTGACCTTAGTTATATGATAAAGAAAAAGAAAGACCGTTAGTTAATAAATTAAATTTTACAGCAAATAAAGAGTAGGCTTGAACTCACCTGGCACAAATTTTTATCTCTGACCTGAAGCAACTGCATTTTTTTAAACATTTTTTTCTCACTAACTATTGGGAAATGAAGCAATGGATCTGGAAGTCCGATCCATGCTTCATAGTCTTCTATAGACTTAATGAATATTGTAGACCTGAATTAAGTTTATAGTCCAGTATCAGCAGTGTTTTGCATTAAAGCTAAAATTAATATGTTCATTTGGCTTACTTAATGGTATTTAAATTTGTTTTTGTGTTAAAATATTTCTTTAAAATAAATTCCATTAAGATTAAATTACTATGAAAATTTAGTTCTAAAATTTATTAATCAAACATATATACATGTCAAGCGTATATATATATGATTTAATGCAAAATTCTGCTGAAATAAAAAGTTATTTTATTAAAAAGAAATAAGATATTTTTCTTTTAATTTTGTCATTTAAATTTTGTAAAATATGGCGTAAGATTTTATTTTAAAATAAGCCTGCCAACATTTCTAAAGGAATGGTATGTTTAATTAGTTAGTCCATTCAAGGCAATTAAAGATGGCCTTTTTAATTAAATAAAATTCAAACTTAAATGCACAATTTGATAAAAAGAAATTGAAAGTTTATTTTTAGTAAAAACTTACTTTGAAACAAAGGAGTGTATGGGGCTTATCAAGATCTAAAATCATACACAAACAATAGAAGGGTAGCTGACAAAAGGTATAAAAAGGAGAAGAGAACAAAAGTCTGGGCTATCTCTGGTTCTTTTTCCTGATCTATGGAGATCCTGTGCTGTGAGTCACTATATTTTATTTCTAAAAGCAGAAAATATTGTAACCGAATTCCTGGAAATCACCATTAGAAGTTTCAACATGTGACATGCTAAAAGTGATCATAATTTGATGAACGTGAAAATGATTGGTGGTTAAGCAAACAGCTTTGCCTGCCACCGAGGTTCTAAGCCATCAAAATTCTGTGACATTCCAAAATAGAAGCCTGAACTATGCGCCGGTCTGTGTGATTAACATGGCTACATAATTTCCATTTCATTGTCTGGACAAATCCCAACATCTTCAATCAAGCCACCATGTCGAGGAAACTGGATCCATAAAATAAGGACTGGCAACTGTATAAAAATTTCCTCATAAACTCTTTATTACTCTACCATTTTCATAAATACCTTTCTAAATTGTTCCATTTAATTATATCTATCATGTAACTGTTTTTTATTAGACTAACATTAATTTTATCTTTTATCGTTGATCATTTACTTACTAAAATTCTTCCCCTTCGGTATTCCTCATTTTAAAATGTATTCAAATGTTTTCTTGTTTTTATTTGTGGTGTATATTATTTTTTTTCATTTGAAACTTTCCAATTTAAATAATATCGGTCTTCTAAATACTAGTAAGATTCATTTGTTTGCCAACTTGATCTCCTCGATAATGCCTCTTTTGTCCGCCTTTAGCCCCATAATTATATCTTAGTTAGTAAAATGTCTTTAAATATTTTCAAAAGCACAAAACCACTAAAAAGTGTTTTGTGAAAGATTTATTTTAATAGTGCTTTATCGAGGGGATTCGAGTTAATAATTTTATTAAAGTTGGGAAGACATAGATTTAAATCGCAAAATATTATGTCATTACTCTGCCTGATTGACAACCTATTTATTATATAATCAACCGGGGAATAGCAGAGGTAGTTTAAACATTCCTAATATTTTCAAATGTCATTTATTAAAATATGTTATTTAAATCTAAAAGTTTAAGTTTTCGAATTTCATTTCTATTTTTATTAGCGTAAATCTTATCTTTTACTTATCAAATGATCCAGGCATGCACAAATGCATATTCCATATTATATGTTTTTTTATGCACATTTAACTTGTGTTCCCCATCCATGTCTCTCTCTGATGCTAAGCCTGGGTCCAGTAAGAAAAATTTATGCATGTCTCAGATAATGTTGTTGGTTTGTAATTAGACTCGAGAATAGGCAAATAGGGAAGAGGTCCTAGTATTCTTGATTTAATATCTCACTTAATGGTGGCCTCAAAGTATTCGAACTGGGTTAAACCAACATACATCATCTGACCGGTACAATAATTATGGTTAGTGTTCATGCCTTTCACTCTTTACATAATTTATTGCATATTTTGTAAACATGAAATTAACATTTAACAGGAATAAAATTAACTGAAGACAACACTTTTGCACAGAGAGGCATAAAATCTTTGCAGGTGAAATGGAACACTGGCTTTTCACAATGTAAAACATATCACCTACATAGATGTACATTGCAAAATAAGCTAATGAAGATTATACTACAGCACAATAAAATGATTAGATGATAAAATTTAGCAGAGGATAAAATACAAGCTTTTTTAGTGCTGCCAATAAATAAATTTTAATATTTTTGAATCCAACATTGCAGAAATGTATTAGAGATAACTGCTAATTTCTACTGCCTGCATTTGTACATTTCTAAGTAATTTGAAGTTTCAAATGCAAATTCTCTCCATGGTTTTTAGTTTTGCACTATAAACAATGACATTTCTTTTACATTTTTTCAAACCCTTGAAAAAGATTTTAGTCTTGTATTTCTACATAATGCAGCATATATAAAAAATTTCTAGTGCAAAAAATGTGAATATTGTCAAAACAATTGGTTTAGGCAAGTTATCAGTATCTCTAGAATAGACTGCCTCACTAATAGTACCATTGTTACTATGTATAAAGCTAGAAGAGATACTTCTACACAAACCTTTCTCAATAACAGAGTCAATACTTTCAGTGAATTAAAAAAACAAAAAAAAATCATTGCCCAAAGCTTAATAAGATCAAAGGCTCAAATACTAAAAGAGTTTTTTAATTAGTGAGCAGATCAAAGAAATCAAAGTAGTTTAAAATTATATATATTACTTATAATACTTCATTCATATACACTTTAATGCAAGTAATTTTCTTAACCTTCTTTATTTTCTTACAGTTTCGACTGTCCAGCAGTCTTCGTCAGAGCTACAAGATTTGAACAATACAAATACATAATTATCATTTCAGATATATATGTATAAATCATATATAAATCAAATATATATATATCCATCATTTTACATACATATATATAAAATACACACATACATATCAAAATATAGACATATACCCGTTTCATATATATGCACACATAAACCTATATGACCCCCAGACATATATATATATATAATCCATATCTACATCTATATATACATATGCATATCCAATACTTATACATACCTCTTTTAAACATACATCTATATACAGATATACATACACCTATAGACTTATATACAATCCTCATATATCTTTACTAATACATATCTAAATGTATATTTTACCTACACATATATAAAAATATATAAAATACAAAACATATCCAATTCAATTAAATTTACAGTGGAAAGAGAGAAAGATAATAAGTTATCATATTTGGACATAATGTTAACAAAAACATATGTTAAAAATAGATGTAGAATAGAAACATCAGTGTATAAAAAAGTGAATGGGAATAGTAATATAATGAATTGGAATTCTAATACAGATAATAAATATAAAATAAGTAGTATAAGTGCAAGAATATGTAGGCTATTAATTATTGTTCAAGTGAAAAGAAGTATAAAAAGAAGTAGAATTAATAGTAAAGGAATTTAAAGAAAATGAGTATCCAGAGAATATAATAGTGAAGAATATAAAATTAATAGAAGAAAAATATAAGAAAGGTAATAAGGAAGAAGAGAGTGTTAAATATAGAAATAAAAATATAAAGAAGTATATAGGGGTTAAAACATATAGTAATAATATAGTTAAGAATGTTAATAAAATTATTAGAAAAATTAATAAAAGATATAATAATGTAATTAAGTATAAGGTAGTAAATAAAAAAAGAAAAATGTAATGATATATTAGATAATTAATATATTAAAGATATGCAAAAATGTATAAATGGCATATATCAAATAGATTGTAGATATTGTAAGAAAAATATGATAAGAACAAAATATGTAGGTGAGACAAAGAATTCTATTTTTACGAGGTTAAATCAACATAGGTATGACAAAAATTCACCAATTTATTTGCATACTATGGAAACGGCATGTATTTGACAGAGTATAAATATGATAGGATATACTAATAAAAAAAGAGATCGAAAATTAAAAGAGGCAATACTAATTAAGAAGATAAGGCCTAGTTTAAATAGGGATGGGGGACTAAGAATGTTGTATTGGTAGGTATAGTATTGGATTTATAGGCTTATGTATTAAAAATAAGTGTATATATATATATGTTTTAGGAGTATATAAATGTGTATATGGGTAGTGAATATTGAATATAAAATTAAAATATGGTTTGGAAAAGATATTGGTGTTAGCATGTTTATTGTTGTGATAGATTAATAATAAAGGTAATAATAATAGTAATAAAAGAAAGTAGGTTAAAAGTTATAATATGTGGATATACATAAAAGACTTGTAAAGATTGTTAATAAATATAGGTTAAGAAATAGAGTTATAAGTTTTATAAAATTGATAACAGAAGGAGTTGATAGTAATAATAAATAATAAAAAGGTAAATGTTTATAAGATTTTGTAAATTTGTTATAAAAATTCCAAAAAATAAAAGTAATAATAAAATAGTTTTAAAGGTAATAAAAATGGTATATTGGATAGGTTAGTGTTATAAATATGGAAGTGAAAAGGTATTATGTATTAGATAATAATTAAGCAAGATAGATAATAAAATGAAAACATAACAGTAAAAATAAAATAGGTTTTAAAGGTAATATAAAATGGGGCATTAGATGTGTTTTGTATAGTTATATATGTATAAGTAAGTTGAATATTTATGAGGGTGGGTATGTATAAATGTATAGGAGGATTGGTATATGTATGTATATGTGTTATGAGTATAGGTATATATATGAGTATGTTTTAAGAGATATAATTATATATTGGATATGTATATGTGTGGAGGTATAGATGTAGGTAGGGATTTGTTAATAATTTGTAAATTGTTAATTTTTTAAATATTAATTTTGTAATCTTTTATTTTGATATAGTTTTATATATTGGGTTTTATATATTATTTCATATATTATTTTTAGTTATATGTATAGAGGTAAAGTGAAGATGTATATATATATATATATATGTAGGAAATATGGATGATATGTGTATTTACATGTGAAATAATGGTTAAGTAGTTATTTTATAATATTGGAATCTGGTTAATGATTATAATTGGGAAGTTGGAAGGTTTAAATAGAATTATAAGTTTTATAATAATGACAAAAGAGGGAGCTGTTTTAAATGAATAAACAAGATTTTGAAATAATGGTCATTTTAATTAAGGTTAAAACTATAAGGAGGTAGGGTAATAATGTTAAAAAATATTATTTAGTGATATAGAGATAAAAGTTTTAAAAAGTAAAATTAAAGATAGTAATGTAAAAGATGTTATGTATTAGATAATTATAAAAATAATAATAAAAAAATAGTATTAAATATTATAAGATAATATTAAGAAGAATAATATTTAAAGGATTGATTTAAAAATAAAAAGTAAAAATGGAATTGTTTAAAAAGATAAAAAAATTAAAAAAATGGTGAATTGGATATGTTTTGTATTTTATATATTTTTTATATATGTGTAGGTAAAATATACATATAGATGTGTATTAGTAAAGATATATGAGGATTGTACATATGTCTATAGGTGTATGTATATCTGTATATAAATGTATGTTTAAAAGAGGTATGTATAAGTATTGGATATGCATATGTATATATAGATGTAGATATGGATTATATATATGTCTGGGTCAAATAGATTTATGTGTGTATATATATGAAGAGGGTATATGTCTATATTTTGATATGTATGTGTGTATTTTATATATATGTATGTAAAATGATGGAGATATATATATATATATGATTTATATATGATATATACATATATATCTGAAATGATAATTATGTATTTGTATTGTTCAAATCTTGTAGCTCTGACGAAGACTACTGGACAGTTGAAACTGTAAGAAAATAAAGAAGGTTAAGAAAATTACTTGCATTAAAGTGTACATGAATGAAATATTATAAGTAATATATATATGATTATATGAAGATATGCAAAGAAAGTGAAGGAGAAGAATAACATAGTTTAAAATTAATTAAGTCAGAGTTTCTGTAGAATTAATCATGACTATAGTTGTAAAAAGCTTTTAAAATTTTTACAAGAAAAGTTCTTCAGCTTCAGTGGATAAATGCATGTGATTTAGGAAGAAGAAACATATAAATTTGTATTTGATGACTTCATATTATATACAATATAAATTGTTTTGAATAATATGAACATATGGTGGATTAATGCCACACTGCTAACAATGCTGCAAAATTTGTAAGCCAGAATTTCCTTTAGTTTTTACTGTCAGATGCTGATATTCAACAAATACTCTTTTAAAGTTAAACTAGACAGATCACATGATAAGACCAACCAAATATCTCTAAGATTATTCAAGACTTTATAATGAGAGAGTTAAAAAGTGCACTATATTTACACATTCTTACTTGTAACATGCTATTTGTATATATTAAAAAGTGCATCAACATATAGTTTATATGTAAAATAAAATATAATTTTAAGTCAACTGGATTATGATAATATTTTTCATAAGAGAAAATTATGTAATTAGCTTTTTTATTTAAATGATGAGCTGTATGTTGTATTCTAAAAAAAATAACCGTTATGGATACGCTATTTTCATCTTTGCTTATTATACTATATAAAAAAAAAAAAAAACATTGGCGAATAATTATTAACAAAAAGCTACAGGATTCCATGATTATAGAGTTTACCCTAAGAGATCCATCACTGTATATAAATAATTTATTTGCAAAGAAATATTGTAATGATTATATAAGATGTGCATTATTATTTTGGAAACACTAGAGTGAATCACTTGTGTGTATCATAATGTATACATTTGGATGTGAAACATATATATATATGTTAATATGGTGGTTTCATGTATTTAGTCGGTTATTAAATATATTAGCCTTACTACTTGATCTAAAATACTTTTTCAAGATGGGGGGGGGGGGGAGATTAGCCTCTAGAAGTCATTCATGTATGCAATTAACCCGTGAATATAACCTTCAGCCATGAAAGAGGTTGACATGAAATACATGACAAAATTATATATAGATAGATATTATTTTTAAAGCTAAAATAGCATTATTATTATTAGAAATTGTGATGATAATAATTGAGTTTTTATTCATTGTTATTATTATTATATGCGTCAGCAAATAATAAAATCAATAAAATAAATTCTGATTTAAAATAATTTAATTCAAGCAATTAAAACCAATTGCTGGATAATAAAATTTACGTGCTTGAAAATACGAAGTTGTCTTATGATTATATTCTTCGTTTGACAGGTTAAAAGTATACACCTACATAATGTTTTAAAAAGAAAAATGAATTAAACAAAGTTATAATTTAATTGACAGAACACATTAAAAAAGGAGTTAAAAAACAACCATAATTCATAAATTTCTTAGGTCACGAAAAAGTGTAATTAACCGTGTATTATATGAGGGATGTGGTAAATTTATGATTATCCAGAATACTGTATACTTTCCTCCGTCTACTTGTTAATTTTCATCAAAATGGTAATTCAAATCAATATTTCCCTCTTCCAAAATTACATTAATGCAATTATTTTAATATAATAAGTATATTAAAATCCGGTTTTCCAAAAATAATGCAACATTTTTTTTTTAATAAAGTAAATCATGTTTTTAAATATCAAACAGTAAGTATGTGCGCATGTATTTATATATTTAAAACATGTCTTCTTTCTATATGTATGTATATATAATCGAAATATTAATTGTAATTTAAAATGACAAAATTATTTTAAGATATACGTACTTTTTCGGAAAAAAAATTGAACATTTTAGGAAAAAAAATAATACTGTTTAAATAATAATAATAAATTCCGCAGTTAATCTTAGTCCTGTCACCATGTTCATACTAAGAGCTCATGTTTCAAACCCTAAGAATTTGCATAATATTAGTTTTTTTAAAGATAAATTTCAAGTCATCAGAAAGACTGAACTTGCCTTAATTAGATAACCCTTTAGTTATAGAAAAATTCCGTGTATGTAATGGATAATTTGTCAAGCGTTGGTAGCCTAGTGGTTAGTATAGCTGCCTTCCAAGCCCGGGTTCGTTTCCCGGTCAACGCATTTGACATGAAAAGAAAAAAAAAAGGAAAAAAAACTTCATTAGCGGCAGTAAACCTTAGTATTGCTAGACAAAATCTGCAATATTTCAGGTAAATTTAACATATATTGAACCAATTTTTAACAATTAACTATGCCACACATCTTTTCTAAGATTATTTTGAATTTACAAAAACCTTTTCTTAAAAAAAAAAAAGTCATTTTTAAATCGTTAGAACCAATCAAAATGGCTGTCATACAACCACATGATTAAGTGTTTGGTGCCAAAACCTATTCTACCATATTGTCAGCTTTATCTCATGAAAAAACATGTTCTAGCATCTTCAATAACAATTTCCATGGCAGCAATGGCAAAGATATTCAAGTCCATTAATGAATAAGCCAATTTGAAATTTCAGATCAATCAATGTAAACAACATTTAAAACATAGACATAAAAGCATAAGATTGTAATCTCCTCCTCCCTCATGGCATGGCTGTCTGACCTGCTGGCAACAATTTGTCAAAATTTATTAGTACCATGTCACAGGATGATTAGCATCATTTAAGGCATTTTTTCTTCAAATTTATTATTATATCAGCCTCAGATTTCTACTTCTCTCTATCACTTCCCATCTCACTCTCTGGAATCTCAGATTCCTACTTCTCTCTATCAATTCCATCCCACTCTCTGGAACCTCATCTAGCTCAAGTACCTACCACATATGCTCCAACATTATACCAAGTGAACTCTATAATAAATACTACACCACTTGAGAGTTACATAGTACACCCATCCCATCAACCCACTGATCCAAAGAAGTTTACAATATCATTCTATCAACTTACCTCAAATGAACTTTAAATGTCCAATACATGAACATTAAGACAGCCTTGACACCTATAGGGCTCATCAACTAATAAGCATGAATTATGCACAGCAATAAATCAATGAAACACTAATACCACCCACCCTCCCTAAATGTATTAACAAATATTGCCATGTGCTTCTATATATTTATCTCATAGTGCTTTTGTAAAATTTATGTAAACCAAATTTGAAATATATATTGTGTTTTGAAATATGTATTGTGTTATGCAACAATTATTATTCTTCCAACTACTGTAAATCACCTTTTTTTATCATAAGTAAAATTATAAACCTTCATTGCATGTGTAATATCATGTATCAGATTGTATCTAAAAACTCATGTTTTTACATGGAACTTAAGTAACACATGAACAATAAGGCAGCCATGAAAACTATAATTCTTCCACCAAATAGGCCAAATTTATATTCAACCATATATTAATCTACCATGAACTCCAACTATACATCCCATATATATTTTCCCTCATACTTACTATCATGTGCTTCCATATATTTTTCTCAAAATCCCATTTAAAAATTCTATGTAAACCTAATTTGACACATGTATCCTGTTATGTAATGATCATTCTTTTTTCAATTATTGTAAGGTTATGTTTTTTCCCTATTACAAGCAAGATTGTAAACTCTTTTTGCATATGTAATACCATATATCATCTTGTATCTAAGACCTCATGCTTTTCACCTATAACTTATATAACATTTTTGAGTCTCAATAAAGGTTACCTTTGAAACATGATCATCATAATTATAATAATATAATAACAACAATAACAACCACCACCTTCACTGCCAATTTAAAAAAATGGATGCTGAAACTGAAGCTTTTTGACTTCCTATTTAGATACAACTTGCACACACTTCTGACATTCTTTTTCTGTGGTATCATCCGTACAAAAATGTCAATCCTTTCTGTGGACTATGCCATGGAAGTCAAGGACACTTGACAATATCTTCTCAATGATTACTGAACATTAAATTCCACATGGAAAATTATGTTAAATGCATGTAGGTAGCCCACTACTTCATTCTGTCACATAACTCAGTCCTTTCAAAGATTAAACATTCCTGCATTGCGTGCAACCACATTTACCCTGTCTGCCTTCTGGTGTACTTCACTGTATCTTTTTGTCAGGCAACAACACCAGGAGGCATCCATCCACATTTATCAATAACTTTCACCAGATAAAATCATGGTTATAACAACATAGCCCTCTTGGACAATTTTGCAGTGACCTGATCACTTACTAGAGATCACTCCAAGCTATAAATAGCCACAAACACAGTGGTCACTACTAACAACCTTTTTTGCATTTCATCAGTTTTCTAATACAAATATCTACATGAAAAACTGTATTTTAGATGCTCATTACAATAGTTCAATATGACAAAAGGTCATCTAATCATCCCAGTCAGGCTCAAGACAAATAAACTTTAATTCAAAGGATGCAATTCATACTGAAATGGAATTTTTTCATTTTCCCACAATGCAGTTTATGTTGACTAGTGTTTTTCCATTTTCCCAAGATGCAATTCATGCTGACTACTGTTTTTTCATTTTCCTCAGATACAATTCATGCTGAACTAGTATTTTTCCATTTTCCCAGAATGTAATTCACGCTGACTGGTATTGTTCAATTTTTCAAGATGCAATTCATGCATACTAGTATTTTTTTCATTCTCCCAGGATGCAATTCATGCTAAACTGGTGTTTTCTGTTTCCCAAGATACAATTCATGCTGAATATTTTCCTTTTTCCCCACATGGTTCACCAAATGATCTCAATTTTTCTTGGGACCATATGTTAATCTAACACCAACTTCAATCCTTCCATATTTGTTTCCTTATATTTATCTCAAAATCACAATTAAAAATTCTATGTAAATCTAATTTGACAGTGTATCTTGCTATGTAATAATTACTTTTCTTTCAATTAATATAAATCATGTTTTCTTTCCTATTACAATCACGATTGTAAATCTTTATTACATATATATAATATCATAAATTAATTTGTATCTAAGACCACGTTTTCAAATGTTAACTTATGTAACCCTTTTTGAATCTCTATAAAGTTTAACCTTTGAAATATAATAATAATAATAATAATAATAATAATAATAATAATAATAATAATAATAATAATAATAATAATAATTATTATTATTATTATTATTATTATTATTATTTTTTTTTTATTATTATTATTATTAACCATAGCGCTAGGAATATATATAGAATCAGATTCATAAATTCTAGCTCATTCCTCTAAAAGTATAAGATCGTAACTACTATCCAGTATATAATTAATATAAACTCTCACTGACTTACACATATTATTTAAATTTCAAGAGAATATTAGTCAGATGAGCCAGACTTTGAAACACCAGACATCCTCATTATCTCTAATCTAAAGTTTATGTCTGCATACTGTAAGAGAGACTTGCGTGATTTTACATTGTAAACAATAATATCACAGTCAATAGCAAAAGTATTTAAACTATAAGTTTGATAATATCGCGTTTTTTAAACTTTGTATGATAACGGAAACATTACACTGATATATACTCACACATTTGGAATATTTAGAACAAATCAGATTCATGAATATGTAAAGCAATCCTAGATTTTGCTTTTTTTAATTTCATATATTGTACTACTTTCCATTATAAAAATTAAACCAATCCTCCTTCATTATTTATGTTTTTTGAAAATTATTCTAAACGTCTGAAAATTTCCATACCAGAATAAATCGAAGTTATAATATACAAAAATAAAATAGTTAGATTGTTTTTCTAGTAAGGAAATCATTCAATCTTTCTCTCTTTTAATAAGAATAGACCCAAAGTACATGTGTTTTACTGAAGGTTTGTGATGATGGTGTTCTAGCTGTATTTTTATATTGGACTATTTCCATCATCTAATATGTGTGTTGAATGTCTTTAGAAAAGTTTAATTTTAGTTAAATATTCCAAATGCATTCAACTGTTAGTAATATCATAGCAAACAGGTTAGTGTATACACCAACTGTTAGTAATATCACAGCAAACAAATGTTAATAATATCACAGCAAACATGTTAGTATATGCACTAACTGTTAGTAATATCACAGCAAACAGGTTAGTATATGTACAATGTTTCAAGAGGTATTTTTCTTCCCTCTTCTTCAGGTGTTGCTGGCCTGACCAGTGACAGTACTAGCATGGGATTCGAACCTGGGTCTTTAGATTTTTGATTATTGAAATTTAAGGTAACGCTCTAACCAACTGAGCCATCCTGCCAAAGGCAACAGTATGTAGTAATTTCATATACTTATCTATGAGGTTCCTCCTGATTTCTCCACTTTTTTCCTCAGAGCAAAGTTGATTAGTGGTTTCCATACATTATGTATAGTCACACTAGGTTGGCTTATGGGATTTTTTGCCATTGTCATGTGAGCAGCTTCTTTAAATTTTCTTCTTTGTACCTTTTCTTCTTTATCCAATATTTTTGTATTTTCCCAATCGAATGTATGTTCATTGACCCATACATGGTCTGCTATCTTAGATACATCTGTTTTCTCTCTTCTAATCATCAGTTTATGTTCTTGCAAGAACTTTTGAATGGGATGGCTGGTCTCACCAATATATTGTTCTTCCACATTCACATGGTATTTCATAGATGCAGTTTTTTTTTGCAGCATTTCAAGTTTAGGCTTTGTAGATGTTAGAATTCCTCGTAGTGTGGTATGGCTCTGGAAAGCTGTTCTGATGTTATACTGATTGCAGATTTTCCTTAATTTGTCTGCTATTTTTGGAATGTATGGATACACTACAGTACCAATAATTGTCTTTTCTCTTGATGGTTCTTTTTGTTGTCTATTTAATGTTTCCTTAATAACAGCTGATGGATAACCATTTTTTCTTAAGAGTTTGTTCTATATAGATCTTTTCTTTTTCCAAATTGCCAGTTTCTGAACAAACTTATTTTGCTCTGTTCCACAGTTATAGTATAACTCCATGTTTTGTGTTTCTGGTGTGATTGGATGTATAAGCTAGGTATTTTCCTGTATGTGTAGGTTTTTGGTAAACTGTAGTTTTGATTTTGCCATGAGGGAGTCTTGTCACAAGAACATCTAAGAATGCCAATTTTTGTTCTTGTTCTGGTTCTATTGTGAATTTAATTGAAGGGGATATGTTGTTGATGTGTGTCCAGAAAGTTTGTAGCAATGCTTCCCCATGTGGCCATACAACAAATGTATCATCCACATAATGAAGCCAAACTTTAGGTGGATAAGGAGTAGTTTTTATGGCTGTGGTTTCAAATTTTTCCATGTAAATATTGCTAATCAGGGGAGACAATGGTGAGCCCATAGCCATTCCTTGATTTTGTTGGAAGAATTCAGTGTTATATTGAAAGTAGGTTGTTTTTATACAGAATGTTAATAGTTCCATTATGCTATCAATAGGAAGAGCTGTTCTGGTTTGTAAACTATTATCACCATTTAATCTTTTCTTTAAAATAGTCAATGCTTCTTCACATGGTACATTTGTGAATAAACTTTCCACATCAAAGCTTACCAGTAAGTCAGTTCTTTCAATTTTCATGTTCTTGATTAATTCTACAAAGTGTCTAGAATCCCTGACAAAGGATTGGGTCTTGTATGCCAAAGGACTTAGAACTTTGAGAAGAAATCTTGCCAAATTTTGGCAAGGTGAATCTCTAGAACTAACAATAGGTCATAATGGAACATGATCCTTATGGATTTTAGGTAGACCATAAAGATGAGGAATTTTGCTGAAATATGATGTTATTTTACTCTTTTCTAAATCTGTGAAGTACTTGTGATGCTTTCTGAGTAATGCTTGTACTTGGTATCGGATCTTTTGCCACTTTTCTATATTGGCCTGCTGTGAGGAGGTCTTGTATTTTGTTGTCGTAATCAGTTGTATCCATTACAACTGTTGCATTGCCTTTGTCAGCAGGGAGAATAATTGTAGATTTATCTGCTTTGAGAGATTTAATTACTTTCCTCTCCCCATAGTATATGTTTGACTGCAATTTTTATTGCTTGTCAAGTGTCCTTTTTATTCTCCAGTGTAATTCTGCTGCTTCTTCTACTGACGATGACTACATGAGAGTTTTTCAAGCAATAAGATCATATTCTATATTACATGGAAAAATAAAAGAATGTCATAAGAAGAAACTTGCTAACCTACATGGGCATATCAAAAATCATAATGTACCAAGCAAATGTAACAGCTTCATCTGTTAAAAATCTAAGTTCTAAACATTTAACAGATACTGAAACTTCTGTTCTTGAAAGAGGATTAAACTTTGCTGTAACACCATCTAATATCCACTTACTAGATATAATGGTAGCCACTGAGGAAGTCACTCAAAAATTGCCTTTAGAAGAAGCAGCAGAATTACGCTGGAGAATAAAAAGAACACTTGACAAGCAACAAAAATTGCAGTCAAACATATCCTATGGGGATAGGAAAGCAATTAAATCTCTCAAAGCAGATAAATCTATAATTATTGTTCCTGCTGACAAAGGCAATGCAACAGTTGTAATGGATATGACTGATTATGACAACAAAATACAAGAACTTCTCACAGCAGGCCAATATAGAAAAGTGGCAAAAGATCCGATACCAAGTATGGAAACAAAATTACAAGCATTACTCAGAAAGCATCACAAGTACTTCACAGATTTAGAAAAGAGTAAAATAACATCATATTTCAGCAAAATTCCTCATCTTTATGGTCTACCTAAAATCCATAAGGATAATGTTCCATTATGACCTATTGTTAGTTCTAGAGATTCACCTTGCCAGAATTTGGCAAGATTTCTTCTCAAAGTTCTAAATCCTTTGGCATACAAGACCCAATCATTTGTCAGGGATTCTAGACACTTTGTAGAATTAATCAAGAACATGAAAATTGAAAGAACTGACTTACTGGTAAGCTTTGATGTGGAAAGTTTATTCACAAATGTACCATGTGAAGAAGCATTGTCTATTGTAAAGAAAAGATTAAATGGTGATAATAGTTTACAAACCAGAACAGCTCTTCCTATTGATAGCATAATGGAACTATTAACATTCTGTATAAAAACAACCTACTTTCAATATAACACAGAATTCTTCCAACAAAATCAAGGAATGGCTATGGGCTCACCATTGTCTCCCCTGATTAGCAATATTTACATGGAAGAACTTGAAACCACAGCCATAAAAACTACTCCTTATCCACCTAAAGTTTGGCTTCACTATGTGGATGATACATTTGTTGTATGGCCACATGGTGAAGCATTGCTACAAACTTTCTGGATACACATCAACAACATATCCCCTTCAATTAAATTTACAATAGAACAGAACAAGAACAAAAATTGGCATTCTTAGATGTTCTTGTGACAAGACTCCCTCATGGCAAAATCAAAACTACAGTTTACCGAAAACCTACACATACAGGAAAATACCTAGCCTATACATCTAATCACACCAGAAACACAAAACATGGAGTTATACTATCATTGTGGAACAGAGCAAAAGAAGTTTGTTCAGAAACTGGCAATTTGGAAAAAGAAAAGATCTATATAGAACAAACTCTTAAGAAAAATGGTTATCCATCAGCTGTTATTAAGGAAACATTAAATAGACAACAAAAAGAACCATCAAGAGAAAAGACAATTATTGGTACTGTAGTGTATCCATACAATCCAAAAATAGCAGACAAATTAAGGAAAATCTGCAATCAGTATAACATCAGAACAGCTTTCCAGAGCCATACCACACTATGAGGAATTTTAACATCTACAAAGCCTAAACTTGAAATGCTGAAAAGAAAAAACTGCATCTATGAAATACCATGTGAATGTGGAAGAACATATATTGGTGAGACCAGCCATTCCATTCAAAAGCACTTGCAAGAACATAAACTGATGATTAGAAGAGAGAAAACAGATGTATCTAAGGTAGCAAACCATGTATGGACCAATGAACATACGTTTGATTGGGAAAATACAAAAAATATTGGATAGAAGAAAAGGTACAAAGAAGAAAATTTAAAGAAGCTGCTCACATGACAATGGCAAAAAATCCCATAAGCCAACCTAGTGTGACTATACATAATGTATGGAAACCACTAATCAACTTTGCTCTGAGGAAAAAGTGGAGAAATCAGGAGAAACCTCATAGATAAGTATATGAAATTACTACATACTGTTGCCTTTGGCAGGATGGCTCAGTTAGTTAGAGCATTACCTTAAATTTCAATAATCAAAAATCTAAGGACCCAGGTTCGAATCCCATCTAGTACTGTCACTGGTCAGGCCAGCAACACCTGAAGAGGAGAGAAAAATACCCCTCGAAACATTGTGCATATACTAACCTGTTTGCTGTGATATTACTAACAGTTAGTGCATATACTAACCTGTTTGCTGTGATATTATTAACATTTGTTTGCTGTGATATTACTAACAGTTGGTGCATATACTAACCTGTTTGCTGTGATATTACTAACAGTTGAATGCATTTGGAATATTTAACTAAAATTAAACTTTTCTAAAGACATTCAACACACATATTAGATGATGGAAATAGTCCAATAGAAAAATACCACCCAAAGTACATGTTTAGAATCAGAACTGATCTGAAATTTTTTATTGGATGATAGTTTTGATCTTGTATAGATTTTTTTTAAAAAAAAGAAAGAGTAAAACAAGAAATAGACTATAAATCCATCAATGTAATTGACTAAATATTATACAGGAATTGAAGATAATTGTTACATATATATTCTTTCCTAAATAATATTTAGCTTTAATATATGATTTAAAAATCTGATGCCATTTTTAATCATGTTTAGTGTATATCTTAGTAGTTTAAACAGTAGATAAATTTGGGATTTTTTTATGGGTATGTTTTTCTTTTAATCATATTTTTTCAAATAAGTTTAATTTCCTATTTTATTTTATTTTATTTTACAAAATTTGTTAAAAGCATAAATTCATAAGATAAAGTTAGTCTAAAAAAATAACACCTTTATAAATAAAAAAAGAATAACATGCAGAAATAAGCAAAAAATAAATAACCAAAATAAAAGTCCACTAAACATCACATGATCACCATTTATTATGCTTGCTCAAGCTGTAAAACCAGGAAAAACTCTTTATACATTATTGCCACTCAGTGCAAGCCAGAGTAATCAATGTATGCAAGAAGGTTTATGCATAAAATCCCTATCGAGTGCCTATTATTCCAATATCACCAGACTAGTATCTAACTTATGGCTTTCATCAGTGAGGACCCTTGGATATGAGAGCACTGCATCTAGATCTTGCATCCATTGATTACTCTGGCTTGCATTGAGTGTCACTACTCTATGGAGAGTTTTACATGTTTTTACAGTTTGAGCAAGCATAAGAAATGGTGATCATGTGATGTTTAGTGGGTTAATACCAATCCTGCCTAAAAGGATAGTGGTGTCTATGGTTATTAAAGGACCAAAGACACCAAAATGTATGGGTACTGTACTGAGTTCAGACCTATATTTCTATATATGCTAATGATCTTAGAGTAAAATATTCTTGTGTTCAATTTTAGACTCATAGTTTTGTAGTTAACTAAAGTGATAAAAGGTAGTTGCTGGAGGGTTGCATTAGATTCTAAGATATAGGTGCAGTGCTTTCAGATCCAAGGCTCCTCACTTATGAAACCCATAAGCTACAAACTAGTCTGGGAATATTGGTTGAGTATGCACTAGATGGGGATTTTATGCACAAACCTTCTTGCCTCCATTGATCACTCTGGCTTGCACTGAGTGGCACTACTGTATAGAGAGTTTTGCCTATTTCAAAATAAAAGACTTTATTGCAATCTTCAGTCTAATAAAACAAATTTTATGAAAAAATATTCTTTGAAAAAAATGTACATTTAACACAAATTTCATTAACAAACTTGCTTTTCTAGTTATTATGAAATGTTCCTTGTTTATTTCTAAATAAGAATTGTAGTTCCACAGTTTAAAAATGCTGCATTAATGATATATATAATAAGTGAATAAGTGATAATGTTTTCTGTTTTTTAATAATGTAGAAAATCCCATAATGCTTTTTTGACATTTTATTTGAAAAAGCTCTGAAGAGATCAGTATGTCATGGCCAGTCAATTTAGATCCAACTGGTAGTCAGCTTAGATCTAAGGGATACTTCATTGTTTAACACAGCATAAAGCATCTTATGAGTGTTCATTTCCTTCTGGTCATATTTTCATGCAAATATTTTGATATAAATGAAACATGATTTTCTGCTTGCTTATAGATTATTTTTGATTATTTTTACACACTAATTGGTTGATTATTATTTAAAACAAAAATAAATACACATATAAACTTTCAATTTATTCATTTTTATTTTATTTTTAGAAAGAATTATTAATAGCTTTGATTGTAATATAATGAATAAAAATGGCATTTATTACATCATTATCTACAATCAATATGGTATTAAAATATGTTCAAGATTGCAATTATTATTAAGGTAATCAGATTTCAAAGCAGAACTTGGTCAATCTACCATAAATTTCCCTTCATTTATTCATATTAAAAATATTTTGTTCATTTTTTAAAAGAGTGTTTACATTAACTTCATTGATGACATGTATGATGCATTGCTTGATTTTCAAGTCAGTTTTTAAATATGGAAAAACACCAAATATTATTTTTTAGAATATTATTTGATATAAAATTAAGTTGAAAATAAATCAAGTCTTACTTACTGAGTTTTAGTATAAAATAAAGATTTTATATAGTAGTAAAGGTTAGCATTTTCAAAATCTCTCACTAGGTCAAGCAAAAAAAGTCAAATTGTTAACAAGTTCATTCATATCACTGCTATTGTTGTTTTCTACTTGTTTTGTATCTATTGTATTATTAATATAAGTAAACAAATAAAACACTTTTTTTCAATTTTCACACTTTTAATTGCAAATCTTGTCTTTATTATTATTTAGTGGCTAGCAGTTTTGACTGTTTAGTTGTAATATTGACAAGATTTGTGTTTACAAGAATATATGAAGAAAATGTGTTTTGTTTACTTATGTATTAAACTTTAGGAATCTGAGAATTAGAATTTTATAATGATCTGTGATGGAACTGTGCTTTAAATTACTCTTTTGAGACTATCTTTAGTACTACTTTGTTGATTTTATTTCATTTGGTAGTGAAAATGGGAAATAAAGTAAATATTGATTTATTAGTTTAAAAAAAAACTGAAGTTTTTAATAGTCCACAGAAGACAACTACAGATGATTTTACAAAAAGCCTAGAAGATTGGTGACTGGTAGAGTCTTTAATTCTTGAAAATATAAACAAATTTGTAATCTTCTCTTTGATTATTGTTAGTCATGGGAAAAAATTGTATAATTTCATACTTTATTTAAATATTTAGGATTATTTTTATAAAGTATTTGTATTGTAATTATTAAAAAAGAAATAATTGTATAATTTCATCGTTTGTTTAAATATTTATGATTATTTTTTATAAAGTATTTGTATTGAAATTATTAAAAAAATATATATTCATGTTTACACATATTATTTTTTATTAAATGTGTTTCATTTTTAAAAATACAAGTTAAGAAATTTTAACTAATGATAAAAAGGAAACTACAATAATTACAAATTCTGCCAAACCCCATCATACAAATCTTTTGTTATAATTTTATAATTATAATTACAATTTTAAATTTTAAAACAGAATTTTGTAGCTTTATAATTTCTTTATAATTATTTGCTTATGTTTCAAAAATGGAATTAATTCAATAAGATTTTTGCTAATTTATTTTATTCAATACCATTATAAGTATTAGCCAGTAAGAAATTAGTATTTTTTTAATTATGCATTTCCATATAATTTGCTTTATGATTTCTATATTTAAAAAATTCAAATACGATTTTTATGATGATTTCATTTGTAAATTTATATTTGTAATACATCAAGTACTATTTATGGATTCATATTATTGAATATAGAATTTAATAAATAAAATGAAATAATGAACTATTAACTTGAATTGTCACTAGGGGAAGGATGTAAAAATATTAAAATTTAGAAGTGTTAAAGCACAAGATTTAACTAATAAAAATATTTCTGAAGTATTAAAAGTCACTTTAATTTTCTGTTTTTATGAGTGCATTTTCAGTTGACTGATTTTCTTCTAAAAATCTACTCTATTGAAATAAATCCAAATATCATTTCACATCTACTTATTAAAAAGTCAATATGTAATAATATTGCAAAAATAATAATTAATAAAAACTACATTAAAACAGTAAAATTATTTTTCTATTTTATGTTATCAACAAAAAGTTGTGTTGCACAAGAGTAGATATGTATATTCACCTCTGCACAGAATGAATAATCTTTTTGTTGTCCCTATTGTTATTTCTTTGGTTCACTAATTACTATTGGATCTTGATATTTTAATTAGAATTTAAATAATACTATTATTAACCAATAAATCACTCAAAGTCTTTAAAATTAAAATTAATACCATCAACAAACTGAAATAAATTCTTGCAATTGAGATAAATTACAATGTATTGCAGTAATAATGGCAAGCTTATATAAAAATAAAATAAGTGATTAATATGAGTTAATTATTGTTTTAATGTAAAATCTTTGACTCATCTGATAGGGAAATGCTGATATCTGTAATATATGTTTAATAATATGACAGTTGGACTGGACAATAATTGTACCCTTAGATAAATTACAAAGAGTATGTGTTTATCTAAATTAAATCAAATCTGATACTGGTAAATTAGAAAACATACAATCAAGTTAGCTAGCAACCAAGGTTTAAATTATCAGACAAACATTTCACAGATAATAAACTTATATTAACATTGATATCAGCATTGAACTAAGCGATTAAATAATTTATACATTAATTGATGGATAATATGTAGATGTGACAGTTTAGAATTAGCATATTTGGTTTATTATAAAGTGAATTATTAATTGTTATTAATTAACGTGAAAGTTGATCATTTGTAGTTGTTTTCAACTCTGCCTTATGTAATTAAATTTAACCTTTAAACTTTTAATACTTAAGAAGACCGTGCCATTGTTATTTCATCTTAATATCTTATCTAAAGTTTGATATATAAAAGAAGTGTAATACTATACTGGGATACTACCACATGCCTCTTTAGCCAGTTGATGGTTGATGTTCATAAACTATGAAACAAACTTCCTTGAGGAGCTGTTTAGTCGTAGTTTTGACATGTGTGTGTATATACATGCACACACGTACTTTTGATAAATAAAAAAAAAGTTAATTTTTTCACTTAATACTATAGAAGGAGATGAAAGCTTTGATTAATAATTACCTCATGCTGTAGTTGTTTGAAATAATCTTTTTTTTTCATATGTCATAGCATCGGCCGGGACGCGAACCCACACCTGTCTGCAACCAACTACTTGCTTGCAAGGCGGGTGCGATGACCTCTCGGCTAGCAACGCTTGACAAAATAATCTTTTTAATATATAAAGATAACTATATTTGAAAGTGATTACCGCATTCTTATTGCTGCATTGTAGGATGACTACGGATACATATCTCATTTACTATAGCAGCGCTGATTGTTCAAACAATATATTTAACGTTATGTATTTGAAAGCCCCATAGCTCTATTATTCCAGCCACAACCCTTTTTAAAATATAGAAACTCGAATTTTAGTAGACTATTGAAAAGAGGGAGTGTGGTTGGAACAATATAGCTATTGGGGCGTATCAAATATTTTATATAGATTTTAGCTAGAGTTATGCATTGTTTGTATTCCTTAATGTTATATATGTGCGTGCGTGCCGTGCGCATGTATAGTATATGAAGCTTTAGTCACTTTTTTATTTGTCTATGTATTCTCAAGCATGTTTTTTTTTTTTTACTTATTTAATAAGATGCTACTAACTTTTAATTAAGAGACCAAATTTCACTACTGGAAACCACATAAAAAACATTTATTGAATAAAACAGTCACATAGATATAAAAACTATAAAAGAATATGTAAAAAAGAAAAAGAATGTAGTATAAAAATTGTGCAAATAATGTAGTAAGATGTGTATAAGATTTCTGAATCAACATTTGCTTGAGGACTTGATTGATTAATATAAATATATAACAATAAAATTCCACACATGTTTATATATATATTTATATAGTATTAAGTCGCTATATAACAAATATCTCCAAAAAGGTTTATTTATTATGCTTGATTTTGTAAAAGTATTTGCGTAGGTTTATATAATCATTGTATATTTGGGTACTGGATTAGTTTTTAAGCTCAACATTTGAATTTATATCATGACTGATTAATATATATCTACACACATAGATTTATAAATACCTGAAGTTAATCCCTGAGAAGATTCAATTTCTTTTACAAGTAGGTAAAAATATCAAAATTCTTATTGTAGGTTGTAAGAAAAATAAATCCCCAAAATTCTTTTTCACTGAGTCCTGAAAGCCTAGTGGATAATGGTTTTTCCCAGTATTCTTTTTGGTACTTGAGTATTAACTAAGCTATAACATACTACACCAAAGAACTACAAATAACTGGCTTTATGAGATAGTGCGATACTGAAATTCAATCGCTTCAGAGAAACGGTAAATCCCTTTTCTTGTTTTTTGCACAGACATTTTGGTTAATTAGTCATAAATGGTAATTAGTAATACAATTAGATAAATTAATAATAAAATTTGATAAATTAGGAATACAATTTGATAAATTAGTAATAAAATTTGATAAAATTAGTAAATAAAATCAGCAATAGTTCAACGATCAAAATATAAAATAAGCAATCAAAAAATATTCAATTCTTACAATGGCGGATCAGACACTGTAAAAAAAAACACGTTTCACTTGGTCAATGCAAGCAGGTAAAACACAGATATTTACCCAGAATTTACCCAAGTATTTTAAAATCTCGAAGGCAACCATGAAAACATCTTGACCACTTCTATCGATTAGTCATGCCAATGTTTCAGTTGCCATGCCATTGTTTTGGTTCTTCATCGATGATATCTACCCATGGGTTGTGTAGTACATCATAGCTTAGTTAATACTCAAATATCTTTTTTTTAAATATTTTTTTTAAGCAATGAAGTAATTATAAGTCATTAATTGTATTCAGGAATTAGTTAAATATTTTTATTAGAAAGATGTAATTTACTGTAAAAGCTACTTATATTTTTGAATGGTATTTAAAGAAATATTAGTCTTTCAAATGCCATGGAATACATAATATTGAATGAGTTTGTCCTAGTTTAAAAGAATGGCTTATAAGACTTTGAATTACTTATCATATAATTCATCCGGTGGTGAAAAATGTGAACAGCAATATATAAAATATTGAATACTATAATTTTGAAATATTCACTGTTATTTGGACACAATGTTAGCATTAGTGATAATGCAGAAAAATGTTTAAATTCATGTAGGCATAATAATTAGATTAAAAGAATACGAAATCATGACAATTCTACAATATTGTGCAATTAAAAGAATGCAGTCTGTTTAAAGGCCTACATAATCATGGAGTCATAAAAATATTTTGTATTGGCCTGAAAGTTGTAAAGATGGTAACGTAGTTGTGGCTATATGTTTGATTATTTTCAACATCTGATATTAATTGTTGTAAAGTTTTTTTTTTTTTTTTAGAGAAATTCAAACTTTATTTAAACATTTTCAAATACATTAACTTGTAAGTATTTATAGACTATTAGTAAAAAAAAATAACATTTCAAAAGTCATTATTCTTTTCTTTTCTTTAGCTGATGCTGGTCTAATCAGCAAGACTAATAGCAAGGAAATTACACATAGAAGCTCCTAGATTTACAAATATTATATTTAAGGCAATTCTCTAACTGATTAGGATATTCTGTCAAAGTCAACAGTCAATAGAAATTTCATATAGTTATCTGTGAATACCTTTCTGTTCTCCATTTTACAAAGATGTGATTAATACAGATAAGATATTTCTACTGAATATTATCTTTGACAAAATAGCTAATTAGTGTTGCCTTAAATTTAACATATACAAATTTCCTTGCTAATACTAAACATCACATGATCACCTCCATAATAGCACATAATTGTTGTAAACAAAGGCAAAACTCTCCATACAGTAGTGCATAAGCCATCTGGCATCCATTGATTACTCTGTTTGGCACAGGGTGGCACTACTGTATGGAGAGTTTGGCCTTTGTTCTTGCTAATACTGTTAGTAATCAGGCTAGCAATATCTGAAAAAAAATAATGCTACCTGAAATGAAACATTATGTTATATATTAATGGGTATGCTTTTATTAATAGATTAATGTATTAAATATTTAAATAAGGTTTAAATTAACAATCAATATTAGATTATGGAATTAGTCTACTATATAATTACAAATAAAAATATTTTAACAGTATCAAACTCCTATATAGTAGTGTCACACAATACAGTCCATAGTAATCAACGGATGCTAGAAGGTTTGTGCATAAAATCCCTATCTTGTGCCTATTCAGTCAATATCCTCATACTAGTTTCTAGCTTATGTACTTTCATCAGTAAGCAGCCTTGGATCTGAGATCTCACATCAAGATCTTTGGATCTAATATCCTCCAGTAGCCACCTTTTACTTTTTAGATGACTATAAAACTATAAGCCCAAAATAAAAATAAAATGATGTTTTCAATCCAAGGATCAAAGTCGCTTAAATGTAAAAAATATTGAACTGGATTCAGATCTGTATGACTATAGAAAAGAATAAGCTTGGTTTGAAAATATTATTGGGTTTTTATTTTGAACTCATAGCTTTACAATTAACTAAAAAATATATAGGTGGATGCTGTATTTTGCATTAGATTCAACAATCTAGATGTAGTATTCTCAGATTCAATGCTCCTCACTGATATAAATCACATGCTAGAATCTAGTCTGGGAATGTTGGATGAGTAGGACTAAATAGGAGATTTATGCACAAACTTTCCAGCATCCACTGATTATTATGGCTTATACTGAGTGGCACTACTATATGGATAATTTGCTACTGTTTAACAGCTTGTGTAAACCTAGGAATTGGTGATCATGTGATGTCTAGTGGTTTAAAAATCTTTTAGTTGGGGCAAAAAGTTTAAAAAATGACTTGTATAATCACATACCATACTTCTATTTAGCCCTTACCAGAAATAGTATTTAGAGCAATATTTATTCAGCATTGTGACATTGATATTTAAAAGTCTGAATTGGCAGTTCATGTATAAATATTCTTTTTGCAGGATATATGAAGCATTCATCTGGAAGAGGTGAATAGCTTAAAGGCTATTAAGATATAAAAAGATTTATTCTGCTGAGTTGTAATTCATTAAAATGAAAATCAATCTTATTTCAATAAGGATTAGTATATGGTCATAATAGATTCTAGCATGTTTTGGCTTTCTAACATTGATGAATGCAATTGATCATTTTGGAGATTGACAACTGTAAAATATTAAATAACAGTTCTGATAATTGAATATCAATATTTGATATATTTTAAACATATATAGATTTGGCATTCTCGTAGCTTATACACTGATGTCAAAATTTAGTAAGACATCAGCACAATAGTGCTCTATGGGTTTAAAATTTTCAGTAGTCATTTAACAAAAATGTTATATTAACATGTTAAATATTCCCCTTTTTTATCTGACACATTTATTAACACATAAATATATACATATGAAATAAACCCATTGCATAGTGTTAGCTGCAAATTCAAATATAAATGTCAATTACTCCCTTTTTCAGCAAACACTATCATATGTGTAAAGATAAAGTCTGCATTTAGTAGTATGGCAAAAAGATAACTTTTTGATTATATGCCATAAAATTGTCTTATTCAAAGCTCATGAAATTTAAATTAGCAATATATATATAACAACTATTGAGGCTACCTTTTGGTCATGTGGTGTCATTAAAAGTGTTGGAGTGATTGATATTTTATATTTGAATTTTCAGCTAGCAGTATGTACTGGTTTTATTTTTTATACATTTACATTTAGGACGTGATAAAGTTTGAAATTACTAATGTATTGATCTCTTTTTGTATATGTAAATTAAACATTAAAGTTATATGCACTGGCATGCATTCATAAGAAAAGCTATAATTGAATGAAAATTAATATAAATATAAAATGGAAGCTAAGTACTTTAGAGGACATTAAATGTCCTCATGGTCATAGCATTAGAATGTTCATGATTGTATAGGTATATAGACAGTAGAACATTCAAAATGTATGTAAATCAGATAGTTCATTTCTTAGAAAGGACGAATTTTAGGATTCCTTTTGGTTTATAGCATTATCGTTGTTAGCCATATGCCAGACTTCTTTGACCTTTCACTTAGAATCGTTTCCTTCAATACATCTATGGTGGCAGATGTGGGCTCAAATATATGACCTGTAATGTTTTGGTGCTTGAAGAAAATTGATTTACTGTCACGATCATCTGTGGCTCATCTGTACAGATATTGGGGTTGTGAAATCTGACAAGAGAGGAATGGGTATTGTTCACCATAATGTATAGCATTGCACCTGTTTGGAAGCATATAATTTTGTATACAGTGTGCAATGCTTGATCAGCATTGAGTTTATCCTTGGAATTATTTATTCATCTGTTAGTTGAGGGAGAAGTATGGTAGCTTACTTTATGAGCAGGCTTTGTTAATGTTTTTGGTTATCTGAGGTATATATGGCAGTAGTATACAGACTCGATTGCCTTTGTAGATATTTGATTTTATCCTATTATAAAATTGTTTAACTCTTCATGTGAGGTCATTATATTTGAAACCTTTTATATCTATATTAATTTTTATTCAATTTATAGCTTTTTTATTAATGCATATCAGCGCACATAACTTTAATTTACATTCGTCCAAGAAAAGCTGCTTAATTTTGTAAATTAGACATGTTTGTTTATGAACAACTTAAGATCTTTGCTAATTTAAATTTTATACTCTTTTTTAATAAGTCTATATTCAAATACATATAACAACTTTGTAACATATAATCAAGAGATTATCTTTGGACATGCCATTAAATGCAGACTTTATTTTTAGCCCCAAGATAGCATTTTCTAGAAAAAGATAGCATTGAGAGTGATTGACATAATCAATAAAAATATTAAATCTTCAACTGGCCATCTAACATTTTTCAGTTAGTTATTTACATTGCTACATGATTTCATTCCAATATCAGCCTTTCAAACTAATTGAGCACGCGCCTTTGAGAGTGTTAAATAAATGAATACTATTTAACACTCTCAAAGGCGCGTGCTCAATTAGCTTGAAAGGCTGATATTGGAATGAAATATAATTGCAAGCACGGCGCTAGATAAAATATTTGCTTATTGCTACATGATGAAAAATTGACCCGTTTTCATTGGACATAGTTTAGGTCAGTAACCACCAACATCAATTGCCTTTGAAGCTGTAGATAATATATCAACCCAGTAATACTATTTCTATTTAAGTACCCACAATTCAAACTATTTAATGTTAAAGTTTGAATGTATAAGTTGGAAGTTTTAATTTAATAAAGACTATTTACAATAGCTCATATGTAGATCCATATCTGTCTGATATTCATTTTTTGACAATGAAACTTGTACTTTTAGCATAAATATGATAACTGAAATGATATTAAATATTCAAGGCATTGTTCTGCTTTTTATATTAATGAGACATTGAAAATTGGTTTTATTAAAAGTAACACTAACTTGCAGGTTCAAACTATGACATCCAATAGATCTTATTAATGATACTTAAATAAGAATAATATCACTATATTGACAATCACTTTAAAAGTAGTTTGGCAAAGGTGATTATTGGCTTGATACTCATGTATTACAAAGTCTATTCCGTTTTTTTCCCATTGTGTGACAAGATGATGGTGCATTAAATATTTAATATGCTTTAAATGATTTTGTAATTGTTTATTATTTAAATATAGCTAAAAAGAAAAAAAAAACAAGAAAAAGAGATCTTTAAACAACTAAAGCAGATCAGAAGCCTTTTCAGCAATCTTTCATAAAGCAATAATGAATACAAGATATTATTTGATGTACATTTAAGATAAATATGGAAAAAATAATTATCAGTTAATTAACAGGGATCTTTTTTTTAAAAAAAATCCTAAGCCTGTTTAGAACCTATTTTTTTAATTTTTTTTTTATATGGTTGGGTTAATATCAAGTTCTAGGACATAGCAGGTAGATTTTTTATCATTTCCTAACAAGGTTCTTTTCACATTTTGCATATATATATATATGTTGGATTAAAACTGTATGTGCATTTGTTGTCTGTTCAAATCATGTATGAACAGTAAATTTGTATTGGTTTAATTTTTATCATTCTGGTAATGCAGACCTATTAAAAATAATTATTAAAATGTTAAACATAATTACTGAAATTCGTAGTGAATTTGGATATATTGGACAAACATAAATACGCATAATAAAAGATTAACAACGGCTGTAAGAGCTGGTAATTATAGTACAGGGGTGTGCTTTTATGTATTTAAAAAGCTGATTCGATGATGGGTACATAGTAACAAAGACAGTAGTAGAGTAAAACTAAGTGGGGCTTTTATGGTCATAAAGTGTGGCATTGAATATTATATTTGAGTGAAAAGTTGTATATAGGGCAGCGGTCGGCAAACTTTTAGATATTGCGGACCACTAACATAATTTTTAAAGGTACGAATTAATTCGAGCATTGAGTATGATATACATACATATTTATTTATATATTAATAATTTTAACACAAGTGTGCGCTGTAGTCAAATTTGACGTCTAGTCAATTGTACAGAATTCTGTATTCCTATTTTATTATTTTTTCTATGTCGCTGACCGAGTAGGGATTAAATGCCTCTGAGGTAGATATTTCGCAAGACACAGTAGTATTTTGTAACAAATCAATTAGCAATATAAAGGTCTTGTTCTATTTTACATAATAATAAATATCTCTTAAACAAAAATTATTTTTATTTAAAAATTTTATTAAATGAATTTAGCGAATTTAATATTTGAATTTCTTTGCGGACTATTAAAATTACGTCACGAACCACCGGTTGCAGACCGCTGATATAGAGCACAGACTTGGAAGATTAAAAAGATATTACAAGCCTTGATTTATAATTTAGAAAAAAAAAAAAAAAAATAGAAAAATTAATCTAAAAGCATAGTCTTGTCAAAATTAATTAAAACAAACAATGATAAAATCATCTGGTGAAAAAAAAAATTATTTATTTATCACCCAATATAATTGAATTGCTCATATATTGGAGATAGATCAATTACGAATCGTTTGTGACGATGAAGATGAGGGGTAAAAGAAGAAAAAGTTTGATACATGATTGAAAGAAAGAGGATAAAATGCGTTTTTGAGAAATGAAGCAAAATCCAGTCATATTAAATGTCATTAAATCCTTTTATTATTAAATAAATGTATTAAAGAATATTTATGATGGTTGGGTCAAGTTACTTATAAAGTGAAAGAAAAAAATCGCCACAAATAAAATTAATAGTTCAGAAGAAAGAAATAAAGATAAAAATTCAAAAATGTACTAATAATGAATTGAAATTTGCGTATAGCATAATTAAAAATAAATGTAGTCAAATGGATTTAAAAAAACAAATTAGAACTAAAAACTTCTGATCAACTAATTCTCATTAACATCGCTGAGGAATTCCAGTATGGCTGCGCTTAGTTATAGCTACAATACAAAAGTCAAGAAATAATTGAAGCTTAATATATTCATCTAATTGATTTGTCGGAAGTTCACAATTTAATTTATAATGTTGTATTCATTATTGATTTTTGTATACCAAATCATCTTTAATAAAGCAAATCTTCTCACTCAATAATTAAATATGAAAATATAAAAACTAACCAATTGTCTGGTTTTAAAAACTTATGTGATGAATAAAAAAAAAAAAGCAGTAAGTACAAACGAGTCACGCAATTCTCACATTTCCTCCTGTTTCTGCATGCACTGTATTAACTCGTAGAGAACTTAAAGCGGAGGATTGGAAGGAATAATTATTTAAATATGATTTATTAATTTTGTTCATCTTAAGCGCGTCTGAAATGCAACCACGCAGAACTGCCCTATTTTTAAGTTTGAAGGGAGCTTTGTATGACATTTACGGAAAAGAGCAAGATTTTTTCTTTCACTTTAACAAATAAAACCATCTTGCTTTCCTCAATAAAGAATGAGCTTTTGAAAGTGGTAACAAAACTTTTGTAATACAAGTAGCAAAGTAAACGAATCAAAATTTTAAATACATTCGCACACGCTATTTTTTTCACTTTGAATGCATAAAATTTTTATTTTATAAAAGATTTTTGTCAAATAATTAATTAAATAAATGTTTTTAAAATACAGACAATGAAATATGCCTGAGGCAGAAAATCGAACACCCACACACACACATGTAAAACAGACGCCTTGTTATTTATATTTAGCATTGTGAGAAAAGTTTTATATATATATTATTAAGGCACACATATGTTTAAGCAAAAATGAAATAGGTCGTAATTACCATTGATGCCAATCCATCATTATTTGTTTGAATTGCAGCATAAACTTTAAAGAACACTTTTTACTTAATGTGTATATGTGTAAATTAACAGATTATATATAAACTTGAGTCAGATATCCTTTGTTCTAATTTATTATTATTATTATTTCAAAGTTAATAACTAAATGTCAGTTACTGCTTAAAAAACTAATATTAGTTCGTCATATTACCATAAGATGGCAGTATTGAATTACCAACACTATTGTTTATTTAATAAAAAGCTTAAATTAGATAAGTTACAATTACTTTATTTTCTCATAAAAGCAGACTTCATTGTCAAAAACAACAACAATAATAGAACAATTTTTCGCAATTTTCAGTACAGTGGTAGAAAGGTGGATTCAAAGGATATAAAATTTCTAGATTGAAGCTAAATTGACCATTTACGATGCTCAAACATCAAATAATTTCCTAAATTGCAAATTTATTTATTTTTATAAAAAGAAATAATCACATAATCTAGATTTTGAGTGTTCAATTAATCAAATCATGGATCATCCAACTATTTTGCAATCTGGTATTGTGACTGTCATGATTATTACCTGAATCTACCATCTACTATATAAATTCTATTTACCTTCTATTTTTATTTTATTTTTTAATTTCAAGAATCAGTGCTCAAAATATAAGACCCCCCAGATGTCTGTTTTTTTATTAGAGATTTTAATATTAGCAGCATTTAAGAATCAGTAAAAATTATCGTGAAAATTAACTGTACTTGTAAATCGAAATATTTTCCAAATTAAAGAAATAATATATATCGATTGGGTGTTCATACGAAATTTGAGCATCTAGAGAAACAGAGTTTGGCCTTAGTTCATGGATCGTAAGTTCTAGGGTTTGCTATTCTACTACTGCGCCAAATCATACAGGGCATTTTCTAAGTTTAATGCCAGAAAGCAATCGAGATTTCTAGCTAAAACAATCATGTCTGCCAACAAAATTAATTCCAAAAAGAGCTGATAAAAAACTCAACGACAGAATAATTAAAAGAGAAGAATTCAAATCATATAGTACCAGCCACCCAGGAACGTTTGCACTAATTATTGCTATTGAACTTACACTATACTTCTTCAAACGTAAATGATTAGATATCAATATTTTAAAAAGCCCAAATGCTATCGTTTTTATTTTATTTTTAAAAGCTATCCACTTAAGACCATGTTATAATATTTTAAGAATTCTCTGCAGAAAGCTGCCAGTAAGATCACGACATGTCACTTTTCAGTATATATTTATTGTATACTTTCTCAAATAAATTGCAATTGCTTACTAAAATTGTCATTCATATTTTATTAACTGTAGACGACACCTCATAGTATTTCACTTAATTTTGCGTAACCATTTTGCTAGTATTGGTTTTTGCCCCCCCCCTCTTTTATTTACAGCCAATGATACTTAGCGCTATGATGCAATAGTATTATAGGTAGGAATTGAAAAAAAAATCCATCAATAATAAAAAAGATAACTATTTGATCTTCCAAAGTTTGCATAGACATTGTGACTTGAACAGTTTCATAGTTGTTATCATTAAATTAAAAAAATATAAAGTACTAAAGATTGTATTTTAAAATTTTGAATAAAGTCTAAAAATTCTAGTTAAGTCAATGGTTTTGGGTTTGGTCTAGAACTATGTTTCTCCTCTACAAGAGATGATAATTCATAAAAACATAGGATGAGAAAGTCTTGGATGAGACTGAAATGTATTATTTAAGATCTGATTGGACTGTACTGTAAAAGAGTGAAAAGGATCATTCTAACAATTATTAAAAAATTTTCTTAAAGAATATAACTATTTCTGAAGCATTGTGACCATTTACCCAGTTTAGAGTATATAAGTTATTTCCTGATTATTTTCTTAAGTCTCTAAATTTAGTAAAACTGTTTCATTTAAATTGTTTAAAGTAATGCCAAAGAATATCTGGCAGCCCCCTCCCCCCAACAGAGAGAAAGTTCTTTCAGAATCAAACTTAAACATTCATGTTGAATTGAAGTAGCATAACATGGAGGGGGCAAAAACATGATAAATATTAAAAAATTTAAAATAATTTGTCTGAAGGTTTGTAATGATGGTACATTATAAGATGTGATATGTTGGACTATTTTCATCATTTATGAATGAATGTTAAATGTATAGAAAATTTTAAACTTTATTTAAACTTTCCAAATACAAACAACTTGTTAATAATAACACACAAATAGACAATACAGGTTTGCTTTAAATTCGATATTCAAGAATCTAAAGGTGCGAGTTCAACTTCTAAGTGAATATTGTCACTGTACATATAGACCAGCAGCACCTGAAGAAGAGTGGAGAATAATACTACTCAAAATGTTGCGAAATTGCTAACCTGTATTGTCTATTTGTGTGTTATTACTAACAAGTTGTTTATATTTGGAAAGTTTAAATAAAGTTTAAAATTTTCTATATATTCAACATTCACTCATAAAGGATGGAAATAGTCTAACATATCACATCTTAATTTAAAATAATATCAAGTTTTTGATAATTGTAATTTACAGTTAAAAGACTATTATTTAAGATCATTATATTTAGTTTAGTTACTGGATTTGAATTGTCATATTTTTCTTATTTAATAACTACATTCTCAGTAGATATAGCACTCAAACAGCTTTATTAAATAAGAGGTGGAATTTGTACTTAAGTCAGACGGTTTAAAGTAGGATAAAAAGGGAGATAGTCATTAATAGCACCTAAATGGTAATATTGTAACATTTGATAGAATTTTCATTCTTAAAGTAAATAAAAGTCGATCTAAGGTAAAAAAGAACAGTCATGAAAAGTATTTAAATAAGCAGATTTAAAGTTCTCACATGACCACAAACACAATTTCTAAAAACATTGGAAAATAAACAGTAAAAGAGTTAGCCAAGAGGTCAGCGCAGCCGCCTTGCAAGCAAGCAGTTGGTTGCAGACTGTTGTTGCGGGCCCGCCTCCCAGCTGATGCTATGACATATGGGAAAAAAAGAGTTAAATAAGGCATAATTTTAATGAATCAATTCATACAAACCTTGAGATAAAATGATATTCATGTCTTTATATAAAAAAAGCCAAAATTAAAAAAATAGAAAGAAAAGCCAAATAGATTATTAGATATTGGAGGAGGCTGACATTTTTATTTAAAAAAATTGAGAAGTTGAATGCTCAAATGATGAGTCAGGTTTCAACACCAAAAATGACAGAGTAGAATTTTGATTCAAAACCTTTAGTCTTTATATTTATCATTTTATCACTGCACTAAACTAGGTAAGGAAACATGAGTGGATTTTATAGATATTAAAGTCATAAAGTAAAATATTGTATGAGAAAGAATAATTGAAGTAAGTGCTGAAGTAAATACCTGAAGAAAGAAATTTTTAAAAAAGTATTGTGATCACTATGAAATTAGCATGGACAGAAGATTAAAAAAAAAGAGTGGGAATGAAATTTTTTTATCTATCCATAGCAAGTCATAAAATGATATCACATAAATATGAACCCTACTTTTTACTTCAAAGAGCATTGCTGCAAACATTTAATTTGAAAAGTTAGAAGAATGAATGAGTTAATAAAAGTTTGGGGGAAAAATAGCTAATTTTATGCTATGCATTTGAAATAAAAATAATTAAGCAAAAACTTTATAGTAAATAAAAATGTGGCAATGATTTTATTGAAGGAGACTTTAGTTTAAAAAAAAAAGAAAAAGAAAGTGATGAATAATTTGTTGATTTAATTATATATAATTTATATATTGTACTGGTCAAAGCATGTTTATCCATATAACATGAGCTGGAACTCACAAAATGTATTTCAAACCCAGTCAAGCCTGAGATTTAGATCAGGGACCAGTCTGAATTCGAACCCACTCTCTAAGCCCAGACTTAACACTTAATGAATAACATAATAGTGATGGCACATGAGAATTAATTTTAATCCAACCCACTAGCAAAGTGGAGAAGACAATGAGACATCTATTAACTATGACTAAACTAAAATATATATAAGCATGGCTGTACTTTTGGAAGTGGAGAAAAGAGGAATTCGAACTACTCAGACAAGTTGGATAATAAAAATTAGTTTAATATAGTGACAAATTGTTTACATACATTGATAAATGAACTGCGAACATTAGTATGTGCATGAATGAGCAAGCGGTAGATGATTACATAGTGTCATTCACGCTATTATTTCTCATATGCTCTTTATTAGCTAAATAATATATTATAAATAAACACACATCTTTGGTGGATCCAATATTAAGATGCCAATCGATTATTAGAAAGCATTACATAATATTGCCATTAACGCTTTGATTTACAGTTCTGAAACATGGTGACTAACATTATTTCAGGGAGCATTCTGAGATTCATTACAGATTTAATACAAACTATTTTCGTGCCATTATGGTCATGAAAATAAATAAAATATATTTGAAAACATATTTGATTATATGACAAAATACTTAATGAAACTTCTTTTAATTAGCGCTGGTAAGAACGCATATTTTCCTCCAAGGCATATAGATACTCTTAAACACAGAAATAAGTTACGATGGTGGGATTGTATAAGACTGAAATAAATTATAAATTAACCTTTTAGTAGGGTTCAATGTGAATTCGCATCAGCAGCTTTAGATCACTCTAAATCGGCCATTTTCTGAGCTACAGTGATGATAATACACCATTGGAAAGCTTAGAAAAAGTCCCGTAAGATGTTGCCCTCTCTTGAATTATTTTACAAGTAAAAAATCAATACTAGGAGTGTTTTAACTTTAACAAAATAAGAAGGCCAATGCTGATTGGCTGGGCCATCCATTCTTGATGCTTTATTGGCTGATGATTCCAATAAATATTTTTTCACTGCTGAAAATGAAAATATATGTTTTAGAGTGTTTTTTTAATTATTTTTTGTACAAATTATACATTATGTTCATAAAATCTGCTGAAAATAAAGTTATTTTACAAAAGTAGTAAGGTTTTATTAAAAAATTGTATACTTTAAACGATTGTAAATTGAAAAAAAACACAGCGATAGCAATAATTTTGATATCCTGTCAAGAGTTTAGATTACCCCAAACTGTTTATTTGATTTTCAAACAAAGATTAATGTTTTAGAATATTTTTCTGGCATTTATTTACATATTATAATGTATTTTGGTTAAAATATGCTGAAAATATAATTATTTTTAGAAAAACGCTAAGATTTTACTAAAAAATTCTTAAAAAATTTGTAATGTAAATCTGGGAGGGATATAAATAACGTGTGCATTGCTTGTAATTTTCTCGTAATATTTTCTTTAATTTTTCCGCTTTTGAATATTTCTATAAAATACAAATAAAAATATATTTTTGAAAAAACTTTCGTTTACTTTCCTAACATTACAAATAATTAATATACTTTTTGCAAATGAAACTAAAATTAATATGATATTAAAAGATGAAAATATTTCTATCAAAGACTTGGGGAATTGACCCATTAAAAGTTTCAGAGTTTTACCTCGCTTGGCCAATTAATGAAGTGATCTTCTGAAAGGTTAATAAAGTGAATAATATTCGGCATTTATATATATATTTGAGCAGAGCGCAATTTTAATATTACAGCACTAAAATTATATCATAAGCAAAATAAATAATAACAGTAATATGAAGTTTGGGCAGTACTGACAAAAATAACTAAGAGGAAATGGTCATGCTTCTGGACAAGAATGAAGTCTAAGCCCCCCTTCTTGGGCAGTGCTTAGAGAAAAGTGGATAGGCATGGCGTGGCCCAGACTTTTACTGGTATAACCGACGCGAGAGGCCCTTTATCTATGAAGAAGTGTTTATGCATAGCATGTGCCAAACTTATGAGAATCACTGCCAGAGGCATTTTTATATGAAATAAATGTGGTTCCAGATAGCTCAACTATCTACGGAATGAGATATGAGAAGAAATCTATGGGTTCGAACTTGTCACAACCCCCAGATTAGTAAACTAGAAGCACATAATATATCTATATATGAAGATAGCCAAATGTCAGTAACACAGTAATAATACATGTCATTAATGACATGGAATAAATTTTACTGCTTTAAAATAAATGACCCTTATTTGAATGCCATAATTTATATAAATAATATGCTATGCCGCTATAATATATATAGAGAGAAGATTTCATTTAATAAAATATATATGAAGGTTTTATTTAGTAAAAGAAACATTAAGATTTAACCCCTTCCCTTTTCTGTTATTTAAAATAATTCAATCCCACCACTGATTTTATAATAACTGGAATATTTAAGTACTGTATTTGATATTTTAAGAGTAATAAAAAAACTAACAGTTATAAAGAAGACAAATAATCAGTCACCTTTTCAGAATTGAATAATAACAGTTATAAAATAAATAAGGTTTCAAAGCATTAATTAGCCTAAGCTCTGAATTCACCCCTGGTAGAAAATCCAGAGTTAAACAAATATATATTTTTTTATATTAAAACATAGATAAAATGTTGGCTCATAAAACAATCTGGCAAGTGTATTAATTAACAATACATTATATTTTAAGGGAACTTTAATAAACTTAATTCATAAAGGCTTACTTAAAAGAAGAAAAGATTTTAGAAATTCAACTTGTCAGATTGTTTGAGACTGGCATATTAATAATAAAAACACACATATAAATAAATGACAACACCAGAGTTAAAGAAAGTTAGAGCATATGAGATAAAATTACATATATATAGAAATCATTTAAGAGCAAATACATATTAGAAAAGTTACAAAATTAAATTATAGATTAAGAGAAATTGATAGTACAGTTTGAGACTAGTTAGGCAAGCTAGATTTAGTTTCAATGGTGGCGGTTTGAAATAATTTACCTTGCACCATTTTAAGAGTTCATATTAAAAAGTCCAGCTCATGCATGGCAGTTTGATTTAGAATTCCAAAGTTCTCTATTGGGCCTTTACTTCATTCTACAGGAGCATAATGACATGGTGGTGGCAGATGATGACCCAACAGGGCCGAGAAGGGTTGTGGACTTACTACTACATCATTATTTTTTTAACTTTCACACCAGCATGGGTTATGTTCACTGCAGTTCTTTCAATAGTAGCTAATCTCTCTTGGTTTAAAATACCGTCATTTTATACCCTGCTCAAGTATTTCAAGAATGGTTTTAATTACTTAGTTCATTGTTTTTGAAAGATGCAACTGTTAGATAATGTCCAAAAATAAATTTAAATCTATTTCCAGATTAGAAATAGATTTGACAAAAATGTTTATAACAAAGAAAATCTTTAATCTTAATCCCATTTTAAGTGAAAACTTTAATTAAAAATATCTTCCCCTGATTAAAACAATAGTGTTTCCAACCCTTTAATTATTTTTAGACAATTTACAATTGCATCTTCCATTTTGGATTTAAAAAGAAAAGTATAGTTTAATAGGAAAAAAAGTATTTTAAAAAGAAAAAGTTGTATAAATGACATATAATAAAATATTTAAAAATCAATATTGTTAGTAAATTTTTGCTCCTATATATATATTTGAGTCGCACCTATATACTTTAATAAAAAAAGAACTAATAATTAATAATAAAAAAATTAATAATAATTTTAAAAAAATGTTATTGAAAGTTAAAATTTATAAATTTTAGGTGCGCATCTCAGATATATACATAAAATATATATACATGACAAAAGGAGCAGGATGGGATATAGGTTTAAACACAGGTTAGTAGGTGGAAACATGAAGCTCAATCTTAAGCTAAGATTGACTGCTTCAATATATATATGTCAAACGGTTGACCGGGAAGTGAACCCGGGCTGGCTGCTTGGAAGGCAGCTATGCTAACCGCTAGGCCACCAATGCTTGACAATTATACATAATATAAATTAAAAATACTTACTAGAATAATATATATAATGCAAATTAAAAATAAATACAACAACATGCAGACAATAAATATATGATAGGATAGCTTTTTTGACAAGATTTTATACACTAATTTCATAGTTATTCTTTTTTCCCCACTAAATATTTTTACTGAGATAAAAATATATGTAAAGGAGTAAGTTTACAAAAATAAAAAAATAAGTACACATCACAGTTTCAGAAGGGGTATTTTTATTTTATTTTATTAGATATTAATAAGGTAGTTAGAACAATGTCTATACTATCAATAATTTTACTAAACTATTACATTTATTGCAATAAAAAAAAATAGTAAATATTTAGTTAATGAATTAAATTCATTCGTTGATAATTCTTTTATTGAAAAATGTATAGTTGCATTATACATGGATATTTCCATCACCTAATTGGACTGTTAAATATTTTTAATAAAATGTGAATTTTATATATATTTTTCTGAATATACTCAACTATTAATAATAACACACAGGTTAGTAGGGAACACATTATATAAGCTGATTTTTTCTGATAAGAAGACAACTAGGACCTAAAATCAAACCGGTTACCTATAGATGAATGAATACTGGATTCAAGATGATTGCGCATTCCAGTAGAATATTGAGTATTACAATTCCATTTATTAAATCATTATAATATTTTTTTTATTCAGCTATGCATTTAGTGATACATTGTATTAGACAAAATTATTTTATTCTTGTATTAAATCATGCATGAAATCATACATAATGGCTTTAATGCGTCTGGAATACCTGATATAAATTGATATAAAAAATATTAAAATCACAAATCAAACTAGATTACATAGTATGTTATTTTTAACCTTTAAAAAACTTTGGTATTATTTTTTTAATCTTTGCTTGAGTCTGTCTATAAATTTAATGTATTGTCATTTACTATAAACAGCATTTACTGTCTAAATAATTATATAGAATGTTACTTGTATATATAAAATATTTGAAACACTCCATAGCTATATTATTCCAGCAGCACTCTTTAAATACATAAAGTTCGAATTTTAGCACTACATTGATATGCATTGTTTCTATATATATATATTAAATATTTTTAACGCGATAATATAGATGTAATTCATTTAATAAATGGGAACTCTGTTGAGGTGTAATAAAATGCAGCCAATTATTCAGACCGGTTCTGTAGACTGAAGTTAAATAATAGCAAATTTGTAAAAGCTATTTACAGACCAAAAGATGTCCGCTTCTGATCAGTCACACACAATGTTGTATATGAGGTAGTAGCTGGACATTATAGCATAAGAGTTGAAACACAATATATCACAACATTTCTTTCATCTCAACTTAAATTAAGACTATTAGCTCATATATAACATTATGAGTGTAGATGATGTGGTTGTCTTCCTTCCCTTAGTTGATCTCATACCCAGGCTTCAACAGATCCTCATCTGGTACATCAAAACACACAGACTGGAATTTAGCAATCAGCAGCTTGACAACTATCAACTGGTAAACAAATTCCTTCTACCTTCAATGCCAAGCCACACAACTTCCTCAGATTCCCCCTCATGCTGTTTTCTAAGGACATGAGGGTACAGGTCAAACCACACTGTATCAAAGCATATCATCCACCCTCAGTGATTTCACAGTCATCTACCTCTCCCTTTATGGGAAAGTCACCCTCCTCAATCTTCTAGTGTTTCCTAAAATAGTATATTACCTCCCCATTGTTCTACCTACACATTCCTTTATATCCAAAATCAATTCCCTTTGCACCTGTTTTCTCTGGGGCAGAAAGATGGTGGTCACTAGCCTAAAAAGAACTTGTTTTCCTAAAAACCTCATTGGGTTGGGCCTGCCCTCCATCAACACTCTTTTGATCCAGAGATTTCACAACATTATCCTCACACTCCTAAGTCATTTTCCTACCAACTTTGTGCATATCATTATCACACCCATCGACACTCCTCCTCCAAGAGGCAGGCCCAAACTAAAGTACTGGGAGGTTTTCAATCAGACTGCAGACTTCTACATTGTGTCTTCTACATTCCTCAAACTTACCAATGCTCAATTAATCCACAAATTCAAAAGATGGTCTCTTGAGGCAAAATTCCTCGATTTCCTCTTTTGTAATAAGACTATAACTAAACTAGAAAGTAATTCAATTCTTGCTGAGCATGAAAGGGCCACTGGCCATGTTTTCCAACCAATTACAGCAATTGTTGTTGGTTCTGAAAGAAACCAATACCAAATGGAAGCTAAAAAAAGCATGCTATATAGCAAGTGATCCAACATCAATCAATAGATGAGATGCATGTTTTTCCTCTCACAAAAATGGTCTCTTTAATCATATCACATTAATTTGCATATTACATTTATATAATTGTCTACACTTCAGTAGCTATGATTATGGGAGCATAAAGTCTCCCATAAATGCTCAGCTTATTAAATTGCAGAGTATTATTTGCTTTTACTACATTATCTGTGTGCCAAGCACATATATATTTTATAGATTATAGCTAATGAAGTAAATATTTAATAATTTACTTTTAAATTAATACACTGTATAGGCTTATACCCATACATACAGATATATATGTAATATAGGCTTATACCCATACATACAGATATATATGTAATATATAAGGGATTTGAACTCAGACTTTCACACAACCCTCAACTCTCCAAGCCATCTCATATTGCTGACCCACCTGATTACACACATGTTGTAAAGATAAATAATCCCCAATATACATATTTTGTGCTAAACCAGCACTCATAAGTTGGTCCAGATTACCATTTCCACACATATATACAATCAGTGCTCAGCTTTATATTAAGATATCCTATCTTCAAATTTTAATGGACAGGCTTCAAACTACTCCAACTCACAATTTTTCAGCCTTCCATTTCATTGAAAATCCGATGATGGAATGTTCAAAGCCCTCATTAGTGCCAAGGTTGTTAGAGTTGAGGATTGTGTGAAAGTCTGAGTTCGAATCCCTTATATTATATATATATATGTATGTGCAGGTGTAAGCCTGTACAGTGTATTAATTTACATATTGATACAAAGAGCATTAAATGTCTGCCCATCCCTCACAAATGTATGTAAAATGGATTATTCTCCTGTACATGAGGGGTCAGAATGACTCATGTCAACATGTGAAGGATGCAACCTTGGCACTAACAAGGGCTTTGAACATTCCATCATCAGATTTTCAATGAAATGGAAGGCTAAAAAGTTGTGAGTTGGAGTAGTTTGAAGCCTGTCCATTAAAGTATGAAGATTGGCTATCTTAATATAAATCTGAGCACTGATTGTATATATGTGTGGAGATGGTAATTTGGACAACTGATAAGTGCTGGTTTAGCATGAAATATGTATATTAGTGATTATTATCTTATCAACATGTGTGTGATCAGGTGGGTCAGAAATATGAGATGGCTTGGAGAATTGAGGGTTATGTGAAAGTCTAGGTTCGAATCCCTTATAATTTACTTTTGTAAAAAAAATACTACCAAATTCACTTTGCAAGATTTATATCACATTCACCTTGCAAGAATTAAACATGAAAAATAAATAGTGTGTACATCTTACTTCAATAACTTGCTCCAGCATTCTTTCATGACATTCCAGCATAGTTTAAATCAGTGATGAATAAAATCAACATTTTGCTTAGTTACTTTCTCTTCATCAGAATATTACTTAATATTCACTTAAGATTAATTCATTTTCCTTTTAGAAGACTATAAATGTGCTTAATTTAATCTTTATATACACATTTGTTTGCACTGACAACTTTCATCAATGCCAAAATAATACATAAGAACCATAGTAGAATATGTATATATAATTTATAAAATCTTTAAATAAGACCCTAACTAAAGATTTGATGGGATGTAATGTGATATGGCTACTACTTTATTGAAGCCAGGAATCTATTAGCCAATATGCTCAGAAAAACCTGTTAGCCACCTTACTTTTCTTTTCCATTCCTCACCCTGTTTTTCTCATATTTTTCTTTACCCTGCACTATCCTATTTCCACAACATCATCTTTGTCTATTCCACATATCTAAATCCTCTTCATTTTTCCGAAGCCCATCATAAAGACCAAGAACCCATTTTCTGTATAAACATTTAGTTTATATTTATTCTTCCACAATATCCCACAATTTCATTATTTGTACCCTTTCTGTTTGTAAGCATTTACATTTAATTAGCAGATATGTACTATATACCATTTCTTCATTACATAACATTCATCCTAAATCACCCACTTTTCTCCATTTATGTGTATATTCACTTGTTGCTAATGATCCTGTCCAAGCCTTAAACAGTAAAATACTTTCCCTGCTATTATTGAAAATTAACTCACCTCCAATATTCTGTTTACTTCTGTATATATTTAGACTTTTTACTCTCCATACTAGTTTTCCATCTCACCAGCTCCTTATTTTTTATTAGTGTATCTATTCTTGTGCCTCATTCTTTGCTACTATAGGACTTAACAATGCTCCTAACCCAATCATCTTGCATCTTATACAAATATACTGACATAAAGTCTTTATCCAAATCTTCTGCATACCATACTACCTTTCTCACCCATTTTGTAACCTGTCCTTTACTTGTAACCCAATTAAATACTATTTTGGCTATTCTCTTATTATCCATAAATTGCAATCTATGAAACATTTTCATTTTTCTTTTTGCATCTCTCATATAAAGACTTGACCATCACCTTTTTCTTTGAATTGCCTCCTATGCCATCAACAAATCTGCATCTAATGCATGACATCCTACTTTTTTTGTCCTTTTTCTAAGTAATCTAACTCCTCTTTACTAACACATAGAACATCTTTACCATAAGTTAATCCTGCTACTACTACTCATTTTCCTTACAATCCTTGTTACATCATATTTATTATTTGAGAACACGTTAATTTCTTTATCAGTCTCTTTTTTTCCTTTGCTTCATTTATCAGTTTTTTCTTCCATTCACCCAAGCAATCCCTTTGATTACTTAAGACAATTCCCAAATAGTTATTCTTATTCACCTCATTTATCTTCTCTTATCCCAACATTTATCATCATTACTTTTGATTTTTCTTCACTAAATTTGATCTCCATCTCTTTACTGACCTTTGCTCAAGTCTTCAACACAACTTCCATATTTTCCCTACTTTCTATGCACAAGAAAATATCAGCAAATAAAAGATCTGATAATGTACACCCTCCCTTGCTATTTATTAATGGTATCTCTACTCATCGTCATAGTCTTTTGGTTGCTATTTCCATTTCTCTCAAATATAACAAAAACAAAATAGGTGACTAAGGCATCCTTGCTTTAAACCCACCCTATTTTTGACTCTAACTGATTCTATATTTCCTAACTAATGTGTTTAATAATTATTTTCATACAATCTCTTAATAAGATTGACTAAAGCTCCATTCATTTCTAAATTTACTAAACTTATCCATAATCTATTTCTATTCACTTTATCAGATGCCTTCTCCATATCTATAAAGGCCATATATAACTGCCTACCTGTATTCCTGCTCATATCTATAATTTGTATAACTACAAATAAATTTATCTTCTATACAGCTATGTCTTTTAAAACCTCCTTGCATTTTCCCCACTATATTATTTTCTTTCATCCATTTTTCCAACTTCCAGCACCATGTATGCAAAAACTTTATACACTGACTGATGTTATTCCTACCAGCCTATAATTGTTTATCTTTCTATGGTCCTTACCTTTTCCTGTAAATAATAGCCTCACTCTTGTATTATTCCAACTATCTGGAAATTCTGCCTTCTGTGCATGCTTTCACTATTTCCCGAATTCATCAACATCTCTGCTGCTCATCCATCTAAACCTCTTGCCTTTCTTTCAACTTCTTCCCTACTTCATTCTATTCATTTTCTGTAAAACTAATATGTCCATTAGTATGTGCTTTTATGTTTGTTATCACTCTGTCCTTCACATCTAATATCTTTTCTATATTCATTACATACTTATTTAAGATTGTCTCTAATTCTTCTTTAGAGCTACACTCTTTCTCATCATCATTTAGTAATACTATGTCTCTCTCCCCTACATTCCTTCTTTTAATATATTTCCAAAATGTTTTACTCCCATCTTTTCCACTTTCATTAATATCTTCCAATAATTTACTATTTAATTTCATTCTCTTTATATAATTATCTATTTTAGCTAACTTCTTTTTAATTAAATAGTTTTCCCATTTAATATTTATATTTATTACTTTCTTTGTTTTTAATAGCATGATAGCATGCTTTCCCCCTCTTTTTACACTTTTACTAACTCTCACTTTTCTATTACTTTCATTCTTCTAAATATTCTCCCCTAAAATCCTATTTGCCACTTTTTCTACTTCACCACACCAGTTTTTATATTCATCCCCAATAATCTCTTCCATAATTTCTTCTATTTTTATTTTATATTCTTCTTATTCTTATCATTCACTCTTCATCCACATCTTTTATTATGCTTTCTGCTTGTTGTTATTTTTCATCATATTACTAACCATTTCTATTATAAAAAAATATGATCACTATTACATATTCTCTTTTTATTAATAAACTCTTTAACTGTCCTGCACTTTATTTATTCCTTCTTTATCTACTAATACATAATCTATTGTGTAAAATATATTATTTTTAGACCATGTGTATTGCCCCTTATAAATATTTGATAAATTTCCAAGGCTCAAATTCACTCTCTGCCAAAAAAATTTCAAAAGCTGTCCATTCTTGTTATCCAAATCATCAATTTCTTAAATATTTCCATTAATATTCCCTATAACCATTATTCTCTTCCCCTTTTTTGAAGCTCTGTATATCCTTAACTAGGCATTTATATATGCTTCTGTTCCATTCCATTATAGTTTGACAATCTCTATGGGCCACCATCCATTCTTGTCTTCCTATTGACACTTAACAGTATTTAAATATTTTTTGACATAACTCCTATACCACCACCCTCTTCTACCCTGCTATACCAATTTTTTCAGTTTAGGTTCTTTTTCTAATCTCTTACTCCCTTGCATATTCAAATATCCTATATTAACAATTTCTTCCTTTTTTACTACCCTTTTATAAATTCTTTTGACTCTTTCTTCCCTATTACCTTTGTAATTAGTTTGTTTATCATTAGCTTTACAGATCCATTCCCTCTTTACATCTATATTTATATTTTTATCAGATACCCTTTATTTACTTTTTACATCCCATCTATCCTTAACCTTCTTCTTGATAATACGGTATATTGTAATTGATACAACAATGCAGTTTTAATTCTTTAGCTAATAATAAAAGTACTATTAAAGATTTTTGATATAATTTCAAGTGGAGAAAAATTGTTCACATTTTATTTAATGTTTACAGTACAGTATTTAAAAAAATGTCTCTAAGAGAAAGAAAGAATATGAAATATAAACGAAATTGGATTTTATAAAATTAATATTATCTGCAACAATATTTATAGGGTATGATCTGTTTTTGATTATGGAAATTAGTTATTAGCTTTTATAATTTAATAAATATGCAGAGAAATTAGAAATAAGATTATAACCAAGTAGTGACCACAAAGAATTGTAATATCAGTATTTCTTAAATTAATAGTTGATTTCTTTTTGAAGAAATTTGAATTATTGAAAATATAGCCTCACAATATTTTCTTGCTTAATATTGTGATTTTTTTGTTAAAATAATGCCCTGCTTAGATACTGGTAATACGCGATTTTCTTTTTTAAAAAATCAGTGATCCTAGCATGTTGTGTTAAGTTTAATATATATATATTGTTGCTGATATTTTTGGTCATTTAGAAATAAAATACATTTTTATTTTTATTACAAAAATATTTCAATTGATTTACAATGCATAAATTATTGTATATTTATAACATTCAATAAAAAAATAGATTATATATTTGATTTAAGGAATGATTGTCTCATCTAGGCATATTGACATCATGTTTAACATAATCAAAATATGTTATAAATTTGAATCCTTGGATAACTGAATACCGGTTTTTTCTTATTAACCAAATGAAATAAAAATGGGATAGTTTGTACAAGGTATTAATGTAAGTTTTTTTGAAAAAATAAAAATAAAACATGGTTACATAATTATTTCAAATCTTTCAGATTTTTGCAGTTAAAATACTTATTTTGAGAAGAAACTGATTATAAAATTACTTCATCCAAATCAAAGAATTGACATTTGGTTAAGAATAATATTGACTAGATTCTGAAAATTTATCTGTTTCTTCTTATGTATAATTTAAAGAAAAAACCTTCAATTTCACTGTTATATTCATTTTCCATTATCTTTTATTTGATTTTTTCATCACTGTTATTACAGCCCTTATTCTAAAAAAACATGTTGGTTTTTAGAATGAGCTTCATAATTATATTTTACTACTTCAGAGGCATTTAATCATGTTTTTCATTTATTTGAACTACAAGTGTACAAATCAAATCTTTCGAAGCAGGTTATGTTGCCACAAATATAGACCTGTGAACTTTAACTTTATTCAAACAATTTTCAACTTCACATTTATAAAATAAAATATGTCATGTTTTTCATATTTAATTGAAATGGAAATGCACAAAGTCTGATTTGCATTAATTAGTTTTCACATACTATTATTACTTATAAAAATTTTTTTTTAAAAAATAAATGTTGACCATTTTGAGCAATATAGTCATATTTAGTTATGGTATAGACAAATTTTTGTGGGGAGGGTGTGCTCTGACATAAAATGATTTTACAACCAATTATAAATAATTTTGATTCAAATTAAGAATGTTGATTTTCATTAAATTTATGCCAATAAAATAACATTTAAAAAGTAAATTTCATATGTAATTCCCAAAAATAAATATGTTATGAAGCCCAGACTACACTGTACCCATCTAAACATCTTTAGATATATGCTATCAATAAAAAAATATAAATAAATAAAAACATGTAAACAAATAAATAAATAAAAAGATTGACATTCATAACATTAAATTTTACAATTTCATTTCCAATGGTGGACATTTTTTCTTGCTAAATATAATATTATCCAATCTCAAACAAGAATGTTTTTAATAACATTTTCTTTATGATTTAAATAGCATTTTAGCACAGGTGTAACATTTTTCTTCGTGTTTTTTCCCACAAAAGTTTTATATCCACTGTATATTAGCATATTTTTAGTTAAATGTATTGTAATGCAGTGAGTGATAAATCTCCTCCCCCCCAAAAAAAAAAAATCATAAAATACTGTCATTAAATTAAAAATATATTACTGATTTAATAAGGAAAAATAAAAAATCATTTTTGGAAATTGCCACATGTTTCAAAAGAAGAAGTCATCCATTAAAGAAATTATAAAATAACATAAGTAGATTTATACCATTGTCAATTATGCCTCTGAAGCAGCTAAAGTTGTATATTTAAAGTAAGAAATATTTTTTTAGTTAAAATGAAAAAAAAACCCTTAAACCTATGGTGAAATGATGTGGCTCATAAGAACTGGTTGACAATCTTGTATTGCATCAGAAAGTCTTAAGCCTCTATGAAGAATTTAGCCAAAAATCTGAATCATATTGGTTGGAAAAAAGGGGATGCCTGTATTGTTTCTAAAACCATCAATGTCTTAAAATATTGAAATAATTGGTAAAGCAGCTGTATCTGCCAATAACAAAGCTGCTACTATATATTTTTGTTAGATTTTTAAAAAAATGATTGAAGAAAAGAATATCTAGAATAAATATTGCATCGTGATGAAACATAATTTCTAGTGATTGAACACATACAGAGTACTGTAAATATATATGTATATGTGCTTTTTCAATTTATTGTTAATTTATTATTTTTAAATTTTTAAATTTTATTTTATAATGTTAATCTATAAAGATATAACATACGCATAGAACATTTTTTTTATATACATACATAATCATTTTCAACCATTACCAATCCACTGCAGGATGGAGGTTTCCCAAATTCAGTCCATCTTCTCCAGTCTCTAACCTTTCTTTTCCACATCACCCCAATACCCTTCCTTACTTCATTCATTTCATGTGTAGTCTTTGTCTAGGACTTTTACAATCACTTCAAATCCAATTTGAGATCTCAACTATACATCTATTATCATTTCTTTTAGCAATACATCCAGTACAACTTCACTTCAATCTCTTAATTTTCTCTCACCCATGTATTTTGTCTTCAATCTTTTCTTGTGAGTAACATGCATCTCTCCATACATTGTTGAGTGGTCTAAAGTTTCTGTATTGCTCTTCTATTAAATGTCCAAGTCTCAGATCTATAAGTAAAAACTGGTAAAACACATTTATTAAAAAGCTTCCTTTCAAACACATAGACATATTCCCTTTTAATATTAAATTATTTCTATCAAAAGTACTCCAACCAAGTTTATATAATAAATTTCATCCATTATGCTTTCATCTGTAGTAATAATCTGACTAAAGTATTTGAAGTTGTGAATTTCTTTTAACTCATCATTATCAGTCTTTATTTTCTTCTTTTGAGAATATCCATTGAACATTACTTTAGTCTTTTTAACATTTACCTTTAATCCTACTTTTTTACTTTGATTTGATAATTCTTACAACACTGCTATAAATTTTTTTGGAGGTATGGAGTGACCCTGTTGTACACCATTCTCAATGTTAATCTTTCTCATATCATTATGTTATGTAATTGTCGAATTTTTATAAATATTCTTAGAATATGATAATATCCTGGGTCTATATAATAATCTCTAAATCCAAAGCACAATGGTAACTCATATTCATTGATATTTTCTATAATTTCTCTCAGTATTTGGATATGATCCACTGTATTAAAACCACTTTTAAATACAGATTGTTTTTTTTTTTTTTTTTGGTTAATTAAAATCCAGAGTTCACTGCAGAGGAGTTCTAATTATTTTGATAAAAAATTTGTATAAAACTGATAAAAATCTGATAGATCTATAATTTCTAATGTCTTCTGTATCACCCTTTTTAAATATTAATATTAATACTTCATTCTTTCAATTATCTGGTATATCTTTGTCATTTAGACATTTCATATAACTTTGCAAAAAAATGTTTGTTTCTTCACCTACAAGATATCTATTATAATTCCATCATTACCTGGAGCATTTTCTTTTCTTCATAAATTTAATTTTATGTCTCATTTTTTTATTTAATATCTTGGGCAATTCAGAAGATCTAGTTGTTATAAGAGGTGTTTTGGCTTGTTCTTTATTGCTATATGATGTCTTTATATCGTCTCTCTTTTTAGTAATATTTCCATCTTTTTTTTTTGTTATTGCAGAAATATGTTTCATACCAATATCAAAATGTTGTTTTATAATTTTGAGATTAATTAATATTTAATTAAGAAATATGAAATTTGGACTTAGAATTGCAGAAGAAAAGCTTTCCTTGCTAATTCACAATTATACTTTCTTATATCATTATCAATTCTTTTTCGCACCGCTTTAAAAAATTCGAGATATTCAATCCTTCTTAATGCATCATTTTTTATATATCTTCATACTCCTTTTTTTTTTCTTAAATTGTCTTGTCTCAGTAAAAATGTTACTGGTCCATTGCTGCTTTTTTGTATCAGTTATCTTTGTTGCAATATTTAAAAGTATATCAGATATCTTCGTAGTGATTTCATTCAAATCTGAACAATGTTCATCTAAGATTTGAAAACGATTAGAAATTTGCCCTGCTCGGTTCCTTTAAGGCCTCCAAGGGCAATCAAAGAATTTCCTTTCAGTTAACAGCAAAATCCTTTCTGCACATATATATATATATGTTGAAAACACTGTACTCTACACTTATAATACAATAAACAATACTTAATTTATTATATCATCTCCTCAGTAATATTCTATATACCTGAAAAATGTATTTACATTTTATGTAATTAATATTTAATTAAGAAATATGAAATTTGGACTTAGAATTGCAGAAGAAATGATGTTAACTATTCATTATTTTAATCATTTAATAATTGATTTCGTGACAGCTTAATCATTTTAATATATATTTCACATGACATTATTTATATATATAAAGTTTTATATTTATTTATTTTGATGCATCTGACAAATTAAAATCATCTTCTCTTTTTATTAAACTATAAGCCTAAACATATTTTACTTTTATCAGACTATAACATTGTGGCATACATAAATGCTTTATACATAGATACTCTCTTGAGTGTTACAATATCGTAACGCCAAATGATAATTGTAGAAGATTTTCTATCTATTAAATATTTTAAATAAAACTGGAAAAAGTGCTTAGTTTGATTTAATTTTGTTTGCACGAGAACAAAATTTTAGAACGGATTATCACGAAGTGCTCTTAATTTGTGGCGCTCACAGGAGAATAGACTGCAAGGAGTTCTTATCGATTTCTCTAATCCTTTATAAGTTACAGTTAGTTGTATATAACCTGTTTTACGTTTATTTATTACCGAAATGTCTAGCGTTGAGATCGAATTAGATTTTTTTTTTTAACTAAGCGTAATACCGCTTAACATATAGGTTGAATAAATAAGTAATTTTAAAAATGTTTTCGAATTAAATTAATTTAGTAAATTTGATCTTTTTAAAAAATGCTTGCACTTAATCCAAATATGAAATAATCTTACTGTGATTGGGAAAATAATTGATTATTCGAGAAAATAAAATGTTGCCAGAAAAGATTTTAAATGAATAGCGTAGTCATTTAAAATTCTTTGAATGTTTGTTTAGACAATCATATTTGCTTATTACATATAGATAATAGGTTAATTATATTATCCAGATGGTAAGCTTCAGAATGCAAATGCATAAAAAATATATTAAAATATAAACACTCTCACATGAAGATATATATATAAGAGCCAACAATAATTAGTTTTTAGGTCTTTTGCACTTTACCTTCCCATGTTATGTTGCTATGTCAACGTCAATAAGTCTTCCTGCCATATTGCTTCTAACTCCTCATTATTTAGTACTGATTCTGGTGAATATTACTTTTATTATATTTCGATAAAGAGGTAAAGATGGCTGACTGTGAATTAGTTAAAGTGTGTTTTACTGTTTCATCATCATTATTTCCAATAATTATCGATTGATTGCAGGAAAAGAACTCTCCAAGTTCAATCAATCTTCTCTGATCTCTAGCATGTCTTCTCTACATCATCCCTACATATAAATATTTATTTGCTGGAAGTGGTTTTATGTTTGACAAAATTTCAAATATACATATATATGGAAATCGTAACTATAGATCAATTACACTTTACATCTATACTATATTTGCAAATAATGAGAGAATATGCGGAATGGCTCCTAAAGTTATATTTTGATTAATCCCCATATTAATTTTATAGGATGATTGCTACATTTATTAAGTTATTTTGCTATCTATAACTTTTATTTATTAAAAGTGAAAATTATTAAGCGCTAAAGTTTTTGTAAATTGTTGGATAACTAATTTATTATAAATCTAATTTTTTTAATTATTAGTTGGAGGGGTACAGGCACTCAGTGTAAATAGATAGAAAAATTAGATCTCATATTAAAGGAATAAAGTACTAGAAACCAGCTTTATTGGCGGTAATTTGCCATAATTTCTCAAAATTTGATACACTTTTAGCCTAGATGTTGTATTTAGCACAAAAATCATAAGTTTTAATATCTAGTGTATTTAGCTAAAAAGAAAATAAGAAAAATTAAAAACAGAAAAAGTAAAAAAATAAAAAGAAAACAAAGATTCTTCAAGGGAACAAGGAAAGAATGAAATAGGAAGACAGACTGATTGTATATAAAATTTTAAAATAGTAAAGTTAGTTTAATAAAAATTAGATTTTACTTTTAATGAATTACAGTATTGAATTACTTTATTAAACGGCAATGTTTGGCATCATTACCACTATCATTTTCAACCATTGCAGAAACTAGGTCTTTACAAGTTTAGTCCAGTTTATTTGATTCATAGTTAACTCTTTTCTACATCACACCAACAAATTATCTTATAACATTCATCTATCTTACATATGGTATTTTCCTGAGTTTTTAACAATCTTTTCAGATCCAATTTAAGATTTTAATTATCTATCTATTATTTTCATTTCAAATGTATTTTAGCCTCTTAATTTTTTCAATGATGTTGATGGTACTTTTTTGTTCTCTCACCCAAGTGCTTCACTTTTATTCCTTTTTGGTATTCTCAGCAAACAACTTTCTCCACACTTTGTTGAATAGTTTGAAATTTCTTTATTGCTTTTCTGTTAAGTGTCCAAGTTCAGATCCATATATAAAAATTGGTAAAACATATATTTTAAAAACTTTTTAAAAACACATTGGTATATAAGTAAACTTCTTTTTAATATTACTCTTTTTTCTATTAAAATACTCTATCCAAGTATAATTCAATAATGAATTTCATCCATTATGTTTCCATCCACATTAATAATCTGACAAAAATATTTGTTGTTATCAACTTTTGTAATTTACATTATTCATCTTTATTTTTTCTTCTGAAAAAATCCAGTTATTTTAGTATTTATGCTTCTAGTTTTACTTTTTTACTTTCATCTCATAATCCATGCAACATTTACTGAAGTTTTGATGCATCATCTGCAAAATCCAAAAGATGTCAATTATAAACATATATTTTTATTTCCTTACATTTTTATTTTAAGGCAGAAAATACTTTTTGTTAAACTTTTGAACACATAAAATTACCCTCTCATACTTGCTTATCAATGTTAACCTTCTTAGTATCATCCCTTTTATCAATGTAAAAGGTTTCAGAAATATATAATATAATTATTGCTGTCCCATTTTAATAAATATTCTTCAGAATCTCATATCCTGGATTTATTATTTTGATTTAAAGTTTTAATCACTGTGAAACTGTTTACAGAACAAATGCCTTTTCATAATACAAATACAAACGTAATGTTATCTCATATTCATTATACTTTTAGGTCTGCTAGAAATAACTAGATGTGATCCACTGTGCTGATAACTTTATACCTTTTTGGGAATAAAGGCCATCATTTTATAATTATAAGTATCTAGAAAAATTATTTACCCACACATCCATCCAGTCTTTAAAAAACTCACCTTATGTAAGCAATTAAAAAGAAAGACCATAGTATTTCTTTGCTTTAATGTTATAGATAATAAAAAAACATCATATTGGGGAGCACACTACCTATATTTATTTACCATATAAATAATCACATTGCAATAACTGCAAAAAGAAGAAGTGGACAATAAGAAGTTGTCCTAATGAGTTTTTTCTAAGTTGCCAAAAAGGAATTAAATGATGTTTTTTTTTAATCAATAGCAAACACTTTTCTATAGCCATATGACTTACACACTTTTTTAAATTCATAAATAAGATGATGAAGATAATATCATGAACATGAAACAGCTATTTATGCTTGTTTTTCCTTTTTAGATTTTATTATAAAGTCTATACTTATTTATTTGGACGATAGCAATAATTAATTAACACATAATGTATGCTTAATTATTTGAGATATCAGGTCATATTCAGAAACTAAGCAAAATATTGAATGTAACAGTTTTATTCCATGATTGAATAGTCTTTTTAAATTACTTGGTTGAACTGAGATTCAGTCAAGAAAGTATAGCGGTGGTGTATAATCTATCATTATACAACTGTGCAAAAAATCCTTAAATTTACTTTAATCGTATTTCATTGAGATGCAAACTTTGATTTCGGTCCAGAAAAAGTATTATTAATTAGCAAAATTTCTCGAAAACTTTTTGTCTCATTCATCCTCTGTCTATTGTCATCATATTTAGGAATGAGTAGCCCATACTTGTTTCAGCCTCTAATTTTTGTCAATGACGTCAATGATATCCGTTATTCTCTTACTAAAAACTTGTTTTTTATTGATTTATTTATCACATTATATATCTCTTTCGATATTTTGCCATAATATCTACAATTTCTGAATTGCTTTTTTATTTAAAGTCCCAGTTCCAGATCTCTAAGTAAGCGTTGGTGAAATATACCTAATATTTATTTACATATGTTGTTTTTTTTTGTATAAAGGTGTATTTTTTAAAAAATATATATGCATTTACATTGGCATTATATTTATAATCATTATTTTTATCCTTATCAATTTTTCTGATTGTATAAAATTTCATTTGCTGTAATTAAGATTCTATTTCGTTTATTTATGCATTATTCCTCTTTCTTGCTCCTGCTACTAAATTCTTGTTAATAATAGAGGTTTAAATTTGATAGAAGCACGTGTTTAACTAAGACCTTCTGTTTCTAGAAGAAATTTTAAGTAAAACAATATCAGATCTACAATACATATGTGAGTTCGATGCTATTTTAATTAAAAGTAACTGCTTTTTTAAAGAAGAAAAGTCTTGCAATAGAAAATGTTTTTATGTTAATATTTCTAAATATATTATTGATATTTAGTTATCTTTATATATGATAAATAATGCAATAAGTTATAATGATAGTTAATAAAAAAATAATTAGTTCTTATGGTAGACGTTTATAATTTTAACCTTTTTAAGTTGAATTAATTTTCAGTCTACAGTTTACCATAAATATAACTTTTAGCTGCTACTTGAAAAAAGATTTACACAATTCTATATAATGTCACAGAAAATTATGAAAATAACTAAAAGTGAATTTGAAGAGGACAAAATGAAATTCGGGTTAGTAAATCGTGAAAATTTGTCAACAGTAAGATTATCGGAGAAACAAAAATAAACTAAATATTAGATAGGTAGGAAATGGAATAAGTCTACTTAAACATAATTCAAATTTCAAAACAGTCTTTGAAGAAATAAGTGCACTATATTTAAAAAAGCAGCAATAACATAATGCCCAATTAACTCCCAACTAATAACTGGGATAAAACTATTAGAGAAATGTTTTTTGAAAACGAGATTATATGCTTGAAAGAAGGGAATAGATTTGTTTTCATTTCAATTATCTTATATAAATAAAACAAATAGAAAAATGACGGTTTGATATTTTGAATCCGTATGGAGTTAAAATAATGAAAAATATATTTATTAGTACAGTATAAAGTTTATACTAGACAAAGCTACATGAAAATAAATTCACCGGCAGCTATATTATCCCTTCTCTCACCGCCATGTTCTTAAACATTAAACTGCATAAAGAAAATCATTCCCAAGGTTAATAATTGACTGTGGGAGTTTTTATTATTACAATGTAGGTAAAGTAATTGTTAAATGGCTACAAAATGAGTTTGGATTTGAATAATAAATAAGGAAAGAAAATATAACTAATGTCGATCATGCAAAGTACTGAAAATGCCTTCACATGAAAAGAGTAAATTAACAAATACCTACAATAAGGATGAATTATTATGATCATTAATGCACATCATTACTATCGCATTATTTATTACATATATATATAATCTCTCTTTTATCACTTTGAATTATGGGTACTAGTTTGCTATTTGCTACTTCAATAATATTTTTATACCATCTCAGTATTTATAATTATTTAATAACAACAATAAAGATAATAACAATAATTTAGCACTTTAAATTGTGTGATGCTAGAGCAGGAGTCTTCAATCTTTTTTGTTTACCAATCACATCGACATATTTTGGAAAGATTACAATATGCCTATCACCCACCTAACATAAAATTTGATAATATTATTACAGAAGATAATTTTATTCAAAAATACCATTGAGAAGTAACAGGAATAAGATTTACAGATCCAAAATGAAATTTAAAACAGAACTAATTCAAGAACAGAACTCATTATAATGTATATAGTGTGATAATTATAATATAATAATAAATAACTGCTTATTTATTTAATAACTAAGTGTAATAATGCTCAAAAATAAATGGGTTTGTAAGTAATCATTAAAACCGGTCAACACTTAGGCAATCATATACACTCACGAAAAATAAATGTTTAGTAGAAATCACTTTTAATGAGACCCCTGTGCTTAATATTTATTTAATTAAATAGTTTATATTTGTTTTTAGTTTTGTCAAAAAAAATCGAAAGTCTCCCATTTTCTATACATCCAAACTGTCTGTCTCTCCTTGGTCAAAAGTTTTCACAATACTGAATCCTGCTTCACAAATATGAAATTGGAAAGGCTATCAGAAGTGAAAATGTTTTATTTCATAAACATGCATACGGTTCTGAGAATAAATCTTCTAGAATCCTAATTTCAACTTCAGTTATGTTCACATTAAACGGGAATTCCATTCATGCATCCACTTGATGATATCTTAAAAACGGGTTTCCAAGTCAAGTTTGAGTGTATGAAGTGACTACTATATGTTTCCAAGTCATTAACTGTTATCAATACATAGAAATTACTTTTTTGCATTTAATAAGAGTTATAATTTTTTTTGGAGATATAAATTACCTTCACTTAATTTCATAAATATATCAGTTAAATAAAAAAATAATTTTTGTGAGTTTTAATTTCGGAACATATTGATTTCTTTGACAGAAAGATAATTGTATATATAAACAATGAGGATTGCCAATTCCTCAACAAGCTTTGTGTCAAATGCCTAGCCAGAGAAAGCATTTAAAACATCTCTGCCAGCCCCCCCCCCAAACCCCCAACCATAACCTCGCGCCCCGGCACTCCTCAGAGAGGTGCCAGGACAGATTCATAATTGTATATAATTCCAAGAAATGTAAAAGACAGTGCGTTCTGATCACAGCAGTACACTTCTATATGAAGAATTAATCAGATATGATTAATTGCATTTCTTACAAAACTGCTTGAATACTCGATCATTTTTTCCATTAAGATTTAAGCTTGTTAGTTGCGTTTATGACAACTGTTAAAGATAAATGTAAACTGGGGCTGGTTGTTTTTCAGCAAGATATTGCCTGTAAATAATGCAATGGACACATAATACTTTGTAAATTTCTTTCATCAAATGTGCTAAATACCTTTGATAACAGCCAACTTTTTGCTGGTACTTCCTCTATTGTGCAATGGTATGTTACGTTTTTCAAAATAGGATTGAATTGTAGTATAAATTGATATATCTTTTATATTAATAATAAAGTTACTGGCAAACAGCATTTCTATTTGCAGCAATTAAAAGACCATTATTATCAACACCTGTTAACTCATCTACTTGCAGAGAAAATAATTTTGTTTGAAATACAAAGAAATTGCTTCAACAGTCATTTTGAGATCCATCTTCTAATTGGGTTATCACTAATGGACAATTTTTTTAGAATACGGGATGAATACTGATGCATCATTGTTGATAAAAGTAATTCAAAATGATTTTAGTATCATTTCTTCAATAATTATGGCTCCCCCATTTTTAAGATAAGTTCTGATATCTGATAACTTGCTAAGAGTCCATCTTTGGTTTTTCTGGAAAACTTTTCAAATGTCGAGATTATGATATTAAAATTTTTAAATTTCCCATAAATATTTTTAAAATATTCTACCAATTTATCACTTTATCTTTATGTTTAGGGTGAACATGTTTTTGCCTTCAAAATGGTTTCATTGCTTGATTAGAAAATGATTTTTGAGATGATAAGCACATTGGCATTCTTTCTTTGCTGGCAATTCAATTATCCTATGTACCAAATATTAAATTGAATATAAACAGTACACTTTTTATTAGGTGACATAATGAAACCTTTGGTACACTCAGATAATACACACAATTTTAATATAAAATTATTTGCAAATAAACAGTCAACTGAACTGACAGAATTTTATGTACACATTATTGTGTCAGTATCTACTTGATTTTTATGTTTTATATTGTAATGGTCAGATTTGTACATTCATGTAACAAAATCCAGAGTCCATGCAAAATACACTAAAGCTGATCAAAATGAGATAGTGAGATCCTGAATCTGACCAAGCTTTAACTCATTTACCTGTATTCCATGATTTAACACCTTATGAATGACATTTCTGAGGTCACACTTGGTCTCAATTCCTCTAGTGACCTGGCTCTGAACAGGGAGAAATATGAGATTTAAAAACAGACGTTTAGTAAATTCTAGACAATTTCACCGACGTCATTCATTCAGACATCGTATTTAGTAATTTAAAGTTACTGTTCCATCTTCACACTTTGTTTGCCAGTATTTCAGATTTGCTCATATATAAGCATTTGAGTTGTAGGAATAAGTGGATTCATTTTATTCCTACATAAATACTATATCTTATATTGGAGAGAAAGTATTCATTTATTATTATTAACACTTGCAAAAGCATATGCACAATTAGCTTGAAAGGCTGATATTTGAATGTAATACTAACTACTTAAGTAAAGGATTAAAATGAACTACTGAGTATGCTAATTAACTTAACTAAAATAATACATATTCAATATATAAAATTTTTTAAAGAATTGGGATTGGATTGTGAGCAAACAGACATGAAGCAGGTTTATAATTTTACTAGGCTTATTAAAACAATAAATGGATCAAATAAAAACAAAATGACATTAATTATATAGTGTTAACTATATGAAATTAATGCATGCAGGTATTACATAGTGAATGAGACTAAATTAATGCAGTGGTCTCATCTTAATATATAAAATAGATATGTGCATATATTTGTGTGGTTAATAAAATCATGCCTATAATAGTTAATATGTCAAAAATGCCAATGTTACAAGCTAATAATCTAGACAAGATGATTACTATATACAGTGTTAAGATGGCTGCTATATATATATTGAAACGATAACTTTCCAAGCCCCTATCGTTTCACCATCAAACCTAATGACACTCTCATCTGTGCTAAGTTCGAACCTATTTAAATGTTAATAAATTTAAAATTAGTTCATGTCTGTCTAAACAGCATTATATATTTATGTGCGAACCAACGCTATAATTAGATAGGATTAGTAAAATTATAGCATACTAAAGTTATTTAATATTTCTAAAAATGTTTATTATGTTATTTAAGTTAAGAGTAAATTATTAATTTTGTTGTTTAATATTGTAATTTCGTATGTGGATATATAATCTGTGCTATATAGACGAAAGACATGATTTAAAATATGTAAAAGCCATTATTTAAAAATAATATTAAATGTCTTTAAAAATTGTTAAAAGATTTCTTGTTTTAAATATATTTCAGGGAAAAGTTTCTCGAAAATATATTTAAAAGCTATATCAAAATATGTTTGTAAATTATTTTAAATAAATATGTTAAAAATGTTTTCGTTTTAAAAAAAATGTTAAAAGGTTGTTTTTAATGTAAGTTAAAAATAAAAGCTGTTCAAGTAATTAAAAAGATTTCTGGTTGTAAACAAGTGTCATTAACGACCACACCTGGAATTCGTAAAAAGTAAAACTAGTTCAAAATTTACTAATTAAAACCTCCTTAGATAAGATTAAGTTATTTTAAAATCTAAATTGGACAATTGTTTGCAATGAAAAATCTTAATTATAATAATAGCTTATGGAATGTTTCTAACATAAGTTATCTAAGATCTGGATTATAAATTGAAAATTATTTAATTAAATTCCTGAGTTTAGTGAGTCTTGAGGCGAGGGATTCCGATAAGGAAAACATATAAATACTCTGTATTTTTAACATATAGAGAGCCATATTGTTAGTGAGAATTGCAGCCAGTCTTCACAATTGTTAATGTTTAACATGTCCGGCTAAAAGCGGGCATCTTGTTGCTGTTACTCCGCAGAAGAATGGGGTTTCTCTCGTCGAAATGCCTAAACCACCATCATGCCGCTAGCAGAGATCAGCCTAACAGAATGGGAAAGATGATGCCACCAGCCGCCCAGTAAAACTCACCAAACATACAGCCAAGAACTTGCAGTCCAGATAAATAATACCGGTACCGTTTTATTTTTCAAACCACAGAGCTCTGTGTAATTCTGTGAATTCTTTATGTAAATATATCTATATAAGTTAGCTAACTCTCTTTTTAAAATAATGATAAAGCTAAATGTAATCAAAACTTAGAATCCATTTAATATTTTAAATATGTCAATTGCTATCAAAATTTAATATGTTAAAGTTTAAATAATCTGACTTATTTATATTTTCCTTTCATTTAAAGTACATTATAAGCGTCTAATTTAAAGTTATATCACTGCGGTTGTGTCTATATTTCTTTGCTTATTTTATTTTAAATGCTTATTATATTTCATATTCCAATATTTTGAAACAGTGGGCACTTAATTTCATGTATTTTTTAAGAAGATATTATTTGAAAATCTTCGCGTAATTTGTTTATAGCATCAACTTTCTGCTCTGTTTCGAAATCCTATATTTTTTTTATTATTTAAATGATTTAATATGTGAAATGTGGCTCTTTTGAACAACCAGTTAAAAACTTAACCTTATAGTTTTATTTAGAATTAAATTTAGCCTTGATCATATTTATAAGTATATTTGACATTTAAATTCTTAAGTCCATAGAAATATACTTTCCCTTCTTAAATATTTATTATCTATAAGTAACTTAATAGATCGAACATGTCAAAGTACAGATGTAGTAATATTCCTTTTAGTAGCATAGAAATTTATTATCAGACTATGCAAGAGTTGGTCCCAATTTGATAGAGCTAATATGCTATTAACTCGTATTTCATAGTATGAAATATACTATTCTTTGCTTGGCAGATGTGATATTATTTTATAAAATTATTCTCATTTTGCTGCTATACGTAATATACATATCTCAAGATGGAGCCACGGCATTGCCAGCACATCTTCTCTTATAGGGTAGAGCAGTAGCAAAGCCTGATCCAAGGCCAGGTTAGCATGTAAGACCCCCGCCATTCCTGAACACAATGTTCCTTTTCACGCAGCATTGCGATCGGTTACAGGGTACCGGCGTTTGTCGCAAAAACCCTGAAGTTATTTCATCCATCCAAGAGCGACTTTTCCTATTATTGTTTACCTGTGCCATAGCGCATTGGTAAAATCTTATTTCAGCCAACTCTCCCACCGTAACATAACACTTTCAGCATTCTGAAATTTTCTCTCGAAAGCCATGTTCGATCGATCATTACTTGAGCTGGTTTATGCGCTCGTTATTAAATTATATTGTATATTTTAGTAAATGAATTCATGATCAAAGTTTAATATAATTATTTATATACCAGCCACAAATGTAATAGGATTTGGCTTATCGAGATTTATAGACATAACGTAGTGATTGACTATGTATTAAATGTCAACAATTCATAAGATGGGCATATGTTAAACCCCTCTATGAAATTTAATGATTACTTATGTAAAGTGATTTTGAATTGTATATAAAAACAGAATGTGTTCTCTTATCCACCCAATGTTTGTACATTCGATGCTCAAATGTGTAAAACTGATCAATTTCATGCCAATTGTAAATAAATATATAATTAATTTAATGTATTTCATTCTCTGTCTCGTTATTGATCTAATTCAATCCAATTCTAATTATTATTTATAGTCTATATATGTGAAAACTATGCATTAAGTTAAATTAGATTAGTGATATATTTTAGTCAATTAAGAACCTCTCTTTTAGTTATCAGAGTCTTATTGCTTCTCCATGACCTATGTCGGCCGTGTGGAAAGAGGTATACTACGTGTAATTTCAAGGTGGTCATTCGTAGCATCTTGAGTCTTGGAATCCTGGCTTACGAGTTGAAGTGTGGTCGGACTTGGGATGTCACAGTCCTAGTCTGGTCAGCTTCGGTCTCTTTTGCTTGGATTCTGAATTCTGTTACGCGAATGTACAAACTTGACTGTTACATAGTATTTTTTTTCACCAGGTTTGGACACCCATCGTGTGGCTATTTGATATTCCCTCACCCTGCAATACCCTGTAGAGCATTTAATATGTACATATAATGTTTTTTTTTTGCCTTCCATTTTAAATAATAATGAATAATATATATGTAGTATTTTTCCCCGGGTTTGTACGCCCAAAATCATGGGGTATGTAACTTATTTCCACCCCTGAGGAGATTGAGTAATTAGATAAATTTTTTTTGTTTAAAATTAATGATTTTGAATTAATTTTTTTTCGTTTTTCAAAATAATGTATATGTATAGATTTTTTTTCCTGAGTTTGAACGTCAATTAATTCCATACTCTGAATAGATTATTATTTTATTATATAAAAATTATTTATATAGATGCATAGTAGAATTTTTAAGGGGATTTATAATATATGTTGTGTAAACTTTCTTGCTCACTGTGACTGGCGCCCGAGGATGATTTGAATAAATGTCAAATCGTTCTCACATAAATTTTGTCATCAGGAGTAAAGAGAGAAAAGGGGGGGGGTCTATTATTTGTTTTATGAATTGGATTGAATGTGAAAGAGAAGAAAATAAAAGTAAGGTCAAATCAAATCTTAAAGGTTCGAAACGAGCACAGACGTGTAAATTAAATTATAACCATGAACCGTGGAAAATTTAAAAAAGAAAAACAGCTGCAAGAGGCCAAGGGTGAGTTGCATTTGATAATATTTTTGTTATATATATTAAATTTATTTCACTGTTAGTTAAATGTTGGGTGGGCATCAGGCGAATTTAAAGCGAGAAGTTAGGTGTATTAATAGAGTTAGGCATAGGTGCTGAGGTGAGTAGGAGACAGATCGTTTTCTTTGTGGAGTACAGCAATTAGCCGAGTTAGTAAAGTAAACAAAAACCAAGAAACTTTAGCAAAAACAAATTGAGCCATTAAAAAGAGAAAAAAATTTTGTTGTTAGTATATTAAAATGGATAATAGTATGGAAGAAGAAAGGAAAGTAGTGAGCGAAGGGGAAGAAGGGAAAACAGGAAAAGAAGGAATGTGCAGGGGTATTATATTAAGATCGGGAAAAGAAATTATGAAAGAGAATAGCAGCGCAGAGGGAGACACGGAAGGTGAGGCGAGTACGAGCCAGATTAGGGAAAAGGCATCAATACATCAAAGCATGGCCATGTCAGAAAAGTCAGATAACACGGTAACTGAACAGAGACCTATAGAAGAAATTAAGAAAGAATGCTGGAATATGAACTCAATGATGGAGTCACTATTAAAGCAAATTAGACAGGAGGCAGAAGAGAGGGATCATAGAAATAATCTAGAAATGGAACAATGTTTTGAAGCTTTGGGCAGGCGATGTGAGGAAGGAACAGCACAGATTAGAAAAGACTTAGAAGAAAAACTGTGTAAAATCCGGCAGGGATGCCAGCTAAAAAGTAAGAAGATTCCAGTAAAACTCGCAGAGAAGATAGAAAAAGCACAGGATGAAAATGGCAAAGAAATGCAGAATACTGTAGAGGATGAGATAGAAGAGTTAGTATCAGATCAGGGAGAAGAAGTAAAGTCTGATAGCACAATGCTAGAAGAAGAACATATTAAAATTGATATAATAGTAAAAGAAGAGCTAAAACCAGTGGAAAAGGAAGAGTTGAGGAAAACTGAGCTGCACAAAATGAGCAAGCCAGAGATTAATGAAGGGGATGATGAAAGTTGCCATTTCCTTTTGAAGAGGACCGAATTGGAAACATGGGATGGCAAGGACACGCTGGAGAATATAGTAGAGACTGAGAATAAAGAATCCAAATGTGTGGATATTGAGGCAATAGTAGAAGATAGAAAGCGGGAGCTCCAGCAGGACAGAGCAGAGTTGGATAGAGAGCTTTGGGAAATAGGTGGACTGTATGGGAAGTACGAATCGAAGAGTACCATAAAGAACAAGAAGAAAAGGAAAAGAAAGGATCCATACCCAAGTAGGAAGAAATCAAGGCTGGGATGGACAGAGAGAAGGCAGGAGACAGCCGCAGAGGTTCACCAGGGGAAGAACAAAGGGAGAGAGAAAGAATGGGTTCAAATCCTACTATTTGGGAATAACAGATCTGGAAAGCACCCAAAGTATTTCTCTAGCTATGAAGGAGTAGACCTAAATAGAAGATCAGATAAGGAAGTTCTATATAGTAGAAGCAAGTTTGTACAGGGTTTAGAAATGCACCCAGCACAACCGACTCTGAGATGGGAAGATGAGTATGAGGGATATGGATGGACATCAGATGAAGAGGATGACATTATATTTGGGTGCTGTTTTATGTCAGATAAAGAAGAGTTACTTAATGTACCACCATATCCTATTTAGATAAAAATATGTATATATTTGTTACGATCTGCCTTTCCTTATCATTATATAGTTTATAAATTATCCTTATTATATATATATAAAATTAATATCCCAATGCATATTAATTGATGTATATCCAGTAGGATATAAAAGTTTGTTTAATGTAAATATTTGACAATATTCTATTTTGTGTGGCTTGCTTTTAAACTTTTAATTTAGTCGTATTTTTTTTGTAATAATTGATTGTCTAATATGTATGAAGTTCCTCGGTATAGAATGTAGCAGGCAATTGGGTTTATATGTTTTTCATCTCTATGTGGTAGCTTAATTGTTTTAATATTATTAGTAAAAAAAAAAAAAGCTTATCAAATTATTTAATAGCCAACTGTAAGTATATTCCTTTTTTTTTTGTTATTTTTTTTATCCCAAGTATTCGGATATGAAACAATAACTTTCCAAGCCCCTATCGTTTCACCATCAAACCTAATGACACTCTCATCTGTGCTAAGTTCGAACCTATTTAAATGTTAATAAATTTAAAATTAGTTCATGTCTGTCTAAACAGCATTATATATTTATGTGCGAACCAATGCTATAATTAGATAGGATTAGTAAAATTATAGCTTACTAAAGTTATTTAATATTTCTAAAAATGTTTATTATGTTATTTAAGTTAAGAGTAAATTATTAATTTTGTTGTTTAATATTGTAATTTCATATGTGGATATATAATCTGTGCTATATAGAAGAAAGACATGATTTAAAATATGTAAAAGCCATTATCTAAAAATAATATTAAATGTCTTTAAAAATTGTTAAAAGATTTCTTGTTTTAAATATATTTCAGGGAAAAGTTTCTCGAAAATATATTTAAAAGCTATATCAAAATATGTTTGTAAATTATTTTAAATAAATATGTTAAAAATGTTTTCGTTTTAAAAAAAATGTTAAAAGGTTGTTTTTAATGTAAGTTAAAAATAAAAGCTGGTCAAGTAATTAAAAAGATTTCTGGTTGTAAACAAGTGTCATTAACGACCACACCTGGAATTCGTAAAAAGTAAAACTAGTTCAAAATTTACTAATTAAAACCTCCTTAGATAAGATTAAGTTATTTTAAAATCTAAATTGGACAATTGTTTGCAACGAAAAATCTTAATTATAATAATAGCTTATGGAATGTTTCTAACATAAGTTATCTAAGATCTGGATTATAAATTGAAAATTATTTAATTAAATTCCTGAGTTTAGTGAGTCTTGAGGCGAGGGATTCCGATAAGGAAAACATATAAATACTCTGTATTTTTAACATATAGAGAGCCATATTGTTAGTGAGAATTGCAGCCAGTCTTCACAATTGTTAATGTTTAACATGTCCGACTAAAAGCGGGCATCTTGTTGCTGTTACTCCGCAGGAGAACGGGGTTTCTCTCGTCGAAATGCCTAAACCACCATCATGCCGCTAGCAGAGATCAGCCTAACAGAATGGGAAAGATGATGCCACCAGCCGCCCAGTAAAACTCACCAAACATACAGCCAAGAACTTGCAGTCCAGATAAATAATACCGGTGCCGTTTTATTTTTCAAACCGCAGAGCTCTGTGTAATTCTGTGAATTCTTTATGTAAATATATCTATATAAGTTAGCTAACTCTCTTTTTAAAATAATGATAAAGCTAAATGTAATCAAAACTTAGAATCCATTTAATATTTTAAATATGTCAATTGCTATCAAAATTTAATATGTTAAAGTTTAAATAATCTGACTTATTTATATTTTCCTTTCATTTAAAGTACATTATAAGCGTCTAATTTAAAGTTATATCACTGCAGTTGTGTCTATATTTCTTTGCTTATTTTATTTTAAATGCTTATTATATTTCATATTCCAATATTTCGAAACAGTGGGCACTTAATTTCATGTATTTTTTAAGAAGATATTATTTGAAAATCTTTGTGTAATTTGTTTATAGCATCAACTTTCTGCACTGTTTCGAAATCCTATATTTTTTTTATTATTTAAATGATTTAATATGTGAAATGTGGTTCTTTTGATCAACCAGTTAAAAACTTAACCTTATAGTTTTATTTAGAATTAAATTTAGCCTTGATCATATTTATAAGTATATTTGACATTTAAATTCTTAAGTCCATAGAAATATACTTTCCCTTCTTAAATATTTATTATCTATAAGTAACTTAATAGATCGAACATGTCAAAGTACAGATGTAGTAATATTCCTTTTAGTAGCATAGACATTTATTATCAGGCTACGCAAGAGTTGGTCCCAATTTGATAGAGCTAATATGCTATTAACTCATATTTCATAGTATGAAATATACTATTCTTTGCTTGGCGGATGTGATATTATTTTATAAAATTATTCTCATTTTGCTGCTATACGTAATATACGTATCTCAAGATGGAGCCACGGCATTGCCAGCACATCTTCTCTTATAGGGTAGAGCAGTAGCAAAGCCTGAGCCAAGGCCAGGTTAGCATGTAAGACCCCCGCCATTCCTGAACACAATGTTCCTTTTCACGCAGCATTGCGATCGGTTACAGGGTACGATCGGTTACAGGGTATCGGCGTTTGTCACAAGAACCCTGAAGTTATTTCATCCATCCGCAGAGTGACTTTTCCTATTATTGTTTACCTGTGCCATAGCGCATTGGTAAAATCTTATTTCAGCCAACTCTCCCACCGTAACATAACGCTTTCAGCATTCTGAAATTTTCTCTCGAAAGGCATGTTCGATCGATCATTACTTGAGCTGGTTTATGCGCTCGTTATTAAATTATATTGTATATTTTAGTAAATGAATTCATGATCAAAGTTTAATATAATTATTTATATACCAGCCACAAATGTAATAGGATTTGGCTTATCGAGATTTATAGACATAACGTAGTGATTGACTATGTATTAAATGTCAACAATTCATAAGATGGGCATATGTTAAACCCCTCTATGAAATTTAATGATTACTTATGTAAAGTGATTTTGAATTGTATATAAAAACAGAATGTGTTCTCTTATCCACCCAATGTTTGTACATTCGATGCTGAAATGTGTAAAACTGATCAATTTCATGCCAATTGTAAATAAATATATAATTAATTTAATGTATTTCGTTCTCTGTCTCGTTATTGATCTAATTCAATCCAATTCTAATTATTATTTATAGTCTATATATGTGAAAACTATGCATTAAGTTAAATTAGATTAGTGATATATTTTAGTCAATTAAGAACCTCTCTTTTAGTTATCAGAGTCTTATTGCTTCTCCATGACCTATGTCGGCCGTGTGGAAAGAGGTATACTATGTGTAATTTCAAGGTGGTCATTCATAGGGTCTTGAGTCTTGGAATCCTGACTTATGAGTTGAAGTGTGGTCAGACTTGGGATGTCACAGTCCTAGTCTGGTAAGCTTCGGTCTCTTTTGCTTGGATTCTGAATTCTGTTACGTGAATGTACACACTTGACTGTTACAATATATATATATATATATTTATATATTAATGATGTGAGCAAATAGTAGGCTCAAGATATTGCAGATTCAACCTGGTAACCAAAGATTAGAGTTTCATACTAATGCTGAATAGTTAATTAATAAGGAGGAAAGAACTAGTTATTTTTAGATTGTCATATATAATAATTAATAAAGCAAGTCATATATAACATGACATTGGTACGCTCTCTATGTGCATTGTCATATATATGCTAACGTGCTAAATAAATTATTGATAAATGAAATTGCATGTGAATGGGTAATTATTCACATGTTTTCACATCAAATGCATGGTACCTAGGACTGAATGGCTTGCTACTATTAATGAACATATTTAGTTCTGGGAACTTGGACAGGCTTTATAAACATGGTTTGGAGTCTCATGTTCCAGTTCTAAGAAAGATAGTCATACCTGACTAAAGATTATGGAAGTGGACTCCATTACAAACCCATAAAACATGCAGCAAGACATTATGTATGAATGTACTTAGTAAAAGCACATTCACAATGCATAGAGAATATGTATATTTAAAATTAACTATGCCTAAACAGATAGCTTCTATCTGTTAAACTAACACAACTCGGTTTTTAAGCATTACAATTATGCTAACTAAAAGGGATAAAACTAAAAGTTAAAATACTGAATCTGACAATATAATCATAATTAAGGAGGAAAAAATATATTTGTCAGGCTTTAATAACATTAACAAATATAACTTTAATATCATCTTTAGCTTGCATATTACTTCTAACTAACAAATATAAATAAAATCATAAATTTCTAATAACTCTGACTAGGCAAACCATAATAAAATATAATGTAAATATAATCAATGTAATAACAAGCACCTAGCAATCTGTTACTATCGAATGTAATAGGATTTTAAAACAGCACTCAAGTATGCTAAGTAGCATTATTTAAAATTTAAAATAAAAATTTCAATAATTATCCCTCGGTCAACGTTCACTAAAATTACAGTGTTCACTATATTGTAATACTTGGAATATTATAACATAAATATATTAAATTGAGATAAAATAATTAGGACAACAAATATAGGTATAACCACAATATTAAAAAAATTTAAATAATAACTGGTTACAGCTATCCTATTTCAGAGAAACAAAATTTATATTTAAGAGATGAATTTAGGCAAGATTTATACAGGTTTAATTTTATAAATGATTTTATTATAGGTAGAATTTTAAGTTAAGAGTAAATCTTCAATTTACATTATATGAGCTTGCTTAATATTAAAGTTTACAGACTTAAAGATGAATTAAGAGCTTTGCAGTTTTTGGAAAAAAATATTACCAATCTTCTTTATTGCAGCTGGTACCTCAGGCACATCAGATGGTAGATGTAGTGCCACTCTTCTCTGGATAGGCAGTGTGGTTTAAACTGTCTTCTTTTTATGGTAGGCTACTTGTGGGAAGTTTTCCATCTCTGTGATGGTGTATACATGCCATTGTGGAATGTAGATGAGGTTCAAGATCATCATCTTCTTACAGGAAAATGGCAAATCTATGGCCTTCTACTACACCATTTCAAAATAAAAATAGATGGGATTCTGACAGCAATGCTTGTTAAAATTTACAGAGTAAGAAAAAGAGTATAAAATTATAGGTATATGATTTTTAAATCCTACAATATTTTGTCAACAAACTATATTTTCAGCTGGTAACCATTAGCACCTATTTGCCATCTTATATTTTAATTTATAATATTGATTAAACCTTTGTTTAAATTTTACAGCTGATATTTTTATTTATCTTGGGCATCTTGATTCTCCAAAGACGTGATATTAGTTCAGCTCAGTGAATTTTGTTTACTATAAAGTACATTTTGGGAAAATATTATTACAAAAATAAGATTTAAAACTTTGCTTACACACTATATTGATGCAGGTGTGTGGTGGTGTGATTTTTGTTTATAACTATTTTAATTTAAAGTTAAGAATTATTAGAAACTTTTAAATAATATTTGTTATATATTAATTATGATGATATGTGGACTTCGTACATATACATGTGATTTTTTTATATAAAATAAATTGGTTCATTTAACAAAATAAAATCTATAATTTAAAAGATTTGATTTTAAATAAAATATGCTTGCTATAATAATATATTAACCTATAATAGTACAGTCATTTATTTACACATATGTGTGATGATACATATATATGTGTTGACACTTATATACATGTATTCATAAAAGGTTAAAATCTGGCATGGATGGAGCTATGGGGGGAAAAATAGGTGAAATATATATGAGGTCAGTATATACCATTTCATATTCCCAAAATTACAATAAAATAAATATTCAAATATCAGCCTTTCAAGCCAATTGTGCATATGCTTTTGTGGAGTGTTAATAATACAATTGTAAACATACGCTATATAAAATAAAATAAATAGAAAAAAATGAATTTACCTATAGTTAATGTAAATTTCCATACAGTCATGAATTTAATTAATATGGATTAAGAAAATGTTTCAATTCTATCTTGCCTGGCTATTTTCTACTTTTAAAGGTCACTGTACTGCAATTAATCCCACCACCATGATTATTATATAAGACTAAAAACAACAAATGAATAATATATAAATGTAAGTAAAAAAAATACAAAAAGTTTAGTGTTCTCATTGAACATATGTTATCAATAGGGGAAAGGATAGATCCATGAATAATCTTAGATCATTCTGTTTAAATTGGATTTGGGGATTTGTTTACAGATGATTTCTTATTATTGGCTTTATCATGCTCCATGAAGGTCCCTCTGTAACCTTCATAGTCCTGTTCAATCCTATATGGTTCTTTCTAGAATGGAAAGTATTTGCTATAGTCATAGATGCATCTATTCCTTGGTTTCTGGGTTCAAATCCCTAACTGATTTCCCATTCAGAAGGCACACAAGTCCTTTCATTTTTTCTCTTTCTTTTACTCTCTCCTTCAAAGATTATTTGCTCCCAATGAGCCCGATTCTCTATTGTCACTCTTGTACCTGACTTTCTCCATTTGTTTCTATCCACAATTCTTTTTCTGCCTAAGGTGTACTGCCTGCACTGCTTTTGTTTGGACCTGCCTTTTAATATTTCCTCCACATCTGACTCATCTCTTATTCAAAGTATTCAGACCTTCTCTACCTTAGACCTCCAAAATATCCTGTTCCTTCATACCTTCTGTCCAAATATTTTGCTCATTTTTACTTCATTCCTCTATCTTTCCTTTTCAAACTATCCTTCTCATCTTGATCTTACCTTCACACTACTCTGTTCAGTCCTATCCTTTATTCTAAAAGATTAGGCTCATACCTGTTTTCCACTTCTAAAACACTTCATGACCCTATCAGGAGATCGACCATAGGGTTTAGATCTTACCTGTTCCCTGGTAATTCAGTGGAATATTAACCTGGGTTTGAGACTAAGAGGGCTTTCAGATTTACCAACTTCTTCTGTGATGCCCACCTGACTCAAGTCTGGTTTTGGCATCCCCTAAGGAGAGTGATTATGAGTGATGAGCACTCGAAACCTCGAAGATTCCAGCTTGGGCATCTTCTTTGGAGGTCTATGTTTTCCATGTGCACACCAAATGCCAAAATCCCCTCTTCTTGAACCCAGGAAGTGTCCAGACACTTATTTGATCTACAAATCATAGGTATATCTCTGGTTCCATCCATAGAGTTCTTAATATCATCTATCATACTGATCTCCAAACAGAGATCCAATTGACCTGATCTATCAGATGAGTATATTATCATTAGTTCCACAGAACATATGGTTTCCTAAGGGGTGCTCACTCCCTTTTTTGCTTTATTTCCCCTACTCTTCCCTTTATGTACTGGATGTCGCTCCTCATCTCAGTCCATTTCTGGGTTGTGATGTTATTGTCATGAATGAGATTTTCCTTTATTTCATATAAGGTTTCTATTATTTCCTCCTGCACTTCTTGTAGGTCCCATATAGCATTCTCATGTTTTTTGTTTCTGATGCTGTTCTGCCCTGGTCTCAGTCAATTTTCCCCACTAAGTTCATTTTGATTTGAGATATTGTGCCCTGTATGAATGTGTCCTGTCTTTCTGCTTTATCCCAGGTAGTTATGAACTCTCCCTTTAGTTTCTATATAGCTTCTCTGGTGTCTTTCTGACAATTTCCTAGGAACCCCATGAATTTAATGTGTATTTCATCATATTTTTCCTAGATAAATATTCTCAATTCTTCTAGTCCTCTCTGCAATCTCTCCTCCACCTGTCTATCCTTCTTTTCCCTCTGCTGATGTTTTTTCTTATTTTCAAGTAATTTTGTTATATTATAGCTTTTATCTTATGGTCTGAAGCTTCCATCCTTTCCTTTATTTTTCTATTGCTTTCTTCTGTTCTTTTCTCCATCTTTCTATTGCTTTCTTTCAACTCTGTCATATTGTTTTTCTGAGCTTTTCCAAATTTCTGCCATCCCTTGAATTGTCTTGCACATAATTTCCTTTAGGGTCATGGTCTTGCCCATGGTATCTTAACTAACTCATTTTTTGGGTTCCTCTTCTAAGGTTACCTCAATCGATCCTTTGAAATATGAGGAACTCCCCATGCACTATCCCTCTGCATACTGATTAGTACTCACTTCCCCTTCTGTTTTCCCCTCTGTACTACTGTCTTTAACAATTTCTCTCCCAGAACTGAGCATTATTTCTTTGGATTTCACATCTGGCTTCTTTTTTCTAATTACTCTTAAGTGGTTCTCTGCAGGTTATGGGACTTTCCTTGAACATTTCCTTTCCTAAATTTTCACTTACTTCCTATTCTATTTCTTCCTCCTTGTCTATTTCTTCTACTATGTCTTCCTCCATATTATCCATTTATAGTGCTGTCTCACTTTTTGTATTATGTTACTTTGCTAACTAAGATTATTTAGAATTTATTGTTTCTATATATGCTTATTGTCATTTCTTTTTTTGAAAATGTCTTTCTCATGATTTCCCTCTCTAGCCTGCCACATTTTTATTAGACTGTACTATCCTTCTAGTTCCCCTTTCCCTCTAACTAGTACCACACATACAGTATATTTAATTTAAAACAAAATTTAACACTAATTAATAATAATAATAATAATAATATATGAGATAAATATTACCCACCATGCTTCTTCATTTCTTCTTTCTCATTTCAATCTGCACTATGCCTAAAAACAAAAACTTATAGATTCATGATTGAATTTATTTCTGTGCAAGGTTTAATTTTATACTTTGATTACATATATAAAGGTGGACCCATTACAATATATATATATATATATATTGTACCCTTACTTCTCGATGTATAATATAATTTGAAATACGACTAGCTCAATTAAATTATAATGCTTAATTAAAATTTGCATATCTATCTTTAATTTACTTTTATACTATCATATTCTAAATTAAATTTATTATCCATTATTAAAATCAATATAGTTCTATCGTATGTACTAATTAAATAAGTATTTATCAAAATCATGAGACTGTGAAGTAAAGTTACAAAGTAATAAGTAGATTTACATTGAGTCAATATCTCCTAAGACATTGTCTCAATGGCATAAGAATACTATTACCTCCTTACTATCCTCTTACTACATCTACAGCATTCTTATGGCTTTTAAATAAAATAAATTATCTTTAATAATAATAAAATAAATCTCAACTTTTAATTTTTTATATAATTAAATAATCTCAGGCTCTTCTAATTATCTTAAAGTAATAATAATCCATGTAAATAAGTATGATAAGGGATTTTATATCAAACCTAAATACATCTAACTTATTTTAATAATAATATACAATACTAGTCTTAGAGTATAACTTAATTTTATCTATTTCTGTTATATCATCAATTATTAAATAAATAATCATATGTGTATCTTTTATTTTCATATAGTATCTTAATTTTGGAATAGATCAAAATCTTATAATTCAATAATCTGTGGCAATAAATAATATTGTAATCTTATAATGTGCATTCTAATTACCCTATGACCATAATAATATTATATGTTAATATCAATCAATTCTTACAAAATGATATCAAGAAAATATTGTGTTTATTTCTAAATAATAATAATAAAATTCATACTGTGCAAATATTATGTTTATTCAAATTATCTGCTGTCAAATGCTGTGGTGTAAAATAATGAACTCAACACACTTTTAAAACAAATTAAACAAATTTATTTACATTAACTTTAACCATGAATTTATTTACAATATTTACAGTTCAAAATTATGAAAACAAAGAAAAATAAAAATAAGAAAATAATAATACAATATGTTTACACCGTTATTACTTCATACTCCAAATAAGTAATTATACATCCTTTTAAAATTCTGTACTAGTAACACTGAAGTATGCTTTTAAAACTTAGACTTTAAATAAATATCAGTGAACTTCAATTATCACACAGAAAAATTTATGTAAACAATATTTATGTAGCATATGTAAATAATTAAACTTTACTAATTAAATTGCTACATCTCTTTAGTATTACTGTTATTCATTTCATCATGTACTAGTATGTGTTTACTTTACTATCAGCATTACTTTAATAGCATAATATAGAAACTAATGTATCCTTGTAATGTAATAACAATAATTGATTATAATTTATATTTCATTTAATGCAATTCATGCTACATGTTTTATCAAATATGCATTACATATATGTACTGTTAAATAATAATATTTCAATTATTCATTAATTTCAAATTCATAAAGTATTACATTAGATAAATTCTATGATTCTTTTCTATGTAAAATTATTACTTTACTCCATGTGTTATACTACTCCTTTTAAATAACTTTCTTTTTACAAAATATCCTCTAAAACTTATTTAAACTTTCCGGAAAAACAATCATCAACTTTAAATAAATACTAACTATCCAAAACTATTTATACTTCATCATCTATATTCGGTAAATCTTCAATTCAAATATAAACTTCTACATAAAACTTAACTTAATTTATCCAATAAAATAAAATAAAATATAAACTTTTAAATCTCTTCCTAACTTGCAATAAAAAATAATTACTTATGAATAATAAATATAATTCTAATACTATAACATAAACAAAATATTAAAATTTATTTACGAAAGAATCATATAATTATTTCTAAGCTTCTTATGTAATGTTGCATCGTATTTATATCATAAATTCAAATTATGCATATTTAAACAAAACTGTCACTGCCAATATAATGTGTGTGTATTTTTTTAAAAATATTTATACATTCATTCAATAACATAACATTTGGATGATCTAAAGAAAACATATCAAATACATCAAATTATTATTATTATACAATTTTTTACCATAAATAACGATCTAATGTACAGTCCATCTTCCAATATTCTTCGGAACTACAGCTTCATAAAATAAATCACATTTACACACACAATCATTCTTTAACATATTACGTGTTATATTAATTATAAAATAAACTTATATAATTAATTATTATATTATTTTTAGTTATTATTTTAAGAAATGTACCTATCTTATTTTTAATAAATTAATAATATTTAATTTTTATGTTAGATAAATAAAACAGAATTCATATTACGTAACTCCAGCGATGACTTCTTTTCACCATAATAGTTCTTTAATCCTAGGTACACATTCACTAAAACACCATTTCCGTTTTCCGGTCTATCACGTGTTCTTTAAAAGTTTATGAAAATGAAAAACGTTCTTTTAAAACAAAATAAAAGTTAATCAATTCCTCCATAAAAATATAATAAAATTTAAATAGTTTATCTGATCCGGATTCAGTTCTTGAAAAATATTATTTAAAGTTATTATCTTATATTAGTCTATAGTTTATGAAAATTTATCATTTAATTATTTTAATTGACTTGGACGTCCATGTATGCTTTACTTGCGCATTCCTTAACAAAATATCTAGGTAAGATTAATTTTCTTCATTTTAAAACGACCAGCGTTTAAATTATTTCAATATAATAATTTTTATTATATTAAGATTTTTAGCTAAATATATTTTCAATCTATTTGCCTTTTTAAAATTGTCCACATTCAGTCTTTTAAACATAAGACTTAACAAGGCAAGCATTTATAAAACTACTTTTATTTCTAATATCTTTACTTAAGATATATATTTAAATTTGTAACTTGCAAAAATACTTTCTTCATAAAGAAGTATTTTATTCTTTAAAATATCTATTTTCTAATAGCCAATAGCAATTAACTTTTAAAATTATATATTGTCCATAATACTACTTTTCTCCATCTCGTAACTTTCCGAACTAATCCAGCGTTTGTCATATTTCTAGTATAAAGTTTCCGATATATTTTCACTATATATGATGTTCCCATGACCATTTGCATGTAAATTGAGCTTCAATATAGAGACGATTGATAGGGAAAATTAAATTAACACTGCATGTCTATCATTTAAAACTTTTATAAATTATTTACAATGACACTCTTATAATTTTAAAAAATGATTTTAGAGCGTCTATAAATTTACGTAGCTATTTTTTAATAACACAATTAACTTGAAAATTCAATCACGAAGTCCTCTCCTAACAATTGAACTAAGCTTTTATACCGGAAGAAACTTCCCATTTGATTGGTACATTTAAACAATCAACTTGCTGGCTTATATACATATTTACCAACAACACAAAATTTTAAAATAAATAATGACTTATTTAATATTTAATATTTATTACATTATTAAATTTTTAAAATAATCTTTATCATTTATTTAAATCCACTAAACATTCTTTTAAAATATTCTTACTTACTTAATTTTAATTTTAACTTTTATAAAATTATTTAAAATAAACTAAGTCTTCTTTATACGTTATATTTTTAAAGCAATACTTTAAAAATCAGATTTAATATTCTACATTGATTTATCTTTATTTTTATCTCGTGATAGCTCACGTATTATTTATAAATTTTATAACATGATTTTTAAAATAGTTATGCAACTTTATTAGATAACTTCCAAGCATGTGTGTGCGTATCTAACTAACATCTGTTTTTTTTTACAATAAAAGAAACGCTTCTCATAATCTAAAAATAACTAACAATTGCATTTTTTAAAATAAATATTTTTTAAAATAAATAAGATAATATAACAGATTTTAAATTAATAATTCGATATTATTAAAATCAAATATTAATCTTCTATTTAAGTATTTATAATAATTAAAAAATATTTATATTCTTTTATAACATTATTTTATCAATAATAAATATAAGCATTTAATTTTAACTTGTCTTTTAAACACTTTTAGTTTTAAATACCTACTTATTAAATATATTAATGCAGTATTAACTATGGCCAGTTTTTCCAACCATATATTATAATAATCATCATTAAAATGTCTCTCTCAATTTCAGCACAATTTCACATATCAAATCCTCATAGATTGCTTTAATTAAACCTTTTGAAATATTACCATAAGCAAAATTAACATCACATATTCACATATATCTTAAATTTAAATTTTTTTAACAGATTAGCACAAAAATTAGATGATGACCCATACAAAAGGGCACAATATATATATATATATTGTAACGGAATATATGCCGTTACATTATTTTAAAATGAAAATAAAAAGATCGTAAATAAAATTTGATTTATTAAAAAGAAAAAAAAAACTTAAAAAACTGAAAATTAAAAGTTGTTTAATATATATAGATCGCATGATGGACAACTTTAAAACTATTTTAAAAAATAAAAATATTTGAATGTATTTTTTTTTTTGTTGTAAAAAAAAGTAAGAATATAATAAAGATTGATTTGTTAAAAATAGAAATAATGTTGATTTCTATAATCTTAGAAAATGGAAATGATTGTCTTATTAATTAAATGATTGTTCAAAAGCAAACTAGCCCAAGAGGCATTTAAAATAAATTAAAGGGTCAGATAAGAGAGTACAAAGAAATTAAATGACCAATGCAAACACCAGAAATGTCAGCACGGACCGTAATTGAAACACCAGAGGATTAGTGACGTCTTGCCGGTTGAATCCAAAGATTGGATGATAAGAGACTAATAAAAATATAAAAGCCAAATTATTATTATAATTGTTATCTTAGAGCTTTTTTCAACTTGGTTGGGGAGACGAGCGATAAAGATGGCGCCCTGTAGTGCAGTTTACGTAAGTCTCCTCCCCCAATCGTTAATTGGCGTCCCAAGTGTGGCCTTACCTCAGAGATTGACCCTGAGAAGGGAAATTGATGCTGAAATTTCCTATCTTGAATAAACACGAGTGCCCTGAGAAGGTTAAAAATAAATGAAGCCCGTAATATTTTTTCTGAAATCAGAATATATTGTTTGTATTATATAAAGTTATGAATTTTGTGTAAAAAGTGCTGCCAGTAAGAAAAATTGCGCACATGTAGAGATAAATTCGAGGAATAAAAACTAATAAATAAAACGTAATAATAATTATAAATCATAATTTTTTTTTAAAAAGTCTTGTTAAACTAAAATCTAATAGTTCAACTTGCCTAAGAAATGGTAAAAGATAGGAGAAATGAAACTTGGAAGGGAGGGGGCAGAAATTTAGCTGGTAGTAAGGAATCATCAGTCAACTTTTTTTTTTATCATTATATTTGTAATTACTGTTTTGTCTTTTAAAAAAAGGGAAAAAGTTTTGTCCTTTTGAAATTTCATATATAACAAATTTGTATAACGTAATTACTAACACTAAGTAAAGTCTTTTTTTTTTTTTTTTAATGTTTTTTGTTTTTTGAGGAAGTTTACTGATATGTAACGATATATAAATATGTCGTTACATTAATTTAAAATAAAAACTTAAAAGTTCGCAAATAAAAGGAAAAAACTAAACGCTAAAATTAAAACATTGTTAAACGTGTATACATTCGCACAGATGTTAAACTTTAAAAATATTTTTTTTCATAAACAAAAAAAAAAAAGTATTTGAACGTATTTTTTTTAATAAAAAAAATACAAGATTGAAATATAAAAATATTTTAATAAAAAAAATAACGTAAGTTAAAATAAAAACAGGTATTAATTAATTCCTGTAATCTATAAAGGGAAATGGTTGTTTATTAATTATCTAAAAGCTGTTTAATTAAAAAGTCAGATGGAAAGTTAGATAAGAGAAGAAAGAGATTTTAGCTTGACAAATGGAAGCACTAAGCCTTGGCCCGGACCATAACGAAAAAACAGATTAGTGACGTTTTGTTCAGTGAATCCTTGTGGATGATATAAAAAGAAAGAAATATTGAGTTCAAGGAGCTTTTTTCAACTTGGTTGGGGAGACGAGCGATAAAGACGCACTTTATCGTTCTCTCCCACTTATCTCTGAAATGAAATGAATGATACCAGGACAGAACCAGCAACTGCCACCTCCAAAACATCAGACCGGTCTTCCAGGAAAGTCTGCGTGGGAATTGCCAACGGGAACAGGGACTTTTCTACCGTAAGCAATAGAACTGAACAATTGTTAAAATCATAACCTTAATTAAGAACTTTAAAGATTGCTAAGTAAATTTAAATTTTATAAAAAGGAACAATTCTTAAAATCAATCAAGAACTTTCGTCAAGTTGAACAAATTAATAAACAAGCCGACTTATTTAAAATGGACTCTTATCTGACTTTTTGTAAGTTTTAAATCAAATTAATAATGGTTAATTTTATATCTTTCCCGATTGTTAAAAGAATCATTTCCCTTTTAATATTTTTTTATGTGTAGTAATATTTTATTGTAGAAATTATTAAATGCATTACATTTAAGTTGTCTATAGACGCTTGCATGGATTCGTTTGCGGTTAATTAGATTTTGGTTTTCATATTTGATCAAAATATATAGACATTCGATAAATAATGATACCTTACGGTGAGTATCTAAAATGTATTTATTCGGATGTCTTTTAAGTTATTGGTGACAACGCAAGTATCTTATGGTGAATACTATTGGGTTACTTATAAGTTTCCCTCTGCGATTGTCGGTATCAATAATTTTGTATTTTGATCGTTTATGTTTATTTTGAAATGTTTTTGACCGTGGAATCTGTGTAATCGATCTATACCCAACATTTTTAAATAAATCTGTGCGAACGTATATAAATGTTAAAATTAAGTCGGGCGCGAATGGCTATATAGTTTTGTAAAGTTGTATTAAGGGAGGGTAATCTTAGGTTATTCATTTCGTAGTTGAATTGGTTCAATGGATTGGATATATTTGTGTAATTAGTAAATGTAGTATGAGATCCGCTACGGGCAGGATTATAGATATACGCCACACACCCTCTGTTTGCCTATGGATGGGTTTGTAAGTCGGCAGAAGACCGCAGTCCATTCCTATGGAGTTTTTAGTTTATTGATCTACTTGCCCACAGATGTCACATTCCTGTTGGTGGAGAGTCAATGTCTTCTCTATTTCTACTTATTGTTCAGATGTACATTCCTGACAATATAGTATTTTGTGTTGTCGTATCATGCTACATTGAATACATGAATGTATCAGATGGATTGGCGCCAGTTGATTGCGAAATTTGTTGCCTAAGGTTAAATCAGGGAAGAATATTTTCCTTTCAAATGCAGACCTATGTAGTCCATTCATACTCGACCCTCTAAATAAAATATTAAACATTATAGCAAGCTATTTTAAATGTAAAATTAAAAATTAAGATAAAAATCTAAATGTTAAACTTATTCCTCGAATTTAGAATGATTTTATATGTGCGTAAATAAATATTTTTCTGTGTTAATTTCTGGCAGTGGCTTTTATTATTTTATTCTTTTATATTTAAGATATAAAATTTATAGATTTTTATCTCTGCGTCTCCGCTGAGCTAGTGACAATGGGCTAACGATCTAAATATGTAAATAAAGTGGAATCCTAACAGCGCGTATCTGCCTACTTTATAAATTTTTCTAGGCTCAAATGCCTAGATGGCGCCCTTTGGTAGTGCGGTGCGGTGCGATGCGATCTCCCACTTCGTTTGGATCGTTATAATTATTGATACCGACAATCGCAGAGGGAAAATTATAAGTAACCCAATAGTATTCACCATAAGATACTTGCGTTGTCACCAATAACTTAAAAGACATCCGAATAAATACATTTTAGATACTCACCGTAAGGTATCATTATTTATCGAATGTCTATATATTTTGATCAAATATGAAAACCAAAACCTAATTAACCGCAAACGAATCCATGCAAGCGTCTATAGACAACTTAAATGTAATGCATTTAATAATTTCTACAATAAAATATTACTACACATAAAAAAATATTAAAAGGGAAATGATTCTTTTTAACAATACGGAAAGATATAAAATTAACACATTATTAATTTGATTTAAAACTTACAAAAAGTCAGATAAGAGTCCATTTTAAATAATCCTTTTTTTATTTGTTCAACTTACGAAAGTTCTTGATTATTTTAAGAATTGTTCCTTTTTATAAAATTTAAATTTACTTAGCAATCTTTAAAGTTCTTAATTAAGGTTATGATTTTAACAATTGTTCAGTTCTATTGCTTACGGTAGAAAAGTCCCTGTTCCCGTTGGCAATTCCCATGCAGACTTTCCTGGAAGACCGGTCTGATGTTTTGGAGGTGGCAGTTGCTGGTTCTGTCCTGGTATCATTCATTTCATTTCAGAGATAAGTGGGAGAGAACGATAAGTGCGTCTTTATCGCTCAGCCCCCCAACTCAAGTTGGAAAAAGCTCCTTGAACTCAATATTTCTTTCTTTTTATATCATCCACAAGGATTCACTGAACAAAACGTCACTAATCTGTTTTTTCGTTATGGTCCGGGCCAAGGCTTAGTGCTTCCATTTGTCAAGCTAAAATCTCTTTCTTCTCTTATCTAACTTTCCATCTGACTTTTTAATTAAACAGCTTTTAGATAATTAATAAACAACCATTTCCATTTATAGATTACAGGAATTAATTAATACCTGTTTTTATTTTAACTTACGTTATTTTTTTATTAAAATATTTTTATATTTCAATCTTGTATTTTTTTATTAAAAAAAATACGTTCAAATACTTTTTTTTTTTTTTGTTTATGAAAAAAATATTTTTAAAGTTTAACATCTGTGCGAATGTATACACGTTTAACAATGTTTTAATTTTAGCGTTTAGTTTTTTCCTTTTATTTGCGAACTTTTAAGTTTTTATTTTAATTAATGTAACGACATATTTATATATCGTTACAATATATATATGTTGACCTTGCCATTTTGTTTCACTGTTTACATCCAATCCCAAATTTTAAAATACAATAAGTTTTAAAATGGTGGGTTCCCTCTTTTTAAATCTTTTTCTACTCCTGATGACAAATGTATATGAGGATGTTTTGCAATCTGTTAAAATTACCCTCAGGTGCCAGTCACAAGCGAGCAAGAAAAAATATCACAAATATAATATTAGATCCCAAAATTTCAATCAATATGCATTATAAAATAATAACTGTTTGATACAATTTGCATCAAATTATGATCTATTTATGTATACAATCTGAGTAGTCATGGGTTAAGCCAAAGACAAGTTTAAAATTAAAACATAAATCAAAACAAAATTGGAGTCTCATGTAAATAGACAAAAAATTACATATATATAAAGAAATCAAAAGTATCTGTACATGGATCTCAGGGAATGGTTATGTTATAAGAAGCCATGCATTGGGGCCATAATATGTTAATTAAAGATATTATCTGTCGATCTTAAGGAATGTGGTTAAGTTCAAAACCGCACATTGGGTGCCATCATTAGTAAAAAAATAACCTATATAATGGTCAGATTTGTACATTCACACAACAAAATCTAGAGTCCATGAAAAAACCACCAAAGTGGTCTGAAATGAGATGGTGAGATCCCGAATTCGACCAAGCTTCAACTCATTTATCAGTACTTTGTGATTTAACACTTTTATGAATGACATTTCTGAGGTTACACTCTGAATTTCTATAGCAAGCTGGCTTAGAACATGTGAGAAATGTGAGACTCAAAAACTGACTACCTACTTAATTAGAGAGTTAAAATGAATTACTCCATACACTAATTAACATAACTAAAACAATGCATATTCAACATATAAAAATCATTAAAAAATTGGATTGGGTTGTGAGCAAACAGACATGAAACAAGCTTATAATTTTAATAGGTTTATTAAAACAATAAATAAATTAAACAAAAACAAAATGTCATTAGTTATATAGTGTTAACTATATGGAACTAACACATTCAGGTGTTACATAGTGGATAACACTAAATTAATACTGCAGTCTCTTCTTAATATATAAAATAAATATGTGTATATGTTTGTGGTTAATAAAATCATGCATATAATAATTAATATGCCAAACCTATTCTTCATTGATTTACCAACATTACAAATTAATAACCTAGCCAAGATGATTACTATATACAGCATTAATATTGCTGCTATATATTGTACCGGACCATACCTCCCTGCGGATTTCTATTCCAAATCTTGCATGGAGCATGAGTGACCAAGATTTAACAGGGAAAAAAATGGATACCAATTTAGCTGATTATCTGTACTCATAAAGAGTGAATTAACTGGACTCTGCCAGTTCAAACTCCCCTTTAGTTGATACCTTACTCGAATGCCCAAATGTTTAGGACTTATGGCAATTACACACCTTTGAAAAGTCTATTTACAGATAGCTTTTGAGTGCCACTTCTAGAAAAGAATAAAAATGAATTTTCCCCCCTCCTAGAAGGGTATGCAATACCATATGTCCAGTGGAGCATGAGAATAAGATCTAACACCTGGTAGAGCGATATCCCATGTGGCTAGCTCAGTACTCTACATCTAGGGTCTTCAATGGGTAAGTCAAATGATTACTACAGGTATGTGGCTGATAAGGAAAGAATATATTTTATCAAATAAATAATAATACGAAAACAAAACAAGTCTAATATTATGATTAAATATTTATTTAATCCCAAATAACCACCACCGTTTCATACTTAAAATGATAAAATAAATAAATGAATTATTATCACAATCCGTATATATATTTGATTGCTGTGAGATAGAGAAATATATATAAATACATTTCAAATGAATACGAAAATAGATAAACCCCTAAAGCTATTTATAATACAATGTTTCATAAAGAATGGAAATGGTCTGAGCTTTTTACCCTGTAGAAATAAGTTATACTTTGTGTGATTTGATGTACAGATATTTTTAGACAAGAGATTTTCAGTCATATAGGCATACCCTTTTACTCAGGCCTTTAAAACCTTTTTTTATTTATAGCAAATATGGTAATAAAAAAAAATATGCATACGTATTTTTTTTTCACTATGAAATATTTCACTAATTTCATATTTTTCAACAAGTCAATAAGGTTGCATTAGTTCAGATACCATATAGTACTCAACATGAGGTACTGTATCTATTTGCCTTTTGCGATAAATTCTTATACATGTGTATACGTGCAGCACAATTATACACCTACTACTATTCTAAATATAAAATTATTAGTGGACTGGTTTACGGGGAATTTACAATGAATAAACCCTTTTGCACTCATCATAAGGTACAACCATGACAAAAAAAAATAACTTAAAAAGGATATATGGACAAATACATTTTTAGATATTCAACATGAGATATCATATTTACCGAATATTATAAGTGTGTGCGCATATATACACATGTATATTTATGTATGACGAATTTCAGGAGTAACCACAAGAGGAAAACAAATAGCAACAAAAAGGAATCTCATTGCAACCTTTGTTGAAAATACTAGAATTTGAAACAGAAAATAAATTAAAAGATTTAAGTAAAAACTTTATCATTATGCCCATTATAACCGTAAATCCAATATATATATATATATATATATATATATATATGCAATATATATATATATATATATATATATATATGCGAGAGACAACTCTCTCTCCTTTTTTTTAAAATGATTAATAATAAATAATAATAAAATATATATATTTCTAATCATTGGAAATATCAGAATGAATTAATTCAATAATAAAACATTTTTAAAAGAAACTTATGTAGGCGTCTTCATCTTCTAACAGAGCTTTGAGTGGTTTCAATTCAACTAGCTGTGCAGTGAGGATTTCATCTCAATCAGGCATAGGCAAGGTGGCTGTTGTCATCACCGTGGCCTGCTGGAACTGGTGTGATCATATCTTGGTGATTTGGACAGAGAAAGGGTGGGTGCACTGGCTGGTTGTCTACCCCACGGTCATTTTACTGGAACCTCTAGTAGATTTCTCCATATTTTCTATCTATTATAATGCAATAATTATTGTATTAAATGTTCATTCGCTATATTATAACACAAATATATCCAATTGAGATAAAATAATTAGGACAATAAATACAGGCATAATAGCATTATTAAAGGGATTTAGATAATAATTGGTTATAGCTATTCTAAATCAGAGAAACAAAATTTACATTTAAGAGATAAATTTGGGCAAAATTTATACAGGTTTAATTTTATAAATGATTTTAGTTTAGGTAGACTTTTAAGAATTAAGAATGAATGTTCAATTTACATTATATAAGCTAGCTTAATATTAAAGATTGGCTGCAGAAAGGAGTTTGCTATTAACTGAAAGGAGACCCTTTAATTTCTCTTGGAGATCTTAAAGGAAACAAGCAGGACAAATTCCTCATGTCCATTCCATACATTCTTATCATTGCAGCTGTTATTACTATGTGATTATTCATATAGTATATGAACAAGGATGGGCTGCTCACCAACATGCATTAGCTAGTGTGGTGAGTTTATTGGCATTTTACCTCTGAGTTTAAGATCAAGAAACTCCATGGTCTTCCTTCTCAGTTGCCTGATAAGGCAGAATGAATGTTAGTGTAACTGATAAATATTTTTTCAATATATACAATTATGACAGACACAAATAAATCATGGCTCTTATTCGCAGGAGGCTGTAAAGTAACCAACCAAGGCAGTGGTTGGTGGCCAAAGGCAGAGGGTGCTAAGAATCCCCTGATTGCAGACACAGGCTGCCATTTGATGATGATTTTTTCTTTAGGTATTTACAACTGCAGATCACTTTCAAGTGAATCAAGATTGTAAGAATTAGAAGAACTGTCTTATATTAAATGGGACTTTATTGGACTTTGTGAAGTTAGAAGAAAAAGTGAAGAACCAGTTGACTTAAAAAGTGGACATGTAATCTATTATAAAGATGTAAATATTGGGAATACAAATGGAGTATGATTCATTATAAATAAAAAGTGGAAGAACAACATTGTAGAGATTGGTGATGTATTGGACAGAGTGGCAAGATTAGTTATACAACTTAATAGCAGATACCAAATGCAGATAATTCAGGTTTATGCCCCAACAAGTTCTCATAGTGATGAAGTAGTAGATTTTTATATGGATGTACAAAAGGCCTTTGATCAGATATTTTAAAATTGTTATGGGAGACTTTAATGCTAGAATTGGTAAACAAATGAAAGATGAAAGTGATGTAGGTAATTTTAATTATGGTAATAGAAATGAGAGAGGACATAGACTTGTGGAATTTTCAGAAAAAAAAACACTTTATATTATGAATTATTTTTTTGAGAAAAATGTTAAAAGGAAATGGATATGGAAGCATCCAAATGAAGGTACAGCAGAATTGGATTATATTTTCACTAACAGAAAATATATATTTCAAGATTGTAACGTTTTTCATAAATTTAACACAGGAAGTGATCATCGATTAGTAAGATGTAAGATACATGCTAATGCAAAACTAGAGAGACAAAAATTATTAAGAAAAACAATATTTGCAGTTGATATTCCTAAACTTCAGAAACATTCCAATGAATTTAAATTAGAACTTACAAATCGGTTTCAAGTATTAGTAGATTTTGAACATGATTCAGATTTGAATGAAATTAATATGAAAATAACTGATACACTTTTAGAAACTGCAACAAAGATAGATAAAGCAGCAATTGACCAATAAAATTTCTACTGTGACTAGAGAATTTATGATGAAAAAAGGAATGTGAAAATATACTAAAATGATGCCTTAAAAAGAATCGAATATCTCAAATTTTGTAAAATGGTGTGGGAAAGAGTTGAATATGATATAAGAAAGTATAACTGTGAACTAGCAAGGAAAGCTATAGAAGAGAATAAAAGTCTCAATAGTGTAAAACAACATTTTGGTATTGGTAGGAAATTTATATCTGCAATAAGAAAAAAAGATGGAATTATTACTAAAAAGAGAGATGACATCATGAAATGAATAGAAGACTTTTATCAAGAATTATATAGTAATAAAGGACAAGTACCTCCTATATCTATTACATCTTCCAAATTGCCCAGAATTTTAAATGAAGAAGTGAGACATGCCATTAAATGTATGAAGAAAAGAAAGGATCCAGGTAATGATGGAATTACAATTGATATATTAAAAGAAGCAGGCAAAGAAATATAATTTTTTTTAGCAAAGTTATATACCAAATGTCTAAATGATAAAGATTTGCCAGATGATTGGATGAATGCAGTATTAATATTAATATTTAAAAAGGTGATAAAGAAAATATTAAAAATTACAGACCTATCAGCCTTTTATCAGTTTTATACAAAATTTTTACCAAGATAATTACAACTCATTTATAGAACATCAGATTTCCACCACCAAAACAAGCTGGATTTAAAAGTGGTTTTAGTACAGTAGATCATATCCAGGTATTGAGAGAAGTTATAGAAAGGACAAATGAATATGAGTTGCCATTATGCTTTGGATTTGTAGATTATGAAAAGGCATTTGATTCTATAAACATTTCTTCAGTGATTAAAGCATTGGATCATCAAGGTATAGATCCAGGATATTGTCATATTTTAAAGAATATTTATAAAAATGCAACAGCAACAATTAGATTACATAATGATACTGGGAAAGTCAACATTGAGAAGGGTATAAGACAGGATGACTCCGTATCTCCAAAACTTTTTACAGCAGTGCTGCAAGAAGTATTTTGTGGATTAAAATGGGAAGCTAAAGGAGTGAAAGTAAATGGAGATTATTTAAGTCATTTAGATTTTGCAGATGATGTAGTTGTTTTTGCAAATAATGCCTTAGAGCTGCATGAAATGTTGCAGGAGTTATCAGATCAAAGTAGAAAAGTAGGACTAAAGATAAATGTTAAAAAGGACTAAACTAATGTTTAATGGATTTTCTCAAAATATAAAAATAAAGATTGATTATGATGAGTTAGAAGAAGTTAACAGTTACAAATACCTGGTCAGATTATTAATACAGATGGAAACATAATGGATGAAATTAATCATAGAATTAAACTTGGTTGGAGTGCTTTTGGTAGAAATAACTTGATACTAAAAGGAAATATGCCTATGTGTTTGAAAAGGAAGGTTTTTAATAAATGTGTTTTGCCAGTTCTTACTTATGAATCTGAACTTGGACACTTAATAAAAAAGCATTACAGAGATTTCAGACCATTCAAAGAAGTATGGAAAGTTGCATGTTGGGAGTATCAAGAAGAAATCAAAAATGCAATATATGGGTAAGAAAACAGACAGGTGTTAATGACCTCATTGAAAAAATTAAAATCTGAAGTTGAGTTGGGCTGGACATATTGCTAGAAGAGATGATAATAGATGGACATTGAAATCTTAAACTGGATTCCAAAAGATTGTAAAAGACCCAGAAAGAGACCACATGAGAGATGGAAGGATGAAATAAGAAAGTGTGCAGGGGTGATGTGGAGAAGAGAAGCTAAAGATAGAAGATGTATTGAACTTGGAGAGACCTTCATCCTGAAGTGGATTGATAATGGTTGTTGTTGATGATGATGATGAATATTAAAGATTACAGATTTAAAGATGAATTAAGAGCTCTGCAGTTTTTGAAAAAAAAAATATTACCAATTTTCTTTCTTGCAGCTGGTACTTCAGGCATATTGAACAGTAGGCATAGTGACACTCTTCTCTGGATAGGTGGTCTTGTTTAAGATGGCTTTTTTATGGTAGGCTGTTGCTGGAAGTTTTCCATCTCCATGATGGTTATTACATGTCATTGTTGCATGTAGATGAGGTTCAAGATCACCATCTTCTCACAGGAAAATAGCAAATCTATGGCCTCCTACTCCATCATTTCAAAATAGAAACAAGTGTGGATTTTGGTAGTAATGCTTGTTAAAATTTACAGAGTATGAAAAAGAGTATAAAATTATAAGGTAATTATATGATTTTCAAATCCTACAATATTTTATCAACAAACTGTATATACAGCTGGTAAATTCACTAGTATCTATTTGCCATGTTATATTTTAATTTACAAAATTGTTTAAACCTTTGTTTAAATTTTAAAGCTGATATTTTTATTTTAACTTGGGTGTCATGATTCCCCAAAGATGTAATGATAGTTCCAGCTCAGTGGATTTTCTTTACTATAAAGTACATTTTGGGAAAATATTATTGCATAAGACTTAAAACTTCGCTCACAGACTATATTTACACAGGTCCAGTGGCATGATTTTTGTTTATAACTATTTTAATTTAAAGTTAAGAATTATTAGAAACTTTTAAATAACATATCATGGTGATACATGATCTTCATACATGCACAAGATTTTTATATAAAATAACAAATTGGCTCATTTAGTAAAATTAAATCTACAATTTAAAAGATTTGATTTTAAATAAAATATACATACTGTAATATATATATAAACCTTATTTATAATAATAGTCATTTATTTACACATATATGTGTGATGATAGATATATAATTGTGTTGATGCTTATATGCAGGTACTCATAGAGGGTTTAAATCTTGAATGAATGGAGCTATGGGGAAAAAATAGGTGAAACATATATGAGGTCAGGAATATATCTTTCCAATATTATGTATGGAATCATCTATCAGATTATTATGTTTCACATTTTTAGAACAACATATTCAACATGAAATTTTAAATATTGCCAATACATTCAAAATATACAATATGAATAAAAAAGTTTATAAAACAGGATCATAAAATAAAGATGTTTTTTTTTTTTTAAAAATTAAATGAAAGTATTATGGTAATCAATTAATTACTACCCACCAAAAATAGTAAAATTCCCACCAGTGGGCACTGCTGATCATGTTGAAGACTCTTCTTCTAGAGCATGGAAGCATCAGATAGAGCTATAGTCCAGAAAGCTTTACTTCCAAGAGACATTTTACCACTGCACTGAACTGCGATAACTGTAATCTTCGTTTTAAATTAAAGTAATTATAAATGTAAACTTCAGTTGTTAATAATGTCGTTATATATATATATTGGATAATGTTTAATGACATATTCTTAATTTTGTTAAATATGATGCTGCTAAATGCATAATTAAAAAGTAATTTCTTTTTTTTTTTTACATATGAAAAAATAAAAGTAATTAACTTTAAAAAAAAACATTTTAAGTTACAATTAGTTTTTTTTTCATGTATCATAGCATCAGCCGGGAAGCGAACCCGCAAACCCAGGACAACTGCCTGCAAAGCAGCCACCACTGACCTCTCGACCACCAATTCTTGACGAACTTTATTTAAGGAAATATATATCTACAGATATTTCAGTTTAAAGGGTAATATACACAGATATTTCTTTCGGTTTAAAAGAAAAAAAATTAATACAAAAGCAAAAAAATAATAATACGAAACTAATCAAAGAATAGTACAACAAGTATTTTCAACAGCATTCAGTGAATTATACCATTATTAAAAACAAATTACAATAAAATAGGAAACAAACTACATCTCACTAGAGGTTAGAGCACTGATGAACAAGTGACCAACTGGCTGCAAAAATGTCTGATGAGGTGATTTTTATATCTCTCTGTTTTATTATCTCTAATTTGTTTTTAAAAGTGTTAAAATTTCTTGCATTACTATTGTAAAAATAAGTGCATCTTGTGAACCATAATGCATATAGTATAAATGTTGTACTTTTTATTTCTGGGAAGCAGGTATTTGGAAAATATTCTATAATTGGTCGAGTATATTGCAGGCTACTACACTCAAAGGATATGTTTTTGGGTCTCTTGTGATCTGTGGCACAACTCATATATAGTGTCAGTGTTAAGTACGTTTCTTTTATTTCTCAAAAAATATAAAGTTGGTAATAACTACATGTTCATTTTGAGTAGAAAATCAAAAAATTTGGGCTTGTTCCAATATTTAAATCTACATATTAGCTGCTTATTATTAATGCCTAGCATTGTTAAGTCTAAGTTATAATTTGTGTTTGTGTGTAAAAGTACATGTATATTCCAGTAGTGCCATTGGTCATGGAAAAGTTATGTTAGGGTTAGTATTGATTTAATAGGTGCTAAGATTATATGCAGATACCATATGTTGTTTATGGAAGAGGTTTGTCTGCAGGTATTATTTAAAGAGTTATTTCTAAATGTGGGTATATTCTTGTCATGGATGATAAAAGATTAATAGTTTTTTTGTATTGTAAATACATGAATAGAATGTAGTCCTAATCCATTTAGGTTATGATACTGCATTTGCCTAAGTGATATCACACCTATTTTTCTTCCCCATAAAAGTTTTATACATACTCAATAAATCTTTGATGTAAAGAATTTTATGAAGATTATAATCGATGTTTAATAAATAATTTTTGTAATATTCAGCATGTTTATAAGTAATATTTGCAAGTATAGAGAAAGATATGCTTTTGAGATAGATCTGGTCTGTTTTGTTGTTTGAATTAGTTTGTTTTGTATTTGCCTTCACATAGCCATGTCACTCAAGTAAAAGGGGATATCTTAATAGGCTGTAGGTTTACCCTGAAATACATTTGTATGTGTTTTGCCTTATATATACAACATGCACATGTTTTATCAAGGTTAAATTCTAGTTTATAGATGCAAGTGCATTCATGTAATATATCAGTTAATGTTTGTATTTGTTTTCCAGTTGTTAGAAAAACTATTATATCATCCATGTAGGCTTTGCATGCTACATTATGACCAAGTAGGATATATAAGGTCCCTGGGAGCCATTTTTTAATGTTATTAAGAAGTGGACTTATTTACATGGTTAATAGCAATGAACTATGTGGAGGCACTTGTGGGATTGGCTGATGTGGATTAAAAGGAAGAGACATTTTCCCATTTATAGTTATATATATTTCTATATTTACTAGCAAGTTTGTGAGCAAATGCAATATTGATTTTGGTATTGTTGCTTTTCTATTGTTTTTATGAGTATATCAATTGGTACAGAATCAAAAGCAGTCATTATATCCAGTTGTACTGCATTCAGGCTGTATTTTTTTTGCAATTTGCACAGTATCAATGACAGTTTTGAATACAAAGCTGCTTGTTCTGTTGATGAGCTTTTTTTAGCAAATAGTGCCTGTGATTATATTACTGTTTTGAGCAATTTAATACCCAATGCGTCCATAGATATTGGCCTTATGTTTTGCATTGTACAAAATGAAGTTTGTTTTTTCATAAATGGGTGATTACTATAGGGTATATATTCTGAATATGATATACCCCTTTTGACAAAAAGTTAGCCATATCTGCAAGTGAACTGGCTTAAATAGCAAAAACAAACTTTGGTATGCCTGGTGGTCCTGGATGGCATGAATCTGGCATCTTCTACAAACTTTGTATAAAGTCTTTAGGTTTGAATATTTCTGGATCATCTGGCATTCCAAATTGGCTAAAAGTTGATTTGAATACTGGATCCTTTTGAAGTATTTTCTTAAAGCGTTTGCAGGTTGTTGTTGGCCTATTATAATCTGTGACAACCACACCTCCAGCCACTAATGCTGAATAAACTCTTGTAGCAGGTGTTTGGCCTAGTGCCCATCAAAGGTATTGTCTGGACTACATATGTGATTGTGTGATGAAAAGCTTTTTTGTCATAACCTATTCTTTTAACACATGTAGATTTGTCCGTTATTTTTTTAATTTAATAAATAAAATAGATAATTATTTTCTGTAGTTTGGGTACTATGTATTATCCTTTCATCAACAAAGTCTACGAGAACATTTAAGTATGGGTTTATTTACATTATAAGAATTATTCAGACATACTGAAAATATGCAATATTAATTGCTTTATATATACATACAATACACCAAAAAGATACAATCAAAAAAAAAGTAAAACTTTTCTAAAAAACAAAATAAAAAAATAACATTACAAAACGTCAAATCCAAAGCTTCAGATTGTGATATATAATCATATTTTTGCATTTATAGATGAGATTATTTTAAACTTCTTTTTCTTACTTTTAGATTTTTCTATCTTTTCTTGCGCTTGGACGACTATATTAATTTCCGAGTATCAGCAAAAATATATATAATTAAACGAATAACCGACGTGACAAATGCCATTTTTTTAGTTTTTCTATATTCTCTATATAACATAAACACCAAACCTATTTATTTGAACTCAGATTTTTAAGCACCCTTCAACTATTCACACCATGTCATACAATTGATACACTTGACCACACACATGTAGAAAAGATAAATAATCACCAATATACATATTTCATGCTAAACCAGTGTGGGAAATGATAATCTGGATCAACTGATGAGTGCTGGTTTAGCATGAAATACAAATATTGGTGATTATTTATCTTTTCTACATGTGTGTGATCATGTGTATCAGTTGTATGAGATAGTGTGGATAGTTGAAGGGTGCATAAAAATCTGAGTTCAAATCCCCTATACTTACAATTAAGCTCTAGGTTTGTGAAGAGTGCCTGGTTTTCAAATATTTACAAACCTATTAGTCTACAAACTGATTGGTTCAACTTTTATATCAAATAGTCACTAATGAAAGCATGCATATGGTACTGTGAAGAATTTATATATTGCCAATTTGATTTCACACACACACAAGACACACATATATAATGTCAAACGAAATAAATACAATAACCAAAATATTCTAGAATACTAAAAAAATTTCATATGCCTATACAAAATACAAATAAAATCTTTGCTATAGCCAGCTTATGTCATTTTCCACCCCCACCCCCATCTTGAATAGCAATCAATTGCTGTAAACTGGGTATAGCAAAGATGTTATTTGTACTGTATATAGGTATATGGAATTTTTCATTATTTCTTCTAAAATATTTTGATTAATTTACCTACATCATACAATCATGAAAACATTAAATATATATATATATATAAACAATATTTGTGATGTAGAACAATAGAGTGGAATACTTTACTATATAATGGCTCATTATGCAATGTAGGAAATCACATTGTTTTAAATTTATGAAAATAAAGTTCATATGAAAATTAGTGAGTTTTAATCATGAATGATGATTTTTCTATACAATTTTTTAATCATATTTATTCATTTATATTATAATTATAATTGAATAATTTATATATTTTAAATTGTATAGTTTTGAAAATCAAAACTGACTTAATACTCTCACACTGTGATAGTTTTAATTATTTTCACTGCCTGCAAGCATCCAACATTAAGTTTAAGATTAAACTAATACCATTTATCAGAATATAACAAATTTGACTTTATTTGAAAGATATTTTTTGTTTACTACTGAAATGCATCTTTGATTTCTGAAAATGTATAAAAATTACATATCTTATATCATCATTGCTGGGACGAACAGTTTCATTTTCAGAAAATAAAATGTTTTTAATTTGACATCTGTTTTTAAAATATAAAGGAATAATTATTAATATCTCTTAAATAGATCAAGTCATATGGTTTAAAGGTTTAACATGTTTTATTTTTTTTATAGTATTGCAACACATTTACACTGATAGTTATTGATTTCACTGATTATGTGTCAGCAAACAGCTTGTTAATATCTGCTAGATAATATACATTGTCCAAAAATATAATATTCTTTTTTAAATATAAAACATTTTTGTTCAAATTAAGTAATAATTCATATTCTTGATTTTTAATAATAATTATACAATTATTGCACAAAAATAATCACTAATTATTAACAAATTTATTGTTATTCAAATATATTTTTTCCAAGTAATGTTATAAAATTATGATATATAAAAATACAATAGACACATATCAATGTGAGATTTAAATGTTTTTTATTCCACTGAATTTTCACTTTACTTGACATCTATGGATTTTTTTGTAATTAAAACTTTAGAATAATATATAATTTAAAATTAATCTGTTAAAAATAAAGTTTTCTAAAACTCTCAATAATTGGTGAATAATTCACAAATTACTTTGTAAAAAAGAAATAAATGGTTAAAGTAAAATAATTAAATGCTAGAAAAAGTATTTAAAAAATAAAGTTTTAACATTTAAAAATATATGGTTAAAATAATTTATTTATTTATTTATTTATTTATTTATAAATAAATAAAATAGTTTTGATACTAACTGAGTCTGCAATCTATTTATTAATGAAACTATCATAATTGTAACAATCCAGCAAAAAAAAATCGATATAAGTTTTATAATTTTTGTAAAATATAAAAAGCATGAAAAGAATATAATTTAGCTAAAAAACAAATGTAAAATAACAAACAATTGCTTAGTGTATGATTTTGAGGTTTTTTAAATAAATAAATTATATTACTGTATTATATTACAGATGATGAAAAATACCTGCAATGTGGGAAAAACAAAATAAAACTTAAAAATAATATATTTTATTTTGAAAATGTATATTTAACAAATAAACAATGATTGAAAAATAAATATACAATAAGTGTCATTAATGTAAGGATTCTTGAAGAAATTAAATTAGTTTTTTATGTCACTAATAATTTATGTATTATTTGCCTTAATAATACTTATTAAAAATATTTGTTTTTCAATCATTGTTTGTTAAATAAATATATTATTATTATGTTTGTTTCCTAAATAAATTATATTATTTTTATGTTTTCAAACATATTATAATATTTTAGTTTTTGTGGAGTTTTGTCTTTTTATAATAAATATGAAATTTATTGATTACATTTTTTTTGTTGCATTGATATTGGTTGGTTAATTCATCAATGAGTACAGCATACCCTCAACTAGAATCTTACTTATAAATGTGAATTTATACATTTTAATGTACCAGTTTTGAAAATGTCAAATTGGATATAAAATAGAGGAAATTAGGTCTTCAGTTTGTTAGACTTATCTAAAATAATAACTACAAAACAGTAAAGATTTGAAAATAAATATTATTTACTTTTGGATAAATATATATACAAGTAATTTATAAATGAATAAACAAATAATATTTATAAATAAATCATTTATAGTTATCTGACAAATGTCAGGTTCCATACCACAATAATATATCATTTTCTAAGATAGTTTTACTTTAGAATCATGAATCACATTTTTTTTAAACTTACAAGTTGAGATTATATTCTTTATAAGTTATCTATCTTTAAATATATGTTCTCTTATTTTTTCCATTTAAATAACTTTTTTAATTCTTTAAACTTTTTTTGGAAATTTTTGTGTTACCTTGGAGTTTCAGTATTGATCAAATTTTGACAGGTATAGTGTCACTTGAATGTTTTCTGTCAGCCATTCTTTGTTTTGTAATGCTACATTGAAAAGTTCTAATAGAATGATAATAATTCTATATTTTAGTTTTAATTTTTGTTCCTAGAAGTCAGATATTATCAACAAAAAGGAAAGCCCTATAAAGCAAAGATCAAATCATAGAAAGCCAAGTTTCATAAAATAGCAATGCATGTTCACATTTTATTTGTAAAGCCAAAAGAATTCTAATGATAACTTTTTTTTGCTTATTAATTATTTTTTACTCATTTGAAAAGTGTTTTTATTTAATAAATATAAAATATATTTTAATTTTTGAATTATATGATAAGTACTTATAATTACATTGTGAGAAATAAGAAAAAAAGTTATTTTATCTAACTTGTAGCTAGTAAAAAGTAAGCTTTGTTGTTTATTTCCTGAAATAAATTTATAGCTTTTATAATTCTTTCATTATTCTAGTTATGTATAAAAATATTATATTTAATGATAAAAATAATTCTATTTTGCCACCAACTCTTTTTAAATGTATATTTTCCTATTTTTATTATTACTTACATTAAAACATAATAAATAGTAAATTGCAATGTTATTTTTTATGGCTTATAATCATTGATTTAGGTTTACATATGTTTACTTTCATTGCTAATTTTTTAAAAATTTTAGTAATATTTAAGATTTTGTTAAGTACATTTTTATTATCTGCAAGTATTACAATATCAACAGCAAAAAAACAAATACTGTTGATTAGAATAATAATGGTTTAATAAATTTGCTTTCAAGAAAACAATGAACTTTTGTAATAATTTATGGTTGATGTAATAAGCTTATTAAAGTTTGTGCTAGTTATAATTACTGACAGTCAGTAGAATAATTTATGCTAAAGTGCGTTAATGAATGATAAATTATCACTGTTGATGATTAAAAGATATTATTTGGTGACTAAAAATAGCATAGTTTTGCTTTCATATTCTATTCTTTTTAACTGAGTTAATTTTTTTTTAAATTCACTCTTTTATTTCATAAAATTACTTATCATGTGTCAATATGCATATATATGTTAAATTGTTAGATATATTAAGTTAACTTAAAAAAAAACACTTGATCTTAGTGATAATTTGACATTACTTACTAAACTCTCAAATTAATTTATTCAAAAACCTTAATTTTAAAACTATTTAACAAATTTTGATCAGATCCACAATTTTAAATGTAATCATTTTAGTGCTTTAAAAATAAATCAACTTGATTAATGGTAAATAACTTTATGATAAATTTATAAATTACTTGGAAAGTCATGTATTATGTGAATACTCAAGTGGAAAATTGAGCATTTAACAATTGAAATCAGTTGAATCAACGCTGATTTTTTAGAATGATTAATTACTGAGAATCCACATTAGAACTTTCATCTCTGAATCTATATTCTGCCACAATATTAAGCATCGTAGGGTAGTGTAAATAATAGTGTGTGTATTTGTCAATAATTGATATTTCTAGTTTTTTTATAACTAAAGCTAGATATTGTTTTTACTCAATTCAAATTAAGTTTTGCTTATACTCAGATTATATAATAAACAATAAATTTATAATTATATTAAAAATATTATTTATTTTAAAGCTATTCTATTTTATTGTTTTTAAATAAAATAATTACTTTTAAGTGCTTTAATATATAAATATATATTAATTATCACAGACTAAAAAATAATACCATAGATTGTCAGTTATTGTTTTTATTAAATCATTCTAAATTTGATGCAATAATAATATAAAAAGTAATCAAATAATTTATTGCTTGGGGAATTCATACAAAGTTCAAAACACCTAAAATGACAATACTGGGATGTAATCCAGAATCTGCTATTCCACCATTTCATCGAACCATTCGGGATATGAAATTAATAATTCTGTCAAAGTTCTTGGTTTAATAAATAAAAAAAAAAGTACAGGAAAAAATGAGAGATATGATTAGATTAATGATAACCCATAGTTTTTTTTCTTTTTTTTTTTCTCATGTGTCATAGCATCATCCGGGACGCGAACCGCTAACCCGGGACAACTGTTTGTAAGGCAGCCGTCGCTGACCTCTCGACCACCAATGCTTGACTGATAACCCATAGTTATGTATAATAAAATACAGATATGTCAATTTTTAAATGGGTTTAAAGTTTATATCTGGATAGAAATGATATAATCTTTAGACTAATAAATGATTAATTAAATAATCAATGTGTTTATCTAAAATGTCAAATGGCGGAGTGCAGGAAGTTTGATCCTTATAAATGGCAGTAATAAAATTACATAATATGTATTTAAGCTGAAAATGTTTAATAAGTTTACTTTTTCGTATTTTATATTTAATATATAGGGTATATGAGCACAGACTTTCACACCACCCACCACTCTCCACTCTATCTCATAACACTGATACACTTGAACACATATATGTTGAAAAGATAAATAATCACCAATATCCGTATTTCATGCTAAACCAGCAATCATCAGTTGGTCCAGATTACCATCTCTACACATATATGCTATAAGTGCTCAGATATATATTAAGATAGCCAATCTTCATACTTTAAGGGACAGGCTTCAATCTATTCTTCACTCCAACTCTTCAACTGTCCATCCAATTGAAAATCTGCTGATGGAATGCTCAAAGGCCACCCTGAGGCCAAGATTCTTGTCACACCCATATTGTAGATTTTTTTAAGCAATCTTATTAATGGACACTCCAATCATCACTTTAGTATATATATATATTGCAGAATTGGCTTTAAGTCGATATTCAATCAGTGTTTTTATCCCAAACTAAAAGAAATATGGAAAACTTCAGAAGAATTAAGAAATAATTTGAAATAGACTATAATCTTCCATATAATCTATATTAAAGTTTATATATATATAAGACGAAAAAAATGTTTTTTTTTTCCCATATGTCATAGCGTCGGCCTGGAGGCGAACCCACAACCGTCTGCAACCAACTACTTGCTTTGCAAGGCGGCTGCGATGACCTCTCGACTAACAATGCTTGACAAAAAATTATGTTTTAGCTCAAGAAATGAAATAAATCTAATATGTGATTAGGCCAAATATTATCTACTTCTTTCAAAAGAGATTTTCAACCACAGATTTCAAGAGTAGCATGGGTTACAAACACAAAGTATTTTTTTTAAAAAATGCTACAAATTATTTGAAAATTACAAACTTGATAAAAAATATACTTTTAAAAAGAATGTTTTTAATGGAACAACTAAAAGTCTGTTTACAATAGTGTTTTCTTGTAAGTATTTATTTTTATTATTCCATTACAAATAAAAATATATATTTTTATCATATATATTTAGATTTAACTAACAATCTATTTTAAAAAAATTCTATTGGAAAAATTAATTACATTTGGAAATAAAAACCTTAAAATCTATATCTGAATAATTTTAAACTAATATACAAAAAAAAAAAAAATATGTACATATCTATATAAAAGATTTTATATATTTTCAAGGGAAGAAAAGCTATCCTACTTATATAGATACTTTCATTAAGAAATAGAATAAGCCCTGAAGCCGTTTTTATATTATATTTAGATAGTGACAACTCAACTAATAATTTGCAGATATTTACATCATAGATTTAAATATTTAATAAATGTACAACTTGTAGTAAATCTTATTAATAACTTCCATAAAGTAATTTAGAAATCTGGTAATTGGATGTACCTGGAAAATTAAATTAGAAGTTTAAATTTATTCTTCAGACTTCGTTATATCTTTTAATGCATTGAGAAATAAAGTAATTTATTTCTTTAAAAATACATTTCGGAATAACTGGGGGGGGGGGGGGCAGAGTTTTTAATATTATATTATAATGCACCAAGTTTTAAACAGTCATTAATAAAAAGCAAGAAAATTCCATAAAAAGATCAAATTACATAGTATTTGCATTTGCTTAAATCTAAACTCTGTGGGGTTTTTTTTATATAAAACAAAAATTTTTAAATTTCTTTTCCAAAATATATTTAAAATAGTTATTCCGGATTGTTCTTCTCTTATTAATACACATTATTGTTTTTAGATTCACACCCTTCAACAACGGTTTCCACAAAAAAAAAATTTATTCACAGATTCCTTTCTAATTGAATCATATTTATAATCTTGTAAACATCAAAATAAATCAAAGCTTTTTAAAGCAAGCTTCCGTTTTCATCATTTTAAAAATCAAATATTTGTGACGCCTAAGCTATAATTCTTTATTAATAAAAGTACAATTTTAAAAATGTTTGTAGATACTAAAACTTAGTAGCAATAAGGCAGAAAGTATTTGGGGGAAGATATGAAAAATATGTCTGTTAATTTATAAACCTAAATATTTCAAAAAATAACATATAGTTTAATATTTTTCCATTTTCGCTTGATATAAAGGATTTAAAGTAAAACAAAACAAAATTATCTTATTAATTAACATATTTCATTCATATATTTCTATTTTTATTTATTTCAGATTTTAACAATCTTTATTTCTAAGTTTTTCTTTTTTATATACCATTTTTATCGATGCGTAACAAGTAAAACTATTGCTCAAATATATAAACCACTCAGTAAAGTTCACGGTATATCTCTAACTATTGAGATCTTAAAATAAATTAATTAAGTTAAAGAGGTGGTAAGAAACGATAAAATATTAACTTGACAATAATTTTATTATTTAATCTTAATAATGTTTTTTTTTTTTTTACGTGAATGATTTAGTACATAAAACAACTATAGTCATTTTTTTAAAAAAAAAAAAACATTCGACTATTTCCATTACGGTCATTTTTTAATTTTTAAACCAGACGTTACAAATAATATCTAATAAATAATTCAATACATATTATAAAGAAATAATACTATCGCTAGAAAGTTTTATTAATTTAATTTTGGATATTTTGAAAATTAATTATTTAATTTATATACAAATAAATAGATTGCTTATTTTGGCAAAAAAATGACTTTATTGACACAACTAAAAAATGATATAATTACCACACGTTTATCTATAATTTATAGTTTGTGCACTACAGTTGAAAATAATTTAAACAAGGATTTAAATGTACATACGGAGTTAATTAAAGTATTTTAATTTAAATAAAAGATTATTTGTAAATAGTTAATAAATACAACATAAGAGTTTGTAGTATTAATATGATGTTTCAACTTTTATCTATTTATGCATCTGTCATTTCAACGCGAGATTGTAAGCGTGGACAGTAAGTAGCGTGGAACGTGAACTATCAAGCCTGATTGGTTTGAATGTTGAAAAACTGCTCGCCCCATTATACTTTAAGAAAGTCTGGTTTGATAAAATCTGTAAAGCATTGATTAAAATCATTATTTAGTCATTCGTTATTTAGAATAAAAAGAAATACGCTTAATTTGACTGGATACAGAAAGGATTATAAGATAGATTAAATGTTTATTATATCTTAGAGATTAAAATAATAAATGCGGAGGAAATCGTTAAGCGTAAAATTGGAATGATCAACCTAAAGATTGTAACTATAAAACAGTACTTGAATTTCTACTTTAGAGATTTGATAATTTTTTAAAATTAATTATATGTATAAAATTTTATAATGTCTGCAGCCGTACGCACAAATGTTAACAGAGTTAATTAATATATATAGATTCTATTATTATTGGATGGCGATGAGTCGACATCGACACAAGACGATCATGTGAATGATGTTCTGTTTATTCATAGCATTTTTATCATACTATGGGAAATAGTTTACAATTGATTTATACCATATAATTAAATATTATTATGTATCTATCTGTGACCTACTGCTACTGACACCATCCTTTATTAATTTTTCAATAAATAAATAATAAAATATTGAGAAAGCAGTTAATTAAATAAATAGAATAAACAAACCAAAATAAATTAATATAATAATAAAAAGCTAGACCATACTTTATGAAGATTGTTAAAGAAGGGGGGGGGTGTAATTTTATATGTAAGCACTCGGGATAAAAAAAAAATTGTTAAGTCTTTTATTAATAGACAAACCCAAATAATGACAAATAATCAGCAAAGGTGAATAATTTTTAAATTTTAATTCTTGCTCAAATTATTGAAATAAGTCTATATTTGACAAAAAATAAAAAATAAACGGAAATAATTATAAACTTAACTTTTATAGAAAGTTAAATATGGTCATGCTATTTTTAGTTTTTTTTTTTATGAAAGTGAATAAATAAATGTATTATAAGTTTTTATATGAAACAGACCATAAATATTCATATTGAAACAGACAGGCTTAATTAAGTACATCAATAAAGTAAATAAATTATTATAATCATACACACACACAATGGTTGAAAACAAAAATCATTAATAAAATCATTTTATTAGTTCATTAATCTCTTTAGAGAGAGAAACTTAGCAAAATCCAAAACAAACATGGTTATACAATAATAAAATATAAGGGCATAACATTTGTCTTCAATAGCAATTTTATACATTTATTTATAATAATAACAATGTAATTTACTAATGAAGTTATTATGAAAAAAATAAATTTTAATAGTAATAATAATAACCATAAATCTGTTAAATTAATTATTATTATTTTAAAATTTAATAGTATGTAAAAAAAATAATATATTAAATAATATTTTTTAGTGTTCTGAACAATTGATTTAATAAAAAAAAATCATGTACTGAAAAAAAGAAAAAAAATCAATTTGGATTCCTTTTTTTTTTTCTTGCAAGAAATTTAAAATATTTTATTTGGTAATCATCACTTCATGGCAGATTAAGACACAACAATGAGAAGTGGGTGGATCTCGTCTTTTCATTATTGATTGCGTTCCCAAGGAATTGGAGAATAATTAAAACTAAAATGAATTTCTCTCACATTTAGCTGGATTACAAATGTCTAATGTTCAGTACAAGCAAGAAACAATTGTAAATTTGGATATAAATTTAACTTAACTTATTAACTGGTAAGTTGGATACATTATTTATAGATAATTGGGCTTGAAGAATGAAGAAAATCATCGATTAAAAAAAATGTGCATAATAAAGAACTTAACCTAAGAGTAAGTTAATCAAATATATTGATTAAAGAAAATAATAGTGAGAAAAGAAAAAATCACAGATGATGAAGAAATAAGCTCACAAGAGGAAAATTTTGAAGAAGACTCGAAACAGGAAAGCGATGGAAATTCAGAAACGGTTTAAAGTATGAATTCCATAGATGTGATTTATACAAAGATATGGCAACATGGATGAAGTTCGAAGGATCTATGAATTAAAGGATTTGGCAATTCAAAGACTTATGAATCAATGAAGAAGACTAGGGTTATTGACTGTCGTATGATCTCAAGATCTCTTTAAACAAATGTATTTACATCATGTAGCGGTGATCAGTCACCTGCATTTTTTTACCTTAATAAAAAATAATAATAATACAAACATTACATTTCATTAATGTAGAGTTTAATTAATTGAATATTTACTGAACATTAACTTTACTTTTAAATTAAATAAAATATACAAGAAGTGAAATAGATCAGAAAATTTAGTTGTTTTTTTTTTCAAGAAATAGATTCTTCAATCACATTTTTTAATAATAATAATAATTCAATTCAATTCAATTCATTTTTATTTACCGTACAAAACTACAGCATAAAGCCAATTACAGTATTGCACCATAACAAATATATAAATACATAAATTAGTTTAAATGACAAATTATTAATATAAGTATGTGCCATATTTTAATAAAAGATAATTAACACATTTAAAAATCTAAAGTAAAATTAAACATCAGCATATAAACAATTATTATTAAGACATTAATAATAACAAATAAATAAAAGGGATAAATATAAAACACATAACAAAATAACAAAAAAAAACAATTTAACAAATATATATATAAACAAAATCAAGTTAAACCAATCAAATCTGGCATTTAAATTTAATAACATTACAAAATTGATTATAATCTAAATTGAAGTAATTAATATTACTACAAATCTGATCATATAAAAATGGTAGCCTAAATCAAGGAGAAAATCTAAGAACATTGGAATGACAAGTTTTAATATAACAAACAAAAGCTGACCGAGTATCATGCACATGAGATCTAATTATAACAGTAGAAATTGTGTTAGATAAAAGAACTATTTTATTAACAAGTTTATAAAGATATTTAAGATCCCTATATTGTCTTCTAGAAGAAAGATGAACAACAATTTTATTTTCCAAAGAAACATATTTAGAAAACTTATTAGAGACTGATTGTAATAAAATACATCCCTGTTTAGAGCTGGGATTCCAAATGACTGAACAATATTCAGTGATGGGAAGAACCAATGATAAAAATAATTTAAATTTTGTATCACTATTGAAATGATAACCAAACCTTAGAATAGTACCTACAATTTTTAAAGCCTTACCAATAATCATTTCCAAATGAGGAAGAAAGGATCCATTACTAGAAAATATAACTCCCAAATCTTTTTGGGATTCAACTGAAGCAATTTTGTGAGAATTAATAAAATAAGAAAAATGCAAAACCAGATTTTTTAGAACATGAGACTAAGGAACATTTACTGAAATTAACAGTCATATTATTTAGATCACACCAAGCACTAAAATTATCGATATCCTTTTGAAGAAGAGTGCAATCAAACACAGATGTGATTCTTCTAAAGATTTTACAGTCATCTGCATAGCACAAAAGATAAGATTTTAAGCAATCCTTAAGGTCATTCATATAAATGTTAAAAAACATAGGTGCTAAAATACTACCCTGAGGAACTCCCAAATTACATTTAAAATTAAATGAAATAGTATTATTAAATTTAATATATGCAGTACGACCATGAAGAAAGGATTGAAACCAATAAACAAGCTTAGTAGAAAAACCCATTTGATATAATTTCTGAAGAAGAATACTGTGGTCTACTTTATCAAAAGCTTTTGATAAATCAAAATAAATAACATCAAGTCTCTGCTGGTCCTCAATTGCATGAGCTATATGATCACAAATTGTTAGCAAATTAGTTTCTACAGATCTATTAGGTATAAAACCATGCTGTGAAGAAGAAATGAGTTTACTAACATCTAAAATAATTTTATTATAAACACACCTCTCAAAAATTCTAGCAATAGTATGTAAAACAGAAATAAGTCTATAGTTATTAACACAATCACGTGAACCATTCTTAAAAATTGGGACCATTTTGGCACACTTAAGCACATTAGGAAAAACACAAGAATTCAGTGATAAATTAAAAATAAATGCAAGAGGTACTGCAATAAATTCAGCTAGCCCTTTGTAAATAAATGAAGGAATATTATCATTTCCCAAACTAGAATGAATTTTAAGTCGCATAATAGCCATAACAACATCATCCTTAGAAATATGGTCAATCATACAATGAACAGTTGAAGAATTACAAAATAATGCAATATTTGAAGATATTGCATCATGTGATGAATATACATCAGCAAAATGTTTTGAAAAGTCATTTGCACTTAAAGTGAAACCATGAGTAGCTTGAACCCTTTTTCTACCCAAACCAGACTTTTTAATGAAATCCCAAAATTCTTTAGGATTAGATGAAATATTAACCTCAATTTTTCTAATATAATTCTTCAAATCTCTTTTATAAACATGCTTCACCAATCTTCTGAAATTAATAAAATTATTATAAAAAAAGATATTCTGTGTTTTAAAATAAAGTCTACGATGATAAGACTTCCTTTTAATAATTTTAATAAGATCGCATGAAAACCAACGAGGAAAACCATTATTATTATTATTATTATTATTATTATTATTATTATTATTATTATTATTATTATTATTATTATTAATAATAATAATAATAATAATAATAATAATAACAACAACAACAACAACCACATTTAGGAATAACGATTCCTAAGAATTAGACAGCAATATACATACATTTTACAATCACTCATTTTTCTTTGAAGATTGTAAACAGATAAAAGAATTGAAATGATTTTTTTAATATTAGTATAGCTCTTAAAAAAGTGTGAAATGATGGCAATTTGGTAACATTATTTCATTTAAGATTTTTTGAATATTTATTTTTTTTCTTCTAGAGCAAAAATTACTCTGGCCATTTTTGACATAATCTTGCCTCTTCCTATAATCAAACCAATATATTGTTTATTTATTTTAATTTTAGAAAAAGAAAATATGAAGTCATTCAAATTAGAAATTCCTTTTGCTTTTTTTGATGGACCTAGTTAATCTTTTTTTGTGATATACAAGCTAATTAAGTTAACAATAATACTTAATATCCTAGTTATTAAAATTAAAAAAAGTCTTGCAAATATTTTATTTTTGTTTCATCATCATATTTTAATGTGATAAATATTATCAACATATTATCACTTAAGTTGATTCTGTTGCTTTTCAGGTAAAACTTTTTATATCAATATTCCAATTACATTCAATTGTTAGTAATAGCACACACATTAGTATATCACAACATTTCAAAAGTTATCTTCAGGTGTTGACCAGTAACAGTACTTGCACGGGAATTGAACCTGAACCCTTAGATTGTTGAATATTGAATTTTAAGATAGTGCTCTAACCAACTTAGCCATCTTTCCAAAGGCAACACTCAATAGAAATTTCATAAACTTATCTATGAGATTATTCCTCATTTTTCCACTTTTTCCTAAGAGCAAAGTCAATTAGTGGTTTTCATACATTATATATAGTCACACTAGGTTGACTCATAGGGTTATTTGCCATTGTCATAAGAGCAGATTTTTTTGAAAGAAGAAAATTCAAAGAAGCTTCTCACATGACAATGGTGAATAACCCGTAAGTTAACCTAGTATGACTATACATTATGTATGGGAACCACTAATCAACTTTGCTCTTAGGATAAAATGGAGAAATCAGAAGAAACCTCATAGATAAGTATATAAATTTTCTACTGACTGTTGCCTTTGGAATGATGGCTCAATTGGTTAGAGCATTAGTATAAAATTCAATATTCAACAATCTAAGGATACATGTGCAATTCTCATGCCAGTACTGTCACTGTTCAGGCTAACACCACCTAAAGAAGAGAAGTGAATAATACCTCTAAAATTTAATATTCAAGAATCTAAAGATACAGGTTTGATTCCCATGCTAATACTGTCATTAATTACCTCCAGATTGAGTTATACTTAAATTTACCTAGATCAATGTTGCTTTTTTTAAAAAAAAATGGAAGACCTAAATTTTATTAAATAAATAAAATTTAAAAAAATGTTTAATGTAATGATCTTCTATTTCTCTTCATCTAGATAATTTTCTGGAATGAAGAACTCCCAACATGAATGATTTTTGAAAACAAAAGAAATAAAATTTAGATGTCAAAAGTATATAACACACAAATAAAATCTGAAATATTGTTTCAGAAAATATTATCCTATTCCCTTCCATGATGAGGTGAAAAATGTTCTTTAATAATAAAGTTTCATGTCCTTTATTCATTGATCATCAAAGAGGCAATCAAGATATTCTGTTGATTAGGTTTCCTTATATTGTGTGTAGTTAGCATACCAAATAATTTCTCATTGAAAATTATATTGATGAAATACAGATAATATTTTAGGCATTATGTAGGAAATATATTTACATTCTCTGGTGAAAACATCAGCATTTCATCCCACGACAAATGGTGTTTAGCCACAATATATTTTCAATAATTTTATATCTTCTTGAAATATTTAATTTCAATTTAAATAAATATTTTGAAGAAATTTTTCTTCATTAGAACAAACTTCTGAATTTCTATGATTTATAAATGAAAATATGTAGATAATTGCATTTTTAAAATATAAACAATGAAATTCAAAAATAATTTATCTACTTCTTTTATTGAGTGAGTCTAGAGTTCTTTTAAAATGAAATTTCTATTTTGAAGAAAAAATTTTAAAGTTATTAATCCATTTTCTTTTGATATATTTGTATTTCAAACATATCAAAACAAATGAGTGTAGTAGTTAATTCCTTAGCAAAAGATTGGATTAAATTATTAAAAATTTGGTTTGGTTTTTATACTGAAATAAACTTCCAGTAGCATATATAATATTTGCTTTTTATGATTTAATATTTTCTTATTGTTAAAATAATTATAATTTATAATTGGGTTCTAAATTCTATTTCCTTTGTTTTAGTTGCTACAATATAACATTGGCCTGAGTTTATCTCCATGTCTATGTATTGATTTAATAAAATTCAATTAGTGTAAACAATTATATATGTGTCTATCATTAATAATAAGCTTACTAATTATAAACTTACATTTATATATATATTATTTATGTTTTGATATTACATTTGGATACGTTATGTTAATAGGATTGTAAGTAACCCTTACAATATATTATTGATTGTATTATAATTTAAATAATATTCACTGAGTGAAATTGCCTTAGAATAAGTTATCATGTGATTGTAAAAGAGGAGACATCTTGATAAAGTTTAATGGAAAGCGTAGTTTGATGTGTTAAATAAAAATTTTATTTATTTTTAAGTTAACTATTTCAGTTTTGTTTAAAATTTATTATTTTATATTTTAGGAGTTATTATTTTACACAAATTATTGCAGGAAAGTTAGATTTTGATCTTCTATCACATAAAAAAGATACTAGAAAAGTTTCATTTAAGGTTATTTCATAATATTCTAAAATAATAACACAATTCAATACCGATTGATATGCCTTTCAAAGTTCAGGATGTGATATTATTGGATTTATTAATGTAAAAGAATATCATCATTGAATTGATATGATAGAAAAATTAAAAGATACCAGGTTTTCTAAGAAATCATTTTAAAGTGAACTTAAAACATGATTTACATAGAATAGGCAGACTCTATATTGTAAAAATTATTCCAGATACTTTAAAGTAGGTTACAAATAAATGTTTGTAGGGTTTTTAGAGAAAGATGAAACAAAATATTTTAGATAATGTAAAGAAAAAAATGCAAGAATTATAAAGAGAATATTAAAAAAACCAATTAAGAGAGTTGCAAATAAATGCTAAATAGGCTAATTGTTAAAGTAAAAAAAAAAAACTAAAATGGAATCAAGGTCAAAATAAGATAAATTTAAAAAGTGAACTGAGAAAAATAATAATACATGAGAAAGAATTATAAAATATTTTGAAGATATCTTATAAAAAAAGAGTAAGTAAAAAAAAAAGCCCAATATACTGTTAAATGCAAAAGGGGAAAAATAAGGCTAGGAAAGAATATAAAAATTTTTTTAATAAGGTTGTAATAAAAGCCTCAAGACATGAGTTGAAAAATGGATCCATGTCATAATAAAAAAAATGAAATAGTTTATTTCTCTGGGAGTTCATAAAATGTTCAAGAAGATATGTGAAGGTAAGAAGTCATAATCCATGATTATTGAGATTGAGTGTGCACTACTTTACTACTTCACCAAATCATGTAGAACAATCTACATCACTAAGTCAATTCACAAAGATATGAATATCGATAAAAACATGCTTCAAAACTGAATTAAGCAAATAACACTGATTTTCTGATAAATGAATGAAGACCCTTTGATTCCACTTGGAGACCTTAAAAAATTGAGCAGAGAAAATTGCTAATGTACTTTCATACGTTCTTGTTTTTGCAACTGTTATTACTATATCATTATTCATATAGTATATGAACATGGATGGGCTGCTCACCAACATGCCTTAGCTAGTATTGTGAGTTTATTGACTTTTACCTTTGAGTTTAAGATCAAGAATCACCATGGTTTTTCTTCTCAGTTGCCTGATAGTTCTTAACTGAAATATCAGTTGGATTTTCTTGAAAGCAGAATGAAAGTGGATGTGAATAATTTTTTTTCTCTTTTAATAGATATTTACAATAATGATAGAAAAATAATTCATGGTTCTTACTTCCAGATGATCATGAAGTTGCCATCCAAGGCAGCAATTGGTAGTCAAAGGTGGAAAATGTTAAGAATCTCCTGATTGTGAATCCAGGCTGCCATTTGATGATGACCTTTTATTTAGGTACTTACAACTGCAGATCAGTTTCAAGTGAAGAAAGATTGCAAGAATTGGAAGAACAGTCTCATATTTAATGGGAGATTATTGGACTTTGTGAAGTTAGAAGGAAAGGTAAAGAGAGATTTAAAAGTGGACATGTACTGTACTACAAAGGAACAAACATTGGAAATACAAGTGGAGTAGGATTTATTATAAATAAAATTGGAAGAATAACATTGTGGTGATTGCTGGTGTATCGGACAGAGTGGCAAGATTAATTATTCAACTTAATAGCAGATATCAAGTGCAGATAATTCAGGTTTATGCCCAATAAGTTTCCATTGTGATGAAGAAATATGGATGTATTAAAAACTTATAATCAGACAATACATTTTAAAATTGTCATGGAAGACTTTAATGCTAGAATTGATAAAGAGTTAAAAGATGAAAATGCCGTAGTAGATTTGGTTACAGTGATAGAAATAAAAGAAGACATTGACTTGTGGAGTTTTCAGAAAAAGAGAAACTATATTATGAATTCTTTTTATTTATTTTTTTTTGAGAAAAATGTTAACCGCAAATGGACGTGGAAACATCCAAATAAAGATACAGCAGAATTGGACTATATTTTGATTAACAGAAAATATGTATTTCAAGATTGTAATGTTCTTAATAAATTCAACACAGAAAATGATCATCTATTAGTAAGATGTAAGATACATGTTAATGTAAAAGTAAAGAGAAAAAAGTTATTAAGAAAAACAATATTGACAGTTGGTATTCCTAATCTTCAGAAACATTTCGATGAATTTAAATTAGAACTTGCAAACCGTTTTCAAATATTAACAGATTTTGAGCGTGATTCAAATTTGAATGAATTCAATAGGAAAATAATTGATACACTTTTTAAAAACTACTGCAACGATAGCTGGTACAAAGAAAAACAACGGTTGATCAATAATTTCTTTTCTGACACAAGACAATTTATATTGAAAAGAAGAAATATGAAAATATATAAAAATTATGCATTAAGAAGGATTGTATATCTTGAATTTTGTAAAGTGGTGCGAAAAAGAATTGATAATGATATAAGAAAGTATAATTGTGAACTAGCAAGGAAAGCTACTGAAGAAAATAAAAGTCTCAAGAGTATAAAACAACTTCTTAATATTACTAGGAAACTTATTTCTGCAATAAGAAAAAAATATAACTTAAAAAAAAAAAAACTAAAAAAAGAGATGATATTTTTGAATATATAGAATTTTTTAAAAAATTATGTTAAAGATTTGAAGATGTTATTAGAAAGAATGATAGACAAAAAGAAATATAAAATGTTAAAAATCAAAGTCTAAGATATTAACAGCCAATTAAAATAGTTACAATGTAGAATGAAAAAAGTGGAATATTATTATCGATAAAATAGAAAAATATATATGTATTTAGAAATGAAAATGAAATAAATGTGAATTAGAATTGAGACAGGAAAAAAATGATAAATTTTGCAGGTGTAGAAAAAACAGGAATTTTTAGATATATATAAATAAAAATATGTAGTCGGTGGTAAGTTGTAGACAGCAAACGAGTCTAATCAGAAAAAAAAGGGAGGAATGAAAAAAAAAGCAAACTAAATCAATAGTGTTGAATAGTAGATTTTCTAGATTAAAAAAAATTAATAAACTCTTAAATGACACCAGAAATAGCTGATCAATACTTTTCATTAGCTTTCAATAAAATATATAGTTATATCATGTTCAAAATTTCTTATAAGGCAATGAGACTGAAGTTAAAATATTGCTAATAAATTTTGTTAAATAAAAAATAGTGACTTGCTACCATTGATGGCGATCAACAGCAAAACATTATATTGCCTTGGTTTCAAACATAAACACGGTTAAATCATTATTTTTACACTTTCATGCTAAATATCAATACAACAAACAGTCTTTAAATAAATAACTTATAGCAGAAAAATGTCCTCTCCACACAACTAAAGTCCATTGAAAGAGAATGTACTGTTCATGGCAATAATTGAATGGTGAAAGTTTTAAATATTTTCTTTTTCTTTTCTATTCATCTCTAAAATTGACTAGATATCCTTTATCAAAAAATTATTGTAAGGCAAATTCAATAACTATTGGAACAAACAGCTTAAAAATTATCAGATAGTTGAGAAAATTTTCAAATTCCATTCAAATTTAAACTTCAGATCATGAATATCTTGAACAAATGTGTTAGCCACTATACCACAAAACATTTTTGGGATATATAAAAGTGAATAGCTATAAGAATTGCTGAAACGGCCTTTAATAAAAATTTCATCATATTATTCTTCATGATATTCTTATTGAATCATTATATATCAAATGTTTTTCCCTTAAAGATGTATTTTAATAAGCCATGTATTGATTTTTACTTGGCTTTTTAGAATCAACTTATTTAAATATTTGGACTGATTAGATAACAATACATTAAACTTTAAATTGAAAGCACAACCAAGGAGGCCCAACTATTTTAGATAAGCTCAATTAAATTTCTGGTAAATTCTATTCAATTATTTAATATTTAGAAAAAAGTTTTCAAATATTTTGAAAAGTAATAATAAAGAAAACAACAAAAAAGAAAACAAATACATTAAAAATTAGTTTAATATTCATGGATCATTACCAGTCACTGTAAACGAAAAGGGCCAAAAAATATGAAGAAAGATTATAGATAGAATAATTGTGCAGTAAAAAGGAATAACATATAACTGAAATATGATAGATGACAAGAAAAGTACCTAATAAAAAGAGCTCTCTGCTAATCTAAGCTAGTGGTACACAACCTTTATACACTTGTGACCCCCATAGTCAAACTAAAATTTTATGCACCCCATTATATATTGTTACCATCCCATTATAAGCACATATGTATAGTAATAATAAAAGTAGTTTTACCATATACAAATATATATCTTTATACGATTCAATGCAATACCTTTGAAAGAACTGCATATTAACAAAAATGTATAATAATACTTGGTTCTTAGTAAATCTGATGATTTGTAGTAATTACGATATTTTTAGCCTGTTTTAGACATTATGTACATTCAAGAATATAGTACCACGTATCAACATTAGGAGGATACTATCATAAAGAACAAAAACTCTGCGAATGAACACGATAAGTGAAAATAATATAAGCTAAATGCCATTAAGATGTTCTGCATAAATAAAGAGGATTGGAATATAAAGAGGGAAGAAGTGTTTAAACACAAAAGTGATCAGACACAATAATGAGTTAAGCAGTTTTCATTTACTCCTTAATAGTGTTTAGGTTTTTTTTTCAATTAAATGTTTATTATCCAAAGTGAGAACTTCCAACAATTTTTCATCAATTCCTCAAGGAATCGCAGGAACGCACGCCATCTGAGCTACCTGAGCTACGGAATATAAAAAACAAAAACATTTGTCTTCAAAATAATTTTTTTTTTTTTTTCAATTTCAAATTTAAAAATCGAATTTTTCAAAAACTTGTTTGATATATAATAATTATCTCTTAGTTAATGAAGGTTAATAAAACTAAAATATTTTTAAAATTTAAATCAGTTAATGCTCACTGTAATGAAAACAACAGCTCAAAAACCTGCGACTTAAAAAGAAGGAATATAGAAAAGGAATGGGTAAAATTAAAAAGTTTTGAAAAGAAACAAATGCATTAAAAGTTGAAACAAATCACATAAAAAAGATATTAAACAAAATAAAGCGGATTTGACAATTTTATGGAAATGAACCAATCTAAAATGGATGAACTAAAAATTAAATGAAAAAAAAATTACTCAGATAGACGTGCAGACACATTAAAGGAATGAAAAATAAAATAAAGCTTGAAGAATATGTGGTGATAGTAAATAATAAGGAAGTGATAATTGCATCAGATAATTCAGAGAAAATATTAGTTTTTTTAGAAGATTTAGGAGAGAAAAAACAATTCTACTTAAGCGTTGGTGGCCTAGTGGTTAGCATAGCTGCCTTCCAAGCAGCTAGTCTGGGTTCACTTCCGGGTCGACACTTTGACATATATATATTGTGACCTTTTATTTAGGTCCTTGGATTAAATAATCCAAAATTTTAAATGATAATATATTTGGCATTAAAATCTTAACAAGTGGCTTTCAATAAAGATTATTTTGAATGCACTGGGAAATTTGCTTGAGTGGAGATGAGATTTCAAACCCAGTCTAGGCCCTGACTAGACTAAAATAACAATTCAAAAGTATTGTTATTATTTGGGAAATAAAGATATTGCTATTTTATTGTTGTTGAATAGCAATAATAAAATAAATAAATAATTAAATCAAATTTGTAAATCTTGTAAAATGAATATTAAGCATTTTTTTTAGTACTGAACATAAAGCTGTCTTGAATAAGTATGAGTAGTTATTAAAAATGAAGACAGAGGGGGTAATATTAATTATGCATACCAAGAGTATTGGTTTAAATTGCTCCCAGAGTGCACTGTAATAAAAGCTATATATTATCTAACCCAGCTGTAGGGGAGGTTGACTAATTAAGAAAAACAAAAACTAAGCAACCACAGAATTCAAGTCTGATCTAAAATAAGAAAGAAAAAAAACTAAACATCAGAAAATTCTGGAATCTAATTCAATGAAATGATAATATCTTGCTATCTACAAATACTAGAATAGAAAATCTCAAAACATTGCAGTCATTTAAACACTATTCTTCTATTGATTGATAATTCTGAGAAGTTATACTGGAAGAGAAATGGAAACCTTGTCCATCATAACTGTCTCTCATAAATCTTATTTCAAACCCAGGAAAATTCAAGAGAAAGTAAGCTTTTGCTTTTACTTTATTTATATATTTAAAGTCTTATCTTTAAAAATAACGCACGAATCATTTACACATAAACTAAAAAGTTAATTATGTTTGAATTTCGCGCCATTCTTATTATTCAGCAGAACAATATTGTGTTTGTAAATTAAAATATCAAGAAAAAAATAATAATTCAAGATAATTTTGAAAACAAGTGTTATGATATATATATAGCAAATAAATTACAAAGTCATTTTTGAATCATCTAACTTTTAATAATAAATAAATAATAATAATTGCGTGATTTTATTATCTGTTCTGATCTGCTGATTTTTTTTCTGTAGCGGGAACTTATGTAATGATAGGAATAATCAATTACCATTTAATTAAAATGCTAAGGATATCATAGTGATAAATGGATAAATTTCATTTAAGATTGTTAATTATATAATAATTTGCTAATCAAAATGGAACAAAATAATTACTTGCTTATAAAAGTTTTCCATGCAACATATATAAATAAGATTTTGAAAATGGTTTAAAAAAAAAAAAGCCCTGACTGTGAAACTTTACTTAAAGTTGTTACATTTACCATGGAGGAAAGAACATAAACCATAAATCATTAAAATAAATAAATAAATAAATATGTTAAGTGTAATAAAATTCAACTAATTTTCAAGGAAAATTATCTAGAAAAAAATAGATAAACTTATCCTTTGAAGTCTGCTACAATTGGAAGTGTGAATTTTAATTGCCTTATTAATTATCAGTACAGAAATCATCAAATAATTTTTCCTTTTGGATAAGTATTGAGTATTGCTTATTAAACATCCAACAGGATAATATATATATATATATATATATATGTGTGTGTGTGTTATCTGGGATGTTTGCTCATCACAATATTAAGTCTTATTTTAACTTACAACAATGGAATAACTTGGACAAATTGTATAAAATTTAATGGATAAAAGTGTACTGTTATTTTTCTTTATTATTGCTGTGTTATGTATATCACTTACATAATGTGTTGTTTGGGAATTTTATTTTTTAAACATATATGTTTGTTTGGGGCATGAAATATATATATATATTAGGTTAAAGACAAAAAAATGTGTAAAATATATACATCTATTTTATGTATATTTTTTTTAGTTAAGGGAAAACTGGAAATTATATATATCGTTTATCTAGAGAGAGTGATAAAAATATTTACTTCTCTCATATTTTGAAACCAATTTTAATGTATATTATTAAAGCGGTGAATATGTAGACATTTTATCAAATATATATATGTTGGAATGACCGAATTATTTTCTTATATAAAAGAAAATTTGATATAAGCCTTTTTCATTTTGTAATTTTGTATAGAAATGAACTTGTCCACTTTGAATACAAATGCAGGTTTGATCTTTATTGCTTAAATATGTTGTGCTCTAACAAAAGTATAGTTGTCATTTAAAAATAATTAGTGATCATTTGACATATGTATTTTGGTTTGTCTATAGATACATTAATGATTTTACATTGTAAAATGGAATATGTATATTTCCACTGATATTATTGGTATTGTTTTGCCTTGCTATAATTTGAGAATGATCAGTGACAGTTTTTAGCTGATAGGATGTTCCAATAGAATGGCATCCAATAGATTAATATTAATATTGAGCATGGGTTGATGGAGAGTCACCTATTGCTGATCCCATGAGAGGAAAGTTTTGGTAGAGGCTAAGTAGTAATTAATGCTTATTAGTATCAATAATCCTACGATAAAGGATATCCATGGTCTGAATTCTATTTTTTTTCCTGTGATAAGGCAAAGCCCACACATGCGTATACCCATAGAGAGGTCATAGAATCAGCCATATTATTATACAACTGTCATGTTGTTTTTATAGAACCTCCCTTTTTAGTGTTAAATCTCTCATGATGATATAGAGTTAGTTTTTCCACCGTGTATGGTGAAGTATAGTAGTTAAAGAATCATATAGCAAGTATAAAATAAAATGTTAGATTTGGGAACACTAATCTAGCAATAGTGTTGGCCTAATTATAATAGTGTTTATGATGTTATAGGATCATTTTCAATTGTAGACAGATCAAACTAAGATTATTGATGATGGTAGAATTGATAGATGTAAAAGCAAGAGATGCACATTGGCAGTGTGGATTCATCATCATCAAATAATGATTTGACAATGGATTGGTAAGATCAGAAGTATTCAATAATTAAGTTGTGGACATAGGTAATGTTGTAGTGAGATCTATGTGTATTTGGCTTTTGATGTTTATTCTTACTTTAATGCACTAAACCTATTCATTTCAAATTTGAATAAGTTATTAATCGTGCAGAATGTGATAATTGCCTTTATCATATTCTGATAAAAGAAAGGGCTTTAGGAGAATGCAATACTTTATAATTTTTGAATTCTAAATTTAAACTTGGTGCATATCCTAAAGTTCTAAATATACGGTTAGTTGTAATTTAAGTGCTGGTCAGCTTAAATAAGTTTCATTATCTTATTCTTTAAAATAGGCTAAAGAGTAATAAATGATATTTTGAATATCATTTTATAAGCAGGTTGTATCATTTGCTGAGTATATATATAGTCAATGGGATACCAGGTATTTTACCATCCATAAACTCTTTTAACATATTAGCTTTGTTTCATGCCATGTCTGTAAATTAAAAATTTGTAAATATTGTAAATAAAATTTGTTGTATTTAAAAATTTATTTAGTTGCCTGTAATCTTATTACTAATTACCACATATATACACTATTATTATTATTGCTATCGACCTATCAGAAGATTATAAATTGAAATCATCATCGACCAATATAGTACTATTAACTATATTATGCTATATCATAATAATTTTGGTAAGTCTTGTAATTTATTGGTACATCTAATACATTATCACACAGTAATCAAAATGTTAATAACTTATAGTACAGACTGTTTTAAGTAATAGATTAAAAGATAAATATAATATTGATTTAATTGATTTAGTTAAATCCGCAGAGCTATCGTTCTTTGATCTTGATCACATTGTTTATCATTATCTAATAACAGGAATTTGGTAAGTTATTGTTTTTTAATTATTAAAAAGTCATTCCCGGTCATACATTTTAAAGTTTGTATTATTTTAAAAATATATTTATTGACATAATAAAATTGTACAGATGAATAAAAAAAAAACACTTTGTTAATGTTGACTCATCCATTGCTGACATTGATCTGGTAGATGTATGCCAGAGCCATCTTTGCACTAGCAGGTTGATAAGTGATTACATACATTACATTTTGTTGGTATAGACCACCCCTTTTAAGGTTGGCCCAATAATGCTAACTTATCAGCTGGGATACATGTAGTGTGAAATCAATGCCTCTCTAGTAGAATCCAGCATGTTGCATCAAAGACTACTTCATTTATGATACACTACAATGTGGATATATCAGATCCAATATTCTTGTAGAGACTGTGGGCCATACTAGTAGGCTCCATGTATTAATAAATAAAAATCTGGAGGATAATATCTTATCCTTGTTTTGAAGAGCCTTGAGCTTATCACAAAATGTAGCATTGGGGTCCGGTGTTGGTTGTGTAAACTTTGACCTGCATCTTGTGTACCAAAAAGCGTATGTCAGGAAGACAGATAATCTGATAACTGTAAAGTCTCCAGAGGAGAGACAATTTGAGTTTATACTGAGAGCTGTTTTGTGCAATATGGTTGGGTAGTGGTAAAATCCCTCTTACTGACCCAAATATAGTTTATATAATGATTTTGAGTGTTTGAACTCTGAGAAGAATTAGTTGCTAAGCTTCAAAGTAGAATTTAAAGTTGTAATAAATTTTATATCTAGTTAATTATTATAGTTGGACTTGAAATAAATTACTTTCACTGTTTTATGAAAGTCAACTAAGCTTTAAAATGTAAATTACTTCTTTGGCATAAAATGGGTAGTTTGTTTTAACTTCAGGATAAATATTCTGGTTGTGTCAAGCTGGAAATCCCTATTTTTAGTTAGCTTATCTTTTTACCATTTAATCTCATATTAGTTTATAGTTTAAGATTCCAGTCTCCATTATTTATATTGTTCTTCAAATTCATCTTGATCGTTCTTTTATTTATCCATTCTCATTTGATATTAATTCATTATCATAATTGCTTAATCATACATTAACTTGGATTCTTTTATCATCTTAACTATTCATTAACTCTTATTATATCATCATCTTAATCATTCACTATTCTCATACATCTTCGTTCTTTGCTCTTCATTCTCAGACTCATTTCATTCCACTATTTAATTATTACTTCTTTCCACCATCTATTTAGTCATGTACATCATAATTTACTTATCATTTTATTTATAAGTTTAATTTCATAATCATTCCAGACATATAATTATTAGTCATTTATGAATTTGCTGAACATCAAATTTAACTCATCACGTTTTGTTTGTGTGGATTTTAGGGTTGGTTTGACCAGAAGTTATTGTCTTTATTAGTCGCCTGGTGATCTTCTTCAGATCTATAGTTTCATGCTAGTTTAATTCAATCCAGGAATCATTTTGTTAGTTTTACATTTTTTTTTCTTTATGCTCATATTCTTGATAATGAGAGCAAGATAGGTTGCTTAGGAGAATTTAATCACTAAAAATGCGCGGTATGATTCATTGATGACCAGTTAGATCAGGGAGAAGGTTACAATATATAAAACAATTCTAATTTATCAATAGAAAACTTTAAAAATGAGATAAATAGCACTCAGAACGAAGTGTGTATTTACTATATTACTACATAACTTTAAAAGATAAGTTAGACAAAATAGAAATGTATGTAGTAAATGACAGACTTCAAAAGATGTTGAAATTACAGAAGAATTTTTAAATAAAGTTGATGCTAATGTCCAAGTAAAAGTTGATCAGTAATTTAAAACAAAGTTAGCAGAAAATATTCCAGGGAAAATACAAAGAGAAGTAGGCAGAATAAATGTAATTATAGAATATAAATTAAGTGAGCAGTAGAAAATTGAAAAAAATCAAAACAAATAAATAGCAATAGAGAATCTTTAGAAAAAAGAGAAATATTGACAGATAGTCATCAAGATAAAATGTAAGAAGAGTGAAATGAATTACAAAGTGTAGTAAAAAAATAAAACATTGAAGAAAGTAAAACTGTATAAGTCAAAACGACAAAATGGTAATGTTATATTTTGTAAAATTATTAAGGTATGAAGAAGTATTTCAAATGGATAGAGAAGTTAGCATAAATGTAAAAATGGTTAGGAGACATGAATCCAACAATCATCATTATGATGACAGAATCAAGATATTTGGTTATTCAAGCAGTAATAATAACCAACAAGAACAGAAAATAGGTGATGATAAAACAAAAATTGGAAATATCAGTGAAGAGAAATGTAAGAAATATTTGGTAAATTTTTCATGGGTACAAAGTTTTTTAATGCACTGGCCTGTTCTATGCCTGTCCAAAGGAAAATTTATTTGATTTTAGATTTAAGAAAATATGCCGTAACAGAACAAACAATGGTAGGTTTAAATCTAAAGGATAGCATTGGTGTTCTGGCTAAATGCTTTGATATTGACAATCTTCTTCAGCATAGTATGCTTTGATAGAAATTGTTGATGAATAATTATTATTGCTAATTTAAATTTTATTTGTTGATTATCATACATTTTTGTTGATAGTTATGTTTCATTCATAATTGTAAAATAATATTAATATTGAAGTACGGTGAGAAAGATAAATCCGAGCAGAATAAATAGTAAAACTTTACTGCTTATTAGGTATTCTAAATGCATGTTTGTTTCATTTTTTCTCCAAATCAATGGAAAATAGAACGACATCCTGAGTCTAGCAAATTAGTAGAGGTAAATAATTATAAAAAAGATAATAAAATTACTAGCAAGAATATTTCAATTATTGTTTTTAGTGGAACCAATTCATTAAAATATGTTACAAACATAAGGGACAATTGTATTTATATACTAAACTACTTGCTATCACTAAGTATTGAATGTCTTTACATAAATTTAACTTTATTTAAGTATTCCAATTACATTCAACTGATAATAATAGCACACAGGTTAGTGTATGAAGAATGTTGGTAGAACACAACATTTACCTAAATTGTAAATGTTCAGAATGATCGTGGAATAAATGAAAGTGTATATAATATAAAGTCAGAGTACATAACATTAATATAGTTACTTACTAAAAATAAAATAGAATACTGTTACTACAAATAATAAATTTATTATTTCAAATAAATGATAACAGTGGCTCAAGTCATTTTAATCCATTACTTTTATTTTAAAACAAATAATATGCAAATGAAATTTCGATCTACAAAAATGTATTTACCATCATTTATGATAATTATTTTTAATACTCAATAAATATTACAAGCTAGTGTTTAGATTGTAATTATATAGAAGACAATCAATCCTCATCATCAGCACCATTAAACACAGTGTCAAAACTGCAAATGTATTCTCACTCCAGCTGCAAAGTCGAGGCTTTAAGAAAATATGAGTGGCCGGCCGTTTTATTTCCAAACTCAAATGTTATTATATGAACCAATCTTTAAGTGTCTAGAAGCGAGAATGTGAATATCATAAATCATTCACTTCAAATCCTTTTTTTATTTTAATACTCCTATTAGCATTTCTAAAGTATTTAAATTTACTTTGTGCCAATATTAGACGATGTTAAATTACGTAATACTCGATAAATTTTACTAGCGCAGTGTAGAAGGCAATCACTCCTTCTAGCTAATGCCCGCTAAACAGAGTACTAAAACTGCAAGGATACCCTCATCCCTGACAAAAGATAGAGTCTAATAAAATAGTGCAAATAAAAGTATTAAAATAAGAAATGAATTTAAAATTAATGATTTATATTTTCACACTACCAATACTAGACACTTAAGATTGGCTTATATAATAACATTTGAGTTCGGAAATAAGACGGTTATTCTTATTTCCTTAAAGTCTTTATTTTATGGCTGAAGTGAAAGTATCCTTGCAATTTTAACACTGGTGAGGAGGATTTATTGTTTTCTATATAGTGATAATTATTTTTAGAACAAAATAATGTGAGAACTAGTATTTATTCTAACTTAGATGTTAGATCAGTAGAGTACAGAAATTGACAAAGTCAACAAAAGTTCATTTTATATATATGGATTACTTATAAACATCATGGAAAGCTAGAAAGAGTAAAAAGAAATTGGAGAAAGATCCCCTTTTTTGTTAAATATACTTTCAAGAAACTAAGAAAGATAACTAGAGATTTTAAAGTATCTCTTTCACGTGGCTGGTTAACAAAATTTGCAACCACCAATACAATTCAAGTAGTTGGAAACTTTGATTAAAACAATCCCATCCAACTTATTAAGTGATGATATCATTTGCTGATTATGTTGTGTCCCAGAGAATAAAGAACAATATCAAAAAAAAAAACCTCAAGGACATTGAGATAGCTTAATTAAAGGGTAAAATATTGTGTCAATTTTAATTATTATAATTATAAGTCAAATGAAAAATAATCTTGTTTTTATTCACTTATATTTTGGTTAAACACTATAATAGTAAAAAGAAAAAGGGAACATTGTTGATTTAAATTAAAAAAAAACAACAACCAAACAATTATAAATATTAAGTTTCATTAATGCATATTTTCATTTTTAATCAATGAAATAATGACAGTATTTCTATATTAAACAAAATTTATATTTTGTTGAAATTGTGCCGACTGTGTTTTTTTTTTGTTATTAAACCATTTTGAATTGATTAATGAAGAAAATATTTAGCATTATATTAAACATGGCATTATAAAATAAACACAGCAGTAATCAATCAACAAATTAGTTCATTATTCAACTTAGTACACCCAAACAATGTCTTACATATGTAATATTTATAGGGTTCTTGTCATGTTACTAACCTAATCATGTGTGCGTTTATGTGTCTTATATGTGAAGCAAAACATAGGTATTGATAAAATATTGTATCATATAAGGCTAAAGGTTTAAAAGGGGAATATTGAAAAATTAAATAGTTTAAAATATTCACTCAATATCTCAAATTTATAAATGAAAATATTCACAAAAAGTATACCATACATAAAATACAACCTAAATTATGAATAATTTAAGACTACAAGTAAGCATATGCATTCTTGTCTAAGAGTAAAATTTTGTGTGTGAATCTGGGATAGTGACACATAATTCTTCTTTGAACTATGCAGGATTACTTGAAACATTTAATTACTTTACTTTTTTTTTTTTAAAATAGTAGAAAACATTAAAGAAATATGTTAAACAAAGATAAATTGTACGTGGATATCTAGTATTTTGTTATTTAATTATTTATTGCTATTCAACTTTCTTTTACTACATCACTTATATTTATTTAAATAAATTCATTTGTCCATTTATTTGGCAGTTTTCATTTCAATTCAATCATTTACCCATTTATGTATCTTATCTCTGGGTTGATGAATTATGATGGGCTAGTATTCAATCTTATCACAATGTTATATTAATTTCCCTAATATAACAATTAAAATTCAATCATACAAACTATTTTTCCAAGGTGTTAACATCATGGGCTAAATGTAATGAATAGAGAGTCTTATCAGGCCATACATTAGGTAAACTTCCTAATTTACATGGCACTCAAGGATCAGAAATATTTGTAAGTCAGAATAAATAAATGATTTTGATATATTTACTCATGAATCAGTATATTCATTCTCTTAATATTTGTCCATACATCTTATCATTGTTTTCATTATATTAAATTTATTGTCTATTCACATTTTTGCCATCTCTTCCATTATATAAACCTTTTGTTACATAAGTATTCAAAGCCAGTGAAAATATGGAATTTGCAATTAATAGAAATGTTTAGAGTGAAGAATAAAAAATGGAAATATTTTTATTAATGAAGTAGAAAAAATAAGTATATATATATCATAAGAATATATACTTGAGATAAAAAGCAAGAAAAAAACTAGAATGGAAATAGGTAAATATGAGTTGTTTCTCATATAATACAAATATCAGATGTGTACATTAATTTCAAGTGTTATTAATATTTGATTCATTAAACACTACAAAATAAATCATCTTGCATTTCTATAGAAGTTATAAAATTGTAAATATAATTTAAATGAAAATATATAGAAGTAGATTGGATGTTGTCTTGTGAGCAATATATGACAGATTTTTCATATAAGTACAAAAAGGCTAAAAAGAAAGAACAATGATAAGGCAACTGTGATAAAAACAACTTAAATTCTTTAAAATCAGTAGTGTGAAAATACATGTTTTTAAACACAAAAGGTCTCCTGATAAAATATATTAAATATTTGGTCATCATCATTGACAGTTGGTCAATTCTTTCCAATAACTTCATCAATGTATTGGAACAAGTGAAAGAGGAGGTGTTGTTCAAAAGTTACCTTGTTTCATAAGAATTTTTAAAGAGGTTTAATAAAGAGATAACTTCACACATATCTTTGTTATATTGGTTAGAGAATAAGATAAAATCTTTCTATGCTTCAATAAATAAAAGCTTAATGGATAGTAAATTTACAAAATAAATCATTTTACAGGCTGAAGCTTAAAAAAAACTACTATCTTACACACAAGAAAATGCCAAAATGATTTTAAAAAGTTGTACAGAGAGGACGATATTAAAATATATTAATAATTTTTTTAGTCATTCATAACAGACTAGAGATTATCTAATAATGAATCGGAGACATATGAAAAGGATCTATGGTTTACAAGATGAACATTTCATGCTGAAACAACTCTTAATTCAGACCACAATCTTTTACATATATCGTTATTAATGACATTAAAACTTTTATTAAAAAAATATTCAATATTCAGCTAAAAGTAAGAGGCTATATTTAAAATCATGAAATAGAACACAGTGATGTAAATATAATTTGAATGAAAGTTTAAATAAGAATGGTTATATTCATTTACTAAAAAAAACATTAAGCAATTCAATCTCTTATTTAAAAAAATAATAATTTTCTTTTTTAAAAAATTAAGTTGTTTTTATGAAATGAACTTCTCTTTAGATGAAATTAGAAAACAATTTTTAACTATCGATTAAGAAACAAAAAAATTTTGGTCAGTTTTTTTAATATTAAAAGATGAAAGATTGATGGAAATATCTTTTCAATGATTTTTTTAAATAAAAGAAACCATTTATAAAAATGTGAAAATTTTGAAAAATACTGTAATACCATTTACATATTCATTTACATAGTCATTTGAAAATAAAATTTAAAAACAGACTTCATAATGAAGAAGAATGTATTAAATGTGAAAGTAAAATTGATGTTTGGGGGTAGAAAGGAAACAAGGTTGTTTATCTTCTTTTTTTTAAAAAAAAAGTTTAACCTTTTTTGTGTGTTTACATTTAATGAATGAGATAAAGAAATAAATATTAGCTCTGTATTTGTTAATTCATAACTGGTTTTCGTTATTATTATTATTGGGGCTTATGTATTAGTCCGGGCGATGAAATTTTAGTCTTTATTACTTATGATTGTTAAATATTTGATATGTTTGATTTAATTTAAGTAAATAAATTTAACTTTCAAAGATATAAAGAATCATTTTAACAAAGTTCTAAATAACAACTCCACATTCTGTATTAATGTCAATTTATTTACATGGTGAAAGATAGCCACTTTTAAAGCATAAACAGGACAGTGGAAGCTAAAAGTTAATAAAGAATATTTAATGAATATAAAAATACTTTAGCGAATTTCAACAACTTATCTTTGAAAATTAAATTTACGTACTTAATTAAATAAAATGTACTATCGGTACTTAAGGATTACTCAACCGATGATGTTTTATACTTACCGATTTTCCTTCCGGCAAACATCATCGATGATAAGATGACAACATTGTCATGTCAACCAAGACAATGACATGATTAATCCAAATTTTGGATTTTTTGACCCGCGAGATTTAAAAATCGGAGAGAGCTTTGGGAAATTTTGTCATTTGTCTGTCTTTTGCTACTAGTCCGCCGCAATGGACGCTATTTGTAAGTAATTTTCATTTTTGTTTTTAATAAATAATGCCATTTTGATGTATATTATTTTGTAAATTATTCTGCAATTATAAAAATTACAATTAATTAATTTTATTTTTAATTTCTGAATTATATCATACAGAAATTTTTTCCCGTAAATTCATCGGCAATTATAAAAATTACAGCTATGAGAGTAATACAATGTCTGATATAGGTGTATGCCGAGCCTTTGGCTCGTCAAAAACATCGGAGGCCACCCCCTGCCAATTCCAGCGCTACATGCTGTATTTTATAATTAAGCATAATATAGGATGCTTTTATAAATTATAATATAGTTTTTTTTTTTAGACTAGAACCTGTTTTATATATTTTTAACATGAATAATTGAGTTAAATCACATCGCAAAATTTGTAAAGATAATATAATTTTTTCATACAAGCACATTTTTTTTTAATTTTTTTTTGTTAGACCATTTTAATTAATTGTCCAGTTTGCCATTAATAATGCCAGATTTGTGTTAAATCGGGAAAAGTGTTCTTTATTTGTATATTTATTTTAAATTTAAAAAAAATATGTACATATTTCTGCAATTATAGAATTACTATAATAATTATACAATTATTATTATATTAATTACTTTTAATTTCTAAATTATTTTGACGCATGCATGTACATATTTTTTATTTTTTTTATATTTTTTTTAGTATTTGTTAACCAATGATGTATTGCCCTGAAGCCATATCAGTCTGATGTTGCAATCTTTAACGTGCCAGGTCCACATGACCTGCGAACAAATTTTAGCTATTGCATTTGTCTGTAAATCACTTGGAGACATTATCTTAAAGATCACAAGGTCAGACTGATATGGCTTCAGGGCAATACATCATCGGTTTGCAAATACGAAAGAACCGTACTATCAAATATTTAGAAAATCATAGATAATCATGATTTTAATGAAGATTAAAATTTCACCACCCGGACTAATACGTTATGATTATAAAGAAATATATGTACAGTGTAATGCAATATAAATATTCGAGCGTCGATTAAGTTTCATTTAAATCCTTGTATTAAAGTAATTATAATGGTGTCATGGCTGTGGTATGAATTAAATATTAGGTTCTTTAGAATGACGTATTACCCTGAAGCCATATCAGTCTGATCTTCCGATCTTTAAGATAACGTCTCTAAGTGATTTGCAGACAAATGCAATCGCTAAAATTTGTCTGCAGATCATGTGGACCAGGCACATTAAAGATCACAAGATTAGATTGATATGCCTTCAGGAGAATATGTCATTGGTTGGAAAATACTAAAGATAACTGCTGGGCAGAAGATGATCATTGGGTAGATAACGAGCACCACCATGTTTGTTGTTCCTGGAAAAAAAAATGTGCATGCATGCATTAAAATAATTTAGAAATCAAAAGTAATTAAATATAAATTTGATAATTTAGAAATTGAAAGTAATTAATTATGTGTAAATTTGATAATTGCAGAAATATGTACAAATTTTTTTTTTGTAAATTTAAATTAAATGGACAAATAAAGAATATTATGAATTTTTATAACAAAAAAAAATTTTTAAAAAATGTACTTGAATGAAAAAATAAGTTATCTTTACAACATTTCCGATAGTATTTAACTCAATTTTCATATTAAAAATATATAAAACAAACAGTTTGAAAAATGTGTCTAATTTTTTGACTGACAATTAGAAATGACAGTGTGTAGCACTGGAATGGGTGTGGGGCCTCCAATGGTTTTGCCAGGCCGAAGGCATGGCCAATACATGCTCTAGTCTCAAAAAACCTATATTATGATTTACAAAACCACCGACAATGCCAGATATTGTATTACTCTCATAGATGTAATTTTTATAATTGTGGATGAATTTACAAAAAAATTTTTATGTATAATATAATTCAGAAATTAAAAATAAAATTAATTAATTATCCTTTTTTAGAAACAAAAATGAAAGTTAACAAGATCTCAATGAAAAAATCAGTAAACACATGACTACCAGCATTATTAATGGCAACCTGGAGAATAACTTAAAAGGTACTTTATATTACGAATTTTTTTAAAAAGAAACAAAAAATCGAAAAAAAATGTACTTGCATGAAAATAGTATATTGAATATACGTCTAAATACATAATATATGTCAAAATAATTTTGAAATTAAAAGTAATTAAGTGTAAATTTGATAATTTAAAAAGGTACTCTATATTGCAAATTTTTCAATGAAAAAAAAAAAATCAAAATAAATGTACATGCTTACATCAAAATAAGTAATTAAGTGTAAGTTTGATAATTGCAGAAATATTAACAAATTTTTTTTTGTAAATTTAAAATTAATAGATGATATCAGGTACTTCTCCCAACTTAATGTGAATCTGCCATTAATGGTGACCTTGGAGAATAACTTAAAAGGTGCTATATTATGCCATTTTTAGTCGAATTTATAATATAATATATTTCAGAAATTAAAAACTATCAAAAGTAATTATTTGTAATTTTTATAATTGCAGATAAATTTACAAAAAAAAAATTTCTGTATAATATATTTCAGAAATTAAAAATAATATTAATTAATTGTACTTTTTATAATTGCAGAAGAATTTACAAAATAATATACATCGAAATGACATTATTTATTAGAAACAAAAATGAAAATTACTTACAAATAGTGTTCACTGCAGTGGACTGAATTGAGATATGTATTCCAAAATCGCACCAAAAGGATCAGCTTTATATCATTGCCTCCACACAAATTCACTCAAATATGAGTCCATGTGCTGCCATGCTGTCCTTCTTCTTTGGTACTCAGAAAATTCCACAATGTAAGATCAGTAGTTTCAGCCAATTGTAGTACAAACAAAAATATGACAGAATGAAAAAATCAGTGTGAATCCATGAGTAGAAAAATCACAAAAGACAGACAAATGTCAAAATTTCTCAAATCTCTCTCCGATTTCTAAATCTCATGGGTCAATAAAAACCAAAAATTGACTCTCACATCGATTAATCATGCTAGTGTCTCGGTTTCCACGACAATGTTGTCATGTTATGATTGATGACATCTACCATAAGGAAAATTGGTAGGTGTAATATGTCATCGGTTAAAATTTGCCAGGTCACAACACCAGAGTGTTTCTTGTCGAATTATTTAAAAATTTGTCGTGAAATATCAAATACATGGTGGCATAAAATTATATTATAAAAAAATAATTAAATATCTGATAAAAAATAATTTATTAAAATAATAACACATATTTATCCTACCAACATTCATAATTACTGTCTATTGTAGTTTTCAGTTATACACCTGGGTCTCGTTTTACGCGATAGATAGGTTCCTCAGAAAACATGCGCAAATGAAATCGTGCAAAAATAGACGTAACTTACCTTGAAAAAGGGGGGATACGGACTGTGATTTTTCAAAAATCGCATAAAAGCAAAGCACCAATGTAAAATTACTTTAAAATTTGCGCAAAAAAAAAATAAGGAAATAAAATATGACTAATAAAAAATTTCAAATTTGAAAAAAATTGATACAAGACAAACTTTTTTTAACTATAATATTTAATTTTATTCAAAACAATATATTTTTATGCATAATTTACAGTAATTTACATTTTTTATACACATTTTAATTATTATCACTATTTGCCGATAAACAGGTTCGTTTGCAAACTGGTAAAAAATCAGATTCTTCACAAGAGGAAATACAACTAGCGCCAATGTCACTCTCACATTGTGTTAATGGTTTTCTGGTGACAACGTAATTAGTAATTAATCTAACAACTAAAAATTAAATTCTTATTTTTGTCTTTAATTTTTTAATTTTCAATTTTAATTGTGCCCACTGCTATTACTCACCTTTTAAAAATAAACTTGCGGACACTAAATGATTAATAATTGATTACGTTCTTTTTTAAAAAGCAAAAACAGAATGTGATTTAAAATGCAAAATTAACACGCACAATGTTTGAACAAATTTACATTATAATCTTGTAAAATTTAATGTGTGTATACATAAAATGTGGAAATCATGATTTTAATTTCATTATTGCATAAAATCTTACTATTATAAAGCACTGAAAATATTGAAATTACTAAGATGAAAGTCGAATTCCAATAATGTGCTATTACTTTCAATATATGCAAAATTTATTTTTTAAAGTAATAGCGCATTATCGGAGTTCGACTTCCGGAGAAACGTGAATCGCGTAACTTCAAAATCGCGTTAAATAAATCCGCGTAAAAAGAGACCCAGGTGTACAAGCGATAAAATTCACAAAGATGGTGTCAGTCCGAAAACTACAATGGACAGTAATTATGAATGTAAGATAAATATGTTATTATTATTTTAATAAATTATTTTTTATTAGATATTTAATTATTTTTTTATAATATAATTTTATGCCACTGTGTATTTGATATTTCACAACAAATTTTTAAATAATTCAACAAGAAACATACTGGTGGTGTGACTTAGCAAATTCATGTTTACCATATTATTAACATTATTCCTATGAGAATTTAATTCCTATTTATCAATTTTGCTTTCACCCTGAAAACACTCTTCTTCAATATACCTTTTTAAAAATTTTCTTTCCAAATAATGGAGATAAATATGAAACTTAGACATAAAAGTTTTAGATACAAGCAATTAATGAAAATGGTTAGAATGAAAGATAAAAAAATGAAAGATGTTTTATTGGCAAAGTAAAAAATATAAGGATACAGATAGCCATTGATTAAGAAAAGGTATTCTATAGGAAATTGTTTTTAGAAAAAAACAAGAAAGTAGAGTATGAAAAAACATTTGCTATGTTTTTTGTATAATAAGTCTGAGATATGTATAATAATATGTAAGGAGGTTGAAATAATAGGTTTAGTAACTAATCATGAAGAATTATGTATCTCTAGAGAATTCAGAAACTTTTTTTTATATGACAAATTAAAATGCTTATGGAATGGATAATGAATTTTAAACAGGAAATGAGCTATTTAAAAAAAAAGTGAAGAGTGAAAGATAGTGAAAAAGAGAAAATAACAGGAGATAAAAGAACTAAAGATAAGCTATATTAAATAAGTAGTAACGAATAACATGTTTTACAACTACAAAAACTTTTTTGATTAGAGGCAAAGTATTGATTATTATCTGTGACAGAATGATTTCCATTAAATCTTAATGTAAATTATAACTCATTGTTCAAGATTTATAAGAAAGTAGTGACTCTGGTATTGTCATAATAAAAATAAATTGTGTTAGGTAGTTTAAGAGCAATGATAAGCCACTATTGGTCATTAAATATTACATTTAAGGCACTACACTTTATTGTCTAGTTATTTCAATATGCTTTTAGATAGAAAACAATACAATTTTTATTTTTTCAACTTACAATGGCTTATCAGTGTGGAAATCATTGTTTTGTAGTCTACTTCTGAAAAAACTTCACAATAATAGGGAACAGTAAAGGAGAAGATATTATTTGTAAGGATAATTAATTAGTGAGGATTTATAATGATTTTTTAAATTTTATTAATATCTATGAATGATTTGATATCTTCTAATTTAACTCATATCTATGAATAATTAAATACCCATTAATAAAATAGTAAATTTACTAGCTAAAAGCCAGTCTCCAGTCTGCTTATGTGTTTTGACTTGGGATTTCCAAACTTAATTCCAAAATCGGAAAGGAATAAAAATCTTTATGCTGCTCTTCCACAAAATAATCAAAAAATAAGGTACTCATCTTATAGCTAAAGACGTCATTCTATGGCGCGGTTTTCATGCCAAAACACATAAAAATGCTGTTTCCGTGGCTGACACATTCGAACCCGCATTTTCTATAATACAACTTTTTTGTTGTGCTACAGAATGCAGGCCGCTATGTCGCATCGCTCTACAGCATGTATGTCGCATCACAGCAATTATGTTTTCCGAATTTGCACAGTTTATAAAATAGTTACGGCTTGATGAGAGAGTTTGTATTTGAATTGGATGGAAATGTTGTTTTCATTGGATTTTTTTTTATTTTAAAGTATTGAAATGTTCAGATTTTTTAAAGTAATAATTCTAAGACTTTTTACAATGTACTGTATTGAAGTTTTAATTGGGAAAATGTTAAATATCTATGTTTTTAGTGAGTTGCAATTAGATAATGTGTGTTCATAACATTCCACGAGACACCGTGTGTATATTTTTGAAGTAAAAAAGAGCGGTACCAAAAAAAATATCCAGTAAGAAAAGTACAAATATACACATTTTTTTGTAAATTTCATAAAAAGCAAATATTATAAACATGTTTAGTAAGTAAAGAAGACATTTATATGTGTTTGTTGTTGTTTAAAAAAGTTTGACTTTCTTTATTTTGTCCGAGTACGGTTACGATTTTGAATTTTTTTATTTTAGCATTACAAACAACAGAACACTAACCCTAAAACTAACCCTAACTATAAAAGTAAACCTAAAACTAACCTTAAAACTAACCCTAAACCTAACCCTAAAACTAACAGTAACAACTTTTACTTTTTATTGTCATTCTATTTCAAGTAAAAAATAGCCGTAATATCTCTTTGTCTGTAAAAAAAAAAAAAAAAAGAAATGTAAAACGAAGATTAAAAAAATAAAAAATAGACTAAGAAATTTTACTTTTTATTACGATTATTATTTTTTAGTTAAACAACAACAACAAAAAAAGTTGTAACACAAGTAAAAAAATATCCGATAGAAAATTGATAAAAAAAAGCCGTAACACAAGTAAAAAAATATCCGATAGAAAATTGATAAAAAAAAGCCGTAACACAATTAAAAAAATATACGATAGAAAAAACACGAATCAAATTGTAATTTGTTGATTTTATTTTACATTTATTATTATCATTTAAATTGTATACGTTAATAAAAAATAATATTTATAAAAGACGATTTTGTTTTGTTTTTATTTTCGCATTACAAAAAAGCACAGCAAAATTATTATAATCAACGGCCCAGGAATGGTCATATTTTATAGTTTTAGCTTGAAAACAGCGCCATCCAATGGAATCTTTATCTATAAGACAAGCACCAAAAATAATAATAATTCTTTACAACAGCTATATATTCAAATAATAATTTTATACATAAAAATCTTTGTTCAGCATCTGCTTTGGTGCCCTTTTCAAACATTACTAAAATTATTATTTGATTATATAGCTGTTGTAAAGAATTATTATTATTTTTCGAAACTTAATTCCAAATTCTATTATCAGATCACAAGAAGATGTAATCCACTGCATTATAAAATCTGTTTTTCTTTATATATAATTATAAATAGTTGTAATGACCATTGAAGCAGCTTTTAGTAAAGCCTTCACTAGATTATTATTTATAAAGTTTGTATTGGATCACTATTTTACAAATATTTTCTCTCAATAAGACATCTGTTTTGTATCTATTTTATAATATTAGATCAAATACATAACACTATATTTTACTTGTAAATTAAAAACATAATCATAAAGCTCAGTTATTTTATCTAATATTAATTATTGTACTGAATAAATTCTACTCAATATTTCAATATTACTTTATAATGGATTTCAAACTAAAATATTTTATCAAAAATAAAACAGTATATATTTTGAGCAGTTGCTAAAAAAACAAGCAAGGATATAACTAAATACAGATAATCAGTGATACTATAAAATAATATAGCTACTCTAATTTAGAAATATAAAAAGAAAAAAGTTAAAAGAATATTGATAAAATAATTTTTTGGTAATTGAAGGATAAAAATTCAGTTGCATTTAAACATCACTCCCATTATAATAGTGAATGCAGAGAGATGGATGATAGGAGATATGAGATGTATATAATGACTTGGCAATAAGCTAACCTAAGTAATTGAAAAAATAAGATAAAAATAATAATAAAATTCTCAAAATTTCCTACTTTTTTTTTTTTGCTATTTCAAATATTTACAATTTTCACTTTGAGACCATAAATTAATAAAATCAAACTTTTACTATAACGTATTTAATGAGTCTTTACTTTATACTTAGAGATAATCAATAGTTACAAAAAATATTAAAATGTAGATCCAATAAAAGGTTGTTAAATCTAAAATGTAACAATGCTTTTTCAAAATTTATTTAAAATTCAGTTAATTGTCAATGTTCTTGGAAAGGATAAAAAAAAAAAACACTTTTAAATAGTTAAGGTAAAATTATCAAATCTCTGTCAACAACAATTAAAAGTTCTATTGATTTAATAAATAAAGAACAAATAAATAAGTTTTAGTATTTTAGAGTAATATTATTTATTAAAAATTATGATGACTATTAAGACATATTGCATTAAAAATTAATGATATCATGACATAAATGTGCAAAACAGATGCAAAGTGCCTTTTCTTTTACTTTTTTGCATGAAGATATTTATTGCTCACTTCCAAGAAAAATAAAATCTTTCTTTAAATTATTGATATTTAATCAAAATAAGTAACATAAATGTTAATTTTAAACAAAAGCTTCATCTTTTTGGCTTCTCGATTTATAATTTGTAGATAACAGCACTATTTTTTTCAATTCAATAATAATCCATAAAACGTTCTAAATATTTTGAAAATAATATGTGACGTTTTGGTTTAATAATTAATTTTAAAACAATTCTATTATCTTTAGTTTGGTTGATTAGCAGCTCAAAATATGAATCAGTTTAAATATCTTGGTAGAGTTTTAAGTAGAAGTGCAGTTTTAGTTGTTGGAATATCACACAGATGAAGCTACTACGTTTAAAGACTACCATTATAGAATATTTTATAATAATCATATATTTTCTGCACCTAATTTAGTTATATGAAGAACTGTTATATTTCACAATGTATTATGTGGAAGTTAAATTTAAATTTCTATTGGACTTACATAAAGATATTTAAAAAAATTATTTGAGAATATTTCATAATATTGTAAAAATATAATGGCAGAATCGTCAGAGGAATTGATGGATTTTTTTAAACTTAGAGGACATTGTTTATTGGATGGTAGTTTTTTTAATTGAAGTCTTCATGCAGGAGGGGGGGTTTCTAAACATTTCTCACCTCAGATGTCAACTTTTGTTTTAAATTTAAATTTCAGCAATTTTGACCGATATCTCATGCAGGGGGGGTGTCTACCATTTGTCAATTTCAGCGATTTTGACCGATTTTTTGTGTGGGGGAGGGGTTCTACCATTTGTCAATTTCAGTGATTTTGACTGATTTCTTTGGTATGTGTGTGTGTGTGTGGGGGGGGTACCATTTCTCAAATTGAGCGATTTTTGAATAGAAATTTATCAATTGCAGGTTTCTTGGTGGTTCTGCAGCATCACCTGGTGGCTCGTCCAGTAGGTGAGAAAAGTACTTACTATTGCAAAATATAACTTTTTTGAGTTGGCATGGAAAGTGAATGAAAGAAACAGTTTATCTAAAAATATATTTTAAGGTGAATATAAATACAAATTTTGTGGTTAAGGCAAATCCTATTCACATTATTAAGATTATATAAAAGACACTAAAAAAATTGAAATGAATGTTTATTTACAATAATAGAATTAGCAGGAATAAATGGAGTTAACATACTTTAGAAAATGAAAAGCAATATGTAGGGAGTATTAAAAAAATATAAAAAGGATACGATGTCAATATTAAATGGTATAATTATAAAAACATAAAGAAGAAATCAATAGAATAGAATTAAAGTGGAAGTAGAAAGAACATTTAATTTTAAGTGAGAAAGTTAATTGTGCATTAAAAAAATGTCATGAAAATTTGTGAGGATGTATAGAAATAAACAACAATTATATTTTTAATACAGATAAAAATGAAATTGAGACAAGAGAAGAACACAAAACATCCTCATTGTTTTTTAAATAAAAGCATTGATTTCAGAATTTTGGAAATTGATCTTGCAAAATTAAAAAAATAATTTAAAAGCAGATTGATATAGTGGTGGATTCAGATTTGAAGAGATTAAAAGATAAATAAATGTAATTATAAACATTTACTCAAGAATCAACCCAACAGAAAGATTTTATAAAATTCTAGATAATAAATAATACAACTGTAGATGATTATAACTAGCAAAGTTAGATTACTATATAAAGTAATAGGGAAATGTTTTGAATTATTAACTAACTATGGACAAATTGTGTTAACATCCATAGTATATAAAATGATTAACTATACAGTAATGGACAACATTTAAACTTAAATAAAAGATAAAATATCAGGGATTGTTCATAATAGAGTAACTTTGTAGAAACTGAATGGAGGATAATACTTATGTATTTTTCTCCAGTTTAAAGAAGTGCCTTCATGAGAAAAACCATTTCTTTTTACCTACATATGAAGAAAAGAATAGTTATGTATGCCATATTTATTTCTAGAAGAAACTTTTTATAGGATAGACATTGGATTTTTATTATATATTTTAATCTAAGAAATTGAATTGAAAAATTTAGAGGTGAAGATTAAAGATATCCTTTGAGCATTCCATCATCAGATTTTCAATTGGATGGACGGTTGAAGAGTTGGAGTGTGGAGTAGATTGGAGCCAGTCCATTAAAGTATGAAGATTGTCTATCTTAATATATATCTGAGCACTTATAATATATATGTGTGGGAGATGATAATCTGGACCAACTGATGATTGCTGGTTTAGCATGAAATACGTATATTGGTGATTATTTATCTTTTCAGCATATATGTGCTTGAGTGTATCAGTGTTATTAGATGGAGTGGAGAGTGGTGGGTCGTGGGAAAATCTGTGCTCATACCCTAATATTAGATATCCTTACTGAAAATCAAAAAAAAAAGTAATACTGTGACTTTCGTTTTTAAAAAATGATATGCCATTTTTAAAAAACAACCTTATTAGAAAAACATGCAGATAAAGAAAGAAATGTGAAATTACTGAACAAAATTCTAAGATATTAGCTATTAATGGAAGTAGTTAATGAATTTGAAATATATAAGTATTTAGATATTTCCATAAATGGGAAAATAAATGTTGCATAGAATTTGATTGAGATAAAACTACAAATAAAATGATTTAAAATTTGGCTTATTTCTTATATAACAAATATATGAGACGTATATTTATTTTTAAAAATGTTACAACTTAAAGAACTGAAAATAAAATATTTTACATGTCTAATAGAGATACGAATTAAGTAGTAAATTGTGGAATGCAGATGATGCTGACCAGAAAAGAGGACCTTTGAAAGAAAAAAATGGGAGGGGGAATTAAAACATATCTTTAAAATAATATTAATAAATAAGAGTTCTATAACTGCAATAAATCTACTGATAAAAAAATTTATATCATAAATGAAATCTGACCAATTCTTTGTCTTAACCTTGAAAAAAAATTACAGAGTTATATATTTAAAATTTTTTATAATGCCAAGAAAAGACCTTATTATAATGATATTGAAAATATATTATATTAAGTTATATAGTTTTATTTAAGTAGAAGAAAAGCAATGACAACTAAGACTGGCAATGAGCAAGTGTTATTTGTGTGGCTATCACATTATTGCATGGTTGTATAAAATTTGCTTTCATGTCAAAAATATATGATTTTTATCTAATTAGATTATGATGGCTTATCAATATAACAAACAGTTTTTAATACCCTCTTTTAGAAGTAAAGAAAAGTGAGAGTTTCACATATTGCTCCTCAAAATAGTTAACAGGTGAAAGTTTATAATGATCATTTTTCTTTTATATTGCATAGTCAATAATGGCTAGATATATACTTATTAAATAATAATGAAAAGTTCATTTTATTGCTTATAAGTCAGCACTCTATAAATATTCTATTATTGCTTAGAAAATTTTTAACTAGTGAAAGACCTTATTGTAATGATATTGAAAATAGTTTATATTAAATCACATAATTTTATTTAAGTAGCTGAAAATGAATGATAATTATTACCTACAATGATCAACTGTTATTTGTGTGGTTTATCATTCTATTGCATCAAATTTTCTTTTACATCAAAAACAATTTTTATCTAATTAGATTTTGAAGGCTTATCAATATAGCCAACAGTTTTTAATAACCTCTTTTACAGCCCCTTGAGTCCAAAGTGCCCCAGAACAAAAATTTAGAATTTCAACTGAGTTTGCATGGAATTGGTAAGCAGTACACTTACGTTCTCAGACCATTCAATCTGCCATCTTTTTCCGATTTAAATGAGGTATTACTTTTTTTCTATGATAAAATTTGGCTTTTTATGAAAGTTTTTGTAAAATACAATTTTTAATTTTTTTCTTTTTCTTTTGTTTTTTAGATTTAATGACCATAAATTATGTTTCACGGTCAATTGCATTCGTCTTACAGCTTGATAATTACGTTCAGATATGGAGGGCTTTTGTAAGCCCTCTTTTTCTAGAAACTCATTTTTAAAAATTAACAGTTAAAAACCTTAAAAATCAAAAAAAGGATTATATCAAAAAGACAAAAGGATTACTGTTCGATTTATTTCCTATAATAATCACATTTGATGCCTTCATAACTGGATTCAAATTTGAAACTGATGCTAACATTTAGCTAGGATTCTGTGAGTATTGAATTAGTTTTATTATTTATTTTTTTATTATTATTATTGTTTTCTATAATTAAATATAGGTAGAAATAATATATATATATATATGATAGAATTACATGTGAATAATATAAAAACATTTTTTTGAATTATTTTTCTGACCTAGTTTTAGAACTCTTTTTTTTTTTTTTTTTATAAACGATAGAATTTTAGATAAAACACATTTGATTGATGTAAAAAACTTTTATTTTTATTAGTTTGGTGACTAGTTTTTATTACCTATTTTTATATATAAATGTAGAAATAATATATATATGATAGAATACATGTGAATGATATAAAAACATTTTTTTGAATTATTTTTCTGACCTAGTTTTAGAACTCTTTATTATATATATACACATACAAAACAATAAACATATGATAGAATTATATATATATGCATAAAATAATATATATATATTGTAACCTAGTGTTAGTGACACTTGGTTTATTTAGCATTATTTCCACAGGAAAAACAATGCAATCCTTTTCTAGGAAATAAAAAAGTAAAATAATAATAATATTAAGTGATTAATAAAATATGCTATTTACTCACTTTAACGTGTTTTAAGCAAATAACTAAAAAATTTGGTAATGTGATGTTATTTTGAAGAAGAGCATGAATAATTTAATTAAAATATTAACAATAAGAGTAATTTAATATAGTATAAAAGCACCTATTATAAACAGTAATTGATTTTGGATGGGTAGGGGGAGAGTAGATGAGTATCTTATCATAAAACACCATAACTTCTGGTAATTTTTAAATTAATTTAGATAATAATGTATACAGAATTATACATCACTAATAAGCATTGTTAATTAAATATATTTAATATTTTTCATTATTTGTCAAATAACTTTGTAATTTATTTAAATCATACGGAAAAATATATGACTGTAATAAGTTTTTTTTCCCCTTTCTTTTGTTTATGTTATAATTAAATGATTATTTTTCTGTAAGAGGTCACTGAAACAAGACCGCCAAATTTTGAGGAAAGTCTAGTCTGACTTTAGTTTTACAAGGAGGAAGCAGTACTGAAATTCGGTGACAAATTTTTATTATTTTTTTAATTGCAGAAATAAATATAAGTCCAGTAAATTTTTAATAATATCATGTGTTGCTAATCCTATTTGATAAGATATTCTGTTTTCTGGTGCCATCTACCTATTTAAAGCTTTTTATACGCAAAAATATACTATCGTATGCTAAAGTTTAAAATGACCGTATTAACTACAGTAATCACGGAAAGCGTCATTATATTTAAATTAAGCAATATAAGTAATTTCCAGAAAATAAACAATTATTTGTTAACTTTACCTTATTTAATAATCTTTTCATGGTATAAAAGAAAAATTATAATTAAAAGAAATATTATAAAAGCCAAAGGAAGTTAACGAGAAACATTTCGCGCTTTTACTAAAAAGAACATTGTCTGCGTTTGAAAATAATGTAAGTTTCCCACGTTAAAATATGATTATTCACTGAAAATTATCTAGAAATAATATTAATGATAAAGAATATTTACTTATTCACCTGTATATTTTTAAAAAAAAGAAAATATAAATTTTCTCAAGGCAAATATCAGAAAATTTGTATGTGTGCATTTACGGAGAATTCATTATTAAAGAAAAATTATAATTCCTAGAGTAGGAATAAAAACTACAAACATTAGTGACTTAATTATAACCTTAATATAATATGTTATATTATACATCAACTGGAGTCATTAAAACTTTAGATCTACGTAAGTCAGCTGCAGTCCTTATAATAATATTATTTTGGAAAATTTGCGCATTAGTTTTTTTTTTTTTTTTAAGCCAGCTAGCTAAAAATGATACGTATCACCAATAGTAAAAAGAAAAGAATTGTATATGTGATCATCAATCGTCAAATATTCGTCATGTTAAAATATGTATTGTTTTCTTGGATCCAAAAATTATATCAGTTAATTCAAGGAAGAGTTAACATCCAATGCTGCTATGTTTTCTTTGCCTAATTTATTAATTGCACCAGAATGGAGGCAACTTTTATATAAATGAAATAATAAAATGTGTTTCTTATTGAAATTTTGCTTTGTGAACTACGAACGGATCAAGTTCTTCATCTAGATAAATTGCCCAACGGAAAAACATTTTGTTTAGTGAGATAATAAGCACTTGTTAAATAATGATTTTTTTTACTAATTTGTAAAATTATGTGTATTTTTTTTTTTATATCAACAGGTTAAAGGCTATATAATCAAGTAATATTTAAATGACCTTGTAATCATAAAGGTATGTTTTCATATACTTATTCTAGGTTAAATTTATATTCGACATGAAAAAAAATTTTTTTTATAAAATGTGTTTACTTATGATATGCATTATGGATATAAATTTATATGTTAGATGCGTAAAAGAAGAAAAATTCAGATACTTAATAGGTAAAATATCTAGTTAAAATTATCAGAAGTAATTAAAGAGAAGTGCTATACAGGATATTACTTATTTAAAGTTTGAAACAAATTTATACTATGTTAATTGCGGAACCTATTCCCAATTATTCTTTATTAACGCATTCACTTAATTTAGTTCAAGATACTATACTACCAATTACTTGTTGAATGTTTCTTTGGCAAAGGTGAAAATTATTATGGTTTATTCTGTGTTATCCATTGATTTCAGACGTTGATCTAAATATACCCCAGAACATAAATTTAGTGTAATTAGTGTATTAGCTTGTCTTGCCCCGATATAGCATCGGTATATGCTTAATATGCGCATAAGTAATAATTGTAATGTATCTATTTTGTGGGATGGAAAATGATCTCCCCAAAAGCTTTATTTTCCATGAGGGGAATAGATAAATCTAGTATTCGGGTATGTTTATAACCCAAGTGATCGCTTCTCAGAGTTAGGGCGATCAGTAAGTTATATCGTATTTAGTGTATTTCATTCGTTAAAATCCCAGGAGAGGATTATATTTGGTGTATGTTCCTATTATGCCCAAGTAAGAGGCAAGGACCCACCAAACTATTTTAATGTAGTAGTTAAATCTACAGACCTTCAGTGTTATTCCATATTCCTCATGAGAAAATAGAGATAATTCCACCACGGAAAGTGTTGAATATTGTGTTTTGTTTAGAAAGTTATGGCAAGATAACGGGTATATTGGAGGTTAATTCCTTAAGATCCATTTAGAATAAATAGCGTGCTAGTATATATGATCAATGTCTGGATTGTGCGGCGGAATAGTGCTGGTAATCCACACGTAAGTCAATGGAGAGAGTAAGTTTAAAATTGCGTGATTTAGAAATTTTTATTTGCCAAAGGAGGGTTCAAATACTAGGTGTAATTCGGGTTAATAATTAATTAGCACTCACAATATAACTTATACTGAGGAATACATTGTGTATAACAACTTCAGTTGTTATTAAGGTAAATATTAAAAATAATAATTGTAACTTCTGATAAATAACCCATAAATTATAATAAGTTATTTAAATAAAAACTATCATTTAATTAAAGATATGATAATAAAAAAATCGTTTGTACGCATTGCCTAGAATCAGATTATTTTTATTTTAAAACAAATAGTTATTTAATAAAGTTAAGCAGCCGTTCATATAAGATACACTAAATGGATGAGTTGATGTATCGATAATAATATTTATTTTGTTATATTCAATTTGAATAAATGTAAAAGGAAGATGAAGAAGTAGTTCGAATCCAGGTCTAAAAGTATAGACGAATTAATGTTAGTTATATTTTGTTTTATCCATATGGGATCGAATAAATTGTATATGTTTGTTTATTATGTTAATCATAAAGGATAGTTTTTTTTTTAAACTGTAATAATAAATTAGAATCTTGTTAAAATTTAATAATAAATTATAGTCTTGTTACAAGTTGTGTTGAGTCATTTTTCTTGTGTGCTAAATAAAAGTATATTGGCATAATACTTGCAATACTTTCTTGAGTCCAAAATCATTTATGAAATCTTAAATTCAATACACCAGATAGACAATTGTAAGCAGATCAGAATATTTCATTATAGTTTACTTTAAGAAGAATTATTTATGGAATTGAAAACTTCAGACCAAGACATTTTACTTTATATGTGTGTAAAATCACTTTATTCCCAAACAAGTCGCTTTTGTTTGCACATTGTTAAGTACACTTTTAAGTGAAGTGTCTGAGTAATAAATCTTAGTCAAATTATTGTGTTGTCATGGATAATGGAAGGACACAAAAGCACCCTTGTCTTTTCATCATTCCGACTGAGATTCTGGATAAAATGGCTGTATTATTCAAAATTATGCGTTGTTATTAAATATAGTTATCATCTCTTTAAATATTATAATAGTTGATATGTGGATGAAGACACATGGAATTTAAATAAGATAAATGTTTCCTATAGCCGACCAGAATGTCAGTCATATGCGACAACACAATACTGCCGAGCATTTTATTAAATATAACAGAGAACCCTGAGATTAGTGTCATTATTATAAGTACTCTTAAATTAAGAATTGATTCATTATGATCAATATTATAAGCGTGGCATGGCTAAAGAGATTGAAACTTCTGATTGTATAATAATAAAATATTGAGATCATATTGGCAAATTAATGAATGTTTTGTTTTAGTCAGTAATATTAACAATGACATGAAATCATCATCATCATTGTCGAACAGTGCAAGTACTTACAGCTCAGAGAATGTGTTTTGGATAGAGAAAGAATGTTAGTTTATTCTAAATTTTATTTTTAAATTTATTTTATTAATGATAATTTTTTTTTATCTCTGTCTGAACTGCATATCACTGTAGCTGAATTATTATAACTAACCAAACGTCAAGCTATATTAGGTAATATACGGATTTGCTACCCGTCCTAGAAGGAAGCGTTTATTTATTTCCGAAATCTCTTTAGTAGATTCGCTCTCATTTATTTTAATAGAAGTCGACACCATTTACTAGGTTAGAATATATATATATATACATGATAGAATTTTAGACAATACATTTGAATGATATAAAAACATGCACATCCAGACTCATCATATACCCTCAGCCATCCACTCTCATATTTCATCTCCAACACACATATATAATTAGTGCTCATAATAAATTTGTTTATTTTGATATTTATTGATTTTTTTTTGTTCATTTTATCTTGAAGAAATTTTTGTTTGATATTTATTTTTTGAGTACATTTTATTGACTTAAAAAGAAACACATTTTAGGTCACACACCATTTTTCACTAATATAATATAATAAAATAATATAATATTATAATATACTATATATTACATTACAATTTACTAAAGTCCTCAACATCTTGTAAATTATTCCTATTATTTTTTCCCCACTAAAAACCAAACATATTTCTAACAGATAACTGCATGCAAGGACAAACAAACATTTCTAGCATCTACTGTTATAAAAGTAGAATTATCTGGGTAAGCTAGTAAATATGGAAAATACCAATCACACTGTTTTGTAATTTTTGCATAGAAAAATTACCTCAGGTAAGACATATTATATATCATTTTTTTCAGCATTTTGAGATGCATGTGATGAAACTGTTTATGAAATTGTCATTTTAACATTTAACTTTCAAAATTTAGAATTTGTGAACCAATGTAAAAATAAAGATATTTAAAAGTGTTAAAAATCTCTTTTTTTCTTAATTTTTTTGAAGTAATAATTATTTTATCAGCTTAAGTACATTCTTTCATATTTGCTGGTTCTAAAAAATGTATATACTTTTATATTTACTGTATTCAAACAGAATAAATGTTTTAAATTATACTTGTTGTAATTATTTTTTTAAATTCAAAATAGCCGATCAGGAATCAAAGAGCTAAAAATAAATATTTTCCTCAGAAATAAAAAATTGTGAAAGAGCAGATATTGCATACCAGAATAGTTGACTAGTCAAATATTATAATAAAAGCTAGATTTATGCTTATTAAACAATAATGAAAAGTTAACTTTATTGATTATAAGTCAGCAACCTCTAAAAATTCTATGAGTGATTAGAGAAATTTTAGCTATTAAAAAAGTCAAATTGGAAAGAATGAGTGGTGTATTAAATGTTTCAGCATAAGGTCTGTTTTTTCCATGTATTAAAATAAATAATGATTGTAAAAACATGCTAAAGTAGTGTTAAGTCAAGCTATCATCAGATTAATGTTAGTGAATTATAGTGATTCGAGCATTTATTGTTCGAAGATTCATTGTGTTAACACCTATATATATATTCTTATCTACTTTCCTAGATTAAATCCAATTATTTGGATAGTTTGAATAACAATACAACTTCATTTAGAATAAAAATAGAACACAGTTATAGATTGTCTATCATACTCAGAGAATCCCAATATTAATAGTGAATAAGTCTCAATTTAAATTTAAAAAAACATTCAAACTATATATATATATATATATAACTCTTGTAATTGGTACAGATAGGTAGGGTTGGAAATGAAGCTATTTTTTTTTTAAATTAAATTTAGGTAATTTTCTAATATATAAAAATGTTTAAATAGTTTAGTCATTTTAATATAAGTTAAAATAATACTATAAATTGTTTAAAAGCTAATATTAGTTTTTATTTATTATATTATAGCAGCTCTGTTTATCACGCTTTATTTGTGTAGAATAATTTTCATTATCTGACAGAGTTTTTATATTATTTATTTATTATTATATTATAGCAGTAAATATTTTATATAATATGTTTAAAGTAATTATTTTTCTTTAAAATATTATTTAAATAATAAATTAGTTAGCTAATGTAGAATGTTCTGAAAGTGCCACATGATCTAAGATGTTTGTGTGAGCTTTCAAGAGTTATGAAATAAAACTTTGATTTTTAGCTTGTTAATAAAATTTGATACATAATAAAATGTAGCAAAAATTAGAGATAAAGATATTTTAGAAGTAATAATTATTTTTATTATTTTGTTTAAATGTAATATTTTGTTTTAAAAATTAATATTTTAGATCATTAAATATTAAAATTGTTTTATGAAAATATTTAATATTTAGATAAAAATATTTAATATTTAAAGTATTGAATAATTCTGATATTTAATAAATGATGACTCATAATTTTAAAGCTTAATTTTGAAATATCATATTGATTTAATTATGTAAATTAGTAGGTTTTTACAAGCAGAAATAACCAATGAAATCACTAGATTAAACCACTATAAAAACAAAAGTTTATCAAGTCTAGACATGCAGAACACAGTATAAATGAGAGTACAAGTAATGGTAAAAGTAACAGTAGTTTGAAATTTATAATCAATATTTTTTTATTGTGACAGTAGTAATTTTTTTTTAAAAAAAAAACATTATTATTTTTTCTTAAATGTATTTAAAAAGTATGATTTTTATAACTATTTTAATTATGATTGCATAAAAAAACAAAAGTTTCCTGTCAGAGGATTCTGCTTGAAATTTAATTTAAAACTATAATATTTTTATGGAATATGATAATAGTCATTGAAATACTAGGACAATGTACATCAAATGCCGAAGAATATCCTACAAAAAAATTGGAAATTTATGTAAGGAATTTTAATTTTTTTATAAATAACATGTTTAGTATGAATAAACATTTAACTTTAATAATGGTGACTAATATGTCAAGAAAGCTTAAGTTTTTAAAGAGGAAATAAACATTTTATTAAAACAATCATATAATATTAAGTTTGAACAAAGGATGAGAAGAGTTAATACTTTGTATTTGAGTTTAAAGACTAAATTAAAAATAGTTTTTTTTATGATGTGCTCAAATGACTGATTGTTATATGAATGATAATATCACATTTTGCATTTAATTTACTTTTAAAATTTAATCTAAATGGATTTCACGTTTTTGAGAATGATGTATTTCAAAGAAAAATTGAAGAAAGTAACTTTTGAATATTTTATGTGTTTTTAAAAGATTTACTATCAGTAAAAATTAATAAATAAACTATATGCTTTGAAATGACTTTATCTGGAATAAATAAGCTATAGTATATCTTTTTAAAATATTGATATTATTTCAGTTAATAAAGTCTTTGATGGTATAGCTGTCGTTTTACCTGAAAAATGTCTAGTTGAAATATATACATTTTAAGGATAAAAGTCTTAAATATTTTAAAAAAATATTTACCAATAGTTTATAAAATATGTGTCTGCTGAAAATATACTAAATAAATAATTTTATATTATACAATGTTTTACTAATGTTTTGACTGATGGAAATACAAATATTACATGTGTTATAATTATGATAATATATCTGCTATATACAACAGCTGGAATTAAGAAAAATATATGTAAAAAATATTTTCACATAAATGGATCCTTGAATTATTTCTTTATGGAGATACTGCATGCCTGGATAGATGCTCAGGAAAAAGACCAGAATAAACATTTACCTTTCAGGATGTTTAGTATATTTCCTAGCTTTTATTGGATTTCACTTTGTTCTTTATACATTTCATTAAATGATGCTAAGGGAAGAGTATGATTTTGTTCAGAACCGTAACTAGGCAATGGGGGAGGATTTCTGACAAGCATTCAACTTATGAGTAAAAGGGGAAAACTTTTTGTAACTTTAAAATTTCCTCATTATTTTTTTTAGTCTAACATTAGTATTTAGAATTTTATTGATTTAGTAGAACTAACCAGTTGTCATAATGTATTTTAAGAAATTTAATCTTCAAATAGATTACTTTTTTTATTATTATTATGTTAAATAAAGGAAAATGGGTTTTCAGAAATAAGTTTTCTGACCAGGTAATTAGTAATGATAATTTGGTTGAATGTATGATCAAAGAAGCTGATCACCATTACATAATTTTGCCAAATTGTCAAGATTATAGGTAATTTCATTTTATCATTTACATTGCATTTGCTTGATAATTTTTTGTTTTTCAAATGTTATATTTTTAAAATTATTATTTTATTTTATAATTAGCACATTGATTGAATTATATAATGAACAACTGAATGAACTGTTGATATAATTATCATCACATGGGTTTTATAAAAAAAAGAATGCAAGTAAAAGTTTTGAAATATTTAAGGATATTTTAAAGTATGCTTGAATATGCATACATTATATAATATTGTCGAGTTATTGATGTATTATCTTTATGAATATTATTTGTTAAGATATGGAGAAATACAGCAATGCTAATCTCTAAATTATATGATGTAACAACAAATAAATAAATGTATAAAATTGATGTATGTCTTATCATGATCATTTGTGCTCAAAAACTTTTAAAACCATTTTGAAATAAATTCAGATCTTTGTTGTTTTTAGTAATGTTGTTTGAAAATTATTTTAGAATGAAGCTTATATATTTTATGATGTTAATAGTTATTTGATGTGGAAGATATAGGATGGTGGTCAAGAGAGTAATTGTTGTATGAAATCCTAGGTATTTAGGGATATGTTGAAAGGAGGTTATGTCTGAGTTGTATTGTCACACTTTGAACTCATTAAGTATACAGGTAACAAAAGGCTGTATATTATTTTTCCATGGATAGTTGCATTCTATTATAGTCAATAAGAGTTAGAATCAAGCCATGACATGACATGAATTTTAGGTGCCAGATAACTACAGACCTATTATTAATTGTGCTCTGTACCCATGATAATATTTTCTTACTCATTTAAGTTACTATTTTTATTACTCCATATGATCATTAAGCTCAAAATAAATGGATATTTGAATTGGAATGAATAAGAGAATAATGAAAAATGATTTGAATGCTATGATGAATGTAAAAATGTTAAAATAAAAAAAATACAAAATATCAAGCAATATAATTTATTAATGTTTTTTTAAATTTGTTAAAAAAAAGAAACCTATTTAAATAGAGAAAACCCATGAAATTATATTTTAAATGTTTTGCATAATTAGATAATTTAAAGGGAAGTATTCATATTTTCTTTATTTAAATTTTTGATATTAAAATATCAAATGTATTAAAATATAAAAATGATGAGGAAATATTTGAATAATTTTGAAAATATCTTATTATTTATTGCATCAAGATAGGTGTAGTTAGACCTAATTTTATATTTAAGAATTACAAAATAATAAATATATTTGGTTGTGATCTGATCCTTCATGTCAGCCATGGGATGGTGCTACTTCTAACCAAAAACACATTAATATAATGTTCCTGGGCTAGCAATTCTCTATTAATATTGACTTTTTTTTTAGTGTTTACAAATTTTACTTTCTTTCATTTCTAAATTATTTTTCCCAAATAATATTTTTGACAATGGGATAATAATAGTTGTTTTTTTAATTTTTATTGACAAGAGGGTCTTTTTTGGTGTATGTTCAAATAATAATTTGTGTTTTTTAAATAGTATTACTGTTTTTTAAAATTTGATTGACAAAATTAAAGAGAGAACGGGTTTTTTTTTTTTGTATCTTTAAATAATAATTTACATTACTTTTATTGGTTTACATTTGATTGCCGATAACAATTAGTGGGAGGGGTGTTTTTGTGTATGATTAAATAATAATTTACCTTACTTTTATTTTTACATTTGATTGCAGACAACAATTATTGGGAGAAGTGTTTTTTTTTTTTGTGTGTGTGTATGTTTAAATAAAAATTTAAGTTACTTTTATTGGTTACATTTGATTGACAACCAATTTGACTTTCTTTCATTTATAAATTATGGTTTTGGTTCCACAAATAATATTTTTGACAATGGGACAATAATAGTTGTTTCTTTAATTTTTATTGACAAGAGGGTGTTTTTTGGTGTATGTTCAAATAGTAATTTGGGTTATGTTTAAATAATAATTTACCTTACTTTTATTGATTTACATTTGATTGACAATAATTATTGGGAGGGGTGTTTTTTTTGTGTGTATGATTGTCAACAACAATTATTGGGAGAAGGGGTGTATGTTTAAATAATAGTTTACATTACTTTTAGTGGTGTACATTTGATTGACAAGAATTAGTGGGAGGGGTGTTTTTGGGTTATGATTAAATAATAATTTACGTTACTTTTATTTTACATTTGATTGCCGACAACAATTATTGGGAGAAAGGGGTTTTTTGTGTATGTTTAAATAAAAATTTAAGTTACTTTTATTGGTTACATTTGATTGACAACCGATTTGACTTTCTTTCATTTATAAATTATTTTGGTTTTCCAAATAATATTTTTGACAATGGGACAATAATAGTTGTTTCTTTAATTTTTATTGACAAGAGGGTGTTTTTTGGTGTATGTTCAAATAGTAATTTGGGTTATGTTTAAAAAATAATTTACCTTACTTTTATTGGTTTACATTTGATTGCCGACAACAATTAGTGGGAGGGGTGTTTTTGTGTACGATTAAATAATAATTTACATTACTTTTATTTTATATTTGATTGCCGACAACAATTATAGGGAGAAGGGTTTTTTTTTGTGTGTGTGTATGTTTAAATAAAAATTTAAGTTATTTTTATTGGTTACATTTGATTGACAACCAATTTTACTGTCTTTTTTTCGTTTATAAATTATTTTGGTTTCCCAAATAATATTTTTGACAATGGGACAATAATAGTTGTTTCTTTAATTTTTATTGACAAGAGCGGGTCTTTTTTGGTGTATGTTCAAATAGTAATTTGGGTTATGTTTAAATAATAATTTACAGTCTTACTTTTATTGCTTTACATTTGATTGCCGACAACAATTAGTGGGAGGGTTTTTTTTTCTGTATGATTAAATAATAATTTACATTACTTTTATTTTACATTTGATTGCTGACAACAATTATTGGGAGAAGAAGGGATGTATGTTTAAATAAAAATTGAAGTTACTTTTATTTAACATTTGACGAAGGCCATTTGGAATCCCTCAAACAAGCTGCCCTTTATGAAGTGAACATTTCCGTCGGCAACAACGAGACTTACAAATGAAAGTCAAAAGATGTTTATGGACCTCAAGTCTGCATATATTTGCCACACAATCATATCTTTTCTTTCAGCAGGATGTTTTTCTGCTGTAGAAATGTTCCAGTGCCGGCTTCCGTGTCTGGCAATTCCCATCTTTTCAAGTTTTCTGTGTTCGAATTAGCCATATTCTTGGTCTCGGAAAATTTCTCGCTAAAACGTGACTTAAAGCATGATCATCAAAAAAATTCAGCTACCCCACCCTAATCGAGAATTTAGGAGGCTTACAGCTTTATGAGGAACAATCACGACACTGTTAAAATTGTTAAAAGGTAACAGTACATCAATTCATATTAAAAAAAAAGCCCCAATGAAAATTTAAATAATTTTGACATGATGAACTTAACACACCCTCGTACGATATTGTTACATAAAATACATAACACAGCATTACGATGTAGTGCATGACACAAACAACTACTGTATTTTCCTCCGCTTTTAGCATAGGAAAAAGCCACACCATTAGCCGCTTAAGCCGAGTTAACACTCTTTCTAGGTTTTATCGTAGAAAGAAGGCTTAACTCCGAGTTAACACTCTTTCTCCATTTTAGCGTAGAAAGAAGACTTAACTCCGAGTTAACAATCTTTCTAGGATTTATTGTAGAAAGAATGCTTAAAGGCTTGGGTGCAGCCGACGGAAATGTGCATATTTCTAGCTAAATTTTTAGAAATAGCACCATCCCGTGGCTGACACGAAGGATCAGATCACAACCTATATTTTTATGATAATATGAGTGTATCATTGAGTTTTTTATTAGAAATTGGGAGGTTTATTTTAGTTATTTTTCACTATAAAAACAATAAAATATTATTGTTTTATTAAACAAGGATAATATATTGTCACTATTGTTATAAGGTTTATTTTATTTGAAGTGGCCTGAGTGAAGGCTATCTTATTTTATTTTTGTTATTTACTTGTAAAATTTACAGTATAAATATTTTTATATTATTATTATTTGTAAATATTTTTTTATTTTATAACTTATTGTAATAGATATAATTTTGTTTAATCATAATAAATTGTTGTTTTAAAATTAATATCCTAGTTGAGTTTTGATTTGTCTGCATGTTATTCACTTGATTTTTCATTCCACATGCATGATCCACAAAAAATTAACGGTTTCAAACATTACCTATTTTGCACATGATTCTTAAAGATTGCTTAAAATATTATTTCCATTATATTTGATTGAATAATAAAGTATATAATTAGTATTATTATTGTAGAAAATATGATCATTGGTGATTATCCTTAGAATGATTTAACACCAATTTGAGTTACTAAATATTGCCACTATATTCAAATATATTATATTTTAAGAATGCTATATAAAGTAAATAAAGGTTGTACAGTGTTTTTTCCAGAATCTTATTATTTTATTTATATTTTATTCCTGTTGTAATTGTTTTAAGGGTAGTTAGATATCGTGTAAAATCCCTCAGCATATTTAACTACAGGGTATTAATTAATTGATTTATTTTATTATTAGTGCCAGAAATGAACCTGATATTATTTTTAAAGAATTGTAGAATTTGTATTGAAAGATGACGAGTTAGAATTACCTACCAGTTGATGTTAAATTTCAATTAGTATTTTTTTATTAAGGTAGTAATAGTTAATTTATTGTTACATAATAAATTTGCAAATTGTATTTTAGGATTATTGTATATTTGTTTAAAGACATGAGAGTATTACATAGTAGTTTTGTTATGTGAATTTGGTGGGGTAATATTCTTATGCCATTAAGAATATATCATTAGGGATGTATCCTCAATGTTTGAGCCATTGTACCTTACTGGATGTCTCATGTGAAGAGTTTTTATAATTGTATTTGTTATTTTTAGTCATACCATATTTTATTTTATAAAAATGAGCTAGTCACAAATTATATTTATTAGTAAAATAAAGGAGTTGAGTATTCTAGTTGGAACCCTAATTATTTATTGTGAGCCCAAGTGTTATTATATTTAATTTAATAAATTTCTTATAGTTAAACATTAGAAAATATTGACTTTTACGAGATATTATATGTTAGCAGTGTATCTTGAGCTAGTCTTAATCTTAATTGTCTTAGTAATCATTGTTTATGTAACTTGACTGCAATATAATGTTGTTATATCCTAGTTAGCTGGATGCTTTAATTTAGTTTTTCTTTTAGGTAAGGATTATATATATATATATACAATTTGAATCTAGTTGATAACGACTACATAGATAGTTGAAAGTACTTCTATTATATATATATATATATTTTTAAAATATTGTTTTACTGTATTGTTTTGAATAATTATATATATATATATATCAAGAAGTTACCCATTGATATGAGTGACAATCAAAAGATAATAAAGAAATAAAATCATTATCAGAAAAACAGTTTTTTTTAATGAATTCGAGAATAAGTATGTCTGTATCCATAATACAAACCTAAAGAAAAATTCATGCTACAGTAATATGACGATCCCAAAATTCAAATTGTCAATTTAAGTATTTACTAATTATTAGAATTCAATGTTAGAGTAGATACTTTTAAAGAAAAAATATCAAGTGTTTTATGAATATAATTATAATAAGACCTATTTATTAATGCTAATATTATTTTAATCTTGGAGCTTCTTAATCTATGATCCATCTAGCAATCTGCTCTTGTAATTGCTCACAAAATAAGAACTTTTATATTCTGACTTCTATATACAATGAATCTATACACGAATGTTTCTTTCTAGAAAATTTTAAGCTTAATCTAAGTATTTGTGATAGTCATTCCATGTGTTGAGTAAACATTCAGTAACAAAAGACTATTTGAATTTAATTTAACAATGTCGTTACTTCAAACAACTTGGATCAAAGTGTGTTAATTACACCAACATGTGCATTAAAATTTCAAAGAAGAAAAGATTCTTTAAAAGTCTTGCTGTCAACAATGCTATCCAGAAAAAAATAAAAGCTTTCTTTCTTTGAGTTCTTTGAATCTAAGATTGAAGTATATGCATTAACTAAATGACTGCTGCTACCATTGTATAAGTCAAGTTTTAACATTATTAGCCTTTCATTAGTTTTTGAACTTTTCTATTTACCAATGCATTTTTTTATAATGGTTTAAATTTATGTAATGAATGTACATTTATTTATTTAAAATCAATTTTAATAAAGTATTTTCTAATAATTACATTTAAATTAACTTTATTTTATTAATATAATTACAGATGTGTATTTAAGTGACTTTATTTGTGAGATTCGAAATTTTTCTAATTTGAAACATCTTTGAATTAAAAATTCCTTAATAATAGTCTACTATTTTTATTTAACTAATACTTAAAAATTATCCAATGATTAGATGATCGTTAATGCTATAGTTATTAGTATTTATACATTTGGTATTTGATTATTTATTAATAGGGATATTTTTATGAATAAAAATTAATTCCATCTTGTATAGTTTTAAGCCAATAAACATCACATGACCACCACTTCTTATGCTTGTTTTATCTTGTATAGTTAAATTATTAGCTACACCAAATGAAGCATTGTTGCAATATGAGAATGATTGAACTAATACTCTTAATTTATTTTATTTGTGGGATTGGCTACATTTCTAATCTAGGGAAAGAAAATGTAAATTGCTTCATTTTATACTTGCAACAGCAAATTTTGCAATTGAGAAACTACGCCTGATATAATACTAATGCATTTAAGCAGTAATCATTGACATTAGCACTGTTACTTCATGCTATGGATAGAATGTATAATATTGATTTCTGTAACTCCAGTATTCTATCCAGGTATCACATTTTCCACCAATGTAAGATTAGAGAAGTTATTGACATCCTTTAGAGGCTACATTGTATCACATGATTAAACTACATTTATTTGGAAAAAAATTTAAACTTATTAATATGAAGAGTTTCTGATTTTTATTATTTTATTATTTATTATTTTATTTTTTAAATTTTCTGTACTTATTTTCTATTGGTGGAACTTTCAATCTTGTTATAGGTCAATGCTTACACCCCTATACAAACACTTTTATAGCATTCTTTATCCAGATGATGGTTAGTGTTAACCTGCCAAAATGTCAGTATGTTAGGACTATAAATCATGAATGGTTTATCTAGATAATGACATATATATATATATATTATTACCCCTACTTAATTTATATAAAAAAACTACCTTGTAATACTCTCATGTCTTATAACACACATAGAATAAATCCTAACTTAACAATTTATTAAATTTATTATGAAAACAATAAATCAATTCATATTCCTTCATAAAAAATGACATTAAAATTTAACATTAACTAAAATTTCTATCCATCATCATTTCATCCAACTCTACAATTATTTAAGATCTCAGGTTCATTCCGAATAATAATAATAAACAAATCAATACCCTGTAGTTAAATATAATGAGGGATTTTATATATATCCAACTACTCTCACAAAACAACAACAAACAACTAGAATATTTAAACGATTCTTAAAATCATGCATTTATTTGACTATTAACAGTCTTCAATAAATGTAAATAAAATCATAAATTCTTATAAAACATCCTATAAAATCTTTTATTTCTTATGTGGCATTCACAGAAAATGTTATATTCCTAATATAATTGCAATATTAAATATTCAAAATTGGCATTGTATAATTTTTATAATCACCAATAATTAAGTCTTCTGTAATAATAACAATTATAATAGTATACTTTTATTAATCATGTGTAATAAGATAATGTTTCAAATAATTTTCATAAAATCATGTGTGTGGATATGAAGATTCAAAGAAACACTGGGACACATTAAACTCTCAAGACCAAATAAATTCCAAAACATTAACAATTTTATTATAATTTCATAATATACTATATTTGCAATGATATATATTTATAAAACTTAAGATACTTACAAAGAAAATAACATAAGAAAATTAATTAGATTAAAATATTTCCATAAAAAAAACATAATAAAAATAAACAAACATTAAACCCTTTGGCTGTCAAATTTTCTTATTGGCCAGCTTGAGTAAAAATTTGAGTGATTTTGTTAAATACAGATCTAGACCATTTCGTAAATATATTAATGTACAGTGATCAGAATTGTTTTAATTTAGCTTCTAAAAATTGAATATTTCACATTCAAATTGGTTAAATGTAATGAAACATTTAAAATAATGTTAATAACTGAAGAAAAATATAAGAAAATATATGAAAAATGGCCTGCTATAAAACAAAAAGAATTATATTTCAATCAATCATTACATGAAATCACTGGTGATTTCTTGTGTCTTAGAAATTATGATCTCTGATTATTCACTTCTGTGGTCTTTTCTTCATCTAAAATTAAATATTTTAAATAATCTAAATCTAGACACATTATTAATCAATAGTGTGTAAAAAGTAATTAGATTGATTAGACATTTGAGTCCCAAACTTTCATTTTAGAAGTATTAGAATGTGTTTTGTAAAATATCTATATCTATATCTAGAAAAGAAATGAAATATCTACACTATAATGTGCAATGTTTTTAATTATTTTTCTTTTCATCAGAGCAATAATAATAAACTGTTTGGCAACATTGGTATTATATAATTGATATTTTTATTGTACTTTTAGTATACATACACAGTTTTTATAGTTATATTTTCAATGATTCAAAACAAGTTTTTAACAATTGCTGGAGAAGATCAAATATGAATCTAAATGGGAATTATATTTATGTTTTAATTAAAATTGTGTGTTGATTTATTTTAGGTTTGGAATTTAGATTTAACAAATATTTATCTATTTTTATTAAATGCTTTTATTCAACTTACATTCTCTATATGTTTATATTTGTTTGTTTCATAAATATGAATTTAAGTACATGAGAGAGTGAGATAGATTTTTTTTCTTGTGTGTTGTTTAATTTCATAGATATAGTTTAGGTAAGATGTGTAAGAGGGTGGTACAGAGATATTTTTGATTTCAATTGATAACTTTTACAATCAAGCTTACTACGTTTTTAAATAAAGAACAATTTTTTGAGTTTCAATTGATAGCTTGAATTTATAATTTATTAGACATGTACATTATAATGTGCACATACTACATCTGACATATACATAAGAGTTATGCATATTAACTTATTGCAGAAATATCAAATGTCAAATCAATTTAAAGTACTTTCTGCAATCTTTTGAGTGAATAAAACTTGAAAAACTTTAAATAGCCTTCATGTGATACATTATAGTAGTAATCTATTATTTCTATCATTACAACAGCAATATTCTATTGGTATTATTATAATAAAACAATAACAATAAATAAATATGACTTATTTAACTAATAATATGCTTCACATTATTTAGAAACTAATTATAATTATAGCAATGCCTATTAACTATAACATTTAAAGTAAAGTTAGCACTTATCCAAAACTTAGCATATAACATTATATTGAAAAAGATTAGGCACTTTTTATATACAAGTAAAGCATTTCTCTTTATCATCCAGGTATATTTTAATGTTTCAATGCAAAATTTAAACATAGAAAAAAATATAGTTACTGAAGTAACTTTTAATCATCATCTTATAAAACTAATTATTTTTTAAAACATTTTAGAATAATATTTTAATTGGTAGCTGTAGCATGGAATTTGCAGCTGTAGCAGGGAGATGTATAGAAAATTCAAATTATATTAGTGAATTATATTGCTTGACATTCTTTATTTATTCATTTTATAATTTATTATCATAATAGCATTCAGATATTACACTTTCATCATTCTTTTTCATAAACAAACAAAATATACATTACTATTTGAGTTTTAATGTTCTCTAACATTCAAACATTTCTAGGAATATCAAATCATTTCTTCTCCACTTTCACTATAAAAAGTAAATAATTAAACATCATTTGTGATATAATTTTTCTCTCTTCTTCCACTCACAAAATATTGACAACATTCAACAGTCTAGTTATTATTCTAACCAACTATTAAACTATCATTTATAATGTAATATTAGGTGGTGATTAATAGTAATTATTATCAGGGATATGAATACAATAATAACTCAAACAAATAGGAAATATTATGGTTACAGTGTTTAAGGTCACATATTTATCATGTACCCTAAATTCTGGTCATGGCTTCTCCCTGAGCTCTTACTGAACTATGGAAAGAACACAACTGTACTAACTATACAGACCTTTGTTACCTGTATTTTTATTCTTAACTTATAACAATATGATTCACATATAATATTCTTTCTTAATATCCCTAGCATCCAGGATTTTATTTTATAATTACTTTTCCAGACCACTATCCTTTATCATTCACATTCTGAACATGTCTGCTAACAACACAAAGAAATACTAATCATGTCATGCTACATAAAATAATCTTCAAACCACATTTCCAAAATAATTAATATTAAATTCAAGATGGTTCAAAATGTATGCACAAATGATTTCAATAAAATATTCATCATTATCACACATTCATTCACATATATTATAGTATTAGATAATTTAGAGATCAAAATTTTCATGTTATTGTATTTAGACAGATACTATTCATAATGATATATTAGAAACTCATAATCATGTTATAAAAATACATGCATACTCAAATATTCACAAAAATTTCTTAAATATCTTTAGATAACTCTCAAGGCATTTTATTACATTTACATTGCATTCATAAAGTAATTAATATGTTCATTATCATGTAAATATGATTCATCTGGATTTAATATTCAAGCAATATAATATATAAAATAAAATATAAATTAAAATATTAAAATATTATTAAAATACATAATAATTTTTCTTTAATTCCAACAATTATTGTAATTGAATACAGTGATCCTCTTTTCTTTTCTTGATCGTCCAAATATAAAATAAGGTATAAGTATAAAATTCAAAGCTACTAATTTCTTTGCTATGCTATGAATAGTAGAAAAAGTTTCAATAAAACTTCTTTCTCCCTGCCATCACTAAACAAACTCTATAAATCACAAATTTAAATCTTTGAAAATCTCAAATGAAATTGTGTCCATCCATACTGAATAAATATTTTGCTAAGTCCATTTTTTTAGCATTCATCAGTAAAATGAATATTTTGAAAAGAAAACATTCATTAATATAATTTCATATTAAGTAATATATTTTTCCACATATGTATATTTTTTAGTCTAGTCCAGACTATGGCAAAGTATAATGCAATTAATATTCTTTCATCAGCAAGCATTTATAAAGCATTTTATAGAATAAGATTATTTATCAGTTAATTTGTCAGTAGACAATTTTCATTTTTATTTTCCTACAAATGTATACACTCATATTTAAAGGCAATAATTTATAACAAGATATTTCTTAAGCATTCAAGATTTTTATCTTTTCAAATGTGCACTTATTAATCAATAATTTCTTGTAAAATAGTGCAGTTTCTTCATCTAGGCAATATTATATTTAACATAATGATAATCTTTAAAATCATATGACAATTCATCTCACTTTTAATCTTTCTGACATGCAGCCTAATGCTCTCACATTTCAGCACTTTCTGATGTTTTTCTTTGTCTCACAAATCAACATAAAATATATAATTAAATGATTATTACTTATCAAAAAATAATAAATTTGACTTCATTTGATAGATATTTATGTTTACTACTAAAATAAATTTTAAATGTTCACATTTTGTTTCTGTAAATATTTAAAAAATGTCACCATATTCATAACAAAGAGTTTACACATCATCATTTTTAGAAAGATTATTTTCAGTTTATGAAATCTATTAAATATTTGTTATTATTTTTAAAAATGTAAACAAACATTTATTTATTTCTCTTATATCTAATGAATTATGCTCTAAAAGTTTAAAATTTTTGAATATTTATTGCAAAATTGTGATATTTTCATACTTGTAAGTATAAGTAGATTGCTTGCATAGGAACTAATCTTGTAAATTGCTTCAAACCATATTTACATTTGCTGCTAACATAACATATTTTTGAAAATAAAGTATTTCGAGTCAAAATAAGTTATTAATAATTTATATTTCTTGATATCTAATAAATATAGTGTAAATTATTCCTAATCTTCAGAAACATTCTAATGAATTTAAATTAGAACTTACAAATTGGTTTCAAGTATTAGTAGATTTTGAACATGATTCAGATTTGAATGAACAATACTGACATCTGGATATTTTAGTTGAAATTAATATTAATTCATATCCATCTTAGTTTTCATCACCAAATGAATACAAAACCATCAAAAAAATTCTACAGAATACCTGCAAGTGTGCCATTTTTGCAAATATAATTGCAGTACCAAATAAAGCAATACAGTGAACAGATTTTTACATCCATGTTGATCATCAGATAATTAGAATATTTCACAGAAGTAATGTTTGATTTTAAAGCTTTAACTTATTAACCATCAAACATTTGTTTCTCCTGAGTTTGTCCTGTCAATACTTCATCTACATAAATCTCATATAATGTTAAGTATTTTGGTTCATTATACAACTTTTTATGAAGCAGTATTTTGTCAAGCTGATTTTATAATTCTAACGTATTCTATTTTCTATTATTTATAATTAAATATTCATTCCACATAAACATAGCTGATTTTTTTTCATTTTATAATAATGAGATAATTTATTGGGTTCACCAAAATAGTCAACAAGATATAAAGATATTTACTGACAATTATGAGATATGTTATCCTATGATGTATTTTTCAGAACATTATTGATGATATAGTCCAGGGGTAGTCAACCTTATACCTACCATCCACTTTTGTATCTCTGTTAATAGTAAAATTTTCTAACTGCCCACTGGTTCCATAGTAATGGTGATTTATAAAGTAGGGAAATAACATTACTTTATAAAAATTTTAAAGCAGAGTTACAGCAAGCTAAAGCATATAAATCTCTATGAAATTTTCTTAAAAAGTCAATTAAATTAAAAAAAAGAAAGTGCTTCAATGTCGGACAAAACCCCTACAGCCCACCATGAAGGCTGGAATGCTCACTAGTGTGTGGTAGGAACCAGGTTGACCATATAGTCTATTAATATGTTTTTACCTTTTTTTAACAAATAGATAATGATCATATTAAATAAAACTATATATATTTAAAAAATGTTTCAAATCAGGAAATATTTATCACAAGCTAATAGGATAACTGGCAACTGCAATTTTTTTTTTAATTATATGCATTTTTAATGCTTTCAATTTATACTGTGATCTAGCTAGTTTTATTGATTTGATCATGGACATTAACTTGAGTGCTAAGTAACCCTAGCAATTAATCATAAGATGTCATAATTGCATAACTGAAAAATTCTTTAGCAGGAATCACTTATTTACTTACTTTTATTTTCTTTTTTTTTTTTAAGGTGAGGCAATTTCTTTGTGAGATTGTGTTTGTTTTTAAGAAAATTCATTAGAAAAAAGACAAAAAACTTCCAGAATCTAGATAATTGTAATCACAGTTTTTAATTGTTTTTTTTTTTTTTTTTTTGGAACAAAAGTTGGAATTTAGTGATTTTTTATTACAGATTTACCTTTCTTATTAAAAAACATGATAATTAAGAAAATGTTTAAATCCAGCCATTATATATTTCATCATCATCATCATCATCATCATCATCATTATTATTATTATTATTATTATTATTATCATTATTATTATTATTATTATTATTATTATTATTATTATTATTGTTGTTGTTGTTGTTGTTGTTGCTGCTGCTGTTGCATTTTCTTGTTTTTCTTTGTTAATCGTTTGGATTACATATCATTACATAACATTGATTGTAAGGGTTGCAGATACAATAATGTTGTCACGTTTTTATATAGTGTAATTTTAAGGGTTATTATTAATCAGGTTTCAAGATATATTTTTTTACAAATACTGCTAGCAGTTTTGGATACAGAAATGTGATTCAATATAAAACTTAACTTTGCAAATAAATATATATGACCTATGATTGTAAAATCTGCATTGTATTGGAAGTTATTTAGACTCACTAAATTAATCTTGATTATTGTTCATTTAATTGTTAATCTTTGAGTACAATAGGAAGGTAACATATAATCCAAGCTATGGCTGCTGTATTAAGAACAAAGTCAAATTCAGAGTAGTATTATATAGGATTAGAGCTGGTGGATTGTGATAGATGGAAAATAAATTCGGTAGTCTGGTGGTCTTTTTGCTGAGATTGAAACTGTCTTACTGCTCCATAGTAGCTTGTTGCAGAGAGAGAGTAGATGGCAACATTAAACAATTTTGAAAATTTAACAATAGGCAAATAATATGTAATCTTAGTCATTATGAGTATATTAAATAGGTGCATTTTAGCATAAAGGGAGAGAGGGATTTTGAAGAATGAGTTGGTAATCTGTGTGAAATTTTCTTTAAGCTTGTTTTTTAAGGTGTTCTTCATCATAAGTGATCCCATGTACAATGGGAAGCCTAAGAAAAGGATTGCCCTTCCCTAGAATATCTGAGTGTATGGTTTGCTGGTATATATAAACCATAATGTTGTTTTATGCATGTTAAATCTAAGTTTATATGTGGCATCAAATTGACTGAAGATGCTGTCTAATGTGGTGAGATGCTTACAAGGTGAAAGGAAGATGGTGACATCATTCATGTATGCTGTGCATGGGATGTATTGGTGCATATGTAGAACTCGGATGCCTAAAAATGTCTGTTGTATATGATTTAATAAGAAATTTATGCTGAAAATAAAGAACAGTACACTAAGAGAAGAGCTTTGGGAGATTGATTGCATAGAGCTGAATGATAGTGAACTTTTCTCATTGAAAGGAATATGGATCTCTGTTCTGCAGTGAGTTGATAATTGTGTAAGGCAGAGTATTTGTAATGATAGTGTTAGCTAGCATACTATAATATTCTAATAGAAATAAAATCAAATGCAGAATCTATATCTAGCTGAACTGCAATCAAATAATATCTTTTTTGGTCTTGAACCAAGTTCAGGACTGCTTTAAACATTGGATCAGCATGTATGACAGAAGAGACTTTTTCTGCAAACTGCATATTGGAAATTAGAGGAAGTATGACCCTTTACAACTTTTTCCAATATATTAATTTCTAATGCTTCCATGGAAATTGAACAAAGGTTGGTAAGGGTAGAAGTTAAGTCTGGTTTTTTGGTAAATGGTACTATTGAAATTGGATAAAGACCTTTGATGTTATATATCCTTTGGTACAGATAATTTGTCAAGTCATAGAGATAAAATGTAATAAAGTGCCTTAAGATGGAAAAAAACAAAAGCAGGGATTCCTTTGTAACCTGGTGACAAGAGTTATTTATAGTGGCAATCTTGTCAGCAAATTGTATTGTTTGGAATGGGGTATTGGTATTATGTGATCCAAATAAGTCTAAAAGTGGAGTGAATACATTATAGATTTATAACGTCTGCTTGAAATATTGGATATAGGATTAATCATGTTATATTCAGCACACATATTACCACCAACTTGGAGTGCCATTGGAACTTTTGGTGTGGATAGGTGGGTTAAAGCCCAGTGAATATATCCCAGGTCCATGTGTGATGATGTGTAACATAATTCTTTTTTTCATAATGGCAAGATATTCTTTAAGCTGGTTGGTGGTTTTTTGATAAGCCTGGGAAAGTGCTTGAAAATGTTGTTGAGCAGTCCTCATTAATGTAATCCATGTATGCAATTCATTGACTAATGCCAGAGGTAAGAATGTGGAAGTAGAATTTAAGAAGGTGGACATGAACTATGTGTAAAATATTGTATTTTGAATGATATTATATGTATAAAGGTGAGGTACCTTTGAACTGGATCAAGTTCTATTTGTTACAATTTCCACAACATAAATGTTTCAGTGATTAAGAACATTTTGGTATATAAGAGTAGAATTACTCAAATGGTTTTATGTATATAGATGGCTGTGATGTGTAGTTTATCAAGATTCAGGACAAGAGTTGTCCATAGTAGTCAGAGAAAGGAGTGGGATTAAGGTTAAATTGAATTTATAATGCAGAATTGGCAAGTAAAAGCAAAGTTCAATATGTGAGGCATGCTGCTTATTATGGAACATGATAGAGCTGGAAGGTTTGACCACTCATAAATGGAAATATTATTAGATAAAGCCATTTTGACATGAATGATTGATAATCAAGATTAAAACACCCTATTAAATCAATTGGATGGTGGGAAGAGGCAAGCAAATATTTAACTGTCAGAATAATGGTTGAAATAACAGTAGTAAAAAGGAGGAATATACAGAAATATCTTTAGTGTTGTAATATGGCTATGAAATATGATGATTAAGAGATTTGCATCTAAGTAAATAATCTTGAATGAGAGAATGGGCAGCTGTTAGTGATAACAATAACAGTTCTTACTGATGGTGAAGATGTGAAGCCCTGTCTATTGGTGTAAGTATCAGAGTCCATATAGAATCCATTGTATATTTTCATATCAAGCAATCAAGCACATGGGGATGTATATTACTTATACATTTTTTAACTGAAAAAGTTTAGACTCTGAGTTGATACTTTGAATATTAGGTATAGTAATTTTTAGTTTCATTTATTAGGCATTTTTACGATAATTAATTCTAGTCATCAGTCAGAGTGGGTGTAAACTCCAATGTTTTCAGGAAGGTCTGGTTGTATAATTATGAATTTGTAATGGTAATTGATCAGCAACTAACAATGTTTCTAACCCAGCTGTTGAGTGTATTTGTTGCTGTTGATGGGAGTTAGGGATAGATTGATCTATGGAGTCAGCTAAAGAGTCTTTGGTTTGCATAAGGGTATAACTCTTTTGCAGAATCCATATCCAACATTAACTTTCTTTTTGGTTTTTTAAGTTGCTGAGTCTTTGGGGGGAGGGTTCCAGGTTTTTTTGTTTAATTAGAAGTGTTTTGGGGGGGGAGAGATGACTTATATAGGTGGTAAACATTGAAAAATTGTCCATATGATATGTCTTGCACGTTTATTATAAGATGTATTGTCATTGATTATAAATAAAAACTTCTACAGCAGCATTAGTCTTATTTGTGGCAGTGCTGGTTTTGGTTGTTGCATTGGGAGGAATGTTGGAAACAATATTATCTGAGTCAGGGGTTGTTTGTATATCAATTTAGTTGGCATGATTATCATCTGCCTCATGAGTGGTGGATCAAGATTGAAGGTGGATAAATGTATAGCATAGGTAGTATGAGCGTGGATAAACTCTTGGCTTTTGATGGATACAATCATGGAAAGATTAGCTATTGGCTGTTCTTTTTTGACTTGGGAATTTAGGTGATCAGATGGTTTTCCTGAAAATGAAGTTTGGAGATTAGCACATTGCACCACTAAATGGCTCTATTGGTGACAGGAGTAGTACTAGGATTTCAATTCCCTGATATATAGGCATATGTTAGCTTCTTGATAGAGCATTTGTGTTGGAATTATATGTGAAAAAATGTCATGGTGCAGTTGTTATTTGAAATCATAGCTGTTATTACTAGGGATGGTATCCTTTAGATATATGAGATGAAAAGCTGTAACTTTGCCAAATCGTGGTATTATACACTAGAAATCTTGAAGGGGGTATCCCAATTAGGTGTATTTGAACAACTGCACACAAGATAAAATTTATGGATCTAGTGGGAAAAAAAATATTTTAAAAGTTGCAAGTAATCCTCTTGGGATCAAATTATAAACCTATCATTGATTATCATTGGAACATCCATGTTCTAAATAGAAAGGGAAAGGATTGTGCTTCTTGGATATTGAGATCCAGTTCTTTGATATCACTAGGGATGATTTTCTATATCTTGGAGCTGACTTTGGAATAGTTGAAATATTGTTACCTTTTTTTATTAACATCTATTGGATTATTATTAATAATTTTTACTATCGATCTGTTGAGGGTTACTTTTAGTAACATTAGCATATGTTTCTATTATCTTTGAACATTGGAATTCTGTGTTTGTGAAATTGGCATTAGCCATTTGGTCGTGAGCTCAGTCACAATATTAGGTGGCTAATTATTGCTAGCCAAATTGATTACTTTGTAAATTTTGAATGCCAAACTTAAACAAATTTGATAAATGGGTTATCAAGAAATTGAAGACAAAACTTTGTAATAAGAGATTAGAATTTTATCTTGTCAAATAAAAACTTTAAATGAATTTTAAGCAAACAAAACTGGAGATTTTTATCTGGGTTGCTGATAGATGAATGACTGCAAAGCTGCTGCTGCTATTATCATTATTATTATTATCATCATCATTATTATTGTTGCTGCTGTTGCTTGTTATTATTATTATTGTTAACATGATTGCATTAATGTGCTTATGTTGTGATTGGTAGAAGTGTATTCTAGGTGTAGAGCTTAATATAAACAAAAGTTTATAGTGATCAAAAAAAAAAACTAAATTGTTGAGTAATTACTTTAAAGGTTTAAAATATGTAAGTTGGTTTACCTTAAATATATAGTTTAAATTAGACCCTAATAGAGGATATTTTCAATATGTAAATTTAAAAGGTAAATTTAAATCCAAATTTTATTAATAATTGTATAAGCAGTATTTCTTTTAATAAAATAATATTTCCTTTATTTGTGTAGTAATATTTTTTAAGAATATACTATTTATTATGTTGTTATTACTGATTGTCTTAATGAACTCCAAAAGAAAAAAAATCATAAAAAAGCAGAAAGAATTGCAAACCAAGAATTTCTAAAAACTTATAATAATTTTGCAGTAAATAAAAGGTCTGAATAGTCTAATGTGGTAATAGAAGGTCACTGGAATCTAGCTCAACTCTATTATTCAGGTCCTCAAATATCATATAATTGATATGGAAGTTAGATAAAATAGTTAAAGAAGGAACAAATTTGTAATTAGAATTTAAATAGTATTTTGTTTATTGGTGTTTTAGATGGTTTCTAATATTTTTTTGAAAATCTATACTTAATATGCAAAAAGAAAGTTTTATAATAAAGAGAGAAATGTAAGTAAAATATAATAATATGTTTTATTATTGTGAATTCAATGTGGTAATGTTTAATATATGAAAGAGATTTGTATTTTGAGTATTATGTGATTTTATATATACATGTTCATAGTTAATATGTGAAAATAATGTCTTTGAGAAGAAGTTAGAAGAAGTTTGTGAAGTTATTTATAGTAATAGAATGCAAGTAATGACAAAAAATGAGTCAGATAAACTTTAATATTCCTCATACAAACTTATACTAAACATTATTCATATTTAAATGAAATAACCCATTAATGGACTAGGTAATAAGTTTAAAATGCTCTATAAATTTAAAAGCTATTTTTATTTTATCAAGATGAGAGTTATAAAGATAAAAAACAAAGACTTTAGCATAACCTACAAACTTAAAATAGAAATGATAACTAAATAAAATATAACTCAATAATTGAAATCTTATTATAAATAAATAACATAAATGTAACATTAACTTATCCATGCTATCTCATTAAAGTCAATATACTCTTATTAAGTCAATTACAATAAGATTGAATACTTAATAATAATACAAAGGTTTCATTATCTATAAAATTATGCATATTAATCTATCCTTATCAGGCATATAAAACTTTCTCCTCTAGAATCTTATAAATTCATAACAGTAAATCATAAATAAAATACCTTAATATTAAATTATAATATGATGTACAAGATTAATTAATCCAGCATATTTCACCACTTTCACTAATTTATAACACTATAAAAATAAAATCATCCTTTTAGATAACTTTAAAATTTACAATATTTAATCATAACAATCTATAAAATAAATGATGGATTCCTATTTGATGCTTATTCAAATACAATTAGCAAGTCATAGCAAATTATTTTTCAATCTAATAAAGCTAATTGTTAAACTTATTAAAATAAATAAAAGATTATTAATGTTTTATTATGATTAAATACCAATATTAAAACATAGTAAAGCTAATTGTTAAACTTATTAAAATATATAAAAGATTATTAATGTTTTATTATGATTAAATACCAATATTAAAACATAGTATTTAAACTAAATTTAAATATATATTAAAGTAAATTTCTCTATTTAATAGATTTCAAATATCAATTTTGATATGTATAATTACCAATTCTATAACATAATAAGATTATGATCTCTATACTAACTTAATACAATATTCACCCAACAAATAATAGTTTAAACTAAAAATATGCAAATATCTAATTGTAATTGCTAACTTCATTAATTATTATATGTGTATTTTATAGATTATTAATTCAATTCAAACATAGTTTTTATCTTAATATATCTGTTACAAATAAGTAACACAATAATTGTAATGAACTTATAATTACTTATTAAATATTTAAGAATGCCAAATGATTCATTTATTACTATATAAAAATGTATACTGGTACAGATAGCAAAATATTAACTTCACTACAAAGAAAATATGTGATTGTATATATTTACCAATCCTGTGACTTAACTTCTGAACTGTTTTACAATTACTTATAATGAATTATGTGGTATAAATCAATAACAGATTAGTATCTTATTAAAATATAATAAATGAATAAATTTCAAGTAAAATTGAATGACAACTAAGCAAGTCTAATTGTTTTAAATTAAATCAAAATTTATTAACAATAAATATAAGTTAAAAAATATACAGCAAATAAACCATACACATTTAAAATGTATATATATGATCCAATTATGTATTACATAATATATTCTCAATTGAAATTAACTTTAATTGAATAGATGATTGTACATTGAACTTCTCTTATAAATGCTTAATTCAAAATATGTATATTTATATAACATAAAGCATGGTGTGTATATATATATACTTTTTGAAATACAAGAGAGTCAATGACTTTCTTAAACTTAAAAAAAAAAACTAAGTTAAATAGAATGTAATAAACATGAGTCTACTTATTTATTCACATTATTTTAATAAAATAAAAATAAATAAATACTTACTATGATGTAGTTCTTTTAAACACTTAATATTTATAAGTTATATATTCAAAATTAATTTATAATCAATGAATAAGAAGATAATATTTTGAAATTAAATTATAATTATTAAGCTATGAAAAATGCATTTGAATTTAGAAAATCTTAACTTTCTTATATTCCATGCATATAAAAGAAATCTTTGCTTAACTTAAAACATAATACCATTTACATCCATAAATACTATACAATTATATATCTAATAATAATAATTCATGTTGGCAATTTCTCCAATATGACACATCAAAATAAAGCCACAACTCCAATGTCTATATTTTTGAATTATAGTTTGATACATTATTACTTTAGATAAGGTAGAAATAATATAAAAAATTATCCAATACAAAACACTTCTTGTTAATTTTGATATTTTCCAAATATCAAAGTTACCCTTTCATTTAGCAGGTATTCACTTTATATGACATTATAAATGTGAAAATACCAGTTGCCATCCATGATATGTAATGTAAAAATCTTTTTGTTTAGCAGCTATTTAATTTATAATCGTTATAAGTAACCAGACACCAGTTTCCATCCATGATGATGTGATGCAAAATAAAGCCATTTATATCCTGAATTGAAATAATTCGCCAATCTCACAAAACTATATTGGTAGATGAAAATAATCCTTGTATATATTTTTACATTGTTAGCATTTTTATCCCATTACTGAAAATGTAAACAATATCCATTTTTAGAAAAGAAATATATATGTTTTTTTAAATGCAATGAATTACTTTTCATTCTTTAAATAAATTATCATTGCCTAAAAATTCATGATAACTGTCCAACGTTTTTAATGAATATTACTTTTCTTACCTCATTATCTTATGTATTAATGATCAAATATTTTTAAAATAAAAGTAAAAATTATAAGAATAAATTTAGGTTCACTTCTACCAAAGGCAAGGTGTAAAAGAATGAGTTTAAACCATTCACTTCTATTTATAATCTTTTTGATTGACAGAAGAAAATCTATGGTAACATTCTTTCATAATTCTGTGATCAAATTTATGTAACATTCTGCAAGTAAAAAATTATTACACAACAATAATAAGATAAAAAAATAATTCATAATTATTATATATAACAAACATTTTCGTTTTTAAAAATGTAAATAATATTCTTTCACTCAAATATAAACTAAACAATTTAGACTACATTCTTACCATACTACACTGAAAGTAGATGTTTTATACAAAGCTTTCTAATATCACATGATTACTATTTCTTATGCTAGCACATTACTGTTATTAAAACAGGCAAAACTCTCCATACAGTAGTGACACTCAGTGCCAACCAGAGTAATCAATGAATGCCAGAAGGCTTGTGCATAAAGTCCTATCTAGTGCCTACTCAGCCAATATCCCCAGACTAGTTTCTGGCTTGTGGCCTTCGTCAGTGAGGAGCTTTGGTGCAGTGCTCTGAGATCCAAAGCTCCTCACTGATGAAGGCCACAAGCCAGAAACTAGTCTAGGGATATTGGATGAGTAGGCCTACATAGGGACTTTATGCACAAGCTTTCTGGCATCCATTGATTATTCTGGTTGGCACTGAGCGGCATTACTATATGGAGAGTTTTGCCTTTCTAATATAATATTACATATATTATAATAATGAACATTCATGTGTATTATTTGTAATCAATCATCTGTAGAAGCAATAACCAAAATACATATAATAATGAAAAAAAATTATCAAAACTATAAGCTTTATTATTTAAAGTTCTTTTTTTTTTTAAAATGAATAAAGTCAATTCATAAATTTTATATAACAATTAATAATAAACGTTTTTATTGTTGTCACAATAGCATATTCCAATGCTGCCCAAGTTAATATATTCACTATTAAAATCAAAACAATTTTTTTTTTATAATTGACATTTCATCACATATTGAAATTTATTTTAAATTTCAGTTGACATAAGATATATATATATTGTGACCTTTTATTTAGGTCCCTAAATTAATAATTCCAAAATTTGAAATGATGATATATTTAATATCAAAATCTTACTAAGGTGGTTTTGAATAGAGATTATTTTGAATGTAATGGGAAATTTGCTTGAGTGGAGATAAGATTTCAAACCCAGTCTAGGCTCTGACTAGACTAAAATAACAATTTAAAAGTATTATTATTATTATTTGGTAGATAAATACATTGCTATTTTCTTAGTTTTGAATAGTAATTGAAAGAAATAAACAATTAAATCAAATTTATAAATCTTGTAAAATAAATCATTATAGTAAATTATTTAAGCATATTTGTTTAGTACTAAACACAAAGCTGTCTTAAATAATAATGGATAGTTATTAAAAATAAAGCCAGAGGGGGTAATACTAATTATGCATATCAAAATTATTGGCTAATTCACTCACAGAATGCATTATAATAAAAGCTATATATGTTCTAACCCAGCTGTAGGGGGGTGGACTAATTAAGAAAAACAAGAACCAAGTAAACACAAACCTCAGCTCTGATTTAAAATAAGAAAAACATTAAAAATCAACAAAATTCTGAAATCTAATTGTATGGAAGTAGAATACTTTGCTGTCTAAAGATGTTTGAATAAGAAATCTTAAAAACCTTGCTATATTTTAAGCCATTTCCACGACTGCATATTTCCTAGGATTCACACTGGAGAAGGAAATTAAACCATGGAGATAAGTTTTTATTTCAATAAATCTTCTTTCAAACTCAGGAAATTTCAAGCAAAAGTAAGCCTTTGCTTTATGTTATGTATATTTTTAAAATATCTTCTTTTGAAATGACACGCAAATCATTTATAAGTAGACTAAAAAAAAAATTGATAATGTTTATATTTCGCGCGCTAGTTTTGTTATCCAGTAGAACAAGATTGTGCTTATAAAGTAAAAATATCAAGAAAAAAAAAAAAATTCGAAATGATTTTAAAACAAGTGTTATATATGGTATATAGTAAATAAATTTAAAAGTCATTTTGAAATAATCTAACTTTTAATAAAGTAAATATGAAAATATTTTCGTAATGTTATTCTCTATAGTCTGCAAAATTTTATTGCGCGGGAACCTATGTAATGAAAGAAATAGACAATTGCCAGCTGATTAAAATGCTAAATATGTCAACGTGATAATTGGATAAATTGGTCTTAATATTAGTAAACAGTTATTATTTTGCCAATGGAGATATAATAAAATAAATGTTTGCTTTTTATGTCTTATTGAGAAATATAAGTCGTAATAATATTTACGGTTTTAAAAAATGCTCCTACTACTTAAATATTGATACACATATATGGATTGCCATGCTGAGAGAAATAAAATTCATAAAGAGTTTTAAAAGAAAAAGGAAAGATAAATATACTAAGTAATAAAAATTCCACTAATTTTTCAAGGAAAAATTATCTTGATTTAAACGTAAATAAATAATTTTTGTTATAATTCATTTGAAACGCTTACTGAATAAATCAATAAAGATTTAAAAAAAAAAAAAAAGTTTGTTTTTGAAGATTACAATAACTTAAAGAATTATTCAAGAAAAGTATCTCCAGAAAAATGGATAAACTAACTTTAAGCATGATACACTTTAAAGTGAGAATTTTAATTACCTCGTCAATTATCGATATTAAAGTCATCAACTAATTTTACTTTTGGATAAGTGTTAAAAAATTGCTCATTTCACACCCAACAGGAGAATAAAATATATACGCATTATTTAGAATGTTTTGCTAACCACAATATTCATTCTTAAGAGTCGTTTTGTTATTCTAACTCACCAGGATAAATAACTGGGATGAACAGAGTATAAAATTTAATGGATAAAAATGTACTTTTATTTTTCTTTATCATTACATATATTACTTACGTAATGTGTTACTTAGAAATTGTTTTTAAAACATAGGTGTTTTACAGTGGCATGAAAGATATATATATATATATATTAAGTTCAAGAAAAAAAAAATGTGTAAAATATATATCTATTTTATGTATATATATATTTTTTTTAGTTAAGAGAAAACCAAAAATATATGCATCATTTATTGAGAGAGTGATAAAAAACTATTTACTTCTCTCATATTTTAAAATTGGTTTTAAGGTATATTAATAAAGAGGTAGATATACAGACATTTTATCAAAAATATATAGTGGCATGACTGAATTATTTTCTGATATAAAAGAAAATTTGATATAAATTTTTTTTTATTTTGTAATTTGCTATAGAAGTGAACGTGTCCACTTTGAAAACGAATACAGGTTTGATCTTTATTGTTTAAATCCATTGTGCTCTCTTTAATAAAAATATAGTTGTCATTCTAAAAATGATTAACGATCACTGGACATAGGTATTTTGGTTTTGGCTGCTAATACCTTAATGAGTTTACATTATAAAATGGAATATGTAGATTTTCATTGTTATAGTTGGTATTGTTTTTATCTTGCTATAATTTGAGAATGACTAGTGACCGTTTTTAGTTAATAGGATGTTCCAATTGAATGGCATCCAATATATTAATATTTATATGGAGCATAGGCTGATGGAGTCACCTATGGCTAATTTCATGAGAGAAAAGATGGTAGAGTCTGAGCAGTAATTAAGGCTCATTAGTATAACTAATCCTAAAAAGAAAGGATATCTATGATTTGAATTCTAGTCTTTTCATGGTGAGGCAAGGCCCACACACGTACGTATACCCATAGAGAGGTATAGAATCAGCCATATATTATTATACAACTGTCATGTTGTTTTATAAAGTCTCCCATCTTAGTGTTAAATTCCTCATGATAATATGGAGATAGTTTTTTCCACTGTGTATGGTGAAGTGTAACAGGTCAAAATCATATAGCAAGTACAGAAACAATGTTAAAGCTAGGAACACAGATCTAGCATAGTGTTTTTTTAATTGAAATAGTGTTTATGATGTTGGAGGATCATCATCCGTACAGACAGACCAAACCAGAATCTATTTGTAATTGTAGAATTTAGATGTACAAGTAAGAGAGGCACATGGGCAGAATGGATTCATCTTCATCAAATAATGATGTGACAGTAGAATTGTAAAATCAGTTACATATTCAAAGGTTGAGCTGTGGACATAGGTAATGCTTAATGAGATCTAGGGGTCTTTGACTTTTGAATGTTTAATCATATTCATTTAATGCACTAAACTTAGTCATTTCAAAGTTAAATAGGTTAATAATTGCACAGAATGTGATAATTGCCCTTATCATATTCTGATAAAAGATAGGGCTTTGGGATAATGCAATACCTTATAATGTTGGAATTCTAAATTTAAACTTTGTGCATATCCCAGAGTTCTAAATATACTGCTATTATATAATTTAAGTGCTAGTGCAGCTTAAATAGGTTTTAGTATCTTATTTTTAAAAATATGCCAAAGAGCAACAAATGATATTTTGAACATTATTTTCTATTTGGTTGTATCATTTGCTGAGTATATGGTCAAAAGGGGTAATAAGTATTTGTCCCATCCATAAATTATTTCAATAGATTAATTTTATTTCATGCCATATCTGTAAACTAAAATTTTGTACATAGTGTAAATAAAGTTTGTTGTATTTAAAAATTTATGTAGTTGCATGTAATCTTATTGCTATTTACCACACATATATACACTATTATTTTTATTGCTATGAAACTATCAGATTATAAATTGAAATCATCATCAACCAATATAGCACTACTAACTATATTATGCTATATCATAATAATTTTGGTAAGTCTTATAATTTATTGGTACATCTAATGCATTATCACATAATAATCAAAATGTTGATAACTTGTAGTACAGATTGTTTTAAACAATATATTAAAAGATAAACATAGTCTTGATTTGATTGATTTAGTTAAATCTGCAAAGCTATCATTCACTGATCTTGATCACATTGTTTATAATTATTTAGGAAAAGGAATTTGGTAAGTTATTGATTTTTAATTAGTTAAAAGTCATTCCCAGTCATAAATTTTAAAGTTGATATTAGTTATAAAGTTTATTTAGAACTGCTAAGTATAATTCTACAATTAAGTTTATATTGAGAGCTATTTGGTGCATTATATTTGGGTAGTGGTAAAATCCCTCTTACTGACTCAAATATATGCTGTATAACAATTTATAGTGTTTGAACCCTGAGAAGAATTAGTTGTTAAATTTCAAGATAAAATTTAAATTTGTAATGAAATTTATGTTTAGTCAATTGTTATAGTTAGACTAGAAATGGATTACTTTCACTGTTTTATAAAAGTTAGCTAAGCTTTAATATGCAAATTACTTATTTTGGCATAAGATGTATAGTTTGTTTTAACTTCATGATAGATATTCTGGTTGTGTCAAGCTTGAAATCCCTATTTGTATTTAGCTTATCTTTTTCCCATTTAATCTCATATTAATTTATAGTTTAAGATTTCAGTCTCCATCATCAACATTGTTCTTCAATTTCACCTTGATCAATCCTTTTATTTATTCATTCTCATCTCACATTAATTCATTATCATAATTGATTAATCATACATTAACTTTTATTCTTTTATCATCTTCACTATTCATTAACTCTTATTCTATCATCATCTTAATCATTCATTATTCTCATATCTATTCGTTCTTTTCTCTTCACTCTTAGACTCATTTCATTCCACTATTCTGTTATTACTTCATTCCATCATCCATTTAGTCATTTATATTATAATTTACGTATCATTTCATTTATAAATTTAATTTCATCATCACTCAAGACATATAATTATTAGTTATTTTATTAATTTGCTGAATATCAAATTTAACTTATCATTTTTTGTTTATGTGGATTTCAAAGCTGGTTTGACCAGAAGTTTTTATCTTTATTAGTCGCCTTGTGATCTTCTTTAGATCGACAGTTTCATGCTTTTTTTTTCTTTAGATCGACAGTTTCATGCTTATATTCTTGATTATGTGAGTACGTTAGGTTCCATAAGGGAATTAATCACTAAAATGTGCGGTATGATTTATTAGTGATCAGCTAGGTCAGGAAGCTAGGTTACAGATGCGATTATGGCCCTTGCCAATGTGACATGACTGTTTAGCAGATGAAGGCTGGCTGTTGCCAGGTTACAGTTGCGATTGTGCTGAACAATGTGGATGGCATGATGATTGGCTGTAGCTAGGAAACAGTAGTGATTATGGTGCCTAAAATGTGATATGATTCATTAATAGTACAGCGGTCTTGGGAGAATGTTACAATATATATATATATATATAATGCACACAATGTTCTATTTATTATATATATGATATGTTTTTATTCATACCACAGAGCATTCTCATTCTAAATATGTGACTCAGAATTATTTTGTACCCAGACTCATAATGAACCATTTTTAGTAAATTTACAAATACAGTTTTACTTTTCATTTATCAATACCCATTCATTTAGTCTGATATAAGGAAAATTCAATTTTTATCTGATCCCCAACCATATACCTTGTAAATAAATTAACATCTATTCGAAGTGACACAAATTATTCAAGTAAGCATAACGTTTCATATATTATTTTAATTTAAATATTAGAAATTTTAACAGCACATGAATAACTTTTACTATCACTTGAATATGCAATGTATATAATTATAATCATACCACAAAATATTCTCATTCTAAATATGTTACTCAGAATTAAGTTTATTAAGAATAATTTGTTATGAGTCTGACTGCAAAATAGTTCTGAATAACATATTTAGAATGAGAATCTTCTGTGATATGATTATAATCTCACCCTACATATTTAACAAGCAGAAAAAGTTATTTAGGTGCTGTTTAAATTAGTAATATACCTGAGTCTCGTTTTATGTGGATTATTTTAATATGATTTTGAAGTTATGAGATTCATGTTTTTTCTTAATATTTTTTATATTTCACTATATTTATTAGATATCAAGAAATTTAAATTATTAATAACTTATTTTGACTTGAAATACTTTTTTTTTTCAAAAATATAATGTTATATTAGCAGCTAATGTGAATATGGCCTGAAGATGTATTTAGAATCTTAGCTTCTATATAAATAACCTATTTGTACTAATGAGTAAATAATAATAATAGATTTATATGTACGTATAAAAATATCACAATAAATAATCAAAAATTTTAAACTTTTAAAACGTATTTTGTTAGATATAACAGAAATAAATATTTTTTTAGATTTTTAAAATAAATAATAATGAAGATTTTATTGTTTTTATAAACTGAAAATAATCTTTCTAATGATAATGTATAATCTTTTTGTTTTGATTGCGATCTCATTTTTTAAATATAGAAACAGAAAACCATTAACACAGCGCAAGTCTGAAAGTGGCGCTAGTTGTACATCACATCATGAATCTGATTTCTTACTAGTTTACAAATGAACACATATTGTCAAATAGCAGTAATGATTAAAATATGTATGAAAAAATGTAAAATTAAATAGTGTAGTTAATAAAAAAAGTAAAAAAAGTTTGTCTTGTATTAATTTTTTTCAAATATTTGAAATTTTTTATTAGTCATACTTTATTTCCTTATTTTTTTAATGTGAATTTTAAAGTAATTTTTCCTTGTTGCTTTGCTTTTATGCCAATTTTTGAAAATTACAGAACCTATTCCCCATTTTCAAGGTAAGTTAAGTTTATTTTTGTGCAATTTCTTTTGTGTGCATTTCCTGAGGAACCTATCTACTGCATGAAATGAGACCCAGGTGTATTTAATTTAAAATAACATGTAAAATGTTAAGAAAGCTTGATTAATTTGTGAACTAAGTTCACTGCTAATAATAAGTTTTAGTATTGATTTATTTGCAATGTATACAGTAAGATCAGATGAAAGAAGAATTTTCCTTTTATCAGACTAAATAAAAAGTAAAATTATATTTGCAAGTTTATTAACAATTTTTCATTATGAGTCTGCCTGCAAAACAATTCTGACTAAAGTATTTAGAATGAAAAAATTCTGTGATATGATTATAATCCTACATGATATATATTCAAGCAGTGGTAAAAGTCCTTTATATGCTGTTAAAATTCATCATCATCATCAACCATTATCAATACACTGCAGGATGAAGGTCTCTCCAAGTTCAAACCATCTTCTCTGATCTTTAGCTTCTCTTTTCCACATCACCCCTGCACATTTTCTTATTTCATCCATCCATCCCACATGCTTTTTGGGTCTTTTACAATCCCTTGGAATCCAGTTTAAGATTTCAATTGTCCATCTATTATCATCTCTTCTAGCAATAAGTCCAGCCCAACTTTACTTCAATCTTTTAATTTTTTCAATGAGGTCAATAACATATGTTAGTTCTCTTAACCATATATTGCATTTTCGATCTCTTCTTCTTACTCCTAACATGCATCTCTCCATACTTCTTTGAGTGGTCTGAAGTCTCTGTATTGCTCTTCTATTAAGTGTCCAAGTCTCAGATCCATAAGTAAGAACTGGTAAAACACATTTATTAAAAACCTTCCTTTTCAAACACATAGGCATATTTCCTTTTAGTATCAAGTTATTTCTACCAAAAGCACTCCAACCAAGTTTAATTCTATGATTAATTTCATCCATTATGTTTCCATCTGTATTAATAATCTGACCAAGATATTTGTAGCTGTTAACTTCTTCTAACTCATCATAATCAATCTTTATTTTCATATTTTGAGAAAATCCATTGAACATTACTTTAGTCTTTTTAACATTTATCTTTAGTCCTACTTTCATCTGATAACTCCTGCAACATTTCCTGCAGCTCTAAAGCATTATTTGCAAAAACAACTACATCATCTGCAAAATCTAAATGACTTAAATAATCTCCATTTACTTTCACTCCTTTAGCTTCCCATTTTAATCCACAAAATACTTCTTGCAGCACTGCTGTAAAAAGTTTTGGAGATATGGAGTCACCCTGTCTTACACCCTTCTCAATGTTGACTTTTCTAGTATCATTATGTAATCTAATTGTTGCTGTTGCATTTTTATAAATATTCTTTAAAATATGACAATATCCTGGATCTATACCTTGATGATCCAATGCTTTAATCACTGAAGAAATGTTTATAGAATCAAATGCCTTTTCATAATCTACAAATCCAAAGCATAATGGCAACTCATATTCATTTGTCCTTTCTATAACTTCTCTCAATACCTGGATATGATCTACTGTACTAAAACCACTTTTAAATCCAGCTTGTTCTCTTGGTTGGTGGAAATCCAATGTTCTCTGTAGACGAGTTGTAATTATCTTGGTAAAATTTTTGTATAAAACTGATAAAAGGCTGATAGGTCTGTAATTTCTAATATCTTCTTTATCACCTTTTTTAAATATTAATATTAATACTGCATTCTTCCAATCATCTGGTACATCTTTATCATTTAGACATTTGGTATATAACTTTGCTAAAAAAAATTCTATTTCTTCACCTGCTTCTTTTAATATATCAATTATAATTCCATCATTACCTGGAGCCTTTCCTTTCTTCATAAATTTAATTGCATGTCTCACTTCTTCATTTAAAATTCTAGGCAATTTGAAAAATATAATAGATATAGGAGGTACTTGTTCTTTATTACTATATAATTCTTGATAGAAATCTTCTACACATTTCATGATGCCATTTCTCTTTTTAGTAATAGTTCCATCTTTTTTCCTTATTACAGATATAAATTTCCTACCAATATTAAAATGTTTTACACTCTTGAGACTTTTATTCTCTTCTACAGCTTTCCTTGCTAGTTCACAGTTATACTTTCTTATATCATTTTCAACTTTTTTCCACACCATTTTACAGAATTCGAGGTATTCAATCCTTTTTAATGCATCATTTTTGTATATCTTCATATCCCTTCTTTTCTTCATAAATTCTCTAGTCTCTTATTGGTCAATTATTGCTTTTTTCTACCAGTTATCTTTGTTTCAGTTTTTAAAAGTATATAAGTAATTTTCTTATTAATTTCATTCAAATCTGAATCATGTTCAAAATCTACTAATACTTGAAACTGATTTGTAAGTTCTAATCTAAATTCATTAGAGTGTTTCTGAAGATTAGAAATATCAATTGTAAATATTGTTTTTCTTAATAATTGTTGTCTCTCTAGTTTTGCATTAACACATATCTTACATCTTACTAATCGATGATCACTTCTTTTATTAAATTTATTAAGAACATTACAATCTCGAAAGTTGTATTTTCTGTTAGTCAAAATATCTAATTCTGCTGTACCTTCATTGGGATGCTTCCATGTCCATTTCCTTTTAACATTTTTCTGTTAAAATTATACATATATAAATGACTTATAATCTGGGTTCATACATGTATAATTTATTGTAGTAAAAATATATACTGACATTTTGCTTGAGTCACACTAACCATGAACTGGATAATGAATATTATAAAAATGACTGTAGAAGCATTATAAACATTGAAGTACGAATAAGATTAAAAGTTCAATCAATAGAAAGCATGTAGAAATAATAACCAAAAACTATTTAGATTAATGGGTTTTAAAAAATTATTCATATCACCATATTTGTTGATACAATTTGGCTTTGAAAAATCTCAATGGCTTTTCTGATCTTACATTGTTAGAAAGGTACATCTGGATAGGATTCTGATATTAGAGAAATATGACTTGTAGTTATGGCAATGGAAAGAGAATACTGTTGATGATGGTTGCTGCTTAATTGCATTAATATGTTCATCTTTTTTAGCACTCATGAGATGATTTCTCACCCCTATACAAAAAGCTCTACAAACACCATATGAAATTTCATAAAATTCAAGAAGAATTGAGTCTTTAGATTTGCATAGAATATTACTACTCTTTTGGTTAGTAATACAGGCTGTTTTTATATTATAATATTTTACATATGCCCAATATCTACTATATCAGATATGTTATAGACCTAGGCATTCTAACAAATAATATTTATGACAGACAAATATAAATCCATACAAGATATAAACAAAACTTACTTTTAATATAGCCAATAAACACACAACATAAGATATAATCACTTCTCCTCTTAATATAATCTGGAGTTGCTGTAATTACTAATATTATAAATACATGAATGCAGTCCACATCTAAACAATACCAAACAATGTCAAGAACCTTAGTCTATTTATTGTCAAGGTAATGTTTTTATTGTGGTATTATGTATTTGAATCGTGTATTTCATTATAAGATTGTTAAAATGAGGAAAAATGTCCTTACCTTATATTCTTATTTATTGGCTGCATTAAAATTAAGCTTTCTTTACATTTGGCATAGATTTAAATTTAATCCTAATAATACCAATTTCTCAGACTGTTTTTAAGATCTGAAGCAATAAGTAAAAATATCAAACTTTCTGACAAAAAAAGGGGTATACTGACGGTCTATGGAAAAACAATGTTTCCATTATTTTAAATAAAAATGAGTTCAGATAAAATCCACATGTATCTGTCTATATGTTTGGATGTGTACTCAGTATATATATATAAATAGGCAGACAAAATGATGTAAATTTAATATTTAGCAAATATATTTAAAATTTAAAGAATTCTAATAATATTAAAAATTATAATAGGATATATTAACATTTGAAATTCTATTAGTCTCATCATTTAATTTAATTTAAAAATATAAGAAAAATATTAGTTTTATTTGATTTAATAAAAAAAAAAATAGAAAAAAGTTAATATTATTAAGGTTGTATAATTTTTTTAGAAGTGTAAATTTATTTTGTTCTTCTTTTATCTAGTAACTCATCTCATGTAGCATTTTATTCTTCAGGGAGTCGCGATACCATTGAATTAGCTCGAGTTGCTACTAAGCAAACACAGACGCTCGAAATGAAAAGTCGAATCCGATTATGAGTCTTATTTGATTAACTTCCAACAATGGTTTTCTATATTTGTATTATAGACTTACTTTGTTTGTTAATCCATTTAATATGTGGAAATTAAGTATGATTTTAATCAGTTTTTAATAATTTGCTTGCACGCATTTTAATTTTAATTTTTCCTTAAAATAATAATAGGAATGATATTTTCAGACTAAAAAAAAAAAATCTAAATTCACTATGTAGCACGTGACATCATAAATGATTAAAGAGACCTCACAGAGCTAAAAGTGACTGAAAAAAAATTAATAACTCCCTCTCTGACCAACTATAAGTGAAACACGACACAGGTTTATAACAAGTATCCTCATGAGATAAAAAAAATCCAGTAATATATATTGTAAAAACTTTTTACTATTCACTTATAAATTATTATAAATAATAGTAAGAAAAAGAGATGTTATAATAAAAATATTAAAAAGAATATATATAACCATGGATTTTTATGACGAAATACTTATATATATAAACTATTTGCGTTGTGGAAGTAATGGAGCTTCATGAAAAATGTTTACTCTTTTAGTTTCGAAACCGTTATTTGTGTGTAACAAACATCTTTTTCGTTAGTGCTAAATCTTAAACATGTCTTGAAGGCTATAATCCTTTATTATATTATAAAATTAACTTAATCTTAAAAAAATATATATCTTCGATAAAAAGCACATTCAAACATAGAAATTTAAATTTATTTTTGAATAAGACATAATATGAAGTTATCAAAATTATGATAATGAATAGAATGGAAGTTTGGGGCTCCATTACAGAAAAAGAGGTCAGACATTCACCTTGGTAAAAGACATGATTTGCAAAGATGGAAATGTTTTTTATATGCTATGATGGCTGTTGTAATATTCAAAATATATTTAAAGATTTAGCATTATAAATACAATGTGTTCCCATTTTTGCTGAAAATATCGTTAGATGAATAAATGATTGATTGGTTTTGCTAATATTATTATTGGTGATTTGGTTAAAAGAAAATATATATATATCACTTTTCTGCTTGCTGAACAATAAATTGACTGTGTAGCTTCATTATGATTAAAGAAATTAAAAACAGCAAACAGATTAGAAAATAGTTATCACAATCTTATTAAGTCTATAATGACAATGATATATAAACATATAGAAGAAGTACTTTGATAATCTTTGAATTATGATATATATATTCATTTTATTTACTTAATTTAGATTTCGACAAAAATTTTAAATTTAATGAAATCCAAACAGTTTTTTGTAGTTTTAGAAATGGAAAGGTTGCACATAGCAAACATTTTAGAATTTTTTAAAGAATATACAGATTCGGAAAGATGTGATTGTGTCAATTTTTAAAAATAATAGGAATGGTTAAGATTTCAATAATAATCCGCAGAATAGTAATATTATCCATGACAACAAATATATTTTCAAAAATTTTGTTGAATGGATTACTGGTTTTATACAATCAAGAAAAAGTGTAGATTTCATTTTGTTGCCAGGCAAATAAAAGAAATTTTTTTTGGAAAATAAGAAAATTTATATATTGCTTTTACAGATTTGGCTAAAGTATATGACTCAATTAATCCAATAGATGTGTGGGACTGTTTGATATGGATTAGTCAACTGCTAATGTTTATAAGGGTTATACAGCGTTTATATGATAGAATAAAAAAAGTGTTATTATTACAAGTGAAAAATCTGAGACATATGAAAATAAAACTAGTGTTAAACAAAGTTATGGTTTTGCTTCAATACAGCTTTCAATTTTAATGACTGTAGTCTTTGAAAGAGTTTTTAAAAGATGCTATACAGGTTTGATGATGGAATTTGTGAATTTACAGTTTGCCGATAATTGTGTTAATCTTGCCAGTTAAAAAGACAATGTATATTATATATTTAATGTTTTGATTTAATAATTATTATTTAAAAATTCATGTTGTTCATTTCAAAAATAAACTTTATTCACAATAAAAGGCATAACACAACGGATACAAAACATGGAGCACCATTGGGAACATATATATAGCACTCCATGGGTTATAAGGTTACATATAATAACTCTGAAATATGTACAAAGAAAAATATACAATTATAATAACATAATTAGGGTGAAACACATTGTATGGTGAACATTTTGAATAACCTCATCAAATATTGATCAGCAAATACAATAGAATTACTGAAATACAGGCTTATTAAATACCTGTATCAATATATATAATATATAGGGTATATGAGGACAGACTTTCACATGACCCATCATTCTTCACTCTATCTCATATGACTGATACACTTGAACACATATATGTTGAAAAAATAAACAATCACCAATATACGCATTTCATGCTAAACCAGCAATCATCAGTTGGTCCAGATTATCATCTCCACACATATATGCAATAAGTGCTCAGATACATATATTGGTGATTGTTTATCTTTTTGACATATATGTGTTCAAGTGTATCAGTGTTATGAAATAGAGTAGAGAGTGGTGGGTCATTTGAAAGTCTGTGCTCATATACCCTATATATTACAATAAAATTACATTATTTACATTATTGGGTTACAGAAATAACAAGAATGGTGAGCTTCAGTAGATAGAATATAACAAAAGGTGGAGCATCATTAGGAACATATATACATCATTTCGTAATTAAGGTAAAATAAACAAAATTTGCAAGATGAACATATTTGATAATCATATAAAAGATCAAGCAATAAATCAAACAGATTCTATGTCTCACATTTTTAGATTACAAAATTAAATCAAAATAGGGTATATGTAGTAAAATGTCCTGTAAGTTTGGCGGTGGGTTTCAAAGAGCTGGAGTATAGAGAACACGAGAGTCTAAAGTAAACATATGGCTCTTGGGGTTGGGGATGTTGTTTATCTGCAAATTATCAAAAAAAAATCTTCCAAAGCTTTTGGTTTGGATAATTATCAACTTAAGAATAAAACTAAATTTAAATATGTTGAAAAGTTTAAGTGCATTTACATGTGAAGGCACAACCCAAATGCCAAAAGTATTTCATTACAATAAAATAACTACTGAAACTAAATTGCCTGTATATACAGCTCTTATATTATCTAATTTATTGTATAAAACTGAAAATTAGATGCCCTATTAAAAGATTTAAGAATTTAAGGGCAATCTATAAAACTTTAATGCAATGAAAGATCATAAGATAATCAATATATTTTTTTTTCAACTAGCTGGATAATATTATAGAATCTACTTTTGTAAAATCACTTCTTCATTGGATTGAACATGTAAAATGAATGAACAATGCAAAGCCTTTATGGTAAACTTGAGTATAGATTTCATGAGAGAGACAAATCACATTTATATTATAAAAATTATTTCTAAGACGTTTTAAAGAATTGCAATGTTGATTGTTTTCATTGGGAAGATATGACAGCAGAGAATAAGTTGAAAAACAACAATTTAAAGCAAGATGTTGAAATATTTTAAAAAGAAAAGTTATTTCCAGAAGAAATTTAAATAACAACATAAGAAAATATCGACTATATAGAAAAATGGACTGTGTTCTGTAAATGTGGTTCAAAGATTGTTTTTTATAGTCGTATAAAATTCACCTTTAGTGCATTATTATTGTAGTTTTATTTTTTCATTATTTTTTTTAGTTTGAGTAGTCATGTGGCTACTGCTCAATGCTAATGGACTAACAAAAATTTTAATAAATATATATCAACAGACAGACGCATAGGTAGAAACAGATGAATATACAAATAGATAAACAAATATAGATAACATCACGTGATCATCATTTCTTATGCTAGCACATAACTGTTATTAAACAGGAAAAACTCTCCATACAGTAGTGCCACCCTGTGCCAACCAGAGTAATTAATGGATATTAATGGAGGGTTGCATTAGATTCTAAGATCTAGGTGCAGTGCTCTCAGATCCAAGGCTCCTCACTAATGAAGGCCACAAGCCAGAAACTAGTCTGGGGATGTTGGATGAGTAGACACTAGATGGGGATTTTATGCACAAGCCTTCTGGCATCCAGTGATTACTCTGGTTGGCACAGGGTGGCACTACTGTACAGAGAGTTTTGCCTTTTTAGATAGATAGATAGATAGATAGATAGATAGATAGATAGATAGATAGATAGATAGATAGATAGATAGATAGATAGATAGATAGATAGATTTATGGATAAATAGTTAGATAGATAAATTGATAAAAAGATAAAGATAGATAATTTTTAGATAGATAAATAGGTAAATTAATGCATAGCTAAACAACAGAATGATAAGTAAGAAACAACTAAAGTCAAAATAAATAGTAAATAAACAAAATGTTTATCAGTTTACATACACTAAACTAACATTCCTGGAGAAACAAAACACAGAGAATATGCTTTTGAATAGATTATTGTTCAAAGTATTATATTCCCAAGTATTTAATTTTTTTATTCTTTATTTTAATTGTTTTTATTATTTTATTTTGAGTTTATTATATTCATTTGCAGTTAGTTTAAATTTTTATTTTACGATTTCGATATCTTTATCAAGAAAGTTCAACCTATTGTAACTGATATTGATTCAGAAATTTTGCAGAAAACTACAAATCAATGTAAATAGTGACCAAACTGTACCAGTTAATCTAAAAAAACTTATCGACGATTTATAAATTGTAGGAAAAAATTAATAATATTTTTATACCAAAGATAAAGATACACCCTAATTTTTATATCTCAAGCAAGTAAAATTATTCTGATAATTATTCAATATAGATTAAATAATTACATTAAAAAATAAAACTGTTGGAAATTCACGTTAATTTTAGGAATGGTCAAGAAACTAAAAGCATTACTGTTGGTTGTATTTAATGAATATTTAAACCAGAAATATTAGAAAAAATGTCTATTTGAATTTTATTACAACAAATCTTCGATATCGTTTGTAGTGCTAATTTACATAATGATTTTGTAAAATGGGTATATTAGAATGGTTGTAATCTTTCAAAATCTATAATTGTTTTTTTTTTTTGTTAATATAATTACTATTTTTGTTTCGGTTTTTATACCTCTGTTTTTTTATTCTATGTTGTTAGTATCACTATCTTTAAAATTGATGCATTTTATTGATTTATTGGACTTTAGCTATTTATAACATTTTCTGAAGGGATTTTAATTTATGTTAATATAGTTAGTCAATAATTAAACTACTAAAATTAAAAAAAGCTTATACTTAAGGAGCTAATCTACATAACAATAACCATTTCTAGCAGGTAAGGTTAAAAAAAAGGGCAGAGATTAGATGAAAGAATTAGAAGTTGACTTCAATAATGAATGCATAAAGATACACCAAAATTTTTGCTTTATTAAATTATACATCCACAACCAAATTCTAATAACCATGTCATTATTGGAGACTAATTTATTTGCAATGATCATCTTGAAGAAAAAATTGATATTGTGGCATTTTTAAAAAGTAATAATCAGAATTGTTCAAGCTATTGGTATTTTAATTCATTTCAGATATAAGACTCTAAATACAAAAATAATAAAAAAAAAATGATGCTTTTATTCTGTTAGTGAAAAATTGTGAGAATACTACAGACTGCAGAAAGTTGAGTAAGTAAATATTTGTTCAGATTACTCCTATGTACAAATTGTACTATCTCAGTAATTTTATAAGTTTATTTAATATTTAAATACATTACATATGCTTTTCATCTAAAATGTATAATGGTTTGTGCTGCAAGACAAAGAGGATCAGCAATGACATAGAAGTTTGTACTATTTCAGTAACAAAAATGCTTTTGAGAACCTGATAATCTAAATAGAGCAGTCCATGTGCTTTTTTTAGTAATACATACACACACGCACACACACATACACATATATACGAAATATAAACACCCTCAAATCTATAAAAATATTTGAAATGATTATATTCTTTCAGCCACAATCTCCCGTTAAATAACGAAAACCCTGATTTTCCTTTTCCTTATTTAAAGGAGTGTGGCTGAAAGAATATAGCTATGGAGCATCTCAAATATATAGTGTAATAAAAAATACAAATATTTTGGCATTTTCTTCTTTCAAGGGTGTAAATTTATATCTTGTTAAAGGTGATAATAGCTTATGTAAATAATCTATAAATATCCTTTGTTATTCTGCTAAAATCCCGTCTTTCATAAATTATATTCATTATCCTATATATTTAATGTGAGAAATTATGAGTCCTCTTTGCAATAAAAAGTCATATTTTTATGAGAATTTAGAATGAAGATTTATTTCTATATTCTCAACACATAAACCTTTATTATGCCATGAAAGAAAAAAAAATTCTCTCTCTTACATCTCCAATACCTATAATGAAGATCATAACTTGTATTTTCCCTGGATTACAATTCAACCATAATAACTATACTCTTATATAAATTTATGATCTATAAATTTAAATTCTGCCATGTACAACATTTTCTCTAACTTTAATAGATGAATGAATAAAATAACTAAGAATATGAATTTTAAAAAAATAAATAAAACCAATTAACAAAAAAATATTTACAAAATATGCATTAATAAAATGACCATTTAAAATACACATATGTCATTTCATACAAACATTAATGTAATTATGGTTGTATATGTTTCTTAAATATTTATTTGTATTAGTAATAATTTCCATTGACTGGTGTGTATATATAAAATAACTGAATTTTGTTTGTTAAATAAGATATTCGATTTTTTAATATGAGAAGTATCTTAGAAGACAAACAGTATAATAAAATATGTGTATAAATTAGACTTTTTTTCCTTTTATTTATATAAAAAATTAAAATTAGTCTATCAGCAATTGTTTATAAAATATTTTAAATAAAAACAAAAATGCAATCAAAGTTAATATCTACAAATCACTAGAAATTTAGTTTACTAGTGTAATGGTCAAGTTATATATAACCAGTCAACAAGATCAAGCAGGAACTCTCAACCAGCAGCCAAAGTGTTATCCTCATTATCCTAGTTTAAACTCCTACATATGTTTCCTATCCTCAGTCACCTAATGTCACACAGCTTCCCTTCTTCATACAGCATGATGTAGCTCAGAGTTCAAACATGGACTCTCTGGGTTCTTCATAACTTACAACATTATACTAGCACTTTTAAGCCTTACATTAATCTACTTATATTACCATTGTTGGTAGAATTTGGGAGTTTAATCAGATCTATAGTATTACAGAGCTAGTATTATATCTATAAGGTACAAATCACGGGTGTGCTTGTTCTGCAATTAACCGACTTACATAGTAATATATATATACATATAATTAGATTTCAACCAGTAACCACCTAAACATTCACAGTAAAAATAGTAATCAATATTTCTCACTGCTGTCAAGGCAACCTTCACACCTTTTAATAGCAAGAATGGAAATCCATTCTTACTAATAGTCCATTGAATATATATGGACACTTAAAGATTGCAACTTGACTACAGAGTATGAAATATTGATACAATGAAGTTAAATAAACCTCTTTAAACATGAAATAAACATGTCACTGTAATGCAGACTAATAAATAGTCAATTATAACATTACAAACTGCAATACTTTTAAATTGTTCATGTATTATTTAGAAATAATAAGTGAAATAGTGCCTAAAGCTAACTGGGATAATGATGTAATTAGATTCCAACCAGTAACCACCTAAACATTCACAGTGAGAAATATTGATTACTATTTTTACTCTGAATGTTTAGGTGGTTACTGGTTGGAATCTAATTACATCGTTATCCCAGTTAGCTTTAGGCACTATTTCACTTATTATTTCTAAATAATACATGAGCAATTTAAAAGTATTGCAGTTTGTAATGTTATAATTGACTATTTATTAGTCTGCATTACGGTGATTTTAATTAAATCTTATCTATTGAGTAATTAACTAAGAAGGTTAATTCCAACTTCTAAAATGTTAAATCTTTTACATTTCTTATTTTTACTATTTTTATTTATTTAATCTACTATCTAGTCACTTGATTATGCCAATATATATATTTTAAATATTTTCTTGACAATGGCTCAATTTTATTTCTTAGAAGATGTAAAACTTTGACAGCACTTTAGTTACATAATATCACAAAATTTTGTACAACATTGTTTCATTTTATATTACAAATATATTTTTAAAATAATAATGAATAAAAATAAACTTCATCTCTATAATATTACATGTCATGTTTTAAAATTAAATGATTTTTTGTAATTCGACTATAAATTAGTTCATTCTTTTCTGAGTTGACTTAACAAACGGCTGTTAAGGAACACATAAGTAGAAAAGGTGGATTTTTTTTTTTAAATATTGAACTTTATTACTGCCTAGCATGCTTTTGATATATCATGCATTTCATATTCTTAGCTTATTATATATAGAAGAGGTAGATTTTTTTTTAAATATTCAACTTTTTTTTTTTCTCATGTGTGAAATGCGTTGACCGGGAAGCAAATCCGGGCCGGCTGCTTGGAAGGCAGCTATGCTAACCACTAGACCACCAAATGCTTGGCTAAATATTCAGCTTTATTATTAAATATGAATATGTAACTCAATCTATCTTTTATTTCTTTCCTTATCTGTTTGCATTTCAATAGATAGGGAAGGTTCCCTATGCAGGTAAGATTATCAAATTATAACTCCTTTATAGATTTGCAGCTTAGCTCTGCTTTAGACCAGGTTTATCATATTCATAGCACTAAAATAGGGACAAGTTCTCTCTTCTACATATCTATTTTAGTGCTACGAATATGATCAGCCTGATCTAAAGCAGTGCTAAGCTATAAATCTATAAAGAAGTAATAATTTTATAATCCTTCCTATCTATTGAATATGAATATGATATATATGATAAATCAAAAGCATTTTAGGCAGTAATAAAACTGAATATTAAAAAAAATTACCCTTTTTGCTTATGATTTCATTAACAGTCATTTATTAATTAAATGATCGATATACTGTATTTATGCAAATGAACAACATTTTTTTATTAATTTTAAATTCTGTTATCATGTTATAAATTTAATCTTTGATTAATACAAATCTATCAATTCTATACATATTATATAAAAGCCCATATTTATTATATATGTCATCATCTTTTATAAGAAAAATATAAAACTGTATAACATATGATTTTTTATGAAAAACCTTATTTAATATATAAAAATATTTACAGAGTTGTTTTATTTCTAATATTCGAACATGCATAGTAATAATATTATTGATTTATATAATAATATAATAAGTTTGAATAATAAGTTAAAAAGCATGTTCATTTTTGATTAAAATATTTCAGATATATATATATATTTTCTCATGTGTCATAGCATCAGCCGGGAAGCGAACCTACTAACCCGGGACAATGTTAATTTTTAATTGATATTTTGCTTCATTGCATCATGACTGGACAATTATTTAAAATACATAGAGAATAATCATTGAATTTGAATTTCTATCAGTTATAATTCCATTTTTACATTTTAGATGTGGTACAAAATAGATTATATGTATGTGTAATTAAGTCACTACAATGTAGTATAGCAAAAATAATAAATATAATATCCAATGTCAATTCAAAGAAAAAATATGTCTATAAATTTGTAAGCAAAATTTTTTATTTCCCAAAGTAATAATAATTTCTTATACATTTTCCATACTTTAAAATTAAGTATTTTGATTTCAATATGTACTATTCATCTGACTAAATTATAATATAATAATATCCAATCATTAGTATTATCATCACAACACATGTATACAATACATGCATAAGGATAATAAATGATTAATACTTTGTAATTTATGTTCTCACAAATCATGAAGTAATAATAAAAGAAACATAGTATTAAGTATTACTAATGTGGTTTTTATGTTTCCTACACTGTGGGAGGCAAAAAGGCTCATAAATCCAAATGCAAAATCAAATACTTTGACAGTCTAGATCAGCCACACTCAACCTTTGGCCTGCAGGTGGCATGTGGCCTTCCAAGCTTTTATGCTCAGCCCAGCCAATATTCTGACAGTTAACAGATGCAACAACACTTTTCTTAATTAACGAATAACCACATGTGGCTTATTTTTTTTATTGATGCACTAATAATGTTATCTGTCATTTTATTTAATTTCACTGATCTGAAGAATCTTCCAAGTCTACATCAGAAGTGCCTAAGTATCTTCATATATGGCTTGTACTGGCTCTCAAATACCTATCTTTTGCATTATTTCACTGATTTTAGCACCTTCAGCATTTTTTACATGTATAAAATCAATAATATTTAAATTTAATCATATAACAATGATGTAAATCCATTTTTTTTCAAGTTTCTGATTGGTTGTTTCTTCTTTTCTCTGCAAGGGAGCACCAATCCATGACTTTGACAGTTATATTTCTATGTTTTGAATTTGGAAATGAAAATATAATTTGCTAAACATTTTTTAATCCACTTGTTGTTTTGCAGATTTTACTCAAAATATTTAGTTTTACATGAAAACGTATTGATAAGGAATTCAATGAATTATGGCTGGAATTTATAAATGGATGGTGTTTCTTTTAATTTGACTGCATTAGATTATTATCATTAATTATAAATAGAAATTTATTTTTTAAAAATTTTCTGTAATCTGACAAATTATGAATGTGCATTTTAGATATCAAACTAAAACAAATATAATTTTAAAAAGGCAAATATATTTACTGCAGATTCTGTAATTAACCAATCAGAAGTTTGAAACTTTAAGTCAATCTGCCAATAGTTCATGTTTTTGAAGGCAAGGTGAGACATGAGTTTTATATGTGAATTGATATAAACATAGACATAGTATTTTATATCAAACTATAATTTAAACACCATAATGATGTCTTCAAGCAACAAACAAAAATTATCAGATAAAAATAGAATATTTCAAGACAACTGGGAGGAGGAATATTTTGTTGTGTTAAATAACAAAGGTTCAGCAACGAGTTTGATATGTCGAGAAAGTGTCACATTAAAAAAATATAACATTGATCATCAATACAGCATGAAACAAATTGTTTAATGACACTTTTGCTCATGAGTCTTTAATAAGAAGTAAAAAAATTAGCTTTCTTCAAGAAATCATTGCAACAGCAACAAAATGTTATGTCAGTGGCAATCTCACAAGAAGCAGTGGTGATACGAGCATCATATAAAATTTGTTATATACTTGACAAAAATATGAAATCATTTATGGATGTTGAAATTGTGAAAGAATGTTTTATAAATGCTTCAAATATATTATTTGATAAATTTAATAAAAGTCAAATATTATTGCAAATTAAGAAATTACAACTGTCAGATTCTACCGGCTTTAGACATATTGAAGTTATTGCAAAACATATTTTTGATATTATAATAGAAGATTTGAAAAACTGTAAATATTTTTGTTTGGCTTTGGTCAGCAGAATTCAATTTATGAAGATATTTTAGAAATTTCTTCCTATGAACGATCAAACTAGAAGTAGTGATTTTCTCAATAGTATTTGTACTTTTCTGGAGAATAATAATCTTGAAATAAAAGAATTGGTTTCTGTGCGCACTGATGGATGTCCTTCAATGATTGCATCCAAAAAGGGATTTGTTTTCCTATTAAAAAAGAAATACAACCTAACAAACCTCTTATCATTTCATCATTTAATTCACCAAGAAAACTTGAGGGCACACATATCCATTAAAAAAGTGAATGTTGTGATGAAAACCATCACAAACATTGTGAATTATATTCAAACCTGAGAATTGAACCACAGAAAATTTAAAAATTTTTCAAAGAAATAAATAATAATTATAGTGATGTACTTTTGCATACTTTGGTGTGATGGCTAAGCAGAGGTAAAGTTTATACTGAGCTTAATAGTGATGGATGGTGGTGTTTTTTAGCTTTTTTTATATGACATCACAAAAAACTTTGTGATCTTAATATTAAACATCACATGATCACCATTTTTATGCTTACACAAACTGTTTACACAGAGGCTAAACTCTTTAAAATGTAGTGTCACTCAGTGCTAGCCATAATAATTAGTGGATGCACGAAGATAAAAATTGGCTGCTGGAGGGTTGCATTGGATTCTTGCAGTGTTCTCAAAACCAATACTCCTCACTGATGAAAGCCACAAGCTAGAAACTAGTCTGGGGATATTGGATAAGTAGGCACTAGATGGGGATTTTAAGCACAAACTTTCCTGCATCCATTGTGGCTTGCACCGAGTGTTGCTACTGTATGGAGAGTTTAGCCTCTGTGATCTTAATATTAGTTTGCAAGGCAAAAATAAAATTGTCTCACAGATGGTAAGTAAAATATTTGCATTTGAAGGAAAACTAAATATTTACTAATAAGAAATACAAAACCAGATACTACATCATTTTCCAACATTGACATATGCTAAATAAAATGGTATTGACATTTATTCAGAAACCTAAGTAATTATTTCAAATTATTTAGCTATCTTACTGAAAGAATTTAAAAGTAGATTTCAAGATTTAAGAAACATTAAGAATTGTCTCTTACTTATAGAAAATCCCTGATACTTAGAAATTGAACTATTACACAATTAGCTGGATTTGGACATGATTATGTTAAGCTATTTGATGAATTTGTTGAATTTAAAAATGACATAAATTTGGAAGCCATTTTTAAAGAAAAAAGGAAGGGAAAGGAGTATGTGAAATTTTGAAAATTAGTACCTGAAAAATATAAAACTGACAATAATTATGCACAAATGTTGCTCACATTGTTTGCTTTGATATATCTATATATATTTGTGAATCATCTTATTCAAGAAATGAAATATGTGAAGAATGTATATAAAAACAGATTTACTGATTCACACCTTGATGATATATTAAGAGTAATATGTAGTACTTATAAACCACATTTATCTAAAATTGTTAAAAATTTATCTCAATATCAAAAATGATATTGATATTTAAATAAATGTTTATATCAAATAAAAGTGTTTGTGTTTTATTAATATGTTAGTTCTAGGATATAGTAGAGTGATCTACAACTTATGGCATGCATGAATTGAGAAGTCTGCCATTTTTTGTGTGACATCAATTGGTTGCCAATCGTTTATATAGCATGTTGCAGCCCTTGTAGCACACAAATATATGTGGCCAGGAAAGAAAAAGATGGAGTATGGCTGGTCTAGATAATTAAATTCTTACACACACACATATATATATATATATTTCAAGGTTAATATTTATTGCTTTCTGGTGTATATTTATGGGTAATAAAAAAATGGATATAGCTTCAATACCTGCTACCTCATCTTGTTTGCTTATCATTTCATAAAAAAATCAATGATTATTTGCATTTAAAAATCAAATGCAGACTTTAATCTGGATAAAGACCTTATATTTAATATAAAACAATTTATTCACATCACACATATTCATTTATTGGTATAAATATTTGTAATTTTTTAATAATTACATTAGATATAACTTTATATTACTTAACATTGTTATCACTATTAAATTTTCCAACATTATTACTAGATTAGTACTACATATGAAAAAACAATTGCATAAATATAAATTAAAATGTTTTGTTAAGGAATGTATGTGCACATTGATACTTATATGTTTTAATTTATCACAATAATAATATATATTTATATAAATTTTGTCTATTTTATAATAAGTTCTATTCTTTATTGATTAGTTTTCTTTTTTCTTTCTTTTAAAAAAAAGTATTGTCAACTTTTTTTTCCTTCTACAATTATAAAGTCAATAAATTAAATCTTTACTCCTAGATTTTTAATCCAATGAAATTTATTATTTGTGCTTTTAAGTTATATTTTTAAATGCCATTTTTAGGGAATTATAAAAAACTCACTTTATATAAATACACTTATCTGTGCTTCTCTGTGTATAAATACATCAGCATACATTTAATTACTTCTTCAGCAACCTGGGATTCTCTTGATAAGAGCCAGTCCAGGATTGTCTCATTGGGAAAGGTATAGTTCAAGTCTTGTAATCATCAGGAAACTATAATTCAGGTATTGTTGACATTCCATCAGTTTCCTTCTGTCTAGACTTGGTAGACTTCAGGCAAAGCAAACTGTCTAGGATTTTATAGATTTCAGGAAAGCAGGCTGTTTTCCAGAACATATTTGTAGCTATGAGTTTTAACACTGGAAGGTGACCCATTTTTCCCAAGTGACTTCAACCTTCACCATTAACCTTTCCGTAGTGTACTTCATTATTGGCCAAAAGAGGTAAAACTCTGAAAGTTTTAATTGGTCAAGTAAAAAACTCTTTGATTGAAATATTTTCATCTTTTAATATATATTAATTTTAGTTTCATTTTCAAAAAGTATATTAATTATTTGTAATGTTAGGAAGGTAAACGAAAGTTATTTCAAAAATATATTTTTATTTGTATTTGATAGAAATATTCAAAAGTGGAAAAATCAAAGAAAACATTACAAACAAATTACAAGCAAAGTAAACTTCATTTATATCCCTCCCAGATTTACCGTTACGAATTTTTAAAGAAGTTTTTAGTAAAATTTTCAATTTACAATCGCGTAAAGTATATAATTTTTTAATAAAACCTTACTACTTTTGTAAAATAACTATATTTTCAGCAGATAATCTATAATATGTATGAAAAATAATAAAAAAAACTCACTCTAAAACATATATTTTTATTTTCAGTGGTGAAAACATATTTATTGAAATCATCAGCCAATAAGAATTGAGAATAGATTGAGAATAGATTATCCAACCAATCAGCATTGACCTTCCTCTTTTGTTCAACTTAAAACCCTCCTAATATTGATTTTTTACTTGTAAAATAATACAAGAGATGGCAGCATCTTACGGAACTTTTTCTAAAGTTTCCAACACGTATAAATATGTCACCACAGATTGAAAAATAACAGATTTAGAGTGATCCAAAGCTTTTGACACATTGCTGCATTGATCCCTACTGAAAGGTTAAACTGTAGAGTAGCTTCTACCTTGCATTTTACATACTCATGGTAGTTTTCTATATAACTCTGCTAGCCATCTCTTCTGGCCAGCTCCCTGCTACAGCTACCAACAAACCAGACAATTCTAACAAAAACTAAAAGCCGATCTGAAAACCAGTTTTTCTAATCTCGTTATCAACTTTTTATAAGAGTCATCTGAGGTGATAGAAACATATTTAAAAACTGTTTTCTTCTTATCTCTCTTGATTAAAAACAATTTTAATCCCTCCAAAAGCACTTTTAATTAAAAAGCTACATTTGAAAGTAACTTTGACATTTTACCAAAGGTGTGATCGACATGTTTTTACTTAGATAGAGAATTGTATACAAGCATTAATTAAAAGATTTCAAAAATAATTCATGCCTGTTTTTGAATTTCAAAATCAGAATTACAAATAATATTTTCATTATATCTTTTTTTAACTATTTAATTTATAATAATATTCTATTTTAAATTCTGAATTATTTAACTCTTTATAGTTGTTATTTTCCAATGACATGTAGAAAATACACATTTTTTATCTGTGTTTACTTGTACTTTTCCTTTTCTTTATATATATTTGTGCACACACACTATGTTATTGTGTGCCATATAATAGAATTGCTACTATAAATTAATTTTTGAAAATATAGTATCAATTTAATTATGGGGTTTATCCAATTAAAAGTTAATTAATATATTACAATGATAACTTTAAAGAAAAATAAGTTATCACATGTTTTAGTTTAGAATATCACACAAAATTTTATATTAAAAAACTAGGAAATTTTATATATTAAATTTTGATATACAAGTTTGAATGTAAATAAAATACAATATTTAAATAATTTATAAATTCAAAATCAAACGTTTTTATTACATGTTACAAATTGATCCAAGGGATAAATAATATCAACTTATATTATCAACAATCTGAAGCCAGTAATAAAATTAATTTCAGATTAAACATTTTATTAGTCTTTAATTAAATTCAAACAAAATCGTATTAAGATTTTGTCATTTGATTTACATAATTAATTGTTAGCATTGATGTTATAGACTATCTTTAGATTTGGACTCCTTGCTTATTTTATTTGAATTCTATTTGAAGTTTTAAGTTGAAATTTTGTCTCAAAACTCATCTCAATCATGATATTATATAGCCAAATATTTAAAGTGATTATTTTTTCTTGAATTACCTTCTTTTGTTTTTGATGAAACAAAGTAATTATATAATCTTATAATTATTAAAACAAAACAAAACATTCTATTTAATGATCCTTCAAAATTTAGTGACTTAACAATTTTGTGCAAATAAATATTTGTTAAAATTTATCAATATTTGAGTACCTTAGTTCCAAATTATTTTACACAAATATTAATCAAGTCATACATAAGCAATTTAGTATTTTCAGAGTTTATGTATTTCCAATTTTTAGAAATAATTAATATATTCTGTGAAATGCGAAATCATTTTACTTCTTTATCCAACAACATTTTTTTCTTTCCTTAATACATTCTAAGTTTCCATTTTTATTGATTTTATACTTTCTAGTGAAAAAATATTCAATTGACATTTTATAGCATGTAGAATGAATGAAATCGCAATATTTTTCATCTATAGTTTATTGTATTCACTACATTAAACTTTATGTATAACAACAAATTATTTAATAATGTCTTTTAAAATTATTATTATAGTCATTTTAATCTTTAAATTTTATATTACTATATGTTAAATAATCTCATATGTCAGTATGTTCGTGTGTGTGTGTGAGAGAGGTATTTATTTATTCATTTAGGCACAATATTTGCTCTTGTATATTAAATTCCATTTCTTTATTGTTTATAACTAAAAAAAGTTTTTGATGATACCAATATTTGTAGATATAAATTAAATGTTCACTATTTCTTTTATAAATCTGTTTTAAAGTTTGAATTGGTTTTTATTTTTATTCGGTTTTTTCCTCAAACTTTTAATTAACTAAAGTGAAGTGTTATTTGATGAGTATTGTCTGAATTTAAGATATTGTTACAATTTGACATTATCAACAGATATTCATTGTAAAATATCCATTTCAGCAAGCCATTTTTTTTAGTGATCAATGACTGATGATTCATAAAAAAGTGGGGTTTAACTAACACTCTTAGGCTGTATGTAAATTAGTGCAGCTAGTTGAAAAGAAAAAGTTGTGACTGGCACATCAGTTGTATGGTCCTACTATGATTGCAAACCAAAAATTGGAAAGATAAATTACACTCTTTTAAAAAAACTGTTTTCTATATTTCATAAACACTACAAAACTTTAAAAAGATCTGTTAAAAATTTAATAGCTCTGCCCATTGGTGAATTTTTCATAATTTACCTATGAAAAATCTCCAGAGTGGATTTTTATATATTTTAACAATAAATTAGCCACTTACAAAAGATCTGATAAGATTTTCAAGTTTCAATCAGTCAATATTTGCATCAGCATTGGATTTGGACATTCTATCATCAGATTTTCAATGGTATGGATGGCTGAAAAGTTGGAGGTTGGAGTAGATTGAAGCCTTTCCATTAAAGTATAAAGATTTGCTATCTTAATATAAACTGAGCACTGATTATATATATATGAGAAATGGTAATCTGGATCAACTGATGAGTGCTGGTTCAGCACAAAATATGTATATTGGTGATTATTTGTCTTTTCTACATGTGTGTGGTCATGTGTATCAGTAGTATGAGATAGTGTGGATAGTTGAAGGTTGCTTGAAAGTCTGAGTTCAATTCGCTATATTTGTAACTGATTTTGTAAACCATTTATAGTAATTTTTGTTATATAAGTCTTATCTTTTGGCTGTCTTCTGATATATTTTAAAATAAAAATGAAGTTACATCTAAAATTTTGTTTGCTATTAGATCAATAGTAATAAAAAGTTAATAAAATCATTATATATACATATATACAATTTATGTTCAGAAAGATTCTTTAGTTATAATCAAAATGTAATATTTGATTGCTTTTGTTAAAAATTTGCAACTACATATCATTTTGTGTAATTTTAACTTTTGTTTGGCCGTTGGTTATTGATAGATAGTTTAAAAGAAAATAAGTAAATATTAAGAATTAACTAAAAAGTGTACTTTGATGCAATATATTATTAAAGTGTTTACACATATGCGTGCACATACATGTATATATATTCTACAATTTATAATAGATAAATAAAAAATGAATTTTAGTAGACTTTAAATTTAGTGTGTTTTATTTATATGTACATTGAAAATGAGATTTTAATGCTAGTGTTCATTATCAAATCATGTGAATGTTGTTAAAGAATTTATATTGGTCTAAAATGTGAAAAATCATGAACTTTTTAAAGAATCATTAGCCCATTTAATCTCAATTACCGTTACCATTTTCAACATGCTTTTCTTCAATAAAACGATTAACAAAGCCAAATTGAATTGAAACAACCCGTGCCTTATCACATAGTCTTAATTGTATTTGTTCTACATTCTGATACTGCGCAAATTAAATTAAAGTCCCGCTTTAATCGAAGATGGGTAAGTCCTTCAAAAGTTTAATTTAGAAATCAGTAATTGTTTAGGAAATTACCAATCACTACTTTTTTCTTACTCCTCACTATACTTTGAGTTTCTCATAAAGATTTTATTTTGAATAAGATCAAAGTGCTGAAATTAGACGTTTTAAAACAGCCGGTCGTCTTTAGTTATTAATAGTTGATTGGTATAAAAAAGAAGTTAATATTCAGAACTAAACACGCAATTAACCATAAAAAAAGAGATGTTCACACTTTGTAGATGATTCATTAACAAATTAATAATGATATTTTTAAAACTACTGACTTAAAAAGAAAAAAAATGAAAATCATATTATAATAAAAAAATTAAATCACTAATTTTGCTAAATCCATGAATTCCAAAGATATAAAATACAATACATAAAAAATACTGATTAACTGAAGTGGTAACATAGCTTAAAATTTTTATTAAGTTCGATTTTTTTTTCTTATTCTCAAATCTCTTTTGAACTAATCTTGAACTTTTTACACTTTTTTAAGTTGATTAAATCTGCTCACAAAGAGTTGATTAGCAGAAGAAAGTATTATATTTGTACATATTCAGAGGTATAATGATAGGAGGAGGGAGTGTAAAATTGTAGAATTATGTTGATATGAAATTATTTCAACAATTTTGAAAATATTTGGAAGTAATTTTATTAGTGACATGTAAAACTTATTCATTATGTTGGAATCCAATCAGATATTGCCTGTTTTGTAGTAATAAGAGAGAGAGAAAAAAATGTCAAAAAACCTCACTATAACTTTGTATGTATACATTAGCTTGATTGTGTTTTCTATATGTATATTTAAAGCATAGTTATATATATTGTCTATGAAAAAGTAGAAACAAGAACTAAAGATGACATTTAAACAATCAAAAAATTTAAATGTGTTTTTAGCAATAGAAAAAGTGAGATATAGAAAAAGATTTAACCTATAAATCTGATGATTGCTGGTCTAGCATGAAATACGTATATTGGTGATTATTTATCTTTTCAACATATATGTATTCAAGTGTATCAGTGTTATGAGATAAAGTGGAGAGTGGTGGGTGGTGTGAAAGTCTGTGCTCATATACCCTATACATTACATATATAGACACATATATAATAAGCCTGTGTTTCAGTTATAAATCTTATCGTAAAAGATTTTAACATGGGGATATGTGGGGCGTTTTCAAAACAACTAAAGAAATTATAAAAATAAAATAAAAATTCAAAAGCCATGAAAAACAACAACTTATTTTGGATAAAAAAAAATAAGGACTATATTGGATAAAAAAAAAGTATCGTGCAGAAATTGCTTTCAGATTAAGAAAAACTTCATCCATAATTTATTGATACGCAAAAGTGAAATATGATGGATCACAAAAAGTGTCATAAAAAAAATGAAAGCTAGATGAAATAATGATTGAATTATTTAATGAGCCAGGAGAGGGATAAGAATTGCTATACAAATCTGGAGAAAAGTAGATGCCTGAGGATTGTGAACGATAAAGGAAGATTAAAATAAAAAAGAATAGCTTAATTACAAAATAACTTTTTTAATTTCCTGTATCAGAAAACTTGTGCTGAAGATAATAGAAAAATAAATGCTCTCTTACAAGAAGCATAAAATGATAATTAAACAATAGGTTTTTTTAATGACAGCTAATGGATAAACATTCTTCATGAGAATTTGTTCTCTATAGTTTTTTTTCTTTTTCCAAATCATTGATTTCTGAAACAACTTCTTTTTCTCATTTCCATAGTGATAATATAATTCCATGTTTTGTGTGGGTTTTTTTATGATTGGAAGCATATGCTAAATATTTTCTGAAAACTATAGTTTAATTTTGACATGCATGAGCCTTATTGCAACATCTAAGAATGCCAATTTCTATCCTTGTTCTGATTCTACTGTGAATTTAATTAAAAGAGATAGGTAACTGATGAATATATTCAGAGTGTTTGTAATAGTACTTTACCATAGTAAAGAAAGGATTTGGAGTGATATGGAGTAATATTTATGACCATAGTTGTAAGTTCTTGCATGTAAATGCTGCTATCAGGAGTGATAGCTGTGAACCCATAGTCATTGTTGGAAGAATTATTTGTGGTATTGGAATTATGTTGATGTTAAATAGAAGATTATGTTCTATTATACTATCAAATAGAAAAAAAAAATGTTTTGGTTTGCAAGATATTATGCATATTTAATTTTTACCTTACAATAGATAGTGTTTTAACATGTAATATATTTATGAATCAACATTACACATCAAATTTTAAAGAGATAACAAAAAGAATAAAAATAATTATAGTCACTGTAGAGTATCCATATATGCCATGGATAACAGACAAAGACAATATCTGTAATTAATACAAAAATAAAAGAGCTTTCCAAAGATATACCACATTATAGAGAATCCTGACCTATACAAAACTATAGTGTTATTTCTAAAAGTTGTATGTATTTGAAAAGTTTAAATAATGTTTGAATTTTTCTAAAGATATTTAACAATTAATATTATATAATGAACAGAGTAATAGATACTTTGTTTTCTTGTTCTTTATTACTATATAAATCTTAATAGAACTCTTTCATGTAGAATATTATCTCTGTTTTTAATAATAGTTACATATTTTCTTTTTATTGCTGAAACAGTTTTTCTTCCACTATTAAGATGTGTTTTACATGTTATTCATTTCTATAATTTTCTTTGTGAAATATTATATTCCTCTTATTATCTTATATTTCTATTATGTATATATAAAATTATAATTAAATAAATCTGCATTTTTTATTACTATAACAAATTGATCAGTTAATAAAAATTAAAATAGCAGTGCTGGATGTCAGAGGCATTAATTCAATAGCAAAAGTATACCAGTTCAACAAATTATTAGCTTCATACAAACCCAAATACTAGGACATCTAGAAACAAAAATCTATAATGGATCACAAATCAATCCAGCCACATACCTAAACAACCATGTTTTTCCACATACTCCAGAGACACATCATCACCTTCAACAGACACAGGCATATTTATAACTTCAAAATGCAATTTTTCAACTTTCAAAATTGTTTACATTGACCCACATTTCCTAAACACTACTTTCCAGCATCAAATTACCACACTCAACATTATTTTTGTGTATGTACCTTAGGTCCCAGCATAATAGTACACATAATTCCACAATATACTCTCACCTCGCAAACAGCCCCAACGCAACAATATTAATAGGTGATTTCAATTTAAGTTATGAAAAATTCAATACAAAATGGTTACATCAATTAAACCTGCCACTCATGTGTTCTCAGGGCTTTGTTGCTGCAGATTCACTGACATTCTCTAACTAACAGCATGCCACACTTATTGATCTATGCTACTACACATCAATGCTTCATCACTTAATCAACTTCCAATTCAACCCATGTCCATTTTCAAACCATGTTGTGCAAACCATTACAATAAATTTTTGTATTGAGTGTTTGTGTGTCTTGTGATTCTTCAGTTTGTGATTCTGTAGTTATTAACTGTTTTTCAAATAAATTTATGATTATTTCCATTGGACTTGAGACCTCATTTATATAATCAATGATTGGTGAATCAGAGTTATCATCTGCCTTCACTTTTTTTGCTAGATTTTTTCTGATAGGTCTCCCAGGCTTTCTCTTACTTTTTGGTTGGATTGAGTTTGCTAGTTTCATTGTTAGCTAGACTTGCTTGGGGTAGGATTGTCTCCATAATGTCCATGGCTGTCTTATATGCTGTGTGATTTTATTCATTGCACAATCAAATTCTGAAATATAAACATTTGCTTTAGTTGTGTTATTTTTGTTTGGGTTCTGCTTTCTCTTTCATCATGTTCCCTGATTTGGAGTTTTGTTGCTTTTTCTGTGAACACATTTATAAGGTCTAAATCTGTTATCTCTGCTTTTTTGTCATTATTATTTCTTTATGTAGTTTGTTCACTGCTATCCTTGGAAATAGCTATATTTTCTTCTGTTTGCATATTAATGTTGACATTTTGTTGTTTTTGTGAGTGTGCATTTTGATTTCTGTTTAAATTCTGGTGGTTTGGACATTGTGCAATAACATTTCCCCTTTCTTTACACAAGGAACACTGTAGTTTCAGGCTTCTAATATATAGAGTGAGCAATACTTCCTGATCCAGGATTTGTGATGGTATATCATAATGGATCAGTATCTGGATGCAGTTTTATTCTGAACTTATGTTAGTCATGATTGATATTGGGGTCTCTTTCCAGTATACTGTTTTGAACATAATGACCTTGCCAAATGATTCCAGCATTCTTTGGAAAGATTTGTTTTTTGTATCCCAGGTACCTGTTAAGTATTCCTGAAATGGTATTGTGATTGTTTTATCTATTGTCATCAGTGCAAAGTTATCCAATGATTTGACTTGTCTTTGAAATCTCTCCCTTTGTGTGATTTCATAAAATTCCAGTATTAGGTACCAGTCATTGGGATGTTCTGAAATCTGTTGTATTGTATCCCAGAATCAATTTAATGTTATTGCCTCATACAGCAACTTTTTTGGGAAATCAATTTAATGTTATTGCCTCATACAGCAACTCTTTTGGGAATTTATATAATGAAATGTTGCTGTCTGTTGCTGACAACACTATGGACTTGGGGAAAAAAATTTCTTGAATTTTGCAAATAGATGCTTTGGTATGGATTTATTGAATAATTCAGTTGTGATGTTCAATTTTTCTTCATTCCAGACAATTTCTAGTGGGTTTTGACTTTCCTCTTTTCAATTTCTAAATTATTTATGTCACTATTGGTTGGTTTCCTATATCTGGGATTGATCTTTTGAGAGATGGGTTGCATTGCCTTTTTATCTCTTTGCTGATATATGAATTAAACTGACTTTCAGCTTTTTTGTTAGGATAAATCATTATTTTTTTATTTTCCTTTGATCATGTATGCAAATGTCAGTTTGTTTTTTCTTCTTTTTTATGGCTTACATTGCCCCCCCCCCCACCATTCATTAGGTCATGTAATCTTTGATCCTCCATGCTTGCATTGTTAATTTGTTGAAGTTGGTTTTCAATTTAAAAATTATCAATTAAATTCTGCTTATTTTTTCTGTTAGTTAATATCAATTAATTTAATATTAGAAGTTTTGATGTTATATATGTTTTTTTATTTTGTTTCTGATGGTTTTTATTATTTTTTTAATGGTTTGAATGTGGAACATTTTTACCTGATCTGATGTGATGATGTGATGTACTGTAGCTTCTCCTCCAACAGAGTCAAGAATCTCTCAACAATTATGTGCAGAGAAACCTGTTAGCCACTTTATCTTCCATTTTCCAGTCTAAGTTTTTCCATATTCTGCTCCATCCCATTTCCACAACATAATCTTTGTCAACTCTATGGGCCTTTATACCTAAATCCCCCTTATCTTTTCCCAAACCCAGCATAAAAACCAATAATCCACTTTCTGTATAATCACTTTTTTCATATTTATTCTTCCATAACTTCATTATATGTGCCCTTTCTGTTTTCAAGCATTTACATTCAATTAACAGATGCCTAATATTTTCTATTTCTTCCTTACATATTTTACAGACTAAATCACCCATATTTTTCCACTTATATGTATATTCTCTTGTTGCTAAAGATCCCGTTCGCAGGGACCTGGAAGCGCCCTCCGTGATCAAAAGAAGAAATAACCATCTGGTACAATTTGTAATATTAAGAATATATAAATTTATTCACAAATTAATTTTTTTTTAAATTATTTTAAAAACTTGTAAACAATCCTCACTTTCTTGGAATTAGTGTTTAATTCATTGGTCAGATAAAAAATTGATCACTTTCGTCTGACCACCAGATTCTCAAATGGTAAATAAACTAAGCTTTAATACTCAAAAATGTGCTATCCAAGGTCTAAAGCGCCCTCTATTATTATTATTATTATAAAAATTTGATTATTGCCATTTAGTATAGCAAAAATCTATGACATATAATTTATATGATAACATTATTATTTAAGGCCACATATATGTGTAGAAGAATATATTATAAGGATTTAGTACATGAAACTTTTGTTCAATGTTATGTGAGAAAATAGTATAGATAACAGTAAATATTAAATAATATAACATCCATATTAATGATAAAGATAAGACTGATACAGTTGTTTGTAGAAGATAAAGACTAAATAAAACATAATAAATTATTATCCTTATAATTATTCACTTTATGCTTATTTTAAACAATCCTTTTTAAAAACATTTAAATTATGTAACAACAAGTAGTGATCCAGTTACTTATATTAAGATATAAAAACTATACCTGAAGTTAAAATTTAATTTGATATTCAAAAGTATCCAAGAGAGTGTTCTATTACATATTCATTGATCTATTATTACTATTTATTTATTTTATATTATTTATTATTTTAATGTAAATAAGACATATTTTTTATATTTATTTAAACTAATTTGACTTTCTCATTTTGTTCATTTATATCATTATACATTTTGAAAAATTTGTGGTATATTTTCTATTTATTAAAATTTTGAACTTATTGTTATTATTGAGAGCATTCAAATAAAATAAATGGCCAATGAAGAAAGGTATTGCTATTTTAGTTTTCATATATTATTATTTATAAAATTTCTACTGAGACTAGAGAATTTATGAAGAAAGAAGAAATATGAAGATATACAAAAATGATGCATTTAAAAGGATTGAATATCTCAAATTTTGTAAAATGGTGCAGAAAAGAGTTGGTAATGATATAAGAAAGTATAATTGTGAACTAGCAAGGAAAGCTGTAGAAGAGAATAAAAGTCTCAAGAATGTAAAAGAACATTTTGGTATTGGTAGTGAATTTATATCTGCAATAAGAAAAAAGATGAAACTATTACTAAAAAGGAAAATGTCATCATGAAATGGGTAGAAGTCTTCTATCAAGAATTATATAGTAATAAAGAACACGTATCTCCTACATCTATTATATCTTCAGAATTGCCCAGAATTTTAAATGAAAAGGTGAGACATGCAATTAAATTTATGAAGAAAGGAAAAACCCCAGGTAATGACGGAATTATAATTGTTGTATTAAAAGAAGCAGGTAAAGAAATAGAATTTTTTTTTTAGCAAAGTTATATACCAAATGTCTAAATGATAAAGATGTACCAGATGATTGGAAGAATGCAGTTTTTATATAAATATTTTAAAAAGGTGAGGAAGAAGATATTAGAAATTACAGATCTATCAGTCTTTTATCAGTTTTATACAAAATTTTTACCAAGATACTTACAACTCATCTACAAAGAACATTGGATTTTCACCAACCAAGAGAACAAGCTGGATTTAAAGGTAGTTTTAGTACAGTAGATCATATCCAAGTATTGAGAGAAGTTATGGAAAGGACCAATGAATATGAGTTGCTATTATGCTTTGGATTTGTAGATTATGAAAAGGCATTTGATTATGCCTTTTCATAATCAACTATAAGCATTTCTTCAGTGATTAAAGAATTGGATCATCAAAGCATAGACCAAAGATATTGTCATATTCTGACAAATATTTATAAAAATTATAACAGCAACAATTAGATTACATAATGATACTAGGAAATTCAACATTGAAAAGGGTGTAAGACAGGGTGACTCCCTATCTCCAAAACCTTTTACAGCAGTGCTACAAGAAGTATTTTGTGGATTAAAATGGGAAGCTAAAGGAGTAAAAGTAAATGGAGATTATTTAAGTCATTTAGATTTTGGAGATGATGTAGGTGTTTTTGAAAATAATGCTTTAGAGCTTCAAAAAATATTGTAGGAGTTATCAGATGAAAGTAAGAAAGTAAGACTAAAGATAAATGTTAAAAAAACTAAAGTAATGTTCAATGGATTTCCTCAAAAGATGAAAATACAGATTGATTATAATGAGTTAGAAGAAGTTAACAACTACAAATACCTTAGTCAGATTATTACTACAGATGGAAACATAATGAATAAAATTAATTATAGAATTAAACTTGATTGGAGTGCTTTTGGTAAAAATAACTTAATACTAAAAGAAATCTGTCTATGTGTTTGAAAAAGGTTGCCAGTTCTTGCATGTGGATCTGAAACTTGGACTCTTAATAGAAGAGCAATGCAGAGACTTCAGACCACTCAAAGAATATGGAGAGATGCATTTTAGGAGTAACAAGAAGAGATCAAAAATTCAATATGTGGCTAAGAGAACAAATAGATGTTACTGACCTCATTAAAACAATTAAAAGACTGGAGTCAAACTAAATATATTTCTAGAAGAGATGATAATAGATGGACAATTGAAATCTTAAACTGGATTCCAAGAGATTGTAAAAGACCCAGAAAGAGATCACATGTGAGATGGATGGATAAAATAAGAAAGTGTTCAGGGGTGATGTGGAGAAGAGAAGCTAATGTTTGGAAAAGATGAATTGAACTTGAAGAGACCTTCATCCTGCAGTGGATTGATAATGGTTGATGATGATTATTTATGAGGTAGATAGCAAGTATAATGCATATAATGAAGATATATTTATTCACCTAAGTTTTATTGTTAAATCAATATTTAAAAATTATGTGAATATTTAGTTATTAAATATATAATTGGTTATAATAAAGTGCCTTTTGTTTTTCAGCTATATATTAATATATTTGTTATTTGTTTAATTTAATATTTTAAAACCTTGAGAGTCTCTTACATTCTATTTTAGACCATTATAATGTGTGTGTATATATATATAAGTGTAATAATATTCAAGGCTAAATGGTTGGAAGTAATCATTAAAAACCAATTAACTCTTTATTTATTTATTTATTATTAATGAAGTTTGTCTTGACAACAGTTTGAAATTGTTGATTGTTATTGATATTGGAATTGTCTAACTGTTCACTGGTTTTAGTGATATATATATATATATATAGCCGTAACTCAGATGAATCAAATATATACAAATATGTAACAGTAAATTTTGATTTCAAATAAATATGTATATTTGATGAAAGTTGAATGGTTAATAGAATTCAAATAAAAATCATTTAATTTAAATATGTGTGTGTGTGTGTGTAATGATATTCTCATTTGATATCTGTATTTCTTCGAAGTTTTATAAGTAATCTTGTAATTAAATATTAATGAATACAATAACATAAATATATATAAAGTACAACTTTAAAACCTTTTTTTTTCACGTGTCAAATGTGTTGACCGGGAAGCGAACCCAGGCCAGCTTCTTGGAAGGTAGCTATGCTAACCACTAGGCCTCCAACACTTGACAACTTTAAAAACTTTACTCACCTAGTAGTTCTTTTGACTATCTTCATAGTCTTTTGTCAACTAACACATTCTTTTTTAAGATATCTTCAAACACGCTTTTAAAGTCTAGTCTTCCCCCAATTCATTAATTTAATCATTTACCGTCTGTTTAGTTATTAAGTCATGTGTATATTTATGTATTAACATATTTTCCTTTATTTTTCTTTTACTACTGTTTTTTTTTTTCAATTTGTAATATTTTCACATTATTATAGCCAAAATTAAACCTATATACACACATAATCTATTATAATCATAAATAACACGTTGAAACATTATCATTTCCATTACAATTTTGTTTAGTTTTTTTGCACTCTTTTTAATAGCTGCAAGTGTTCTTTAGTTCTTTTTCCCTATGTACATCCTGATTCTCCTACATATTCATTATCTTATTTATATCTCCATTTATATAGGATGCAATTTTGATTTACAAATGAGGTTTTAGTTTTTGAATTATTTATTGTTTTATTTAATTCAGGAGGTACATAAAATGCAATTTCACATATATCTTTATAAATCTCCCTTACAAAATTCACGTGTTCATTTGAAATATATGGTATCGAGATCCATATTTTTTTAATTCTTATTAGAATCAACCTTATTAGTTAGATCTTTATTTTTATATTTCCTATTAAATTTTTAATAATATTATATCTCAGATGATAATTATATCCATCATTTAATAATTCCTTCGTATAAATTTCAACATATTTGCATTTATCCTATGTATAATTACAAAGATTGTTGTTTCTAAACAAAAAGGACTTCAAAACTGCTGTTTTACGTCATAAATGTTTATGTGTTAAATATTGATAAGAACATTTATGCAGTTTTTAATAATAATTTCTATAGAATGAATAATGTTTTGGCCAATGGGTCTACCTTCAGTTGCTCAAATATGCAATTTTGTAATTTTAATATATGAAGAATTTATTTTGAAAAAGGAAATTTATCAAAAAAATATTACTGTATATTATAGATATGTGGATGAGATATTTTTAAGCCACATATTATTAAAAGATTGTTTAAGGAATTAAATAATTTAGATAATTTAAAATGTATCAAAATGGATGAAAACTCAATGTGTGTTAAGTTTCTTGATCTTAAGATAACTAGAAACAGATGCAAGGTAGATTAATGTATGATGATAAAAGCAATAGAAGAATGAGGGTACAATCTATATAAGACTATGTTGCCAATATCATATAAAACAGCAGGTTTGAAATTTATTTTATTTAGAAACAATAATCTTTGTAAGTATACATTGGATAAAGGCAAAAATATTGAAATTTATATGAATGAATTATTAATTGTTGGATATAATTATCATCTGGTATATAATACTATTAAAAATTTTAATAGGAAATATAAAAAATAAAGATGTAACTAATAAGGTCGATTCTGATAAGAATAAAAAAATAGGATATCAATATCATATATTTCAAATGAACAAGTGAATTTTATAAGGAAAATATATAAAGATATATGTGAAATTGCATTTTATGTAGCTCCTGGATTAAATAAAATAATAAATAATTCAAAAGCTAAAACCTCATTCATAAATCATAATTGCATCATATACAAATGGAGATGTAAATGTGGTAGTGGATATGTAGGGGAATCAAGATGTACTTGGAGAAAAGAATTAAAGAACACTTGCAGTTATTAAAAAGAGTGCAAGAAACAAAACACAATTGTAATTGAAATGATAACATTTCAATGTCATTTTTTATTATCATAATAGATTATGTATATATGTTTTTAATTTTGACTATAATAATGTAAAAATATTACAAATTGAAAGGAACAATAATAAAAGGAAAATAAAGAAAGCTATGTTAATATATAAATTTAAGCATGACTTAATAAGTAGACAAGCAGAAAATCTTAAAATTAATGATTTGGGGGAAAAGTATGTTTGAGGATACCTTAAAAAATAATTAGTGTTAGTTAACAAAGACTACAAAGATGGTTGAAAGTGCTACTAGGTTAATAAAAAATTTTAAAGTTGTTCTTTATATATATTTATGTTACTGTATTTATTAATATTTAATTACAAGATTTTATATATATATAAAATTAAGAGCGTGCTAATAACTCTAAACAAGCTTTTTTTTTTATTTATGATAAATGCTACTACAAGAGAAGGCATTCAAATCATTTTTATCTTGGATTGACCCCATACCCAGACCGGTTTTGACCTATGGGTCTCTTCAGTGAGGAGTTGGGACATTAGATCTAAAAAACCAACTCAAGCAAAGCATTTATCTAAAAGATAATTGTTAGAAGAAGATCTGAAACTTTTAGACATCTACATGTCTTTAAAGTCAGCTCTCCAACTGAAAAAATCATATGAGCCTGAACTTAATTCAGATACTCCATATATTAGTAGGCTTAGCTCTTTAATTTAGCTAAAGCCACAACAGCAAAATAATAATAGTAATAATAACAAGTCAGATGTCACATGACTTATATATAGCTTGCACTTACAAATATGTAAAATTAAGAGCATGCTAATAACTCTAAACAAGCTTTTTTTTTTTTTTATTTATGATAAATGCTACTACAAGAGAAGGCATTCAAATCATTTTTATCTTGGATTGTCCCCATCCCCAGACCGGTTTCGACCTATGGGTCTCTTCAGTTGGAGAGCTGACTTTAAAGACATGTAGATGTCTAAAAGTTTCAGATCTTCTTCTAACAATTATCTTTTAGATAAATGCTTTGCTTGAGTTGGTTTTTTAGATCTAATGTCCCAACTCCTAACTGAAGAGACCCATAGGTCGAAACCGGTCTGGGGATGGGGACAATCCAAGATAAAAATGATTTGAATGCCTTCTCTTGTAGTAGCATTTATCATAAATAAAAAAAAGCTTGTTTAGAGTTATTAGCATGCTCTTAATTTTACATATTTGTAAGTGCAAGCTATATATAAGTCATGTGACATCTGACTTGTTATTATTACTATATATATATATATATATATAGTAAATGAGAAAAGGGGGGAACAAAATATTAAAAGTCATATGTTATATCTAAGGGGCATAAACTATATAAGCTCAGCTAAGCTATACAAGAAGAGAGATAATAAAACTAAGGGGACATGGATCTGCAAAAATATACTAAATGCCAAAAATTGTAAATGAGAGAGAATTGTTAGAAAAAAAGGAAATCCCCATTTTTTTATTTAAACAGATCTCGCAATACTATAAGATCAATCGGGAAGATATCTTCATTCAGGAAATGCTCACGAGGTTAATAAAATGAAATAAAGGAATGAAAATATAGAAGATTGAAAAGAATTAATGAAAAACAATTAATAATTAACTGTTATAAATGAAAGATAAATAAGCCTAAAGAATGGAAAGATGAGAATTTATTATGATAATGAATGGGTAATTTTATAATGAAATATAAATCAAGAAATGAGGAATATATTATAATGATCAAATAAAATAAAATAGTGACAAAGATAAAAGGAAATATTAGACAAGGATTAATTATTACAGCAATGGTGATGATCATGAATATGATTATGAAGTATTAATTTGGTGTTGTAAAAACATTGGATTCTAAATTTAAGTAATCGAGGAATGGGTTTAAATCTTTGGGTGTAATAATAAGAGATTTAGATAATGTGTACAAGGTGAATAAAGAACTAACATTTGACAAGTAAAATCTAAATTTCAAATTATTCATCAATGATTTTTCAGGGTTCACATGAATTTTAGAATACAAAAGTTTATAATGTATATCTGGATCAGCAAGAGGGATTTTACTGCTATCCAGATACATAAAATTTAAATAGATATAATAAACTTCTCCATACTTCCCCATTCTTTTTAAATACATATAAATAAAGATATAATAAACGACAAATGTCCCCCAAGATGCATTTCGTGCTGAACCAGTACTCATCAGTTGGCCCAGGTCACAATCTCTCACATACATCTTTATTATATGCAAAGTATTTATCTAGAGTAAATTGTTCCATTTTCATTTACCAGTGTCAAACTCCCTCCACTCACAACTTTGACGCCATCCATTTCAGATAAATACACTAATGATTATTACTAATCATTTTCGAAACTAGAGATTATCTCCAGCACAGTTATAAACTTTAAACCTCAAAATTTAAAATGAATCAGACAAAAATGAATTACTAATATATATATATATAATTCATTTTACTAATGATAATAAAGATAAAACTTTAATTTTATTATAACTATATAATATGTTGATCATAATCACAATAATAAGATTAAAACAATAATAGCGTCATCCAAGAATATCTTTGATAAGCATGACCAAGTTTAATGAATGATTATGTCTTATAAATTATTAAAATATTATATTTTTAAAATCAAATATTTTATTATGAAGCTATCACTTTAAAAACAGCATTCATGCATGATACCAACAATATTTATAGTCACTCATCAGTGTGATATTATACACTCTAAAATGTAAACGTTTAATAGAATTTATTAATGATATACTGAATAATAATAATAACAAAACTAATTATATTAAGTAGTGATGATGATGTCGATGATGGCAATAACAATTATGTTGATAGTGTCTAGCAATAGCAGGAAGGTGACCAACAACTCACTAAATTTCAAAACAAATTTATTTACAGCTAATATTTATAAACATACTCACACACAAATCTTTTATTATGTTAAAAAGAAATATATATATATATATATATACAAAAAAATTTATTATAATGAATCTAAAATTAGCAAAAGATCTACTTGGATCTGATCAAAATCATAATATATCATTGCATTTTAACATATTTATTATTTTTACTTACTATCTTATTTCACACTTTCCTGTCATATTACAATTTACTAATTTTGAATTCATCATGTATTAGTTTATTAAATTTTTTATACCAAAATAAAATACAAATGTTATGATCATGAGGTTACAATTTAATTAATGGTAAACCAACAACATTCAGATGATGAATGTTTTTAATACATCAATTGTTATGTCTAATTCATCATGTTTAAAAGATTAAGCAATTTCCCAAGTTTACCAACTTTGGAGGTTAGATTGGTAATGTTTTTTTACTCTATCTAAAATTAGCATGGTAGCATTGTAAATCTATAATTTGTTACTTAATAATCTACCATGAAACTTTTCTGTAATATGGTTGATAATTTTAATCTATTAGCAACTTAATTAAGATCAGTAAACTTTAAATATAGCATATACATTTTATATCACCTTGAGTCAATATGAAACTAGCAAAATAATATAGTATTATAAATCAGTACTCAACATTAACATTATCATATTCGATATACTCATCTGTTTAGTGCTGACACAATTCTGATCTATCTCATACTTTACTCAGGATGGTTTTATTGCAACAACCTGTTAAACCATCAGGGACTGATGAGATAAAATTTGATGCCACATGCAAGACAGATAAGTAAGTAGCCTAGACCACAGTCATTTCATTGACTAAAGATGGTCTAATATCCAGATGCCACTATTTGGAACACTCATAAAAATATAGAGAGGACGGGGTGGTTAATCCTTTATTTGAAAATACACAAAATTATTGGCAAAACAGTATAAGCCTTGATGAGGTCAAAGTCCATGGAAATCTATGTGATTCACCCAAGATAATGACTTAATACTTCCACATAGGGTGAAGAGACATACACCCTAATGTGAGATGATCTGGTTAAAAAACTAATAATAAGCATAACATATCAGGTCCCAATCAGCCAACACAGCAATAATTAAAATCCTAAAATTAACACTGTTTACATTACAAATGTAAACACCAACACATGAAACTAATCATAGTTCAATAAGTAGAAATTAACATAGCAATTATTGACTCAAAAACAATTCATAATGAGCAACAACAATCAGTAATATACCAGTTACATAATGCAACACATCAGCAAATATTTAATATAACCAAATTCAATAAACGTAAAATTTTTGCCTTTTTATGATCTTTGACAATGGCATCTTTACCAATTAAACAAACAAAAAAAATAAAATGACATAATAAAGTCTATAAGCAATCTTAACTACTTACCTTTCTTGTGATCAGATTTAACTTAATTATATGCTTTTAAATACCTGTTACTTTGGATCCTTTATTTTATTAGCAAGTCGACTGCTTAGAACCATTAACACCAAATACACACAAGATTATAATAAAATACATAATAATAAAAAAATATTAACTAAGATTTCTTCACATATTTTCAGTAAAGAAAAGGAAACTTGAATTTCACACTTTTATCTGCACAATTATTCTTGAAACCTTTATAATTTTCTTTGCTTTAAAATTAATACCATAAATACGTTAATGATTATTACTGCTTTTTCTTCTCTGTAAATATCAAGATTAAATTATTTCGTCCTTCCTGTAGCTACACCAATCGAATCACAGAAAATTGTCAACATCTGTTTTCAATATCAAATATTTGTCACACTTTGAAAACTATCTTCTAAGTAATCGTCAATATATTTTTACCAGTTATCATAAATATTTAAAGTAATTATCTTGAATATATTTTAAGGAAATCAAAGATTTTAGATGCTCCAAATATACAGTGATTAATCAAATATTACTAATTATAGAAGAATTAACAACATTTAAGCTAATTATTATTTTTTTTAAAAAAAAAAAAAGAAGAAAATGCAAACATTATAAGATTAAGACTCGTTTTAAAGTACTATTGCTGTATAAAGTTATATAATTCCAGGTTTCAATTTAACTATTCTGTAAATAATATTTGTACTTTTATTTTTATATAACATTAATATTATAATGAATTACCAATCTTGAATTAAAGTGAACTTAAAGATAATATTGGCGGATAGTGTTATTTTATTTAAGAGGTTTGATAATTTTACTACAGTTTAATAAAAGTCATATCCAGTTTTCTTGTAAATTCAGGTAATTTATAATTTTTCATATTAATAATTTAGATAAAATTAATTTCCAATAACTATAACATAATTAGTCTATTCATTCATTATGAATGGAACTTAGAATACATGAGTCAGTATTACTAATTTAAACATAATTAATAATTTTAATTATTTCCCTGCATTCAATACATTAAGTAGAAGTCAATAGCAGATATACTTAATTTAAAATAGCATTCGTTTTAATGAAGGTGTTGTTATAAATTTACAAGAAAAGTTATTTTAGCAATTAAAATTACATAAATTTTAATATAGTCAGCAAATAACTTTCTCCTAGTATGAAAAGTTCCAAAATTTATTTCAATGTTGACTTCAAAATTACCATGCTAACATTTATTATTTATTTTATGTTTTTTTTTTTTATAATTAGCATAATTATAAGGCAATTTAGGAAAATTAATGTTTACAAATTTCTTGAACTGCTTCTGGTTGTACTTAATAATTGGTAGCCATTCTTGCTTGCTGCATTCTTGGTCTTATTAGTGAATTTAAGCTTTCAAACTATGTTTGGGTCCTAACGCCACTCTTTGTGAATGAGGGTATTTGAATTCTCACTCCATGCTTTATGAAGTATCTGCAATAAATGCTTTATATATATTTTTTATAGAAAATAATAAGTTTTAAATAAATTTGCACACTTTTAAATGATGGATAAGTTTTTTTGACAGATGGAAATGATCTCCTTGTTGACTTGAATTAATCCCCTTGTTGACTTGAAATAATTAATTCCTCTCTCCAAGTTTTTTCAGGCTAATTTATAGACATTTTAATTAAGGGCTGATTGCAAATCAGTAAACCAATCAGATTCTTTAATTATCATTGGAGATATTTGCTAAAAATAGCATCTCCATCTTTTGACTTTGAGCATAATTAATTGAAACCTTTATTAATAAATTAGAAAACAATAAAGACATATATTTAATTACTAATTATATTGTTTGGTTTAAAATAATTCTCATTTTAAGTTTGTTTTTAAACTATTGCTTAACAGTAAAATATTAAAATAATTGTGTTTTATTTAAGACAATATTAAATTACTATGCTATATCAATATTTTAATTATAAATGTTAAACTACTTTATCTATCAAGTCATAAGTGAGCATACCCACACACAACTTGGCAGAAAAATTGGCTTAGAGAAATAAATTAAGTTTCCCTGTCTTCATCTAATAAAAATAAATAAACATTAGACCACACCATTGATTCAAACAACTAATTCTAACAATTAATATTACAGTTTGATGAAATTTAAAATTTTAATTCACTAATTGATAAAACAGTACTTGATCAAGATCAAGCCTGACAATAAAGTTATAGTATATATATAAAAGAATATTAACCAATGTGATGATGATTTTATCGACAGTTTAAACTAAGTATAAATCCTCGGAAAAAATTTTGAGTTTTTTTAATATCAATAATAAAAAAATAAAACTTTAAGATTCAAACCTTCTGAATAAAAAGTTTACTTTTGGAAATTCTATTAGTGCTCGGCATATTCCCCAGTGGATTTCATTATTTTTCAGAATTGTGGATTTTACTAGCATATTGTGAGTTAAAATCATAATGTGGATTAAGATCGATAACCAAACACAAATAACTAAATAAATTAATAAAAAAACATAACAATGAACATATAAACTGTTGCTTATATACTTGCAACTATCACTAAGTTTACAAAATATTAAATATAATAAAATAATAAAAAATATTATAAATTTAAAGACTTATTTATCTATAATGATAAAAGCTTACCTTGTGAAATATTTAAACAGGTTCAAAACATGGTTTTCTGCAGATATCTTTTTTTTAAATATATTTATGAATGTCTTCAATACTTTCTCCAAATATAGTAGTTATTTTCCTGGTGCACTAGTATTGGTAATATTAAATAAGATATAGTGACACTAGGTCCTTGGTAGTTCTTATGGCTGTCTTTTTTCTTCATGGCATTATTAAAGCAGGCAATATCTTGTTTTAGCAAACTTCAGCATTTGTTTTTGAATCCAATTGCATTTCCAGCTGTTTGACTGGTGTGGCTTTTTGTTGTCTAGCCACATATAATAGATAGTCTTCTATTAAGTAAAGTCATCATACTTAATCTTAGAAATGATAGAAATATATTATAAAATATCCAACAGGATGGTGAAAAACAGTTTTAACCAACAGTTTCACTCTCACTGCAACATTGCCTCTTTAGTTGAGTTTTCAGATAAACTAGAATAAACTGGACAAGTTTTAGTTGCTTGTTTCAAACCTACTTATGCCCCATTTCTGTTATTCACACTTACTACTGGAATCAGAATGTTTTCCATTAACATATTCATCATTAGCTAGTTACAAGAATTGAAATCTGTCTCTTTATAACAGCATGTTTTTTGGAAAAAACATTTTCTTTAAAACAAGTAATTTTACAAATATTTCCAAAATTACATTGTTATTTTATAATTAAGTGAACAAAAGAAAAAAAAGTTTTTCCTCTTTTAATTTATATTTGTTATAGGAAGAAGGAAAAATCATTACCAACTTATAAAAACTGATTGATAATTTACTTATTCTTATTAAACTGTAATTTTAAATAACATATTTAGATTTGTCATCAAATTTGCTTTAAGAAATGTTTTATTTAAATTTCCATTTAGAATGCAAATCAGACAGGGGCATAAAATATTTTATAATTATATGAGCAATGCAATATGAAGATTATTTCTTCTTTCTTTCTTTATATAATACAACATTGTTATTTTATTGTTTTTTGCTTATTTTAAAGTAACTTTCCATTATAAAATGGATTAATTGCATAAACTAATTTTTCTTTAATTTTTTGCACTAGTGTATTCAAGTGACACATATAGCATATGTGCACATACACATAAGACTATTTGTACATTAACAATAAATATATGAGTTTTATTGAACATTTCTCTTTTAATGCAGCTTTGTAAAATAACTAATTTGAGCTGCTGTCAGATTTATTCTATTACAATATTTGTATAAAAAGTATTTATTGCTTTGCTAAGTCAGACTTTCAATACAGCATATCTCTGTCAAAGCATGGTTATTGTGAATATTAGCAAATATATTAGCATAATTGCAAGTGTATAAATGTACAATAAACTAGTAGCTATTATCATATATTTGCTTATTTGTATGTATAAATTGGCCTAGCAGTTGGCTATGTTATTAAAAAGTGACCAGTGCATGTTAAGAGGAATGCTATTGGCTTTTATATTTAAGAAGTTCTTAGAATTAATTCTGTGTCAAGCTTTTTTTATTTTTCATTTTTTATTATTACTTTCTAAGCAAATAATTTCATCATCAGGTTAAAAAAATGATCAGATTTTTTTTCATGGTCTACAAACACAGAATTATGAACACTATTGCATTTAGCTCTGCTATATAAATGAACATGCTGAATTATTCTTGATTTTAAGTTTGCACATGTCTCTCCATAGTATCTGATATTGCAAAATTGACAATTCAGGATGTAAAACAATTGAGCTTTATCATCATCTTTAACATTATCTCTGATATTGTTATTAAGTCTATTCAGTGATAAGAGATATATAGTCATTTCTTTAAACTCAGTGATGCTAAAATTATTTATTTAAAAAATAATAAAAAAATGAAAAATGAAAGAAGTTTGGCAAATAATTGATTCTAAGAATTCCATAAATATAAGAGCCTCAATGGACAAACTTGATGCAGAGCTCACCTTTTGCACTGTTTATAAAACTAAATGCTCCCACACCAGATATGTAATTCTATTTATTTTGGTGAATCCCAAGCATCTTTAGCTACATGATTGTCATAGCACCAAAACACATATAACAGGACATCTACCAAACCAGTTACAGCTCAGTCTCTTTTGAGCATCAAAAATTAAGTGAACATTTGTTTACTCCATCTTCAGAAACCATTCAATATATTAAGAGAGACAATTCAAGGTGAAAAATTAGGAAATCGTACTACATAGCCAATTCCACTCATGCTATTAATCATACTGATTTATCCTTCCCCCTCTCCAGTAAGTGGGCTTTGATACTTATCAACACTCACTAATTTTACATAAATTTGAATTTTCACAAACCTATATATATATATATTTACTCTGTCACCTCACAATTTACCCCAGCTATGAATATGGGAAAACACTTAGCCTTATTTTGTTACTTTAACTGTAAAGAAAAAAACTTCTTTTCAGCTACATATTAGCACATGACTTAATCTATTACTTTCATTGAAGCAAGATATATAATGAAATGCAAAAATAAATTTGAAAATTTGTTTTTTAATATATTTATATAATGAAGCACATGATTTTAAAAATTTACTTAAAATTACAATCTAAAAATTGTTGAACAAAGAAATATAAAAATATAATGTTGATGTTCAAAAAAATTCTAGTGACAATTCCATATATCTGACAAATATATTCAGTGAAATGCAAAAAAAAAAGAACACTTCAACTTTGAATTTATAAAATAAAATACATGGTCTTCATATATTTATTTATTTTTAGTCATAATCTAGAAATTATTTTATAACTACCCCCACCCTGACTTTAGAGATTGCAATACCTCTTAGATATAATTTATTATCAAATAACATACATTCTTATGAAGCACATTATAATCAAACTGATAGCTTAAACATTATAGTTTAACAAATGCATGATCTTGAACCTATGCAATTTGATATATGTATATTTAAGAAAATACTTTGTATCTGCAACCTCAGTAGGCTTAAAATTATGCTGTTGAATTTGTGAAAATCATGATAAATGTAAAAATATGATTAAATATGTATTAATTAAAATAAATATAAAAATGTATATTTATAATATATACAACATTAAACCTTTAACTGATACTTTTGGCTTGGTATAGCATTTAGTTGCAATGAAGCTATTAATGTAAAGGATTTTAGATAATCTTCAGATTTAATTATCAGTCACAGCTCTACTGTGCCAGCTTGCCTTGTGAATATATATGATGATTCTGTGAGCTGCTCTTTGAAAGTTTGCATCTATGTCTGATTTAGATTTTAGTCACTTCCAGTTCTAGTGTGAACTTGCCTCACTGCTATAGCTATATTGTGGATGACATACATACTGCCATTCAGTTCTGACAGCAAATTGTTATTGTCTGACTTTACCCCCAATAGGATACTATTTAGAATCTGATCCCTTATCATAATAAAAACAATTCGATTCACTGGGCAACATTAAAAACCATTGGCCTGTTTCTTCTATTGTATATATGTTATTTATTCATATAGCTAATAGTCTGTGGCAATGAATGCTCAATTCGATTGAGGTAAGTAAGGTGAAATATAACATTTCCTCTTCCTGTTTAAAATTCATCCTGGAGAAGGTAGTCATTTAGATGCTTTGATGGATGTCTTTATCACTTTTTGGCTTCACCAAATTTGGAGACATCATCAGCAGGTTTAGTGTCTTCACTTGCAGATCTGGTGAAAATTTTGTGGACTTATTACTGTTGGCTAGCTTTTCTTCATTGTTGGCGAATGACTCTTCACTGTTAACTGATAATGTGTAATTCAACCTTATCTGGATTTCTGTGTTTGTGGTATTAATATCTATTACCTTTCTGAGCAACCACTGTTTGCAATACTTTTAATTTGATTGCTGGAATCCATTTGGTGATTTCCTTAAACATATAACATGGAATTGAGCACCTATCTACATTTTAGAACTTTTATTTTCATGGTTTGTCCTAAGGTTCAAATCTGGTTAGACCCTTTTTTATTTTATTTTGCTCTTCTAGCTTTTTGAATGGACTCTTCATGGTCTTTTGAATGACTTGTTTCTTCTTTTTAAAGCAAGCAGCTTCTGTGTGACTAACACACTTGCAATATCTACACCCTATACACTAGTGTTGGCATTTGGTGTGTGTGGTGTTTTGGTTTAGCACTTCTATAAAAAGTCTGACAATATCATTATCAATAGTAGATCCTGTAAGCTTGTCCTGATTTAAAAAATCTTAAAATTATCTGACTTTTCAAACAACAGCTTTAATACTGGGACTACTTACTATATAATGGAGTAATCTAACTTAATGTAGACTCAGATTGAATCACCTATGAAACAGCAGAATATCAGGGTCCATCAAATGATCCTAATCTTATAGACTTGCTTTTCACAAATGAAATGATCTCTCAAAACTTCATTGATGAAGTCTTTAAAGTTATAGTGAAGAACTAGCTTTCTGAGTTTAACAGCAAATCTCTCACTTTTTCCCCTACCCCTTGTGAATTGAGATTGAAATGATATCTCTGCATTATTATTAATTATTTAGAAATGCAAAACAATAGATAGTACTTTGTGTAAATCAGATTCACCCAGAAGTACAAGGGCTGTCTGCCCAAGTAATATATCTTATAATTAACATCTGCATAGACACAAATTATCAGTAAGTTTTAATTCAGACTTTTTAATTTTATTAAGCTTCATGCAGAACAGAACTCAATCTATGTAAAATGGCTAATTTTCAGGATAGGCCAGATTGAATTCTTTTAATGAGCCAAATGTAGCAATTTTGAATTTTTTTCCTTCTTTCTTTCTGCTATAAGAGAGAGAAAAATTTTTTGTATAGTTAATGAGCAACTCACTCGTGATTGCTTTTTTAAAATTTTTTTATTGACTCACTAATAATGTTAGTTATCAACTTTTAGTACTTAATGACAAATATCTATAAAACAACAGAGCTAAGATCCTGTCGTGACTGTACACAATTGTTGTGTGTTTTGCATAAATTATGATAAACACAGATTTGTAAGAACTTAATTAAATATTTATTATTTAAAACAAATATAAAAATGCATATTTACAATATATTCAACTGTTATACCTTCATCTGCTACCATAGACTTGGTATAGTGTTTGGCTGTCATGTAACTATTACTGTAAGGGACTTCAGGTACCTTTCCAGATTTACCTACCACTTCCGGCTGTACCACAGCAGCTTGCCATATGTCTAATTAAGGTTCTACCAGTTTCCAGTTCTAGCGTAATCTTGTTTCACTCCTTTAAATGTATTGTGGACAAAGTGCTTGCTGCTATTACAGTCTGACAATAAATTATTTTTTGACTTTACCTTCATCTGGACTATTTATAGCCAGATATCTTTCCACAATGAAAAAAATTGGATTCACTAAGCATCATCACCCATTGGCCTGTTTTTCTATTTGATATTTGTTATCCCTACATCTATTGGTCTATGACAATGAATTTTCAATCCGATTGAGATAAAATAGAATCTTGACAAGTCTATTAGTTGATCAAATTAAAGTAAGATATAACACATGTAAAGACATGAATAAAACCATTTACATTTTAAAAAGTTGTCTATAATATTAAAAAATTAAAAAAGAAAAAAAAATGAATTAGGTTTGTTGTAAGAAATATAAAAAAAAAATGTGAAAAATTCATGAAAACTAAAAAAAAATAAAATAAAGACTTACAAGGTAATCTTACAAAAGATAGATCATGATATAAGATCTTTAAAAAGTAGTGTATGATGATAAAGAAATCTTTCACTGTAGGTTTATTGCAACATATCAATATACAGGTAAAATAAAATATATTAAACAAGGCAAAACTCTCTCCATACAGTAGTGTCACTCTGTGCCAACCAGAGTAATCATTGGCATCCATTGATTACTCTGGTCGGCACAGGGATGGCTCTACTGTATGGAGAGAGTTTTGCCTTGTTTAATAACAATTATGTGCTAGAATAAGAGATGGTGATCATGTGATGCTTAGATCACTATATGGTAGATGCCCAATAATCATTCAAATAAAAACAATACAAAAGTCATTATCAGTAAGCATTTGAATTGCTGTAATATGACAACTTTTACAGGTTCTCTGCTTTTTGTTTTACTGATTTGCTAAACACAGCAAAACACCCATTTATCTTGGTGTAATATTTGGCTAAGAATGTATCGCCATTGATTAATCTTGAGTAGCTAACTACTTCCGGTATAACTCTGAAATCCTTAGTCGATGATATGGAAGACACTGCACAAATCACTATTCAGAAAATTTGTTCATATATCATATATATATATTAAACAAAAACAAAATAGTGAAATTAATTTTATAATTTTTACTATACTAATCTATAAATAAATATCAATTATAGTTACTTAACATTATGACAACCATCTTGGGTAACATTCTATTCAAGATGGCAACCAAACATTAAACCTAGCAATAACTGTTATTTATTTATATATAGATATAATGAAAACTACATAATTAATTTTAGAGTTTTGGTTTTAATATATATATACTATATTAGTAGTTTCAATATAAATGGTAAAAGCGGCCAAACTATTTCCTAAATCTAATTAAAATTTATTTTATAACTCAAATATGGATACAAGTTTTTATTACAGTCTGATTATTATATTAAAAGATCATTTTCTATAAATGGAATGAAAACTAAGAAGCATTTTATTGATAATAATAAATTTAATTAATTTAAGTAAATGTAATTATATACGTCACTGAACAAAGACTACAATTTTATTCAGATATGAATTAGGTTAAATGTGAAAAAAAAAGTTCTATTAAACATTATATAGCCGAGTATATTATTTTCTTTTATTAAACAATAAGCAGAAATTTATACAATTTATTGAAATAGAATAAATAAAACATATTTTTATTTAGGCTAATTGAGTTACACACAAAAAATGTCAATAACAGTGACAACATATATATATATTATAAAGCGATAAGGGTTTAATTGAATAAAGTTTAGTAATTGAATTAACCATATATAGATAGAAAATTAAATAAAAAAATATTGAGACATCAAATTTCAAATAAAGTTTTTAGTTTTATTATATGAAATTTAAGAAAAGAGCATTGGAATTTAAAAATAAATTGTGAAAAGGATTTATAAGTAGGTGATTAAAAAAAACACAAAACTTATATGTATAAAGATGTTTTACGGAAGATAATGCAATATATAATATATATAATTGCAAAAATAAGATTCTATAATAAATTGTGTTTTAATGTGGAAAACATGGAAAATTATTTTAAATTGATAATTTAATTATTCACACATGATTACTATATATAACACCATGAGCCTGGTGATGTAGTATTTAAAATACTCATTTGCTATTTTTCTACCATTTGAGGTTGTAATGTGTGTAACACTTGATATTTTTAGATTTAAGTAAGTTTTTGTAATTTTTTGAATAATATTCTCATAGACAGCTCCTCTAAGCATCTAATTATTTTTAACCAATAGAAAAAAGATAAAACTTTGTATTCTAATTTAACTAACTTGATAACCACTATCGTTTGCTTCTTTGGTACTTTAATAAAAATGTATGATTACAATACCTATTTAATGACTATTTTATAATATATATATATATATATAATTTATATCTATATAAGGATAGATTTACATTCGATTGTCAGAATGTATATCTGTTAGTGGATCTTAAGTATGTGTGTGCAAACATGCATAATAAAACAAAGTATTTTAACGATATCACAGCCATAAAAATAAGATACACCATTTATTTTTAGACATAATAATTAAATCACAATATTTACATTATTTTTTAATTTCCCACAACCAGATTACTGAACTCAGTATAAAGAAATAATTCAGCTTATGAAAATGCAGGATCAAAATATTAATCACAACAAATATATATATTGTATAATGTTAGCGAGAGATATATGTTATAAAACCTATGTCTACATTACATGTTTCATAATTTTAAAAATATGTATATATGATTAAATTTATTTTAAAAAATAATTCATTAAGCAGATTTTAATATGCAAATTTGTAAAATAAAAAGATTGTCTTATATTATTCTTTTAAAACAGAATAAAACTATTGAGATCAGGTGGTGGAAAATCTAAAATAGAAAATATTTAAAACTCTCTTTTTTTAAAAAATAAGTAAATATGGAAAGTTAGAATAAAATTTGTTTGTAAATGAAAACTTTCAAAAATGCAATTAGTTTAAAAGATTACTGATTGAAATAATTAAAAGAAAAACATCTACACTATCTCATAACAGCGATAGTAGAATAATCTAAGAAAAGATTTGATAACATGCAATGTAAAAATCAATTAAATTTACAAAATGGACTTAAGTTACGATCAAAATTAAAAATAATGATAAAAAATTAAAACAATAAGAGAGAGTGTATAAAAATTGCAACTGGCTATTGTTTTTTATTTCACTCTTCAGTCTGTAAATCATTGTGGTCTTCATTTTGTGATTGATTCATTACATTATACATTGCTTTAGAGATTCAGAAATCTAAAGACAAATAGAACCATTCATTACTGCAGCAGAAAATATTATTGCAGAAACCACAGAACTAGCAATATGCAGTGCTAGATCATTTTAGAATTGTTTGACAGGCTTCAGGCCCCTAAGTCATCTTCAAATCAACTGCCTCATCTGGAACCAATGCCCAGAACAAATTCCTAAATTGTAAATAGATGTTATCACAAACTCTCTCTCATTGTCAAGTCACAGAATGGAAGACAAGCCTGGAAACCATTGATGGAGATCAAAAAGTCAACTGTTTGGAAACTGACAATCATGAAAACCTAGGTAAAGATATTTTAATACTTGTCTATAGATACTTTATATTCATTTTAAATGAACTTTAATTAATGAAGGATTATTATAAAATTTAGCCAGAAACTAATCATTTATATTTCTTTATGTAAAATATTATAGTTATATTATATTAGATCTGTGTGTGTTTGAATAAATATTAATATTTGCTCAAATATTATTTGATCTATTTTTTCTTGTTCTTGCCACTGCATCATCATTAATTTCAAGTTATGAGTGTTATATGTGTTAAGTTAAATGTGCAGTACCCTGGTTAAGAGTATGAGCTAGCCTGGGATGTGTTAAGCACTAGATTGGGTGCCTGTTATCTGAAGCATGCTGACTATATAACATAAGGTTTTCTGGTGTCTGAGTTTGATACTCAAAAGAAATAAAATGGTTTTGATGGCAGGAGTTTGATTCTAGCAGTCAAGATGGGCCACAGTTAGGAAATGTAATCATGTTATGCTTTGTATAGCTCAATCTGGCCATGGGTATCATTGATGGCTATGCTATCAATGGTATTCTCCCCTCTTCTTGAAGGTCCAGTTCATCCCAGTAGTATTAAGGATATAAAATAATAATTTCCAAGAAGTTAAGTATTAATCTTGATAATATGCTTACTAAAATGTAAGCTTGTGGTTAAGACCTGTAGAGGTCCCTACTATCGCATTTTTACATGCATATTAATTCTTGAGGTTACAGCCTTAGTAAATATTATTTAGATATTAAAGTAAATATTAAAACTTATTAAAGTTATATTCCCAAAATTAACCTGGTTAATATGGAATTATTTGGGAGATCCAATTCAATACCATCCAACATGGGTGCCAAAGTGCCATAAATTGACCCAGCATAGTCAAAGTTAAAAAAGGAAAAAAAAATCATAATTAAAGTTTAAAAAAAAGTTTGAAACTAAAAATTAAATTGAACATTAAATTGCATAGTTATATAAGTGAAATCAGTGAGCAATGTGAGAAGAGCAATAGACCATAGCAAACAAATTATAATATGAAGAATCAAAATAATTAAAAAAATATACAATGTAAATAAAAAGGGGAGAGAAAAAAACAGCCAGAGAGATAAATAATTTATTATTGTGGGGTTGTTTATAGTCAGGTAGAAATTAGAGAGGACTGAGGGGGTTTGAGTTAGTCAAATACTTTGTTTGAGTAAAATATTTAAAAATAAAAGTTAATAAAATAAAATTTGTTTTATAAGAGTTAGTAATAAAAAAAAACTAATCTGTAATAGAACCAAAACAAAAATGGAAGCTCAAAATAATATAGAAGAAAATGAAATTACCAAGTTGTTGAGAAAAACTTTGGGAAATACCCAGAAATGGTTGATGAATGAATAGAATGATTAATACAGGTGATGAGGATACTCTGACAAGAAGATAGGAAAATACTAGGAAGCATGAAACTAGACCCGAGTATAAAACAGTTAATAGCTAAAATAGATGGAACTAAAAATAAATAGGAAAGCACAAATAAGTATGTGTATTTAAATATCTCAAATACTGCAAATGAAATGGAACTAGAAAACAAGTATAATTTTGAACAAAATTTTAAGTCCAAATTAGAGAATAAGACCGACTCAGAAATTAAAACAACCAGAAAATAAGTCTGATTATGAAATTGAGCCAGAATCAGAATTCATTTCTGACTCAAACAATAACCTTAAATTTGAAAATGAAGATGTATCAAAAATAGAACATAATGAAAAGGTAGTAGAAGGTAATATAAAAAAATCAAATAATGAAGACACTTGAAGAAAGGTTTGAGAAATACACAGAAATAATTAACAAACAAATAGAATGATGCATACAGAAAATACAGGAAATAACCCAAATACTAGAAGATAGAAAAATAATAGCAAGTATAGATATAAGTGACATGACAAAAGAATAGAAATGGTAGAATTAAAAGGCAAGAAAGAGAATGTGAATTAAAAATTAATAGTGTAAATATTGACAGTGTAAAACGGAAAAATGCAGGAATATATGCATATTTAAAGAATAGCCCTGTTAACATAAAGAAAGTTATAAAAATAAAATTAAGTGCTGAAAAGAAAGCAGTTAAGAAAATGGCCAAGTTACTTAAAGCATTCAACAGCATGAGGCCAGATTATGAAGCCAAAGAAAACAAGTTTAATCTCTTTGAAAGAGAGAAAAATATGAATATTATAGATTTAGGCTTGTATAAAAAAGATTGGGATAAAAGAAATAGATATAGGAAGACATATAATCAAAGAAAAAGGAATGATAAATGTACTAACTGTGATCCAGAAACAAACCATTCAGAACACCAAGCCAGGCCCAGAAATAGGTCAAGATTTCCTGGTCCGAGCAGATATGCAAGAAACATAAAGGGGTTTAGAGTTTATATTAACTGAATGGATTTTTTTTGTTGTTTTTTTTTTAAAGAAAAAGTTTATTGTACAGAGATTATGAGGATGGAAATGAAAATTAAATGTTTTTTTTTCTGAGAATTGATAATAGAAAGAATGCAAAATTAAACAAATAAAATATGTTTTTTTTTTGTTTTGAGAGTTAAAAAATGTAAAATTTAATAAATAAAATATTTTAGAGAATCAAAATACAAAGATAAAAATAATAAATAAAGTGAAATCTGATAAATAAAATGTTGCAAAGTAATATTTCAAGTGAGTGTAAATTGTGTATGGGTTAATAGAGTCATGGAGGGGGAAGCATAGATAAAGTTGAGTAAGAAGTATTAAGTATAGGTTGTTGCTGGGTGAACGTAAGACCTGTAATGGGCATGAAAACAGGAGGGATAGTCCAATAGGATGAGGATCCAGTAGAAAGATCCTGGACCCATCTGACATGCTGGGAGATATCATCCCAGTCCCTTATCTAAAATAAATGTGCACACTGGAAAGAGAATTTGAGAGTAAGCTGCAAGTCGGTTTTGTGGAAAAAAATCCCAACATCATATAATAAATAAATCTCATTTTAGCCTGATTTGAATGATAAGTGGATGAATACTCCCATTTGCAACAATCCCATATCTTCTAAAATGCAGACTCAAGTGAGAAAGTCCTGGGCTTATTCAATCCCCTGGAAGAGAAATTCCCAGGAAGTCGATAAATAGTTAAAGTATATTTTATTGCATAAGTCAGATGTGTTCTGCCATTCAAGGTATTTACTCCCTTTGTACACATTGAAAAGATGCATTTTGTCTCTGATGGTCATCACATATATGACATAATTGTTGGGAATCAATGTAGATTACAGCCTGTGAGATAAGAGCAGCATAACAAAGTTACCCTCTATGATTTGTTGATCTGTATGCAATTGGGTGCTTATGTTATAAAAGTAGTAAATAGATAAATAAAAATAAGAAAATCAAATGGTAAAGCTAGAAAAAAGTTAAAAATAAATTGTAAGAGCTAAAACGGATCAAATTGGCACATCTTAACCCTCAAACTGGGGTGTGTGTGTGATGTAATACTAGCAAGAGATGTATATTATAAAACCTATATATGTCCGCATTACATGTTTCATAATTTTAAGAAAACATATATGATTAAATTTATTTAAAGAAATAATTTGTTAAGCAGATTTTAAAATGCAAATTTGTAAAATAAAAAAGATTGCATTATATTGTTCTTTTAAAACAAAATAAAACTATTGAGATCAGGGAAAATCTAAAATAGAAAAGATTTAAAACTCTCTCCTTTTTAAAAATAAGTAAAGATGGAAATTTAGAATAAAATTTGTTTGTAAAAGAAAACTTTTGAAAATGCAATTAGTTTAAAAGATTACTGATTGAAGTAATTAAAAGAAAAACATGTAAACTGTCTAATAGAAGTGATAGTAAATTAATCTAATAAAAGAATAGATAATGTGCAATGTAAAAGTTAATTAGATTAACTCATATATAATATTTTAAATTTGTTTTATATTTATTTAGCAATAAAAAATATTTAAAGTTTAAACATTTTTAGTTGTAGTTTGTAAACTATATATATATATATTCTCACACTTCCTAGATTTAAATCCTTATAAGAACTTAGTTTTAAAATAAAAGAGAAAACATCAAAAGGTGATGTTATCTCTGTTAACATAAATATAATCTCTTAATTTCCATTCTTTATCAAACTAAAAGTACATGAAAAAAATATAATTAACAAGTATGTATATATATATTAAATATAACAGTAATTAACCATTTCAGCATGAAATACCATCTCTTACTTTTCAGCATTTTCTGACAGATTTCTTTGTCTCACATGTCAATGTAAAATATATAATAAAATGATTATTTCTTTTCAGAATATAATAAATTTGACTTCATTTGATAGATTTTTTTATTTACTACTGAAACAAATTTTAAATGTTCACATTTTGTTTTATAAAAATTAAAAAAATTAGTCCGTAATCAAAACAAAAACGTTATACATCATCATTTCTAGAAAGATTAATTTCAGTTTATAAAATCAATTATGCTTTAAAAGTTTACATTTTTTTAATATTTATTGCAAAATTATATTTTCTTGATATATTCTTACTCGTAAATAAAGTAGCTTCTTTATGTCAGAGTTAGAAGTTCTTAATTTGTTTCAGGCCACATTATATTTTTGAAAATATTTCAAGTCAAAATAAGTTATTAATAATTTTTATTTCTTGATATCTAATAAATATAGTGCAAATTATTTTTTAAAAAAAATCTAAAACCATAATAAATTCACAAATAAACATGTGTTTGCATCATTGGAAACTCCAATGTCATAAAATGTCAAATGTTTTACAGCCTTGTCAGAAGACAATGGCTGATCATGTCAAGGTGGGGCCTATGTCTATTGTAAGAGCGAGAATTTTGAATTTTATGCTTTTTTCACTCATTTTTCAGGGGAAAAAAATTATTATAATAAAATATACCATTTTACATGCATTTTAATGTATAATCCTTACAAAAAAAATTCACCAGGGGGCGAATTGGCCAAAAGACGTTTCTGAGCTGTCCCAAAATTCAAAAAGGTTAATTATTATATATAGCCTTTCAATCTGCAGAAGTATTTTCAGTTAAGGAATTAACTCAAATCTATTTTCTTCTGTTTCTAATCATGACTCAATCCTTCTTTTCTTTTCAAAATATACATTACATATAGCTATATTCTTTTCAAAAACTTTATTTGATGTATATATATAGTCGAAACGTTGAAACAAGTGGATATATATATATATCAAATAAAGTTTTTGAAAAGAAAAGAAGTGTTTTAATTATAGAATTAACTCAAAGTAATTTTATAGATTGAAAGGCTGTACATAATAGTTAATTATCATTATATTTATTATTTTTATTGTTTTTACAATAGATTTTAATTAGTGGACATTTTATTTGTAATATATATGTATATATCAATTGCATAACACTGGCTGAAATTTCAGTATTGCAAAATCATTAACTACTAATAATAGAATAAATTCAGCAATGTTTTTTATGAAACAAACACAAATTCTAAATAAAGGAGCATTAAAGAAGGATAACCTCTTATCAATTCTTTGTGAAGATGTTAAGTTAATTGAAATCCAGACTTACTTAAACAGGAAGTGTCAAAACTAAATTAACTCATCTTAATAACTAATAAACTAACATATTTCATTTTATGTATATAAAACAAGATTAATCAACAATTATTTAAGCTTTGAAAAACTTCCAAATACAACTATATAAGAAATAAATCAATTCCACAACACTATCTGAAATTCAAATATAATAAAATTTCTAACCTATTATGATAGGATAAATTCCACAGCCCTACTTGTGAAACAAACACAAAGTTTTTTGAATTTATTTTATACTAATAGTTAATGATTATACTACATCTGAATTTCAGCTAGCATTATGGTATTGGTCTTTGGAAGTTTTTCAAAGGATTTTTAATTAATTTTGCTTTGTATATGTGATTTGAAATACGTTTGTTGAGATAATTTATTTTTTCACTTACTATTTAAAACAGTTTGGATTTCAATTTATTAAGATTTTCACAGAAAAATAATTAGAGATTACCTTTATTTATGCTGTTTTATTCAATCTTCATGTTATTTCACAAGTAATGCTGCTGAACTTATTCTATTGTTAGTGGTTTATGATTATAATATATATATATATATGTCAACCTGCTATCTTAATAAATAAATAAAATAAATTTATTAATATTATTTTGTGATATTAAGAGCTATGGGACTAGTGTGTCTCTTTTTTGATACTTAGTCTGAGCATTTCCATTTTTGTTAATTTTCAATCTCTCTATTTTCACAGTTAGAATCAATATCACTTTTCGTTAGTGAAAATTTGTATAAGTGTCCATTTGCATCTCTATAACATATCAAAATTAAGTATTGGTTTTGTTTATTCATTGGCAATTGCATTTGTTGAATTTGGTAAATCATCAGATGCAGAGCTTAAACTAGAATTTGAAGCAGTTTTCATACAGAAGTCTTATTTACTTCTCTAACACTTAGGCGTTTTACCACTTGTTTCAAAATATTTTTATCTTTTGTTTTAATGACAAGTAGTTATTATAATAATCTTTTATCTAAAGCTTAATTTAGTTAAATAAGTAATTTTATATTCCCTGTTTCGAAGATGTTTTTTGTCAGGACTTTTTTTTATTAAAAAAATTAGTTGTAATCTTGTAAAAAAAGTTTGTCACATGATCAGTGATAAAATTTCTTTATGTTCTACAAAATATGATGCTTTGCAGGCATATTTTATTTATTTTCACTTATTTTTAATTATACTGTCAGATACATTTAATCTGTATTAGGTATCAAATAGGTGAAGTTCTTAATGCACTTTTGGAAATATCAGAAATAGTAAAAGATCTTCAAATTAAAAGTAATGCATAAGCATATAGCATCCCTCATCTTTTAATATGATTTACTTTTCCAGATAAATATTATTTGAAAAGAACTTTAAAATGATACCATGAATATTTCTGTAATACTTTTATCATTTGAAAAAACTATGTTGAATGACCAGATATAGGAACACTGGATTAAAAAAAAAGGATTAGTTGAGGCAAAAATACTCGCAGAAGATTTGAAGATAATTTCAGAATCCAAATAAAAGTTTGATTTTAAAAAAAGTTATGAACTTGATGATAAGCCAATTGTTAATCATGCAGAAATGCTCAAAGTAAATTTTTAAGCATAGTTCTGTATAAAACAAATCAAGCATTACATATTCGATTTGAACAATTAAAAAGTCATATGGATTTATTGGGATTTTTGAAAAAATTCAAAAAAAAAAAAAATGGAAAAAGACAAACTAAAAAACATTGCTCTAACAAACTCTAAAATCACACCAGAAGACTCATATACTGATTTTGTAAAGGAAATAGATTTAATGCAGATATGTTGGTTGATGAAATAGAGGTTGTAAAAATTATTTTATTAGAATATTACAGAAAGCCTTCTAAAATATTTCAGTATCAAGCAGAAAATGAATGATCTACAGCTGTTCCTAATCTCTTCATTGCTTTTCGGATTAATTTAATCACACCAGTAAGTATTGCTTTATGAGAAAGGATATTGTTTGATTTGAAATGAATAAAAAATTATTTAAGGTCATCTATGTCCCAAGATAGGCTAACAGTTTAGCAATCCTATTCTTTGAAAATCAAAAAGTATGACAACTAGATTTTAATTCAATTTTAAAAATCTTCTCCAAGCAAAAAATTTGAAAATGATTTTAAACATTGTTTTATACAGCTTCAATATAGATGGTATATAATTAATTTAATCATCTCACAGTGCATTAGCACAGTGACAGTTTAAATTGTTTTCACTAGCTGAAAAATTTCAACCAAATTTTAATATTAAATCATAATTATTTTTCAGAATATAATAAACTTGACTTCATTTGATAGATATTTTTGTTTAGAAATAAAGGAAATTCTAAAAAATTATATTTGACTTTTATATGTATTAAAAAATTACATTGTAATCAAACCAATTAGCATTTTCATCATCTACCCTTCAATGGAACAGTTTTATTGCAGAACACAAATGAAATCTTTATTATTTAATATTTGTAATTAAAATGTGAGCAATAAATAATCAATATTTGATAAATGCATAAATTATAATTTAAAAGTTTACAAATATTTTAATAATTTTTACAAAAGTGCAATATATTCTAACAGAGTGTCATTAGCAATAGCTTGTAACTGCTTTCCTGCAGTTGGCTTATTGAAAAATATAATATACTAATGTTAACAAATGTAAAGATCGTCAAGTGGCAATAGAAACCCATAAAGTAAGGTTTAAAATTGATTCAAGTTGCTGAATTTTCAGTTATCATGCTATTTATAGAAATTTTTTGGAATTAAATTATTAGAATAAAATATAAATAATTTTAAAGATTTTTTTTTAAAAAGATGTTATTGATTTCTCTCAATAGATGGTAAATTGATTCTCATATGGAGTGATATCAAAAAAATTAAGGAAGTTAAATTATATTATTCAATTAATAATTTTTATATTAAAAATGTATATTTATTTATAAAAAGACATATTTTGAAGATATCCCATAAATAATGTCCAATTGGACTCTAGCCCTAATTAAATCTGGCCCTGGGTGTAAGTAATTAGTAATACAAACTAAAATATGTAGTTCTATTGTGAACATTTTACAAGATGATTTTTTTCAAACTTTCAATATATAGATGAGCATACTTTTGGCCTAGTCAGTCAAATCCATAGTGCTCAATCTCAGTGGCTGAAATTTTCCTGGTGATTTTAAAATATCAATATAGCAGGTGTAAATTTATAAATTTACATGTTTCACTTTTTGGATATGATTCACAATAATCTTTTTTGTTAATTATCTGAGAGTCATTTGTGATGAATTATGCCTCTTTGATGTTCCTCTTTTGATCATAGCATTCAGCAACACTATGTTAACATTTTGCAGGTCAAAGATATGGCCAGAATTTATTTTATGCTTAAGAGACATTGATTTAACACTAGGATCATTTTTCAAGTACTTGTAGAGGTATTTATGATGTGGCAATCTTGTGGCAATATTAGTGCATGATTTCCCATAAACTGCATGCGAAGTGGAATCACTGCAGTTAATCCTATAAACGATCTGTGCTGAACATGATGATCAAAAAAGATAAGAAGTGTGATTCATCATAAATGACTCCCATGTGATTAACAAAAAGGACTCCTGCATTCATTTGTCCAAAAAGTGGAACATATAAATTTATAAATTTGCATTATGCCTGCTGTATTGGTATTTTAAACTCACCACAAATTTCAGCCACTGAGATTGAGCATGCACAGCTATATATAGAAAGTTTAAAACAAAATAATCTTTTTATGAGCAGATAAAACACTTATGATAGAATTACAATTTATAGAAGAAGAAAAAAATTATTATAGAATTAAAAATATGCAGATTCTTTGCCAATGGAAGAAATTGTGATTTCAACAATATGACACGTTGTTTACTTAATGGTAAAATAATTTACTTGATTTTCGGTAAATAAAATTCAAAAGTTAAGTTATGACATCATCTTGGATGATAATACACAAATATAGTCTTAAATAAATAAATCTTTATAGATATAAAATAAGGCTTTATTTAAAATATGTATTTGTGATTTCCATTTACGTAATGCAATTTTTTATTTTACTTTAATAAACTATTGAACATTCATTACAAAAAAGCGTAATCAAATGATTTAATTTTTAGACGAATATTTTTTTTTTAAAACAAATAACAACAGAACACTTTTCTTTCTTTTTTTACTATTGATCTGAAAAAAAAAATCAATCATTTAATAATTGCATTTTGAGTAGTTTGGGGGAGGGGTTTTCAAATAAAATGATTTAAAGTCATAACAAAGGGTTTTCTTCTTTCTTTACATATAGATTTTCAATTAATTCATTGTAGAGCGATAGAACATCCCAGAGTGAATATTATTGGTCTTATTGTGAAATTACTATTTGAAGTAATGTCTTTTCAAACATCACATCTAGGTAAAAATAGCATAATAGTTAATCAATCTAATCTCAAACTAGTCTTAGTAAAATGAAACTGCAAATATTTACTTAAGAATGTGAAATAATTATCCGAAAAATCGTCAATTAATTTCTTTGCTTTTATATAAGAAACGTTCTTTTTGATTGTTATTAAAATCTACATTTCAACAAAATGATTTTATTACAGCGATTTTAATTTGTCGATAATAGGATTATAAATATTTGAATTTCCATTTATTAAAAATGAAATAAATTCAAATAACACGTATAAAACTTTCACTCCCCACTCAATGACAACTAAAATATGTTCTAGTACAGTATTTATATTTTTAAGTTTTGGTACATCTGATTTCTTCATCATCATTCATTTAGGCAACGACTTCTCCAACATTTTACTACAATGATCAATCATGAGCTTTTTGTATATGCATGTGTGTAATATCCAGAAACCTTTTTTTTTTTAATTTTCTCTTTCTATTATAAAGTAGTTACTTTCTAAGAATTATTTTATCTTCTTACAACATATTATATCGTTCTTTGTTTTAGATTAATTAATCTTTACAATCTGACAACAAAATTATTCATTTCAATTTTTCTTTCTTATTGTTATTATTAAAGTACTAGTTTCATTCTTTTTTGAGTTTGTTTTTATGTTTTTTTGTTGCAATCTTTGTTTAATTTTAAAACTCAAGGTTTCATTTTTACAACTATAGTTTTAAAAAACACTTAAGACTCACTTATTAAAAGCTTTTAATTTTAAGTACAAACATAATTTCTTTAAGTAGAATTCACAATATAATAGTTATCATTGGCATATAGTTTAAAACTGTTGCATAGATACCTAAAACCATAAATAATAATGGATTCTGAATATATGATGTAGTGTAATTTAAAATGTATGCACATTATGGCATCAAAAATAATTAATATATCTGTATATAATATTGTAATAAATAGACAGTACAGTAATAAACTTGGAGAGAAAAGATTAAATGAATCATGCAGGGTACCATATTATACTAACCTAATGAAACAATCAAGTTTAAGCAATATATATATATATAATATTATCATTGTTATAGCAAGTTTGTGAAGTTATTTGAAGCAGAATGCACCTATCTAAATTCTTTAAAAGAATGAATTAGTACTGAATAAATATGCATTCATAAAAAAAGGGTAATATGAATTGAAATTAAAATAAGATTTACCTACATTGTCATTATAATTAAAATAATACAGATATCCAAAGTAGAAAACTAACCCACCTGAAATAAATAAGACTATGATTTTTAAAAAGGAAATAAATCTGATATGTATAAGTCAATTTAATTAAATAATTTAATTAAGAAAATCCTAGTTATAAATAAAAAGAGAAAATATATATCAAGGAGAATCCTATTTTTATCTTGCGATATTATTTCGCATTATCAAATCAATAAAAATGTTTAAAAGAGATGACATAGCAAGGAATGAAATGTCAAAAAAAGAGCTAATGATATAATGATTAGAAAGGCTAAAAATTATCTTAATATCACATTGGTTACTCAAACACAACCTGTTATTATTCCAGTTTTTTCTACATTTATGTTAATTATATGTTTCTAAACAATATTTATTTAGGATTTATGCTTAAGTATTTTTTCATTGGAGAACTATTAACTATAACAGCAGTTCTACAATCGGTATGCTTAAAAAATCTGATACGACTGGATAAATAATAAGCAGTTAATTTGACTATGGTAGCAACCATTTCTCTGGAGAATGGTGTAAGAGTTAAAAAAAACCCACCAATGTATGTATTTTACTTTGTTATGTTAATTATGATTATTTGTAAAATACATTTACATGGCTCACACCTTACATCATGAATTCCTTATTTTTTTTAATCTGTTGGTGGCCAACACAATAATAATGACGATATATCTCAAAAAAAAAAAAAAAAAAAATGAGGATGTTTAAACTAAAACTTAAAGTGTGAAACAAGATGGTTTAAAACCCAGAGATATCACTAAAAATTATTTATTAGAATACAAAACAATGTTTTTTTAAATATTAATAGAAAAGCTCAGCCAGCAACAATATTATGATATCAGAATCTTTTTAAATAAAAAATACAAGCTTTAGATACTATAATTTTTGTCAAAGTCTAATCAATATCAATAAAACATTTTAGAAATAAATCTCGAATATTTTGTTATCATATAATATTTAGAGCAAAAAAAAAAAATCTGCTTTTCTGAAAATCATTTAAATTATGTAGTTATGTATATAAAATAAACTTATCCTTTTTAAAAGTCATTAGTTAATACAGGTTTTAATCTATATTTCTTGAGCAAAATAGTTTGTTATTTTTGTTGATGTTGATTGCATATAGCAGGTTAAAAAAATAAATTGTGGCTGGGAAACTAATGTTCTTTTTATTATTGTATATAAAATAATAAAATTGGGTATGCTGTGTAATTATTATTTCGTGTATATTAATAAACTGTAATTAAATTCCAGCTTAACATCTGTCATATTAAGCGTCACAACATGTTAATTATTATCCATTTTCTGTATCAAATATAAAATTATAAATTTGTAAAAGTTTATCCTGTACCATTATATATATATATAGGTGTGTGTCCGTGTGTTGCAGATATTAAGTTGTTCATAGGTTACAGACATAAGTGATATAAATTATGAATATATATAAATTAATAATTAAATAATTTAAATTATGAAAATACAAATAATGTTAAACATCTTTTATCAGTTTATAATAAATAAATATAGTAACTTAACCAATTACTGTTTATTATGCTGGTGAATTTTCTTAATTATTTATTTGTTGTAATTGATACCAAACCATGCATTGTTTACTATTTGAATTAAAATTGTTATACACTGTATCAATAATGTTCTATTTGGCTTGATTCAGTGTTACAGTAACATTCTCTGGAGCCGAAGGTCCATAATTTGTGTCTCCATTCAATGCTCAAACTTTTTATGAACTCTCAAACAACAAAATTTGATTATTTTTATTGTTAATAATAATTAGAAATATATAAAAAGGTGTATATATTAAGCTTAAAGCTTTGGTGTAATGTTCAATTTGATTATTACTTACAAGTTTGTATATGCCAATTAAAAATTCTATGTCATATGATTAAAAATAATATTTATAACCTGCAATACCAGAATAATTTTAAATAAATTTATTTTTAAAAGCTATAATGACTTTCATAGCATTGTAAATGAAAATGCTATTAATTAATCTAAATGTTAAACCACTAAAATGACATAATCATCATTCCCTATCCTTATTCTACTATATGGAGAGATTTGCATAACTTTTAACAGCTTGTATAAGCATAAGAAATGGTGATCATGTGATGTTTAGAAGTTTAATATCAATCCTTCCCAGTGGTATGCTGGTGACTAAGAGTCTAAAACAAAGACATCAAAATGTGTAGATGCTAAACTGAGTTCAAATCTATATGACTATACAAGTAAAATAAGCTTGGATTGAAAACATTATTGTGTTTTCATTTGGACTCATAGCTTTATTATTAACTAAAAAGGTAAAAGGTGGCTTCTGGAAGACTGCATTGGATCCTAAGATCTATATGCAGTACTCTCAAATCCAAATATCCTCACTGATCAAAACCTAGAAACTAGTCTGGCAGTGTTAGATGAATAAACATTAGATAGGAATTTTATGCACAAACCTTCATTAAATCATTGATTATTCTGGTTTGCACTAGTTGGCACTACTATATGAAGAGTTTTGCCTCTAATTTAATCTAAATATTATTTTGAATAATAAATTTAAGACTACTTCTGAATGCAAAATTTGAAATGAACTATTTAAAATATATGTTTTCTCAGTCTTATGGTATACTCTTTAAAAAAAAAAAAGGTTATTGAAAAAAAAATCACAATTAGAAGATTTTATTTGCTATATCACTGGTTAGATTACTATTATTATTTTTAAAATATAGTTTATCTTGCTGCAAATAAAATTATCATTAATTAAGTGTAAAAGTTTGTTAAAAAGTTAATATTACTAAGACTTTATCTATCTTTAATACTTCTAATACATTGTTAATAACAACAATAAATAGTTTTTTTAACAACTAAATAAGCACTGATTTCTTTTCAAAACCAGAATTTATCTTCAATGTAGACTAAAATTTATTTATTTTTCTCATGTATCAGAGCATCAGCCGGGAAGCGAACTCGCTAACCCGGGACAACTCCTTGTAAAGCAGCTGTTCCTGACCTCTCGACCACCAATGCTTGACAAACCATTTGAATTCAGTACTAATTCAAATCGTTTTAAAATTGCAATCATTCAACTACACTTTATATACCAGAAAAGCATCACATGATTTCAGTCTTTTCATTTAACATTTGTATTAACAATAGTAATCCATAAATGTAAGCATAAGTAATTACTATCTATTAGTTGCTAGTTACAAACCTTCATTATTAAAGTACATTGTTCACATTTATTCATTTAAATACTTAAATGTTTCAGAATATTATGATTTTGATTTTAGAACAATTTATTATTAGCTATATAAGTTTGACCTTAAGTTAGCAACTATATATATATCAATTTTATAATGACAATTGGTATGTTTGATTATTTAGCAAAAAGTTGATATATATTAAACAAAGCATCAAACGGCTATTAAATTTACATTTAAGATCTATGCATTACAATAGTAATAGACTCTCATGATTTTTAATAGAAATTTATGAAATCATAAATAATCAGTAGCTCTCAATTATTGGCACAAATCCCCAGATTAGTATTAGTCTATTGGTCTTTATCAAAAGGATCTCTAGATTACAATTATCAATCCAGAAAATATTTTATTTATATATATATGAAAATAATCCCCATGCTTAATGCTCTTTGTTTGAGTTAGTTCATGTTTCCATATTTAATATCTAACAGTACACAGTTTCGAAGTGATATCATTTTGAGCTGGCTATTTTGAAATATGGACGATAATATATTTATACATTTATTTCACAGAGAGTAATTCTGTAACTATGTAGGTGATTTAATATTTGATATATAGATATATAATATTCAAATCAATATATATATATATTAAAAATACAGTAAATATATATATTGATTTGAATATTACATATATTTTGGAAAGAATAAAGACATCAAAACTAATTTATTACACACGCAATTACACACACATATATATATATATCATTATAATCCCATTTAACCTTGAGAATTATTATGTTTATGCAATAATTGATAGTATAGTGATTTACACACATATAAAATATTGTGAAGTGAAACTATTCTTCACACAAGAGTTATAAATTAAACATGCATTCTCCTATCAACAAGTATGGTAAAAGCATAGGTTCTTCACCTATGCTTAGGGCTTATTCTTTAAATAAAACAAAAGAAATTGACTTTATTGCTAGCCTAATTTTTTAATTTGTATATCACTTTCACAAGTTCACATTATATATCAAAGAGCTTAATCTTATTGCTAGCATGATTCTATTTGTGAAAATTACTTGCTTTCCACAATATTCCATATGTGTATAAATCACTATAATCCCAACTATTACTTATATACTAAGTAATAAGACTCAGTGGCACTCATAATTAAAAGTGAGAGACTTTCTCTTTCATATGATGTATAATTTGAACTTGTGGAAGTAGAGTGCCAATTTAAAAATCAAGCCCTAAACTCAGGCATGTCAATAAATATTAGTTTGTTTAAAAAATAAACTTTAACAATAGAAGAACCTATGCTTTTAAAACATTTATTAATTGAGAGAGTGCATGTTTGAAGAGTAGTTATCCATCTACAATTTTTCATATATATAATGTAACTATAACTATGGTAAGCCACCTAAATAACACAATAAATATAATTTGGGAGATCAATTGTAATTGTAACTATTATTTGCTTAACACATTTAAAAGTCAAACCAATATAAATACTGAGACTATCAGTGTAATTTGGGAGATCAAAGACCATTTTATTGAAACCAAATTATATACAATAAATAAATATTCTAAGTGATATCTACAGTAAACTGTAAATAAATTCATGTTCACACTTCTTATATTCTTAATAAGTTTTAAAATGTAGCATGTATTTTATAATACTAATTTCTCCACAATATTATAATTAAATGTATTCTAATTAGTTTTCAAAATAGATATTGGTTAAATATCTCAAGATAAATCAAATACATATGTGTTAACAAAGTTACAATTAATATGTGATCCATAAAAAAATGATAAGTGACATAAACTTTAAAAAGGTATGAAACCCAAGATCAATAAATAAACAAATTTATAATTTTATTTACAATATATATTATATTAAAATTTCCTTCCACTTCTTATTTGCATTGTAAAGTGTCATTTAAGGTGTATATAACGTATTATATAATATATATTGTAATGGTATGGAAAGTAGAGGTGAGATGGGGAGATGGCAAATCATCATCATCCTCATTGAATATGTCAAATTAAATATAAAAGGAATATAATGAATATAGAATATAGTGAATATGAGCAAAGAACCCACATGGATTATGAAATAATGTGCATCTCTAGCATTACAAAAGAACTATTAAATCAAAACTCATCAACAATCAGCATGAAATTAACAGTCAACCATGTGACTGGATTTAAAGTAAGTACATTATAAAACACGGTATTTATCTAGCCACAACCTAACTCAGGGAAATCTATAACACAATTATTTGGATGCACATACTTAAGTGATAATCCATGACTCGTAATAATAAAAATATTATGCTGGGATACAAAAACATGCTGATCATCATCAATGCTCTGGCCACATAATATTATTAATGTTTTGGCCAACTATAAACTTAATTTCTAATGAAAATCAAAATACAATGAATGAACTTTAAAGGTAATACTTTGTACCATTTAGAATTATCTTCTGGTTATCCAAACACAAGCATAAATCCTCACATCCATATAACCATTATGCTTTGATCTAGCTCAGGGAGCAAGAATACTCTAGAAACTGTTACTATAAGATATAAATAAATAAATATAACAGCTTATTTTTAATTTATTTGAAAATAATTTTACTGGGATAATTTGAAAACAATCACTCAGACTTTTAATAAATTCAATGAATGTCTCACCAACATTTCTAAAATATCCCTTATTTTAAGGAATTGGTTTTCTTCCCTTTTTAATGTAGTTATAGCTATTTTTGGTAAGTTTGACCATGTTGTCTATAATTGTCTAACTTTTTTACTCTATTCACAATTCTCTCATCTCTGACCTGAAGGAATTTAATTTGATGAGTCATAGTCCCCAAACACTCTTGCACAGATTCCAGGCTTCTTTAACTTTCATTATTCACAGACTCTATCGCCTACTATAACTTGGCTTATTTTAATATTCATTACTTCTTGTATCTGGTTTATTTTGACACTTGTTTTTCTTTATTTTACTTAACTTCATTCATAATTTCCTCTCTAACTTGTTTGATTTAGTCTGCTGTTTGATTAGCCATTTTTTATTGTTTTCAGTCATTTTATCTTTTATTTTCTGCAACAGCATTTGAATTTCTTCGGTTCTCTTTTTCATATCCTCTTTTCTTTGTTATTATTTCTTCACTTTGTTCATCTCTCTTCTTATTATTCTCTTTTCTTTGTTGATTGATTGCTTTCTTCTATTTTCTTTAGCATATATATTTTCATTTCTTTGAACATTTCTAATAATTGGGCTAACATGGCTACTTCCATTGGTTGCTGCTTATTTACTTTCTGATCAAGTTTTTTCCCAATCATCTTCAATTTTGCTCATCAGTATATATTTCTTTATATTATAGATCTTTTTAATCTTCAACAAAAAACTATGTTAAGTTACTTTTACAAACAGTAAATACAAATATTAACTTTTTAAATAATGTCTCATAAAAATAAACATGACATCACCTCACCTTATAGTCTATATTATTGCACATAATCTGCCTTTGTTTAAATTACTGTATCAATATCTGGCTTTGTTTATTTATTTCCCCTGCTTTATTTTCCATGTCTACCCTATTAATATGTGTGTCTAATTTCTTTAATCGCTAATATATTTGTTTATGTTTTTTTCTTTGAATACATATGCAAATACAAATTTATAAAATAAACCAGTTAATGAAAATTTTTCTAGAAATTTGATCAGAATCTGACAGCAAAAGAATGCATAGTGATCTGCAATTCTTGGATTGATTCAAAATCCAACCACTGCACTCTTAAGTACACAATGCAGCATGAATACTAAAAGGTCTATCTCAATTTACACACTACAAGATATCTACAACCCCAAACAAAAATAATAATGCAAAAAGTTTTGCAAAGTTCTGAAACTTTGAGTCTTATGGGATGAAGAACACAAAACTTTTAAACTTACACTTTGCTCACTTTTTTTGAAACCTAGGGTCTGGGGCTTATTGCAGGACTACATTAATTGACTATGCTGAACAACTAGAAATACAACAATTTGAAATTGGGTTGCTATAATGTTGAAATAGAACACTCCATGGAGTTGTATGAAAACATTGCATCCTTGAGCCAATGACAAAAACTTCTATCTATCATTAGTGCTGAATGTACAGCTAAACAAACTCCAACCGTCAAAAACTCTAATCTCCAAAAGTCATATTGATTTTCTATTCTATTTTAAATAAGAACTTTTTAAATATATATTAACCACTGCTTATGATTTATAATCAAATTATGACTAATCATGATCTATATTCTTGTTACATTTTACAGTAATACATTTTTTTCATGTGTCAAAGCATCAGCCAGGAAGCGAACCCAGGACAACTGCTTGTGAGGCAGCTGTGCTAACCATTCGGCCACCAATGCTTGCATTTTAAAATTAATTTTGCATCAAAATACAGAGTTTTTACAGGTGTAATTCTAAGATTCAAGTTATGGGGTCACTTTATATACTGGCCACCAAATCTTGACCATCATCTATCCCATAGTTGTGTTGTAATTTGTAATGATACAGTATGTAGGGATGAGATAAGGGAGTGGCACATTATTATCATCCTCACAGAATACATCAAATTAAATATAAAAGGAATATAGTCAATATGTGCAGAGAATCAGCATAGATTATGAAATAATGTGCTTCTCTAGCATTACAGAAGAATAATTAAATCAAAATGCATCAACAATCAGCATGAAATTAACAGTCAACCATGTGACTGGATTTAAAAGAGGTACAATATAAAACAGATTAGTTATTTAGCCACTACCAAACTCAGGGCAGAATATAATACAATTATTTGAATGCACATACTTAAGTGTTAATCTATCACTCGTAATAATAAAAACCTTATACTGAGATACAGAAACATGCTGATCATCATAAATGTTCTGACCACATAGCATTATTTATGCACTGGCCAACTATAAACTTAATTTCTTATGTAAAAAACAAAATGCAGTAAATAGATTTTAAAAGTGATACTTTTGCATCATCTAGAGATATCATGTGAATGTTCAAACATAAACATAAAACCTCGTATCCATATAACTAACCAGTATTCTCTAATCTAGTGCAAGGAGCAAGAACCCTATAAACTTTTACTGAGAGTAAGATATAAATAAATATAACAGCTTATTATAATTTATTTTAAAATAATTTTTCTGGGATAATTTGAAAACAAACCCTCAAGTTGTAAACTGTATTAAAATCAAGTCACACACACACTGCCAATTCATAGAATAGATAGCTAAAAGAATAAAGACATTAGCACTAAGATATTTTTTAAACAATTATTTAATAAACTAACTGATTAATAAAAAAATTAACTTAAAATGATATGATATTTAAATTTACACATTCTTATCAAAAATATACTTCCATATTAAAAAAAAAACATTAATCAATTGATTTTCATTCTTTAATTGAATTAACGTTTTCTACCATTGAGTTATTTTGCTTTCGATAAGTAAAATTGACACTCGTAAAAAGTGCACAATAGCTTGAATGGCTGATTAAATGTATTACAATTAAAAACAGCACTAAAATAAATGTTTATTTACATATGTTTAAAGTTTCATTTGTGAGTGATGTCTAGTAAATTCTAGATAATTTTGTAGATGTCATTCTTCAGATATTGTAAACAGTATTTTAAAGTGAGTGGTCTATCCTCACGCTTTCACTTACAGTACTTAAGATTTGCCCATATATAAGCATTTGGGTTGGATAGAATAAGTGGATTCATTTTATTCTTTCCTAAATACTATATCTTGTGTTGGGAGTGAATGTACTCATTTATTATTTAACACTTGTAAAAAGCACACAATAGCTTGAATGGCTGATTAAATGTATTACAATTAGAAACAGCGCTAAAATAAATGTTTATTTACATATGTTTAAAGTTTCATTTGTGAGTGATGTCTAGTAAATTTTAGATAATTTCGTCGACATCATTCATTCAGATATCATAAAGTGGTTTAAAGTGAGTGGTCTATCCTCATGCTTTCACTTACAGTACTTAATATTTGCACATATATAAGCATTTGGGTTGGATAGAATAAGTGGATTCATTTTATTCTTTCCTAAATACTATATCTTTGTGTTGGGAGTGAATGTACTCATTTATTATTTAACACTTGTAAAAAGCGCACAATAGCTTGAATGGCTGATTAAATGTATTACAATTACAAACAGCACTAAAATAAATGTTCATTTAATCCTTTATATAATTTTGGAGAGAAAATAAATGTATATAAATAAAAAATATCAAATTTAATAAAAATTAAGTTATTTAAATTGCTATTTTTTTTTTATAATTTTGAAAGTAAAAAATCACATGAATAAAAAATGTTTCACAAGAAAATGTAACTCTACTAGAAGTATTTATTTTTAATATTGTATTGCCAATTTAAAGTTCATTTTAAAGAAAAATATCATACTGAATAATGCTGCCATCTTCAGATTTTTTAGAACTACTAAATCAATAATATTTAAATTTAAGGTTATTACAATGATGTAAGTACATGCTTTCAAAATTCTGATTGGTAGTTTCTCATTTCTTTGCAGGGGAACACCTAGCAATGATTTTGACAGTTCTATTTTTCTGTTTTGATTTTGACAATAAAAACATATTTACCATTCATTTTATACATTGATTATTTTTACAAACTAGTTTTGAAATATTAATTATTTTAGCAGAATAATTCATATTTTAGAATGAAATATTTACTTTTACAAGAAAACAATTTGACAAAGAAATAAATAATGTACAACTACAATTTGTAGTTGGATGTCAAAGATATGTTTTATTTTGACCACTATAGAATTTTGTCAATTATAAATATGAAATTATTTTTTAAAACAACTTTCATTTACTTTACTAATCTGTTAAATTATTAATTTGCATTTTAAAAATTAAACTAAACATAATTTTAAAAGATGAATATCTATTTACTACTGATTCGATAATTGACCAATAAAAAGTTTGGAATGTTAATTCAATCAGACAATAGGAATTTTACCAGATAATTGGACATAAAAAGAGTTAAGTTTTAATTGTAAAAAGGGATAAAGAAGACTGCTGAATAATCATATGGATTTCATAACTTCTCCTGATCAAAACAGCATCCAGATTTAGTTTGGATATTATATTAGTATTGTCTCTAATATATCTATAATAGTGTTAATGTTAATACAGACATTAAATATGATCTTGGAGAATCATTAATGCTTTTTTATGTATATAACACAATTTTGCTAAAAAATGAAAATTGCCTAGAGTAAGCATATAAGTAAAAATTCTAAAAGATATAAATGTAGATTTAGCATCATACTAATTTTTAAAAAATTATCATAATCAAACTTTCAATCATTTAGCTTGAATAATATAATTCTGGTTGAATACTTACATTCAATGCTCTATACTATCTGAAGATGAACAGGTAAAAAATAGCCTAGAGATTTGATTAATTCATGCTTTTATGAATGACTGTAATGGACTAGTAGAGTGTATTATGGCTGCTACTGAATCAAACTTCATCACATGTATTATTGCATCTCAATATGTTTATTTCAAAAACATAAATAATGCACATACATAGCTCCGGAAATGTTAATAATATTCATTTATCCCCTTCTATTGATATCAGTTTTATAAACATAAATAAGCATTCTCGGGATTAGAATACAAAGTAAAATCGAGTTATATTTAATGACATCTTAAAATCTAATGGTCTTCAGTCTAGAAAATATATTTTATACATTTTTGTTAAATGAGATACTTACTGGAAAAAATATTTTATTTATATTTATTATCCAAAATACACAATTTTTAATTGTATCAGAGAAATTTCTTTTTATAAAATCTTTATTTGATGTTTATTTAAATATAATTACCAATATACAATTTGGATGGTGACGTTGAATTTGCTTTTCTTATCGCAACTAATGACTTTGCACAATACTTTGATAAATCTAATGTATATTTATTATGCTTCAATGTGAGATTCTGTATTAAATAGACACACATCTTATTATATTTTCAAAAATCCAAATCTAATCATAGATTGTATAATTATTTTTATATCGTTGTGATTAGATAGAGACATTTTCAAAGATCCTTGTCTAATATCAACAAACAGCTTTTTATTTTAATTAAAAAATTATCATGGTAAAACAACCAATTATATTTCTTATATAATAAATCTGGCTAATTATTTTTGTAGTATCTAAATAAAAGATAGATATGTAGAGTGTTTTAAGTACTATTCATTTTGGTTACTTAGTTCTTTATTGTAACATTACTAAATGCTCACAATGTGGCTGCTATAAAAAACTGAGCTGTGTTCTCTTAAAGCTCATAAATTGTTCATGTTATTAACTTATAGTACATTGGGCATACAGAATTAGATCAAAATTATATCTTGCTTATTGAACATGATAATTCAAAAGTGTTAAAATTTGAAATATTTTTAATGATATTTCATTAATTATTAAATATTAACAAAACAATTAGCTTTTGCCTTGAAGTCCTCCAAAATAATAAAAAACACTTTTTTTTATCTAGTTAAGATACTTATATTGGGAATTTTTAATTCTATCAATCATTTTTGATTCACTTTTATTTGTTAAATTTAAAATTAGAAGCATAAAAGCCACATATTATATAACCATTAAACATCACATGATCACCATTTCTTATGCTTGCTCATAACTATTATTAAAACAGGCAATCCAAGATTCCTCTCTGATGAAAGCCACAAGCTAGAAACTAGTCTGGGGATATTGGATAATAGATTTTATGTACAAGCCTTCTGGCATCCATTGATTACTCTAGCTTGCACTGAGTGGCACTATTGTATGGAGAGTTTTACTTGTTTTAATAACATATTATAGAAACTATATAAATTTACAGAAGTCTGGTTTCAAACTCATTACCTGTGCTTATTTTAAGTGAAACAAAACTGTATAACTCAACCAAAGTAAACTATAGTTAATTAACTCTCACAAAAGTAAAGACACACTTTTAATTGCAAGAATATATCAGCTGTTAGTGTTTCATTTATTTTTTAAATCTGGGTCATTTCTGGTTATTAATACTCTCTTTTTATAGTCTATTTATATTTTTTATAGAAACAGATTACCTTTACTTCTGCTTTCTGTTGATTTCCAACTAATCATTATTATGAAAGATTGTAAATTTTCATTTTCCAATTGTACTCTTAGCTTAATAACTTTCTATACAAATGACACTGAAATCATTTAACCAAGTAATGACAAATGATATACAGTTAGATTATCACATGTAAAAACTATTTATATGGCATTTCCCGTTAGTGATCATCATTAATTTCTCATTGTTTCAATAAACAAGCAACTATTTGCTATAGTGATTAAAAAAGATCATGATATATGTATATATTTTAATGTGTTCCAATTTTTAAATAGTGTCCACTTTGTAATATTACTGATGCCATACAATACTAATGTCATGAAAACACTGTTGTTCTGATAAGATACAATGGAGAATTTTGCACCAAAAAAATAATGAACAACTATTCATCATTAGGATAAACTTTGCAAATATCTAGTATCAAAAAGTTGATAGCTAAAAGTTGGGAGTGGAATAAATTGATGCTTGAAAATAAAAATGTGACAATTTGCTCTACATAAATACCTTTCATGTAATAAAGATATATATGAGAGATGATGACCTGGTCCAACTGATGAGTGCTGGTTCAGCACGAAATGCATCTTGGGGGTTATTTGTCTTTTATTGTATCTTTATATGAAATTATTTATGAAATAAAAAAAGAATGGAGAAATGTGGAAGTTGGCTATCTATAAAAAGGGTATTATGCATGGGAGAAAGAGAAACGTAAATAGCCGTGTGTATGTGTGCTGAAAATCAGATATATTAATCTTTAAATTGGATTAAAGTTTATATCTGTGCTAGAGATAATTTCTAGTTTAATAAATGATTAGTAATAATCATTACATGTTTATCAAAAAGTTGATAACATAAAAGTTGGGAGTTGAGTAAATTGTCGCTTGAAAATAAAAATGAGACAATTGGCTCTGCATAAATACTCTTCATGTAATAGAGATATATATGAGAGATGATAACCAGGCCCAACTGATGAGTGCTGGTTCAGCACGAAATGCATATTGGGGGTTATTTGTCTCTTATTGTATCTTTATTCATATGAAATTATTTATGAAATAAAAAAGAATGGAGAAATATGGAAGTATCTATAAAAATAGTATTAAAGTAAATTAAAAATATGATTTTATTACCAAATTATTATTCATAACTTTTTACAATACTGTCCATAGTAGGCTTTCATCCTAAGAATAAACAATCTCAAAAAAGAATTATTCAGTACATAAATAAAATAAGCTTTGATCATATATGGTAATGAAGTGATTAATAATAAGCTGAAAATATGATTTACTTAATTAATTTCTATGTATTCTAATTATAGTATAATCTGTACTAAATATTCTAAGATACTTAAGGAAGTTTAATAAGGCTTGCATTATGAAGGTAAGTGATTTTAATAAATATATATCAATTTTATTCAGCACATTCTTAGAAGTATATTTTCATCATGTTCAGTAGTAAAAATTCATCAAAATAAATATAATTTAGTTAATTTATTTTTATTTAATATTCTTACAAATATATATATATTTTAGAAAAATATTTTAACATTTTATACATATTTTTATAATGAAAAATAAAATACAAACTATAAAAAGTTGAATAATTTGACACACACACACACATATATATTGTCATATAAACAAAGTTCAGTTATTTTTTGTAATAGCTTTTTAACTAAAAGTAGAAATTAGTGTATTTCAATTAAAATTTAAACAAATTAATCAAAAGTTATTATTTTTTTATTAAAAAAATTAACAATTTTTATAAGGTAATTTTTTTTTTTTACAAACTTTAAAAAGGTGATTTGAAATTCAGATAGATATGATAAAGTATCTCTAAGAAAAAATGTCAGTAATCACAAGTATAAGAAATATCAGTGATATATATATATATTATTCATTATGTACCTTAAAAAACATTGATTACACAAAATTCAAAAATAAATTTTAAAAATGCCTATATTAAATAAAATGTGATTTAATATCTATTTTATTTTTAGTTTCTGCAAATTTTTGAAATAATAAAATCATCAATTTGCCAAAATACTTCTCTTTATAGAATCAACAACAACAAAAATGACTGTGGCAGTTGCCCGGGTTGCAGGTTCATGTCCCGGCTGATGCTATGACACTTAAAAAAAAAAAAAATGAAATTTTCATGTATGTTATTCAAAATACAGTAATCAAGTGTACATTATATTTTTAAAGTTATTTTTTTATAAACAAATAATACAAACAATGTATTAAGAGCAACGATTTATTAATGCAGACAATTATGAAGTGAGTATACTTTCGATTGGATTCAGTCACAGACATAGCAATGAATGTAACAAAAATGGAAGAGTATATTAATTAGTCTAAAAAACAAACTATTTTTTATGCAATTAGCATACACTTTTTTCTATAAACAAAAAAGAAAACAAAATAATAACTATTGTCTAAAAACAAGGCAAAACTCTCCATACAGTAGTGCCACCCTGTGCCAACCAGAGTAATCAATGGATGCCAGAAGGCTTGTGCATGCATAAAATCCCTATCTAATGCCTACTCATCCAATATCCCCAGACTAGTTTCTGGCTTGTGGCCTTCATCAGTGAGGAACTTTGGATCTGAAAGCCTTCTGGCATCCATTGATTACTCTGGTTGGCACAGGGTGGCATACTGTATGGAGAGTTTTGTCTTGTTTATAAACAATTATGTGCTAGTATAAGAGATGGTGATCATGTGATGTTTATTGTCTAAAATCTAACTGCACAACAGGTTTACTCATTAAGTAGCTATTGATAAACAAAACATAGATAAAGCAACCTAAACAGTATTGAAAATAAGCTAGAAAATGTTTATTAAATAAATATAATTTTCTTCTATTTGATTTATTTTGCTTTAACAAATCATAATTCAACAAGAAGGTCATCTGGGCCAACATGATAATAGTCATAAAAATATTGAAAAGTACTATTTAGAAACCAAAGAACAGACATTTTTATTCATAATATAATTAATAAAATGTTTATTCATTGATTATCAATTCTTTAGCTTTTCTTAAAAATTAAATATTTAACTTCTATTACATATTTCTAATCTGTGGTAACAAATTAATGATCTGTACTTTGGAGTAGCTAATGTGGTATGCTTAATAATTATTTTTCATGATTTTTATTTAAACAAATTTTAAAAAAAACATTAGAATTAAAAGAAAATTATTCTAACAAAATTTTTATCAGTAAAATGAATTTTGACAAACAATACATTCAAGAAATGAAATTATTTTTAAAAGATTAAAATGTTTCTTGTAATTATAAAAAAATAAAATAAAGTGACATTGTTGAAAATGGGAATTTCTTAATCATTTTCTGTTGTCAATTTTTCATTGAGTATTTTCTGATAAAAAACAGATCAAGTCATACTGAGAAATAAATATTTAATTTAATTTTACAAAAATAAAGACAAATATTATTATGTGTAAAATAAAGTTTTTCAATTTCTTTAAAGCCAGTGACAATTTTTAAAAAGACAAAGTTGAACTGATGCATTAAATTCTCTGTATTATTTTTATAAAGTTTCAACTTTTCATCTTTCAGAATTGACTTTTCATTGGAAAATGTTGATATGCAAGTATTTTATCTTGAATTAATATCAATAAAACACAATTTAGTTTTAGTTTTTGCCATCAAATAATACTTAAACACAAAACAGGTTCTATAAATAACCAAAAATAGAGCACTCTGAACCACTTTTAGACAATTATCTCTGACTCAAGCTGTTTTCCAGAAAGATTAAATTTTGCCACAGGAAAACATTGCAATTGTTTATTTTTTATATAAAACTCATGACTTAAAGCTATTTTGAGCCTCATTGATCTCATTGTCAACATAAAAATATACATTAATTTACGATCAACCTCATTATAATTATTATTTCAACATTTTTCTGCACTTTAATTTGTCATAATTTCTTATGCACTTTGATCTCCAAATAAGCTATATTACTTCAATATATTAAATACTTCACAATATAATTTATTTTTATTTTCAAACTACTTCACATCTACATTACATTTTTTATAATTTCAAATTTTAATAAAAATCTATTTAAAATGCAATTGCTTACTCATATATGTTCAAAATAGTTGTAATTTATGTCACATTTAAAAAAAGTCAACATCTTTTTTGTCCATAAAATCTTGTGTTTTCATCTCACATATATATATATATATTCCAATTATTTATAAATAGACTTCTTGAAAAGTTTCACTCAAAGCAAATGAAGTTGATTAGTAACTGAAGCTTCCAAAAAGTAGCCGGTCTTCTATTACCTCTTAATCATTAGTATGTTCTACTATTTCAATTTATAGACAAGAACTTTAAAAAAATCCTATATTATCTGAAAATAATGTTGGATTATCATAAACTTTGCTCGTTGAAATCTTTAATAGAAATATATGATGGAACATTAATGTAGAATCCAAAGTAAAAAATATATATTTCAAATGTAAATTTCATCTAGTTTTAGAATATATCATGGAATTTACTTAAAAATCTAAAGTTGCCATCAAAAATCTCATTAACACAGTAGAAAATTCCAATGCTGTTACTGATTTAGATCGTGTTAATATCTTTGCATTTTTTTTATATAAGCAGCTAAATATTGTTTTATCAAAATCATTAATTCATAATTGCAACTTTAAATGTTGCTTATTAAGAATTGGATGAATGCATTGTTAGGAAAACAAGTGTATTTATAAGCAGTTAGGTGTATGAAATATTTCACTACTTCACACCTGAATTAAGATACCTATTTCATTCAAAAACTAATCCAAATGAGAAATAGAGATCAATTGCTTACATCAAAACTTTGATATGAAGATACATGGAATCTATTCACATTTCCACAACCCCAAGATCAATCTCATAAAAAAAACCACTCTAAACCAAGATGTACATAACAAGCAACAAAGTTCACTCAGGATTGATATGTAAGATGAACAACCTTTTGTCACAACAATATTATGCCCTTTACTTAACACCATCTTTTTAAGCATGTAATTAATTTACTAAATAAATTTATATTTTGAAAAGTGTATTTATAATGTAATTTCTTTTGTAATAAAAACACGCATTTTGATTGGTAAAAAGTTAATTAAAAATTTAAATGGCTTTAAAAAAGTTTGAGGAGTGTTTTAATTTTATTAAAAAAATATTTGGGTAAATTAAAATTTTTAAAAAAATTAAATTACTTTGAGTAATAAAAAAATTTAATTTTGTTATATTCATTTAAGCTAAGAAAGAATGATGAAAAAAGTTTGTTCTATATTTGAGTAAAAAGACTTTGATTAAAATCTCAGAGAGATTAATAAAATGATCTGAATTTCTTTTACATAGACAGATCAAAAAAATGTGTTAATGAATCTACTGATAGTGTGTGATTTCTGCATTTGTTGCAATGCTTTAAATGCATAACAATATGTCCTAGTGAAATGTTAGTAGTTCTCTCTTCAAACTACTTGAAACACAATGTGTTTTTTATATAATGATATAGTTTAGCTGCTCACAAAAATTGTAAATTACTAGTATATCTGGATTGTGAATTATAATATAAAACGTGACTGTGTTTCATATCTCAACCTATGATGGATCAATGCACTAACATTAAATTTCAAATTGAGCAACACTGCTACTGAAACATGTGACATAATTCATACTGTATATGATGAAAAAGCCATAAGTCACAAGACTATCAAACATCACATGATCACCATTTCTTATGCTAGTTCATAACTATTCTATAGTTTTGTAGCTAAGTAGATATAAAAGGTGGCTGCTGGAGAATTGCATTAGATCCTGAGATCTAGGTGCAGTGCTCTAAGATCCAAGGCTCCTCACTGACAAAGGCCACAAGCCAGAAACTAGTCTGGGGATATTCGATGAGTAGGCACTAGATAGGGGTTTTATGCACAAGCCTTCTGGCATCCATTGATTACTCTGGCATGCACTTAGTGGCACTACTGTATGGAGAGTTTTGCCTGTTTTAATAAGTCATAAGACTGTTTTCAGAATGGTTTGCAATATTTCATGATTCAAGAGAAAGCACTGAAGATGACCTTTGAAAATATGAAATGCACTATCATATTTTGTGCCATAATACATGATTTAGACTTAATAGCACTCCCAAATTTTTCTGGTGAATAATGCATCTATGTCCCTGACTAACATATTCTCAATTTAGAAATGGTACTACAGCCAGCTTGGAGAGAAAAACAATTATTTACTAGTTATCTTTTCACTCAGACATTAATAATGATTGTATTCCATGTGAGAAGTAAGAATAATACCATTTGCAGTTTGAAATTGATCTGTAAAAGTTTGTTCGTAATACAAAAAAAAAAAAGAAATTTACTTGAAGATACATAAAAAGTTACAGAATATGTTTAAATGTAAATGTTTAGATTAACAATCAGCATGCTTCCAGTTTTTATTCCTTCTATTAAACTGTAAATGTTCAATTTTGTTTTTGTTATAAATATTTTTGTTTTATTTAAAACGTCTTTATTTATTATGAAAATAAACTATGTACATATATTATTTCAGAATAAATTTATATAGTTAACAAATGATTAACTAAAAGAATAATTATCATTATGTATATAAATAGTGACTAGATACATACTTTACTTAGATGTTTTATAGTTGCACAGGCATGGTAGGTTTAAGTTTTAGCATGACTAAAATTTGTCTTTATTAAGTAGATAAAGTTTTATTAGTTTTAATATAGGGAATTTGAACACAGACTTTCAAACTCCCTTCAGCTATCCACTCTATCTCATCCAACAGATAAATGATCTCCAACATAAGCATTTCATGTTGAACCACACTCAGTTATTGGTCCAGATTATCATCTCCCACACACATATATAATCAGTGCTCGGCTTACATTAAGATAGCAAATTTTCAAACTTTAACGAACAGCCTTCAATCTATTCCACCCTCCAATTCTTCAACCATCCATACCATTAAAAATCTGATGAAATACCCAAATCCCTTGTTGGTGCCAATATTATTGCCATGCCCATGTTGATTTTAAATCACTCGGACTTCTTATGTATACGATCTTGTCCATTTAAATACACAGAAGAGGATACAGACTGAATTTGTAATATTTGAATACAATTAAATTAGTTTGGAATTTTAGTACTGAAAATTTTGAGTCAGTATATAAAATCGCTATTCACATTTAATGGTTCAGGCCTTTCTTCTGGTATTTCTTACACAAATAAGTGAAAGGTTAGATGTGTTAAAAAAAAATGGAGAAAAGAAACACCATACACTAAAGTCGTAGAAAAATTAGAACACTATTTAGATAAAAAGAATAAAAACGCAACCATAATTGCATAAACAAATATCAATAGAGATATTTAAGAATAAATAACAACAGACAGCTGGAAAAAAAAAATGAAAATGATAGTCTATTATTTCTAAACAGGAAAAAAAACCTAAATAGACTTTGTTTAAGTAATCGATAAAACTTCGCTAAGATAGATAGACTAAATAACATTATGTTTGGACACCAATTATAATAAATAAATGTACGTAATTGGTCGTTACTTTTATTATTTAAAAATAAAATCTTTGTTCTCATTTTACATTCCGATTATGTATGTTCTATGCTGAATTTCATTTTGTGAAATTAAGTAAATATATAAATTATTCCTACTGATTAGCAAAAAAAAAAAAAACGTTTTAAATACATATTTCTGACAGTGAAATAATTGGATTGAGAAAGTCTTAATTTTGTGTATAAATTGAACTAAAACTATATTGATTATGCTTAGCAAATAAAAACTGATATATATATTTTTTTCATAACAAATATACATGAAGCTACTTTATAATGAGTTAAAAAAATTATTTAGGTTTGTAAAAAATAGCTTTGCTACAAAAGAATCAATATATTTGGAAAGATAATTACATAAAATCCGTTTTATTCAATAACAGTTGCCGAAATAATTCTGGTTTTCATTTATTATTATTTACTGAGTTAAATTTTGCACAATTTTGTCTTAATAAAATGAATGTTTCTTTTTATATTCTTATTTACGGTATTTGTTTTTTGTTAAAATGTAAAATTTAAGGTCTCCGTTGATCGTTAGAGGGCAGAAGATACTTGATAATTTACTTGCTTTTTATAAAGAAACAAAAATTTTAAATAATAGTTGAATATTTGTGCAAAAGATGGCAGGCAAATTTAAGTCAGTTTTAGAGTGTTTATGTAACTTAATGATTGGTAATTAATTTTTAACTTAATTAATGCATAACTTGAGATTTAAAAAATACGTAAAAAAAACGTCATTTAATTTATCGTTTTTATGTTATGAAATGATAAAATCAAATTGGAAAGCACATACAGAATATTGATAGATGAGTAGACGAGAAACCTTAACAGGAAAAAAGGTAACCCGCCAGTGTTATCTATTGCCTGATGACGATGGTTTGAATTATTTTCCATTCTTGTTTTATTTTCTAACTAAGAGAAAGTATACTTTTTTAAATCATTATGAAACATAAGATGGAAATTTTCACAAATATAAACATTTTTAAAAATCCTTTTTTCCAGTTAGAAGTAATATAAAAAAAATCTAATTTGGAATTTGAAGTCAGCTTTCATACATCTTTGAGAGAAAATATCAAATATAAGGATCCAATTGTTAATGTCTAATTATCTTAACTATAGTAAATTTAAAATTGATAAACTATCTAAGGACGAAGTAGCTATTACATTTACTAACGATATTATAAGTAAACATATTAGTCCGACTGTCGTCAGAGAGAGATGAATGATTGTTAGAAAGGATTATACTGAAATCAAAAAAGTAACAAAAAGGCAAAACTTCAATAAATAAAAAATCATTTAAGGAATCAATACACAGAATCTTTCATCGTAATAATTAAAAAAGAGAGAGTTTTATAAATATAAAATTTATGTTGATATTCGAGAACAAAACATGGAGGCAATGATATTATAAATATAAAATCTAGATAATGGATAATTCCAAGTATACCTTTTTTCAACTGCTGAAAGCATTTATGTCTAATAATCATCCAAATAACAATGTATTGCTAAGATATGGATTCAAAAGTAAAGGTCCTTGGATCTAAGATCCAATATCTGACTTTCTGCCATCATGACTTTGGTAGCAACAAACCTTTCAGCAATCAAAATTTTTCATCAGAGAAGCTAAATTCATCAATCAGATCTTTTTTCCAACCATGAAACACAATAGCTACATCTTAGTCATATTCTTCTCCTGCATAGATAATTCACAGATGCTTTAACATTTAAGGAACCATGTTTATTTCATTATTTCAAAGTGATAATGATGCATTTCATATAATCCAAGCCATGAGGTATAAGTTTGAAAATAACAATATCTCTCCTCTAATTACCTTATTTAAATATAATTATTTATTAGCCTTTCTAATCACTGATTTTAACATTACTGTGTCTCTATAGTCTATTTCTAAGCAGTGTATTGCAAGGTTACAAATTCTATTAAGATTTCTAAGAGAATGTGAAACTTTTCTTCATGCTGTATATTTTAACTTTTTGACCAAATAAAATTTATATAAACTATAATATATTTTAGTCTCTGTCTTCTGAGAAAGTGACGGAATAAAAAATATTGAACTGCCAACATAGAAGTGAAGATATGATAAATGGAGATTGTTTACAAAATGCACGAGAGAAGATAGTGAGTGAGATGAATGTTTGTGCTGTGGGAGAATTGAAATAAGAGATGCACTGATAAAAATGTAAAAAAATTTAAACATAATTTATTTCACTCTCTCTTAATGATTAATTTATAACACTTAAAAAAAGCAAAACCTATACACGTAATTTTATTATTCTTATTTGAAATAAATGTATTTACTTTATTTTTAGTTTCGAAAGTTCATATGAAAAAACATTAGAGATATTTTATGTAATGAATTGGGAAAAAAGAAAAACATAAATTAAAATGATAACATAAGTTAAAGAAGAAAAACTACATTGCTCAAATAATAGAGAAATTATGAAAAAAGGTTAACTATAATGGATGAACCAAAAATAAACATTTTAACATACTTAAAACAACATTTTATATTTAAATGAAAAAATTAACTCAAAATAGTTTCCTCATAATATGTCACCATATACTTCTGATGACAATTTATGGAATATAAAATATTTTGATTTATATTTAAGAAAAGAAATTTTTTAATGAAATTTTGTTAATTAGTGTATTTATACCATTTCTGCCAAAGATATTGTAGATATATATTAATAAATTAATGAAAATAAAATATAAATATGAAGACATATAAATTTACAAATAGGTTGAAGAAAAAAATGAATTTTATTACTGTGCATAAACAGTAGGTATCTAGTATGATTAGATCAGTTGATCCTTCTCATTTTACTATTCCATTTGCAGCATTAAATGTACGTAAAAATATTAATAAAAAGAGTACTATGATAAAACCAACAAATGTAATGTTATATAAAAATGGCATGCAACTGTAGGTCAAAATACAGTTCTGACTCTCAATGTACATTATAAAAGAAAATTGTAAAGATTGAATTATTGAGTAAAAAAATTATATTATTTGGAAATAGATTCAAATCTGTGTTTGCCAAACAGGTGAATATTTGTAATGAGAGATTTTATTTTGCCAACATTTTTATTGTGCAAGTGAAAAACGATTTGAAAAAAAATAATAATAGAAATGAAAGAGGCATATTTTATAAATATGGTATATAATTTAATAAATACATAATATAATTTTGTAAATATGGAAAAATGACTATTCACATTGGGACATTAATATTGATTTTTAACTTTTTCACTCTAAATTCTTCTGGAAATGATAGTCAAAGGTCATGACTGCTAAAGCAGTTCTCTAGTCACTATGTGGAAATAACTACACATTCCTTTATTTATACTATAGGTAATTCATAAAAATGTTTAATTTAATACACATAGCTCTCTGCTTTACAAGCAGTTGTCCCGGGTTAGCGGGTTCACTTCCCGGCTGATGCTATGACACATGAGAAAAAAATACACATAGCTCTCTGGGAAAAATGAAAGAATATTTACAGAATATAAAAAATATATAAAAATCTTTCTAAGTTTTCATATTAATAAAACTATATGTCTAGGTTTAAATCCATATATCACCTTGTGTTAGAAATAAAAGAAAACCTCTTTATATTTCTAAGTAAACTCAAGAAAAAAAATTGTCATGGAATACTTCCTCTCTTTTCTTCCATAGCATAAGCTTGTGGTTAAAACACCTGTAGAGGTCCCTACTATCGCATTTTATACGCATATTGTCGAGGTTATAGCCTCAGTAAATATTACTAAAGCAAATATTTTAACTTGCATACTGTCAATAGTATAATTACCTAACAACATCAATTCTTACACATTTCTGTAATTATTACATGGAAATCACACCACCCATTTCATTATTTACAGACATACACACACATATATAATTAAATACCATCTAATACTATAGTAGTAATAATAAATACAAAAGAAAATCATATAACATTAAATACTAGTTAAAATTCCAATTTATATTAAAAAAAATTCACAACCATGATTCAATTACTACAAATTTATTTTCTCTCGAGAAATTTCTGACACAAAACAATATGTAAAACAGAAATAACTTTCCTATAAATCATTTTAAAAACATCGATCTTTAATATCATAGAAAATTTTTATTAGATTGATGGTCTCGGATTCAAAAAGATCAGTGTTTCTTTAACTTTTCTTTTTAATTCATATTATCCATAAAAGATAATCTCTGCATTGTCAAATAATATTTTATGACCAGAATTCTGTTTATGAATACACAAAGCTGAGTTATAATAGCTATTTTTAACTTTACTCTTATTAATTTTAATCCTTCCATTAAGACTTGATCTACATTGACCTGTATAAATTGTATGACACCTGTAATGAATTTTATAAATTATATCAGGAATACATTTACCATCAATAGAGTGTTTTGATACATTTATTAATGAATTTAAATCAAGGTCTTATTCCAAGAAGCATTAATATTATCTAATAAATGACTATTCTTATAAATCAATCTATAAATTGAATACCTAAATGAAGTAAACTCTTTATTCTCATTAACATTAAATTTTTTATTAATATCAGGCATATAGATAGTTTTATTAAATATAATATTCCTAATAAATTCATCATTACAATCCAACTTAATATAATCAGAAGCAAATTGACTTCTTTGAATATAAATATTACTTTCAAAATATGATAAGATCTGACAATTATCAACCTTTTACATAGTAATAATTCATTTTATTAAACTTTGTTATAGGAATAAAAGTTTGATAATTTTAAAAGTAATGCTTAAATTCAAAGAAGTCAATTTGTTTTTGATTATATTAAAATGGGTTATAATCATGGATTTATTAAAATATTATATTTAATAAAAATATCTATATGTCTGACATTAATAAAGTTTTAAATGTTAGTGAAAATAAAGAGACTTATTTCTTTACTATTTAAGTCTTCAATGTATAGATTGACTAATAAAAATAGTCATTTATTTGGTGATATGAAAACTGTTTAGAAGATAGGCCTTGATTTAAATTCATTATTAAATAGTTCAAAACAATCAAAATAGGGTAAATAAATTTCCAATAAGATTCCTTGCAAATGTCATAAAATTTATATAGGTCAAAGTAAATTAAATCTTAATGAAAGAATTAATTTTCATAGGAGTAGAATTAAAAATGGGTATCATAACTTGGATTTCTTTATACATAGTTTGAATAAAGGTCAAAAAATATTATTTGACAGTGGAGAGGTTGTCTAAAATAAATTTTAAAAAAAAGTTAAAGAAACTCTAAAGATAAAGATTTTTGAATCTGAGATCATTAATCTCATGAAAATTTCCTGTGAATTTAAAGGTGAGTGATTTTTGAAATGATTCATAGAAAAGTTATTTCTGTTATATATATATATTATAACTGGTGTATTTTCACTTGAGAAGGTTTATTTATTACTAAATGAAACCATGGTCATGAGAGAATTTTAGTATAAATTTGCTTTTTAGCCAGTATTTAAAGTTATATGATTTTCTGATATATATATTAAAACTTTCCCATTGGTCAACAGCAAAATTGATTGTGTACCAAAGATTACAATATTACAAGTGATCCAATATCTGATCAGTATTAGGTCAATCATGTGCCAATGAACAGTAACTTTCCAGTTTCATGTATTACTGTCATTTACATGATAATTTGAAGAATAACAAATTTAATTAAAAAATTATAAAATGTTTTCATATTTATCTTTACATCTGAGGATTATAATTCTGTTAATCTATCTCAATCCAGGCACAATTAAGTTAAGCAAGAGAGTTCTTTTTACTGCTACTTAATGTGCTCATGCACCAGCATACAAGAAGACATTATAATTTATATTATGGTTTGGCCATTTATCTATCTATGATATTAAGATGATATACTTTGTGAACAATATAACAATGCCAGTCATCTAATTGATATGAGACTCATTATATTTGTATTTTCTATTAATTAATTGATACATAAACTCCAGTGCTTAAATTGAACAAATCACACATTGGATGATAACAAAAGAGAGTAATGGATTTTATTTATCATTCATGGCATCATTTAAGTAATCCCATTCCTCAAATATTAAGGAGTACAAGATAAATATACCTTATAATTTCAATAATGGAAATATCAAAATTCTAACCTTTCAAACAATACAAATCTTTATTAGACTGCAATGGATGGAAAGAATTGAATTGGTGATCAGTGATTTGGGATGAACCATGAATGCAAAAGCAATAACTAGTGTACAACCAATGTTACATTGATATTTATTTACATTACTATTTACAATTTATTTATAGATTATATCAACAACAACAAAAATAATACTAAATAATAATAGATTTTATAAAATAATAAATTGACAAAAAAATATTATTGTTTATGGATTCCCAAAAACTTTTCATCAGATGTTTAGTTGTATTATTAAAATTTACTATATTAATAAAGTGTAACATGTAGCTACACACTCTTGAATTAAGTCAGATAAATTGATTACATGATTGGTTTTTACCAACACACTATTCTAACTTATGTTATATTGAAGACTATCTGGATTGCCAATACTCAATTAACAGATAAGAATATATCTTATGTACCTTCCTTGAGCCATTCACAGTAAACAATGATGAACAATGAATGCTTCCACAACAATGACTCACCGTTCGATATACCAAGGTAACATTAACACTTAAAAATTGAAGAGTCAAATTTGTAACAACAATACCAATACAAGTTTAGGATCATAATCGAATATGCCAAAACTAAAATATCCAGGTGTCTATCAGCACCTGTCTAGATATAAGAAAATTACACAATAAAAGGATTAACAACTTCCTTCATATATTATGTTATCTAAGCATACTCATTAAGATCATCACTCCATTATATGACCTTGTATAGGGTATCTCCACTACAATGCATAATACCAACAACTCCCAAACATAATGATGCTAGCATAGAATGAAAACCTGATACATCCAACATAGATCCACTGCTATAAAATAATCATTTCCACCAATCATTGGTCATAAATAGATCTGAACATGTCCACATTGGATCTAATAACATCCCACACCAAACTTTATCAATTCATAAATTGATCCTATTCAAATAGCAAAATTTAGGTAATTACATAAGCTTTAGGTTCAAGTGATTTAAACTTTTTTTACTCTAAACCCTGCATAGGCTAACAATATTAAACCATTTTGGAATCACAATATAAAATTAATAAACCAAAATATAATATTGTTTACAATATTTTAAACTAAATACTAATAATGAGTTTTGTCATCATGACATTAAATTTAATATGATTATAATATTAATTAAAACCTTTGAAAATTAGTACAGATGAATTTTGATCATAAAGGTTTACCTACTCCTTCAAAAATCACATATTAACATTATATTATCATCTTTTAATTTAATCAATCATTATCCAGCATAAAATATAACAGAAAACATATGTATAACTATTACATGTATGACATATAATATATATATATATAATAAACAAGCACACACATCTGGACCTAACATCATCTTGTACAACATACCTAAATAATTATCAACGTTTAAAATATATTTAGGTTTCACAGTTTGAATATTATTAGGCTCTGACTATTCATTTCAGATAATCTAATTGTGTTATCAATATTCCTAGGAAAAAGATTAAATATTTAACAGTCTTCAGTTAACCATATAATAATTTATTTAATATAGAAATTCCATCGCGTATTTTATATTTCACAATATCTTTTAATATAATATCCCCAGGTCAAGTATTCTTCTAGAACAAATTATTTATCCTTAATTTCTTTATTATTTAATATTACACCATTCTAAATAAAGATTTATTTTAAGATAACACGTTAAGTAACTTTGGGTTAATCATTTGTCTTTATTCAATATACAATTCTACAATTCTATTCCCAGATGCAATTCTAGAATAAATTATAAATATTTCTTTTATAAATTATATATCCATGTAAATATTAAATGTGCCATTTATCAGTTAATGAATGACTTCCTCCAAGCAACCCAAAATATCCAAAGCACAATATATAATTGTATAAATTATACCAACAACTAGAATGTAGGATTATCCATTAATATATCGAGGTAAGCTTTAACAAATTCATTCACCAGTCAAAGAATGACTTTATATGAGCAATACAATGTCTAAAGCACAATTTATCAATTTCCAACATCCATGACAATAGTAATTTATGATTAATTATAAGAGTTGTCCATATTCCATGTAATTTCAGCAATTTCCTATATTAATGAATATTTAGGTTTATCCAAATAGTAAATATGTCTAAACATAATGTAGATTAAATAGGACAGAATATTATTTAAGCAATAATACTCCTTTTAGCTTTGACAACATTTAGCAGAGAACGGAAACTTTAATTTGTGTATTCTGTTCTCTTTTCCTTATATTAATTTACTAGGTACTTCTGAACATCATAATACATTCTTTAATAATGATGAATATTACTTACCCCAATTATATTTCAATACGAGTCAGAGCCAATGTTTCTCTCAAGACAGAAATTTAAAACATGTATGCATAAGAATTGAACAAACTATAATTTTAAATAATAATAAATTTGATATCACAGATTCGTTTTGGTTTTTAAAATTACTTTACAAGAAGTTTTCTCTTTCTTTTACTGTTTTTTCAATATCTGCCCATGAACAGTTTCTTAAAAAAAAAAAAAATTCTCATTTGCATATTAACATGAGACAGTTTAAAGCAAAAATAAAAATAAAAAATACTTAGGAGAATTTACGACTTATCAGTTACATAAACCGACTTAGCTTTACTTTAAACCACTATTAAATTTCAGAAACCATATTTTATATTTCTCCTTTTTAATAAAATCATTTTAAAATTACCAAATTTAAGTTATACATTTAATTTAATTAAATATCAGAAATGATAAAAACATAATTAAGGATATAATTAATTTCGATTGCACAAATTGACCAAGCCTTTATTCATGTCATACTGAAATCTCAATCATTATAAAATTGTTATAATCGTAAATAATAGATGATAAGCTAAATAAAGTATAAACAACCCATTCTGAACAAATGTATGTAACAAAACAACAACAACAAAAAAAATATATCAGGTTTTCCTCACAATGGCATATTAATATCATTTACTTTATATTTATAAAAATTTTAAATTTGTCAAAACATCACCATTGACCATTGGTCTATTTTAATTAGTGCTGGGTAATAAGGTTATATAATATATATATATATATATGAAAGAAAGTTACTGTTAACACTAACTGAAATAATTATACAAATATATAAACCATTATACAATTGCAAATATCCAGTAACGCCCTCTATTTAAAAGTCCATATCTCAATAATCGCAAACTTCATTTTGAAATTCGCTATTATTGAGATATAGACTTTTAAACAGAGGGCGTTACTGGATATTTGTAATTGTATAATGGTTTATATATTTATATAACTTGATTGCAAAATATTTTCTATGTCTATAACATATGTATTTTTTCTTTTTGTAACTGAGACACTGCTGAGTGAACTTTCTGTAATGTCCATCAGAATTATAGCTCAATAATAGAATACCTCCAGTGTTTTATTATATATGAATTCCTACATTATATATATATATAACACTCAAGATTGAGACTCATAACTGTGCACAATAACTATTTAAAATATTCTTTAACATTGCATAAAACAATAATTAACAAAAATAAAGCAGCCATTTATTCTCATGCCTCATTTATTAATGTAAAGACTTGCCTAAAACACTTTAGTTATAAAACAATCAGACTTTCAATCATCCTTCAACTACCCACATTATCTCATAACACTGATACACATGACCACATACATGTAGAACAAATAAATAATCATCAGTATGTGTCCACACACATGTGTATCAGTTGTATGTGATAGTGTGGATAGTTGAAGGGTGCTTGAAAGTCTGAGTTCAAATCCCCTATATTTACAATTAAATTCCAGGTATATGAAGAATGCATGTATTTCAAATATTTAGTTAGAAAGAATAAATATTTGAATCATTAGTGCAGTGTATTTATATATGTTTCAAAGTGATTATTTTATTCTTCCTAATTATTGTCTTATACTAGGCTAAAGAGTATTTTAACGTTTTGAGATGAAAACTATAACTGTCAATTTTGAAAAGAACCTAGTGAATCTTTTGTTAAATATTCTTCCACATTTGAACATTTTATTTTTACAATTAACCTTTTTTACATATATTATATAGCTATTTTTTGCATTATAACTTTAAAATGTAAGTTTTTAAGCAATAGCAATTTTTAATATATATATATAAAGTTAAGAGCTTTTTTTTTTTTTTATTTATGATAAATGCTACTACAAGAGAAGGCATTCAAATCGTGGTCCCCATCCCCAGACCGGTTTCGACCTATGGGTCTCTTCAGTGAGGAGTTGGGACATTAGATCTAAAAAACCAACTCAAGCAAAGCATTTATCTAAAAGATAATTGTTAGAAAAAGATCTGAAACTTTTAGACATCTACATGTCTTTAAAGTCAGCTCTCCAACTGAAAAAATCATATGGGCCTGAACTTAATTCAGATACTCCATATATTAGTAGGCTTAGCTCTTTAATTTAGCTAAAGCCACAACAGCAAAATAATAATAGTAATAGTAACAAGTCAGAAGTCACATGACTTATATATAGCTTGCACTTACTAATATTAGTAAGTGCAAGCTATATATAAGTCATGTGACTTCTGACTTGTTACTATTACTATTAATATATATATTAAATATGAAAATAAACATCTAAACAAAGTCCTTACATAAAACAAAGGAGCATGGCATCAAGTTAGAAAAACAAAATATTAGGTATTTGAATATAATTAAAAGAAAAATATATTTAGGATTAGTTACTGTCAAATAAATAAAAAAAATTCTAAAAGTTAATAAATTATTTATTGTTACTAAGATTTGAAAGAGTATTGCATTTATAATTTTAACAAAAGCAATTTCATTTTACCCAATAGAAGCTGCTTCTGGATGCCTTAATGAAGTTTTTAAGAGTTGTCTTTTTAAAAATAAAGTGTTTTGAAAGACAAACTTCTAATCATAACATAGTTTTGGTTTAAAAATAAGTCTTTTACAAACAAATTGCATTATAACTGTTAACTTGTAAAGAAATTGCTGAAAATTACATTTCTCTTTACAAATTTACAATATTTAATAATTTACCTTCAGGCCAAAACACTCACTGAATCAGAATTTTTTATTTCTATTGACTTCTAAGGCACCTCTTCATAAATTTGGCATGTTAAATGAGTAGTGTCAATCATGAAAAATGTTCCATATATTGCTGACATCTTCAATTTATTTTTTAAAAAATAATACATTAAAATTGCATCAGCAGGAAAATGGGAAGCTGCAAACCATCCCAAACTGCAATATATGGTTATAGATAGATCTAGACAATATAGAGAATATACCAATTACAGCACTATCATACTGTCTAAAATGTCAAAATCTATTTGGACACACAGCTAAGCTAAGACAGGGAGTTAAATATATATTTTACAGTGTTACAAGTCTTAATTTCGAATGTTATATATATATATTGTAACAGGCTAGCAGATTTCTCAGGAGATAGGGGGAGCACATCCTACTATGATCGGGCTTTGGGTCTTCAGATTGGATGCAGATGATTATGCAATGAAATACATAACCTATGATTGTATCTATTCGATAAAAACATTAAACAACTAGGAAAAACATATATGTATACTAACACTAAAGTAATCTTTTTTAAAATAAAAAGTTGTTTATTGTATATATGCAAATTGGAAAGGAAAAATGCTAATATTGATAAATTGTTTGGCAGTTTATTAGTTTGGCAAATACTTTTACATGGCTCCAATTGGCAGTGTGCCCTAAACATTGAGTGGTGTGTCAGGGTTGTAACTCATCATTACAATATATATATATAACAAAATATTTAAAAGATTTGTTAGAATATTATTTAAGATATCAAGAGATCCTATTGATATTCAATATGATCTCCATCATTATTATCTATATCTTGCAAGGATAAATATTAAATAGAGTTTTCTATTGTTCTCATAATGTGGAAAATATCTATCATTAATTGGTATATTTAAAAATTCTTATAACTTTATAATAAGATTGTCTTTACAATTCCATTGAAATTTAACATATATAGTATTTTGATAATGTTATAATTGTTGTTATTATTATTATCATCATCATATTATTATTATTAGGCATCAAGTCAATTCCTGGCAAAGATATAATATTATTTCTTCATAATTACCCATTAACTACTTAATTTTTCAGGTTGTTTTTGAAACACTTTCATTATTATGATCTATGCATTTAATCCAACTCATTACTGACTATCTTATTTTTTCATTATTATATAGTTTCCACATTTACAATGAATTAGAACATCCCAATTTCAACATAATCATCTTCACTTCAAGCAAAAGTTCAAATTTACCGTTTTGCTACCATAAATTTCCAAAAACTATCACCAGTCCTACAAATCAAAAGTCTCTAATCTTTTATATTTTAGTATCCAAATTTTACATCCATAGAGTGACATGGAAAATGTTTATATGTGTAACAATTCTCATCAATTTAAAGATACATCACTACATATTAAACAATATTTCCTTGTTTTTTGTTGTGACCGTATATTAGTTTGCAGCAAATTTATGACTACTGGTGACAACTAATCCAATAACATATGAAACTGTTAACTCTTTGAATTTTAAAGTCACCAGATGAGTCTCTCTAATTTAATTTTTATTAAAATTATAATCCAATGATTTCCATTCTGTTCTTGAATTTTTACAATAAGAGTTTTGAGATTTATTGTATTTTCAGCTACAAGCGCTGTGTTAGTAAATAAATGTTGATAAAGTTATGGTTGAGTGCAAATTAGAAATATTTTATTTTTATGAGAAACAAAGTCTAGAAATCTATAAAAGTGTTTTAAATACTTGTAAGATAAATTGTAAAAGTTTCATTTATAAGTTATAAACATTTCCCATGAAAAAAGTGATGCAATTTTGATTATAGGTGGTGTTTATGTGTGTGTTGCCATTTTTAAGATTAAGGATATTTTTTGCTTGTTTATAATATGTTGAGTTATAAGAGTGTTACTGTAAAAGACTGAGGATTACAATTTCATTAAATTAGCATGACTGATATATGTATATAACCTATATTAAGATTCAATCTTGAAACAATCTTGAATATGCTTAGTTCAATGTCTAAGAGACTGAAAATAATAGATAATAATGTAGAATATCTATAAGTTATAATGATTTCAAAACTACAGGATCTATTTTAAGAATAATTTGAAGTAATTAACAGTGTAAGTTAACAATTTGTGAAGAGGCAGATTAGCATAGGTTTCTTCCATTATCTCTAATTTTATTTATTGCAAGCTAATTGGGCACATGTGGCTTTCTTTTGTACTCATAGTGGGTGGTAAGGTAGCTATAAGTAAGAGAGCTTTCAAACGACTCACTATAATGCGAAGATATCTTAATACACTTCTTTGGTGAAATAATGAACAAATAAGTTGGTACTTATCTGGCCTGGATAATGAGACTTTGAATGATTCTCCATTCTTGTTTGTTCTAGACCAACATTGTATGGAATCCTAAGTGATTGAAAAAAAAATCAAATTTATGTACAAGAATTTGAATTCAGATCATCAGCACAACATGGCAGGAAAAAGCAACAATATTGCTCCACGAGATCATTTTAGTAGATGTTACAAAAATACTATAAAAATTATCTTAAGTGTCTACATAATATTAAGATTTGTTATAAACTCATTACAATAATCTTTAACGATGAACATGACTACAGCATAATTATTTACTTATTTCTATTCATCAGCACTTATTATATATATACTTCAATTCTTCCCTTCATTTATATTTGTAATTCAAATTTGCATATGTTTGTTCATCTGCATAACAAAGTGATTTCTTTCTTCTTTATAATATAAAGCTTAGTGCACTTTCAATCACCAAAAATGCCCTCAGCTTTAGGTTATAAAGAAGAAAAAACCCACATCATTATGCAAATGAACATACATATGCAAACTTGAATATGTATAGTTTATAGAAGAATTCCATGGTATGGCGATTTTGATTTAGAGTTTGAATCTAAGCCAAGTAAATCTTGGAAATATTTTTTCACATTTCAAAAGCTTAATGTTTTTTTTTCAAGCAGCTAAATTCTAAGCATTAGATAACTATCCCACTATTGATCAGTAAATGGATATCAAAATAATTTTCTCTAGGTAGGAAAACACATATGGAAAATTGTTAAAATCATTATTGGTAAGTCTGGTGTAAAATTATTTTACCCTTTTATCTATATTTTTATGTTAAAATATGTTCAATATTCCCCTGAAGGGATAATAAATCAATAAAGATTAATAGAAACAATGCATAATGCTAACTGAAATCTATATAAAACGTTTTAAACGCCCAATAGCTATATTCTTTCAGGCACACTGCTTTCAATTAAGAAAAGCTTCAATGGGCTTCAAAACTCAAGTGTTTTCTTTATTTAAAGGGGGGAATTGTGGCTGAAAGAATATAGATATGGAGTGTTTAAAATATCAACAAAGATTATATATTCGAATAGTCAATAATTCCCTTTGTCATCATAGATAATTTGCTTTGCTGTCTCATTATCATCGTAAATTAATTTAGTACAATATATTGGGTTATATTTTAATACATAAATAAAAAAACATTATTATCAGTGCTGTCAAAAATTACCACATTTTAAAATATTTGCATTGTTTTCATTAAATTTTTGATGGTGGTGTCATTTATAAAAGGAAAATATTATTTCTAGGATGAAAATTTATCTTTTCAATTTCGACCGTTAGATGGCGGTAAAAGTAAGACTAATAATTTTACGGTCAAATCAGACAATAGGAATTGAGAACCAAAATTATAAGAGTCATTTGTTTGGGAATTTTAATTTTTTTTATAAATCTATAAATGAAATTAATGCACATTAGAGTTGAGTTTTGCTAGACGTTCGCTTTTAAAAAGAAATAAAGAAAAGTAAGGAATTCCGCTAGAGGATTGATTATTTCTGAATGTGTTTATAAACGAGAAATAAACTTAGTAACAGAAAAACAATTTTGAAAATAAAACATATTTAAAAAAATAAAAATTTTATAAGTTTTTATAATTACTAGGTAATTAAATTTGAACAATTTTTGGCAATAATTTAACAAATATATCATTATTAAAGAATAGATAAGATATATCCAAGAGCAGAAACAGACCAATAGGTTTGATTCTTAATAAATCAGATTGGTTTCATTATGACAGCGGATCTGGCCATATATTGGGAGCCTATTTGAAGATAATGTCAGACAACAACAAATAACTGTCAAAACTGAACAGCGATATGCATGTTGTACACTATATCGTTAGAGCAGTGAGGCAAACTTACATTGAACTGGAAACTTCTTGATATTAAAGCTAACATGGGGCAATTTGCCATAGTACAGCTGAAAGTGTCACCATATTTACACATAATCAAGTAGTCATGGTACATCTGAAAGTGTTAGGTAAAGTGGGGCATCCAAGCATCTTCCTTCAATTATTGCATGACACTAGATGTTATAACTAGTCTATATGTTGTATATAAGCTATAATAAATATTTAATTATATTTATATAAATTTGTGTTTATTCTATGAATATACAAATATAATAATTAATTGATGAAATACTTTATTACTTTTATAATGCTTTATTATCCACCCTTTCCTTCTGATTACAGTTTCGATTACCCCAGCAATCGTCTTCAGAACTACAACATAATACAACCTATGAATATGAATATACATGATCATATAAATTTACAATCTATACATCTTATAATATCTTTAATTTACATTATTGTTATTCATTTCTTATACGTCTTTACATTCTATATTTATTAATCAAAACATTTTTTACACACACATATATATATATACACACGCATACATATACACTTTCCTTATATATATTCCTACTTTTATTCTTTATTTTATTATATTATCCTAATATATAACTCTAAGTTAATATCTTTCATATTTTATATTATTATTATTCACTTTACTAACAATTATTCAATAACTTATAATCTATTTTACTTTATACTATAATTCTTAGCACCTTTGTTATCTCCTAACCTCAATACTAAATTCAAATTCAATTTTTTTTTTTTAATTTTACTGTTATACTTTGAATACCCCCTTCTTTAAATTTACACATATATTAATAGCACCTACCTCTTCCTATTTTACTACTAAATTTTTTAAAACTTTATTTTTATTCTTTTTTTTTTTTTTATTCTCACTACTCTTTAAATACTCACTTTAATTTAATATCTTCTATATTTTTATTATTATCTCCTTATTCAATAATTTATAATTTTTTAATGTTTAATATTTATTATTTTAATATCTAGGACTTTAATCAGGCTATTTTTAGATCTTTCTTAAATGATCTAAAGATACAGTGTGGGTTATTATTTTCTATTAAATATTAAGATAAAAGGAACAGTGAAATGTTCTATAATAATGGTTTATGGAGAGAACAAGTTGTGCAATGAATCTTTCACTTTATACAACAAACATTTTTTCATACTCAATTAAAATTTATACAACAAATGCAAATACATACAATGGAAGGCATCTGTGTGATATAATACTTAACCCTTATAAATTTTGACATTTTCCTATTTCCCCTGGTAGGAGTTTTTGAAAATGCTCAATCCTTCACTTCTGCATAAATACTTTATATTAGAACTTAATAATTTGGATATGATTCCCCATTACTTTCGATTTATAAATGAATAATATTCTAAAAAAATGCCATGGGAATTTTTAAATATTTCAAAACTGACTTGTAAACAAAAACAAAGTGCCCTAAACATCATCAACTATGTTTAAGCAAACATACGTTCTGAAAATGAATGAATTCTTTTATATTTTTTTTTTTTGTTTGTTTTTTTATAAAATGTGAACAAACAAATGTGCATTTATGATAATTTTATCAAATTCTGCTTTAAACTCTGATAATAGCTTTATAATTATTACAACATTTTAAAATATTTTAATATCATATCAATTCTGGCAGAAAATGGCATTATAGATACTGTAATTTTCTTTGCTTGCATTTTAGTCAAGTTTATTAACTGATATTTTGAAAAATAAAAAATACATGAATAATTTGAAAGTGTACATATGTATTTCTTTTTTGTTTTAAATAATAATCAACTATTTGTTTTATTCCAAAAACTTTATTTGAGACACAGACCAGAAGGAAATAAATACTCTCTTGGTGTTTTTCCCTCATAAACAATAAAGTAATAGCTTAGATCTAAGATGACTATCCATAACATAATGGCCATTTAGATTATATTTTAAATTAAAAGAACAATAAAAGTAGTTCCACACAACTTATGTTAACATCCCTTACAACAATGATAAAATAGCAATATAAAGTGCAGAACTATGTAAACAAGCTATATTTTCTAATGAATCTGAAAGTTATCAAGTAAAAATTTAATTCAATTATCTGTTTATATTTAAATATGAAAAATATAATTATTTAATTTATGTTGCTAGGTATGAATATTAATTTTGGCTATACATCTGAAAATTCTGAGTTAGAAAAATGATTGTTTATTTTAAAAAAAAAACTCTTTAAGTTTTGCATTCTTATGCAATCTAGTACAATCAACAGATGCCAGATGGTAGTGCTTGATATATCCTTATCCTGTTCAATTCTATCCAAATATCTCCAAACTAGTTTTTAACTTATCGCTTTCATCAGTAATATTTGGATAGTACAGCACTGGATAATGATTTATTGAACACTACTATCTGCATTCTATTCTTTATTGAAGATTACTTTGGATGGCATAACAGTAGGGTGAATAAGAGTATTTGCTAATAAATAGCAAGGTGTAAGTTGGGATCAAATGATATATTTTTGGTTATATGATGTAAAATTGATTTTTGTCATACAAAACAAATCCAAACAAAAACTGTAAAACTATGAGATAATGCAAATAGATCAATGGTACATTTACATAAGCAGCACAGGAAAGTTTGTAATTTCAGCATTGTGTTATTTAATATTTTAATCTATACTATAATAGTGCTCCACTGTCATGTGGGTGGTCAATTGTTTTTTATTAAAAAAAAGAAAGAAGAATACATCCAACAGTAGATAAGAGTTAAGCATGCATCATCATTATCATCATCAATCATTATCAATCCACTGCAGGATGAAAGACTTTTCAAGTTCAATCCATCTTCTCCGATCTTTAGCTTCTCTTCTCCACATCACCCCTGCACACTTTCTTATTTCATCCATCCATCTCACATATAGTCTCTTTCTGGGTCTTTTATAAAATCTTGGAATCCAGATTAAGATTTCAATTGTCCATCTATTATCATTTCTTTTAGCAATATGTCCAGCCCAACTCCACATTAGTCTTTTAATTTTTTCAATGATGTCAATAACACCTGTTTGTTTTCTTATCCATATATTGTGTTTTCAATCTCTTCTTGTTACTCCCATCATGCATTTCTCCATATTTCTTTGAATGGTCTGAAGTCTCAGTGGTACTCTTCTATTAAATGTCTAAGTCTCAGATCCATAAGTAGGAACTGGTAAAACAGATTTATTAAAAACCTTCCTTTTCAAATACATAGGCATATTTCCTTTTAGTATCAAGTTATTTCTACCACAAGCACTCCAACCAAGTTTAATTCTATAATTAATTTCATCCATTATGTTTCCATCTGTATTAATAATCTCACCAAGGTATTTGTAACTGTTAACTTTTTCTAACTCATCATAATCAATCTTAATTTTCATATTTTGAGAAAATCCATTAAACATTACTTTAGTCTTTTTAATGTTTTATCATTTAGATGTTGCAGATAATGTAGTTGTTTTTGCAAATAATGCTTTAGAGCTGCAAGAAATGTTGTAGGAGATAGCAGATGAATGTAGGATTAAAGATAAATGTTAAAAAGACTAAAGTAATGTTTAATGGATTTATATTTATTAAATCCACTTATTATAATAACACTTGATAATAATCACTAATTAAACCAAAAATATTATTAGTATTTTACTTTTCTTTACCATAGCTTTCATTTATTAACTTTTAACTATTAGCATTACAGATGCTGTTTGTGTGTGTGTCACATCTAGAGAGTCATGTATGCATAATTATTTACATAATCAATATTATTTTTTTATAAGATTATAACATAATTTTTGAAATATAATAATATTAAATTCAGTTCTTAGTTCAATGGTTTTGTAAAATTAATTTTAAAAATGTTTTTATTTTATTTTTTGTAGCCTTTTTAAAAACATCACATTTTTACATTTTAGTAATATATTAAGATTATTCTGGAAGAAAATGAAGGAAAGGTCATTATATTTTTATTTTTCAATAAAAAAATGTCTAAAGAAAATAAGAAGTTTGAAGCAATAACATGAAAACTTTTTCTGAACCTATGTTATATTTCATTGATAGCAATAGTCAAAACTAAGATGCATTGCTAATTAAAAGTAGGCCTAAAAGAAGATTTATTTCTTAAGAAGAAAGAAATTAAACTTTTATCATTCTCAAAAAAAAAAAAAACAATCTAAATATTAATATATAAGAAAACTGAAACTCAATACCTTAATAAATTTAAGTTTAAAACTTTATTATTTGCTAAGCCACACTTTCAAAATGGTGTAACTTTGTCAAAGCACATCCAAAAAATAAAATTAGCAAAATATTAACAATCCATTCATGTGTAAAATGTAAACAAACTGGTCACTATTATAAATTTGCATGTTTGCATTTACACACAGATGGATATTGCTAATATTTTGCTAATTTTATTTCTTGGTTATGCTTTGACAAAGATACACCATATTGAAAACCTGACATAGCAAATAATAAAATTTTGAATTTAAATTCATTACAGTATTGAGTTTCAGTTCCCTTACATATTATCTACGGTTTACACACATAATCTAGTCTAAATATCACATGATCACAATTTCTTATGCTTGCACATAACTATTCTGGCTGACACTGAGTGGCACTAGTGTATGGAGAGTTTTGCCTGTGTTAATCTAGTCTAAATATCACTATGTATATATAACAATGTGTTCTCTGACAGCAAATTGTTAGAAGAAATGCTATACAACCAGCATGTTAAGTTTCCACTATAGTTTTAATAAAATAGTTTACTTCCCGTTATATATAAATAAACACAAAAATTTATAGGTAAATTCTAAAAGAGAAGTTATAAATAAATATATTAATTAGCTTAACGTTTTTGAGGATCCATGCCTCATAATCATAGCTTTCTTAAAAATATATAATAAAATATATGCAAAGATATTTAAATTAGCACATGTTACGTGGACCATTTCTTTAATATATCAGACCAAGTATCTTTTCTATTTATAGCATTAATATTTCCATTAATGTAGAATGCTTCTTTTATTTTTCTCTTATGATCATTTGATTCTGTGCATATAATTACAGGATTGGCATGTGTAAAATTGTGTCCAGATTTCATGGCATGCTCCAAAAATACAGAAGATGTATTGTTGTTCTTCTGAGCTCTATTGTAAGTGTACACGTGTTGAGCAAGTCTAGTATTAATAGTAGCTTTAGTTTCACCATAATATACAGCAAGGCATTTTTCTTGAGGACATGAAATGGAATATACTACATGTGGGGTGAATGATCGATCAATATGATCTTTTGAGTTGTTGATCAATCTGTTAGAATTAGGAGGAGTTCTAAATCCTATTTTAAACTTATTGATTAATGCTTTAGTTAGTTTGTTAGATATTTTGGAAATGTAAGGAATGGTAATTCTAGGAAGTTGAATACGTGGTACAATATTATTTATTTTATTATGGAATTTAGTAATTTTATTTTTAATAGATTTAAATTTAAAACCTGCTGTCATTAAATCTTTAATAAAATTATTCAGATTTTCTTTTCTGTCTGCTTTATATTTGCAGAGCTGCAAATCTCTAAATAAGAAAGAATTTAAACCAGCAAATTTGTGTGATGCAGGTGAGTTAGATTTAGGGTGAATACAGCTTCTAATTTCAAAAGGCTTAATTATCATCTTGTAATCTATCATGTTATTATTTCTTGATAATGAAAGGTCAAGATATTTGATTTCTTTGTTGTTATTTTCATATACAATGCTAAGTGATAGATTAGATAAATTTTGAAGTTCTTGTCGTATGTATAAAATATTATCCATAGAGGCAATAATCAATATATCATCCACATACCGAATATATGTAAAATCATGGGTGGTATTGTAATATTTTGGTATTATAGAGCTCTCAAATTTATTTAAGTAGACATTAGATAAAATTCCACTGACAGGTAAATTCATTGGCCATCCATCTTTCATAGTATACCACTTGTTTCTAAAGAGTGTAAAAATGTGCAAATCAAGCCAAGAAAGGATTCAATGATTCAAGATAAACTTTGTAAAATTGAAAGATTTCATACATTAAAATTTGAACATAAAATAATTTTTTTGGCTTTTAAGCAAAAAAGAAATCTTTATATAAATAATACAAACTCTTTTGTTAACAAAACATCGTTTACACCACCATACGAAATTAAGAAAATTTTATCTTTCGGACCTAAATATGTAGGTGGAAGTTGGAGATCTCATAAACTTGAATTAATTACAGATATTGAAGTCAGCCTCATTAACAATCCACAAAGAGATGCTATTATAACAGATTTATCTAAATTATTAAATAAAAACTTGTCTAATACAGAAAGTAAAGTATGGGATAAAGATATTTTAAAGACTAAACAATACATTGTATCTTACAATATTACTTGCCTTAGGGAAGATAAAGGCAACCATGTTTTGCTAAATAATATAGATTATAAAAATAAAATGTATGATCAAATTAAGATATTAAAACTAATACAAGACTACAACTTTAATATTAAGATAGATAGAGATAAATTTATCAATAATGTTCTTCGAAAATTTAAAGACAAAGATATCACTAGATCTGAATATTCCAAGATTTATCCTTCTGCCACTAGACCTCCCTGAATGTTTGCCAATTCTAAATTACATAAACCAGGTGAACCATTAAGATTGATGATGGATTTTGGTGGAGTGCATTATTTTGAAGCAGCCAAATTAATAAATCAATTACTTATAGACTACCTTAATTTTGGCTCATATACTATCAATTCTTCTTTCCAATTCATTTCTAAAATCAAAAACATTCAACTTATGAATACATCCACTATGGCTACAATGGATGTGAAAGAATTATATGGATCCATTAATAAAAAATTATCCATTCAAATAGTGCATGAAGAACTTTTGAGAACACATTGCCCTATTGAAAGAGTTAAATTTATTGTTGCTTTCCTTTCTTGGCTTGATTTGCACATTTTTACACTCTTTGAAAACAAATGGTATACTATGAAAGATGGATGGCCAATGGGCTTACCTGTCAGTGGCATTTTATCTAATGTCTACTTAAATAAATTTGAGAGCTCTATAATACCAAAATATTACAATACCACCCATGATTTTACATATATTTGGTATGTGGATGATATATTTATTATTGTGTCTATGGATAATATTTTATACATATGACAAGAACTTCAAAATTTATCTAATCTATCACTTAGCATTGTATATGAAAATAACAACAAAGAAATCAAATATCTTGACCTTTCATTATCAAGAAATAATAACATGATAGATTACAAGATGATAATTAAGCCTTTTGAAATTAGAAGCTGTATTCACCCTAAATCTAACTCACCTGCATCACACAAATTTGCTGGTTTAAATTCTTTCTTATTTAGAAATTTGCATCTCTGCAAATATGAAGCAGACAGAAAAGAAAATCTGAATAATTTTATTAAAGATTTAATGACAGCAGGTTTTAAATTTAAATCTATTAAAAATAAAATTACTAAATTCCATAATAAAATAAATAATATTGTACCACGTATTCAACTTCCTAGAATTACCATTCCTTACATTTCCAAAATATCTAACAAACTAACTAAAGCATTAATCAATAAGTTTAAAATAGGATTTAGAACTCCTCCTAATTCTAACAGATTGATCAACAACTCAAAAGATCATATTGATCGATCATTCACCCCACATGTAGTATATTCCATTTCATGTCCTCAAGAAAAATGCCTTGCTGTATATTATGGTGAAACTAAAGCTACTATTAATACTAGACTTGCTCAACACATGTACACTTACAATAGAGCTCAGAAGAACAACAATACATCTTCTGTATTTTTGGAGCATGCCATGAAATCTGGACACAATTTTACACCTGCCAATCCTGTAATTATATGCACAGAATCAAATGATCATAAGAGAAAAATAAAAGAAGCATTCTATATTAATGCAAATATTAATGCTATAAATAGAAAAGACACTTGCTTTGGTATATCGAAGAAATGATCCACATAACACATGCTAATTTAAATATTTTTGTATATATTTTATTATATATTTTTAAGAAAGCTATGATTATGAGGCATGGATCCTCGAAAACGTTCAGCTTATTATTATATTTATTTATAACTTCTCTTTTAAACTTTACTTATAAGTTTTTGTGATTACTATACTTTTAAGGAAAGAAGAAATATTACTTAGATTTACTTAATTCATTTTTTTAATACATTGATCTCTCATCACCAACATATCCAAACTATATCAGAATATACTAGGAATAAAAAAAAAACGAATGAAAACATAATTCTTTCATTAAAAATCACAAAAATAAAAATGAGAATGTATTTTTAATTAAATATAGATTTCAATAAAAACCTGTTATGCTATTTTTTAATGTAATTCATTCTTTTTAAAGGTCATTAATCAATTAAAGAAGTATTCAAAAACTGCAGCATCGCCAGAAGAAGAAAAGTTAATATTTTTTTATATCAAATTTTTTAATTATTAATTTAGTGCAGAAATGCATTTATGTTTGCATTTTAATAAAAATAATAGTGCAATGTGCAAAGAAAAATATTAATAGTTTTTGAGTCAAATATAAGAATTTATGCATGTGTATATATGACTCAAGTATTAACTGAATTGCCTAATATGTCATGTTTGTGCAAGCTATACTTTTCTTTCCTTATTCTATTTATATGTGATTAGGTGAGTTTTGATGTCAAACTTTTGCGTAATGTTATGACAGCTTCATTCCTGGAAATTAAACTTGTGAAATTATTTTGTCATTAGTTTATTATTAATTATTTTTAAACCAGAATTATTTACGTATTAAAAAAATTGTTTGAAAATGGATTCATGTCTAGTAAATTTTTTTTGTTGCTGTTGATGTATGATTAGGTCATGATTCAAAAATTTAGTTTTACATTTAAATTGTATCTTATTCATGACATTATTAATCGATATTGTTTATTAACTGGTGAAGTAAAAGTATATTTGTTGATTGAGAAAGATTTGTGTTCATCATCATTTGTGTAATTCTATTTGCTAATGCTTGGTAAAAACTAAAGTAATTGTTATTACTTATCTATTATAGTAAATAAAGTGTATGATGTGGAATTTAAAGGGACAAGATTACTGAGATATACATTTAAACTATCATAATATTATGTGCATTTGATTTTTTTATTAAGGAAAGAAATGGGTTTATAGATCATCATTAAGTGATGGGATATAAAACCTCATTTAGTGAAAAATAATCCTGGAGGAATATATGTTTATGACTGATTGCCCCTAGAAGCATTTTCTCATTTTTGTTCTTTTCATAGTTATATTTACCATAGCCACTAGAAATCATATTGCTGTTAGTTATTAGTCTTAGAGGACATAACAAATTTGTTTGATGTTATGAATTACTTGTTAATTGAGGCTTAATTACTGTAAGAAATGCATGTAGAAAAAGGTATTCAGAATTTAAAAATTTTTGTAATTAATAAAAAGTAAATGCAATTGAATTTTAGATAAGCTGATCAAAATTATTATCAGTAGAAATATTTTAAGAACTAAATCTGGATGCCTTTTGGTGAAAAATGATATAAAAATAGATGTAATTGTATAATCAAGATCTATATCATTAAATTCTGCAATAACGTGTCTATTAAAAAAATTATTCAAGATCACCAACAAAATCTCCCTTTGCAAAGTTATTTTTAAAAATCTTATCAATCATTCAGCTCCTAGGAAGCTATACATAATGAGAACTAGTGGGTTCAAAATGTGTGCCTGCTTCCCCTTTGCCTTACCAGTGAACCAAGAGTTTGGAATCCTGATGCTGTCCATCTGAAATCAGATAACCAATCATACCTGCATACTGATGCTCCTTCAATCATATCTACATCCAGTCTGCTGAAAAACCATGCCTCCATTCAAAAAATATAAAGAATAAGATACCCAATCAATTATGCCACTCTCATTCGTATGCTAATCTGAGTAAACAGACTATCTCCAGAGGATACAAATTAAATATTCTATCTAAAAAAATGCCATCCAGGATCAAGTGAATGTGAATTGTTCTCTATAGGGAAGTGTCCCATTGTTCCATATGCATGCTATGTAAAATCCTTCATAGAGGTAATTGTAGAAATACTGAATTCTTGCCATGAGATCGATGCAATCCAGAAATACTGGTAAAAATTTAAATAATTCATATATTTAGTATTTCTTCCTTTTACTTTTATTATTTATATTTTATGCTGTATTTGTCTTTAATATTATATAAGTTATTATTTATATAAAGCAAACTAAACTGTCTGTGATCAAGAATGGCCAACTATTTGTGCTATATGCAGATATTTGTTGCAAAAGTAATATATATTCTATATTTAGTATTGGAACAATCAGGTGATGAAAAGCTAGTTTTGTAAATATATTTTCATTTCTTAAAGTCCTAGCATCATTTTTGCCCTGAAAAGAAAGCTAATTAATCAAAAGTGCAGATACTTCAATCACCTTTTCTCATCTGGCTCAATGATTTGTTTTTGTTCAGTATTTATTTAAGCATTTCAAGTAGAATCTTACTCTTCTTGTAATGATCAAGGTCTGAAAACCAGATTTTAAACAAATATAAAATAAAAGTTGAATTAGTTTAAAAACAATATTAAATATTTGTGAAGAGACAAATATACCTGTCATTTTCGTAACTAAGTTAACATCAATTTTGTTTAATTATGATTTATATATATACATGATAAACAAAACAAGTTATAAATTTCTTAACTTTCTCTTAGCTTGCATTTTATGATCATTAGATGGAGCTTTACCAATAGCTCACTAACAAGTTTTGTTTACATAAATGCTGAGAGAGATAGAATTCAATGTCTCTTTCATTGTCTTCAACCATTAGACCATGTTTTTGAGCTAGTTGGCCCACGTCAGTAAAGGGTAGGAAGACTAGAAACTATATCTAAATAACAATTCTACAATCAGCATTTATGAAACACATTTCTATCAGCTTGAAAGCATGAATTTTTCAGATACGTAAATATCTTCAAATCCAGTCAAACAAACTAGATAGCTATATGGGTCTGAATTCAGTTCAGTTTCACCATATAGTAAAAGCCTCTGCAATCTATATCATTGCAAAAACCTTCAAGGGTACATTTATAATAAACAAAACAAATTATAAATTTCGTAACTTGCTCTTAAGCTTGCATTTTATGATCACTAGATGGAGCTTTACCAATAGCTCACTACCCTTTACTGACATGGGCCAATTAGCTTGAAACCATGGTCTAAAGGTTGGAGACAATGAAAGAGATATTGAATTCTCTCTCTCTCTCTCAGCGTTTACGTAAACAAAACTTGTTAGTGAGCTATTGGTAAAGCTCCATCTAGTGATCATAAAATGCAAGCTAAGAGCAAGTTACAAAATTTATAACTTGTTTTGATTATCATAAATGTACCCTTGAAGGTTTTTGCAATGATATAGATTGCAGATGCTTTTACTAATGGTGAAAGTGAACTGAATTCAGACCCATATAGCTATCTAGTTTGTTTGACTGGATTTGAAGATATGTATATCTGAAAAATTCATGCTTTCAAGCTGATAGAAACGTGTTTCATAAATGCTGATTATACAGTTGGTATTTAGATCTAGTTTCTAGTCTTTCTACCCTTTACTGATGTGAGCCAACTAGCTCAAAACCATGGTCTAAAGGTTGGAGACAATGAAAGAGATATTGAATTCTCTCTCTGTCTCAGCATTTAAGTAAACAAAGCTTGTTAATGAGCTTTTGGTAAAGCTCCATCTAGTGATCATAAAATGCAAGCTAAGAGCAAGTTGCAAAATTTATAACTTGTTTTGTTTATCATAAATGTACCCTTGAAGGTTTTTGCAATGATATAGATTGCAGAGGCTAATTTTATCTAAAAAATTATTAAAATAAAAGTCTTTCATAAAAGAAAACATAAAAATTTATAAAAGTAAATAGTTTTTTCATATTATTATTCATTAAAATAAATAATTAAAAGTTTAAGAGTTCTTGAAATAAAACTTACAATTAATTAATTAAAAGGAAGGAAGGGGGGTTTTCCTGTAGAAAAAAATTAAAAGTTTAATAGGAGAAGTTAAAGAGTTTTAGTTATTATAAGTTAAAATATAAATCTCTTTTCATTTGAGTTTATTAGAATAAATTGTATATATGTGCGATTGTAAATAAAAATAAATGTATGAGTATTAAATATTAAATATATAAATGGAAGTTATCATTAAAAAACATGGCGGTGGCTACTAATTAAAGATATAAAAACAACATGTTTGTGAAGGCTACTACTAATTAAACAATCTTCAAGAACATGTTGACAAAGGATTAGTTACTAAAGGAATTTCAACAACAGATATTGCCGGAGGTTATTAAAAGGACAAGACATTGTAGGTATAAAGAGCCAATTTTTTATCGGACATTCAGTAAGGACAATCATTCAGTGAGGACAATTGTTTCAGTTTTTAGTCTAGTCTAGTCTAGAGGTAACAGTGCAGTTTATTATGAATCCAGAAACAGAAATGTAGTGCTGAGCACCTTTTGGGAACATACGAACTTACTTCATCCCTTAGTCCAACAAGATCAGCAAGATCTGCCCATGAAATAATGTATGTGTAACAGCTCAGAAATCCTCCATCAATGTTCAACTGTTTCCAAGAATAATACCAATGGATTAGCATCAAATCTCCTCAAGAAACTTATAATCTAACCGGTTAGATATACTTCATTAGAAGCAACTAACAACAAGAAATATCCACATTCCAAAAATCCTAGGTAAAACATTTTCTTATTCTCATTAATATATAGTAGCCATCACATTTGTAAGCATTTGTGAATCCTCCAGAGACAAGTAATTTGAACTCTATAAGCATGCATAAAATGAACTATTGATGTGCGTGTTTATGAATGCTATATGATTTATAAACATCAAATATTATTTATGCTTTCTCATAAGATATATTATAGTGTGTGAAATCAAATATATGCGTGATTAAAAATACCAATATTATGTTAGTAAAAATTTATAAAAGTATTTATATTTAGTATAATTAATGTTAATAAATTGTCTTTAAATTTAAGCCTTATTTTGTCGGTCAATTCTTTTTACCAATTCTTTTACCAATCTTTTATCAATTCTATCACCACTAATTAAACTATATTTTATTATTGATTAAAATTAGACTGGGCTAGTTTTAGGGATTGTTTCGAGCACTGGATTATGAGCCTACTGTCCGAATACGTTAATCATAGACTAGCTGGCACCCAGGGTTTACTCCTAAACAAATAAAGTGTTTGGATAGTAGGGGTTTGAATCTAGCAGCTGAGGTGGGCCATGATCTGATCATGGGTATTGTTGATAGTTAAAGCTATCAATAATATTTCCCATTTTGCTCGAATGTGCCGGTTCATTCACGTAACATTTATAATTAAATAAGATTCTAAATGTATTATGAAGAAGTTTGAAACCAGCCAAAACATTGGCAGTGCAAGTAAGTTAGATCTGTGGATCGATCTGGTACAAATAGTGCACCAACATGGGCCAAACCAGTTAATTAAATACTTTGTTTCTTTTTTAAAAATAAAAACCTTAAAAAAAAGCTAAATTACATATTTAAAGTGGTTTAACTTTAAAAAAAAGAATTGACCGAAACCTTTTTTTTCCTTCTTTAAATGAAAAGAGATTTATGCTATTTACATTGGTTAAAATAAATCATTCTGTTAAATCAGAGACAGTTGGGTGTTTTGGGCAGAGTTAAGGCATTAAGAACAGGTAAAAAACAGGATAAAGGGGATGGAGTCAGTGTATGTTTCCACTTTAGTAAGAAAAATAAATAAACAATAATAAGTGTTGATTTGTTAATGCAAAAGATAATTTAAAAAAAATAAAAAGTAATAGTGTAACTATGAATAGAGAAATGGAGCTGGATGAAAGCCCAATATATTTTAAAAATCCGCAGTTAGGGGAAAAAGAGAAAGAGGAAGTATCTGAGACACGAATGATGATGAAAATTATGATGAATATGATGCAAAAATTTGAGCAAAGTCAGCAAGACCTCAAGGAAGAATTGTATCAGAAATTTGAACAAAGTCAGCAAGACCTCAAAGAAGAATTGTGTCAGAAATTTAAACAAAGCCAGTTAGAACTCAAAGCAGAATTAAAGGAAGAAATTAGTCAGATCAAAGGAGAAATTAAGCAACTGAGAGCAGAAGTAAGAGAAATAAGATGTGAAATTGCAGTAAAAGTAGAGAAAAGCCAAGATATCATAGAAGTAGATTTAGTTAAAGAAAGTCAGGAAGTTGAGGTGATAAAAGAGATGGAAATTGGATTAGAATCAGATAGTGTTGTAATATAGGAAGTAGAAACCAATGTAGATCAAGAAATAGAAGAGAGACATAAGTTCAAGGTAGAAGATAGTGTTGAAAAGTTTTTACAAAAATGTAAAAAGGTTAAAGTAAAAGTTCGTGTTTGTTTTAAACGTAGATTTAAAATAAAAAGAAAGCATAGAAAAATATATTCATGGTTAGGAAAAATACGGAGGTCTGTGAAGCTTAAAGGATTTCTAATTTACAAGGCAGAAAATAAAATGGAAAGAGAAAGAGATAAAGTAATAAATTATAAAAGCGGGATAGATAAGTGAGGAAAGCTAGTTTATATTATAGAGTTATTACATAGAAAGAAGGAACCACCTGATAAAGTTTAAAAGTTAGTAAATGGGTGGAATAGTAAAGGAAATAAACAAAAAGAACCGGAAATGGACAATGAGCATGAATATGATTATTCTAATGTAAATAAATCTGAGAAGTTTAAATCTGAAACTTCTATTTAAAACTAAGATAATAAAATTAAAAATAACTGAATAATAATAAATTAAATGTTTGAAAGTAATAACAATAACGGAGGCTTCGTAGAATAAAATATTTTTTTTCACTCTCCACACACAAATTAATAAAGAAAAATGTTCATAAATAAATGTAAAAGCCTGTAGGATTAAATAAATGAAAAAGATAACGGAATTTTGAGAATAAAATCAAGTTAGTCAAATAGATATTTGCATAATAATGAATCGTAAAAAAGTAAAATAGTTTTCTGAGTACACGCATGTTAAAATAAAATGGTTTTGAATATATGTAAGTTAATAAAAGAAAATAAATAAATGGTTTAAAGTAATCAAGTCCAATAAAATCTTTGTATAATAATAAAGAGAAGTAAAATGAAATAGTTTTCAGAATATATGCACATTAAATAAGAAAGTTAAAGTAATAGTTTAAGAAAAAATAATATTGTAATATAAATAAATATGGATAATGTTCATATGGGTTTAAAAAAATAATATTGTAATATAAATAAATATGTAAACTGATGTCCATGATAGTTTAGAATAGTATTGTAGGATTAAATAATTATGTAAAATAATGTCCGTAATGGCTTAAAGATAATATTATAAGTAATGTTTATGTGAATTAAAAATAATATCATAACATTAATAAATAAAATAGGAAGTTAATCTTAAAATAATTAAGAGTGTATAAGGGTTTGAAACTAAAGGGAATGAGGGTAGTATAGAAATAAGTTTTAGTTAAGGATAAGTTTAAAGCTGTCGACTGGATAAATTTTAGTACCCATAACAGATTGGCAGGGATCATTCCTCTTTTAAAATGCACACTGGGAAAATCCAGCATAAGGTGCAAGTTTTTTTTTTCAGGGGAGAGTCCACGCATTTCACATATCTCATATCTCATTTTCCAAAGCGTAAGTCAAAAATGGACAGTTGATAATTCCTGCCATTCACCGCGACCATTTCTTGTTCCAAGTCCGGTAGAAACCCAGCAAAGGAAGCTTCGTTTTTCATATTGTAAGTCGGTATAAGTCAGCGAATCTGCATCTGCCTTGTTTCCAAAACATCACTGTGCCACAAAATTAGTTTGTCCCAGTGGTCACTATCCAGGACTCAAATCATTGTAAGCAATGTTGCCAGCATCAAAAGGAGTAAAGCATAATTGAAGATTGCCCTTAGTATGTAAAGTGAAAGATATTAAAAAGCAAACTTAGAAAAATAATAATATTTGGAATTAAGAATTAAAGTTGTCAGAGATAAAATGGTCAAAAATGACACATTTTACTCTCAAACGAAGGGGGGTGCAATGTACCAATATTGAAATTGGCACATAATAATTTTATCTAAAAAATTATTAAAATAAAAATCTTTTATAAAAGAAAACATAAAAGTTTATAAAAGAAATAAAGAGTTTTTTCTTATTATTATTCGTTAAAATAAATAATTAAAAGTTTAAGAGTTCTTGAAATAAAACTTACAATTAATGAATTAAAAGGGAGGAGGGGGAGTTTTCCTGTAGAAAAAAACTAAAAGTTTAATAGGAGAAGTTAAAGAGTTTTTTTTTATTATAAGTTAAAATATAAATATCTTTTCATTCAAGTTTATTAGAATAAATGCGTATGTATGTGCGATTGTAAATAAAAATAAATGTATGCATATTAAATATTAAAAAAATAAATGGAAGTTATCATTAAAAAACACAGCGGTGGCTACTAATTAAAGATATAAAAACAACACGTTTGTGATGGCTACTACTAATTAAACAATCTTCAAAAGCATGTCAAAGGATTAGTTACTAAAGAAATTTCGACAACAGATATTGCCAGAGGATATTAAAAGGACAACACATTGTAGGTATAAAGAGCCAATTTTTTATCGGACATTCAGTAAGGACAATCATTCAGTGAGGACAATTGTTTCAGTTTTTAGTCTAGTCTAGTCTAGAGATAACAGTGCAGTTTATTATGTATCCAGAAACAGAAATGCAGTGCTGAGCAGCTTTTGGGAATGTACAATCTTACTTCAGCCCTTAGTCCAACAAGATCAGCAAGATCCTCCTGTGAAATAATGTCTGCATAACAGCTCAGAAATCCTCCGTCTCCAAGAATAATACCAATGGATTAGCATCAAATCTCCTCAAGAAACTTCAAATCTAACCGGTTAGATATACTTCATTAGAAGCACCTAACAACAAGCAGTATCCATGTTCCAAAAATCCTAGGTAAAACATTTTCTTATGCTCATTAATATATAGTAGCCATTGCATTCATAAGCATTCGTGAATCCTCCAGAGAAAAGTAATTTGAACTCTATAAGCATGCATAAAATGAACTATTGAAGTGCGTGTTTGTGAATGCTATATGATTTATAAATGTCAAATATTATTTATGCTTTCTCATAAGATATATTATAGCATGTTAAATCAAATATATGCGTGATTAAAAATACCAAGATTATATTAGTAAAATTTTATAAAAGTATTTCTATTTAGTATAATTAATGTTATTACATTCATATCAGCCTTTCAAGCCAATTGTGCAAACGCTTTGCGAGTGTTAAATAATAAATGAATACCCTCTGACCAATACAAGATATAGAATTTATGCAGGAATAAAAAGAATCCTCTTATTCCTACGACTCAAATATTTATATATGAGCAAATCTGAAGTAGTGGCACAGAAGGTGTGACAATATAACAGTCACTTTAAATTACTATATACAATGTCTGAATGAATGATGCTGATGAAATTTTCTAGAATTTACTAAGCGTCATTCCAACTGAAACTTAATCATATATATAAATAAGCATTTATTTTTATAGCGTCTGTATACAATTTGTAATTACATTCATATCGGCCTTTCAAGCCAATTGTGCAAATGCTTTGCGAGTGTTAAATAATAAATGAATACCCTCTGACCAATACAAGATATAGAATTTATGCAGGAATAAAAAGAATCCTCTTATTCCTACGACTCAAATATTTATATATGAGCAAATCTGAAGTACTAGCACAGAAGATGTGGCAATATAACAGTCACTTTAAATTACTATATACAATGTCTGAATGAATGATGCCGATGAAATTTTCTAGAATTTACTAAGCGTCATTCCAACTGAAACTTAATCATATTCATAAATAAGCATTTATTTTTATAGCATCTGTATACAATTTGTAATTACATTCATATCGCTTAGTAAATTCTAGAAAATTTCATCGGCATCATTCATTCAGACATTGTATATAGTAATTTAAAGTGACTGTTATATTGTCACACCTTCTGTGCCAGTACTTCAGATTTGCTCATATATAAATGTTTGAGTCGTAGGAATAAGAGGATTCTTTTTATTCCTGCATAAATTCTATATCTTGTATTGGTCAGAGGGTATTCATTTATTATTTTAACACTCGCAAAGCGTTTGCACAATTGGCTTGAAAGGCCGATATGAATGTCATTACAAATTGTATACAGACGCTATAAAAATAAATGCTTATTTATATAATTAATGTTAATAAATTGTCTTTAAATTTAAGCCTTATTTTGTTGGTCAATTCTTTTTACCAATCTTTTATCAATTCTATCACCACTAATTAAACGATATTTTATTATTGATTAAAATTAGACTGGGCTAGTTTTAGGTATTGTTTCGAGCGCTGGATTATGAGCCTACTGTCCGAATACATTAGTCATAGACTAGCTGGCACCCGGGGTTTACTCTGAAACAAATAAAGTGTTTGGATAGTAACTAGCAGCCGAGGTGGGCCACGATCTGATCATGGATATTGTTGATAGTTAAAGCTATCAATAATATTTCCCATTTTGCTCGAACTTGCAGGTTCGTTCACGTAACATTTATAATTAAATAAGATTCTAAATGTATTATGAAGAAGTTTGAAACCTGCCAAAACATTTACAGTGTAAATAAGATTTTCTGCGGATCGATCCGGTACAATATATATATATTGTAGTGGGATTGGGGGTTCAAAAATATGGAGCGAACCTGGGATGATGGAATATCATCAATCCCAAGTCAATACAAAATCAATAATTTACAAATGTATATATAAAATATTTAAGGGAGCATGAGATCGAAATATCTGTGAGATCATTGAGAGATCAGCCAGCTAACTCAGAAGAGCAACTACAATCATAATTATTTATCAACCAGAATTATAAAGTAAATATCAGTAAATATGAAGAGAGAACCATCCATCATCATCATTGATAGGAATAAACAAATCAGTACAATAAATCAGCAGTCCATCTTGTGACTGGATTTGAACAATAAAAAATATAAATCAGCAGTCAACCTTGTGACTGTGTTGGAAATGGGTCTAGACCAGGCTAACTACTGAGCCTTTGCCACCTTGGGCAGTTATTTAAAGATAACTTGCATGCACCAGCTTAGTGCCCATCCATTAAAATACACAATAATCAGAAATCAAAACTATAATGCTGGGACATTAAAATATTCTGATCATCATCAATGCTCTGGCTACTTAGTACCTATCCAACTATAAACATAACTCCTAATAAAATAAAATTAAAATAAAATATAGTGCATGGGCACATCCCCATTTATATATTCATCCCATGCATGAATCTAACTCAGAGAACATAAGCTCTATTTCTGTATGTGACCAAGAGATGATGGAAACAATTTTTAACAATTAAATAAGTTTATTAATAACAAAAAAAAAGATACTTAAGGTTTGACTTTGAATAATATACAATATAAAAATATCATATTTGTCACTTACACAATTGCTATTCAAAATTCAAATTATTACATCAATTTATGTAATTAAAATTCAAATTGTTACATTGTTTTACATATATGTGTGCACAGACATACAATTTCTAATATAAAATTAATATATTTCAATTGACATAAAATAATTATTAAAAAAAATGATTATATTTTACATATATGACTTTACAATAATATATTTTTCTAATTAATTCCATTTTGAAAACATAGAGAAAATTTCACACATATATGTATGCATAAACGACATATAGATATAATTTAAAATTAGTTTCTATTTATAACTTCTCTTTTTTTCCTTAAAAAAGAAGTATAGTCAATTTTTGACAAGTACTTGTTGATTAATTATCAGCATTTTTAGATCAATTTAAAAGATTTTCTTTTTTGATTTTAATTCAAACAAAATTCTACTTGCATTTAAATTATATATTCTTCTTTTAATGAATATGAAAATTATTTCTTTGCAAAATATATATAGCAAATCATCTCTCTTTTAGCAAATTTTACTTTAAGTTACCAAGTTAAAATGTCTTTTATAAGGAATATTTAAAAAATACAACTCACTGTATACACACGCGATGTATTTATCTGTGGTTTCCTGCTTGCATAGATGAACAGTAGCATCAGTACACCAATTTCTTCAAGCTTTCTCTTGGTAAGCGTGGTTTTTGGTCCATCAGAAAAATGTAATTCAGGTTTGTTGTCATCATCAGGTAAAAGTATATAATTCCGGTAATTTGTTGGCATACCATGTGATTCCTTTTGTAGTCCAAGCAATGTCAAGCTGTCTTCTAGAACATATTTAAGCAGCTAGTTGATCCATTTGAAGTGACCCTGGATTCATGAATTAAAACTCTGTAGTGAACTATAAGGCAGCTACTGGACTGTCCTTAGATCTTCATAGGAGCTTTGTATAACTCTGCTAGCTATTTTGTCCTCTTTTTTTTCAGGCTATTGATTCAAAAGTGACCCAGCTTTAAGTAAATCAAAACTCCTGTGAAGGAAAATAGTAGCAGTTCCTGCCTTCAGCTACATCAGTTTACGGTAGCTATTCTTCCAGCTCTTTGATACAGCCAACAACATACTGATCTCTTCAAAAATCACTATCCAGACTTTGCAGTTGGCCTAGTTGGCCACTGCTTAAAATATTAAAAACTCTTCTGACCAACTCTTACAAAACTGCAAGCAGAAGTAACTGATAATTTTTTATCAGTCTTTTTATAATCTTGGTGGTCAGGTGATAAAAACATAGTGACTGTTTTCAATTAACTTTAATCCTTTTGAAAACAAGCTGGAAATTTCCATCAAAGTGTTATATTCATGTTTTTACTTTAATCTTTGGAATTTGACCAAAGGTGTGATAATTCTTTAGAATTTTTAAGATACAAAGATTTTTAACTAGGTAGTAGAAATGCAAATAAGTGTTAATTAAAAAAAATATTTTATACAAGTATTAATTAAAAGATTTTAAAAAATAAATTATGCTTTTTTTTTGTTAATTTCAAAATCAGAATTACAAATATTATTTATTTATTAGACCTTTTTAAAAGTTTTAATTTTATAATAAAATATTATTTTAAACCCAGAGTTATTTAACCCTTTACTTATTATTTTACTTTAGGAAATATAGACAAATATCTACAAAAATTTATTCTGTGTTTATTTCTACTTTTCCTTTATTTTACACACATACATGCACATACACTATATTAATGTGTTTTATGTAACCCAACTGGTTACTATATATATATATATTGTGCCCTTATCTGTAGGTCATAATAAGGTAGAAAAGGCCAATTACTAAAAAATTTTAAATTTTAAGTTATATTTGTATGATATATAAATAATAGTAGGATAAGTAAATTTTATAGTACAATTTAAAGCTGAAAATACCTGGTATATAACAGTGTAATAAATTATTTTAAAAGAAAACAGTTAAATAAAGCTTAATTATATTCTTGCTTATGGTTGTAAAAGCTGGCCATATAAAATAATACAGCTATAAATAGTTAAAAGTATATTAATAATTTGAGTATAATATTTTAAAACTAATAAATTAAATAAATACTATATGTAGTGTTATAAGTATATTTAATAGTCAAAATTAATAGAGTCTATTTTATTATAAACTTTGGGATGGTGAGAATTGTATTTAGTTTTACAAGTTTAAAATTATTTTCCAAATTTTTATAAAATATATCAGTTTTGGTAATTTAGACCGAGACATAAATAAAAAATTATCTGATAAAATTAGTAAAAAATTGTGACTGTATATTATATACCTTCACACACACGCTTGTTAAAATAATAATAAAGTTTGTGAATTTGAAACTAGATATAATTGCCATCGATCCTTAAAGTAAAAGTTAAAATATTAAATATTGTTTTAATAATTGTTTTTAAAGTTTAAATAATTTTGATAAAACTATAATGGAATTTAAAAATACTAGTCTAAATAATATTTAAGACATGACGTCATCAATTCCTTATTTTAAAAGTCTAATCTGTTATAAAACTAAATGTGTAAATCTGTTCGTGCTAAAAAAGTCAATAACCAATCAACAGGGATAATCCAGCAGACAAAATATAAGAATTAGACGAAGCGAGAGAAGTAATGTGAAAGTGAAAGAGAAAGTAACATATTTTTTTAGCTGGTAACACCGTAGCTGGAATAGTGATATAAATTTAAAATTTTGTATTTATTATAAAGGTTCTTCTGTAACATATAATATATTTTGACTGCCTCTACATGGATTGCTAATTTTAAAAGTTATCTTACCAGGGAATTTTTTTCAAGTTTAACCAAAAGCCTACAGTAAAGATGGAAGTACAAGGAAAAATACCTAAAAATATTGCTAAGGGAAAAATAATTGGAAATTGCCTTAATACAGTTTTATTTATGCTCAACCAGAAACGGATTATTGTCACTCAGAGAAATATAATTGAGACGCTATATGAGAACTTAAAAGAGAAGTTACTTGCCGTCAGGAAAAAATTATGACGCACCAATTTTATAAGGCTACTTTGAAGTTATTTTATTCTTCTCTATGGAAAAATTTAATATGCGTTTTTATTATAAAGAAAATTATGGAAATGTATACTGAAGAAAGAGTATTTATTTTTAAAAGAGATATTATAAAAATATAGTACCAGAATTTTAAATAGAAAAAAAAGTAATAGAATATTATGAAAGTTATTATGCGTTTTATAGAAAGAAACGGAAAAACTTTATCTAATTAAAAAATATTATAAAGTATTCAATGGAAGAAATGTTTGATCTAAAAAAAATATAAAATTAAATTACTTAATGAAAATGGATCCAGGAAAACATAAAAATTTATTGAATATTTAAATAAAAAGTACCTAGAAGATGCATCGGAAAAATCGCGCAGGAAAATGCTAGCAGACAATATTAGAAGAGAATATGGAGACGTTTTTTCTTTACAGGATTAATTGATATCAAGAATTAATAATAGTATTAATTATTTTAAAACCTAGGATTGTCGTCTATGAATATTTATCAAACAGAGTAGTAATTGTTTTACTTTAAAATAGAACATTAAGTGACTGAAGAAGAAATAAAATATTTTTTTTGTTAGCTTTAATATGAACAGTTCAAGAAAGTTTGATGAAGAAGTATCGTAAATATAATTTAAATATTTTTTGCTAATTTATTGTAAATATAAAATGCTATGTGAGATTAGGGAAAACATATAAACATAATTTTAGTAATATTAAAAAATTAAATATAATAGCTTAATAGAATGATAGAAATATTGTTTTAAAAATAAAGAGTATGTATGGAAGTCGTATATCTACAAGAATCAATGGGATGGTGAAGCCTACAGAACACGATCGAGAAGATAAAGATCGTTTGGTAATTTTGATATTTATTTATAATGCATAATGTAATTTTTTAGATCATCTATTGATTAAGAATGATGTGTGAAAGTTTAAATTATAAGTACACATTTTATACAACATTAAACATATTATGAGATAGGAGTAATTTTAAATATGCATGCAATAAGTTATTTAAAGTATAATTAATAATATAATATAACAGAACAATTGTGTGATTCTTTTGAACTTTCATGTTGTAAAGTATTCAGATGTTTTAAAATAGTTTGTATATGATAAATATACGAGAAAAGTAGTAAAAGATTTTCTTAAAAAACAGCAGTATAGTTTTTGAAATAAAATGAATTTTATTATTGTTAGAAATGCAGATAGGAATTTGTCGATGTACTGTATAGAAAAATCATGAGAAATAAGATCGGATAGTGACTTGGTAGTACTGGAGGAGAGGAAACCAAGATGATGTTTTGTTAAGAAATAGGAAAAATAAAGTATTTGGATCATAGTTAGTTTGTGTGATTTCAGTATAGTTAACTATGCCCTATCACTGAACACATATAGTTTGGACAGTGTTTTTACATATCTTTAAACTTTTTGATGTTATATAAAGCTGAAAAAATAGCTTTAGCATCACTCCTATAATAGAGGTTGGTAGACAGATAAAGGTCACTCCTCTATAGTGTCTTTAAATTCACTGTGCCATTATTGTCAAGGTTTATGACGGATAATATTCTAGTTATATTTTGATCCTGTGCATCTATCTTCGCTATCCTTGTTTTGTGAATCTGCATCAATGAATAAAATAGAATTGAAGATACGTTATCATTTATGTAAGAATAGTTTATTTACTGGAATGTATAGAGTTAAACCACTAAACATCACATGATCACTATCTCACTACTATATGGAGAGTTTTGCTGTATAATGTATAGAGTTGTGTAATTTTAAAAGTGAAAGTACAAAATATCATAAAGAGAGAAAGAATCATATAATACAGTTTTATAAATTAATTTGGAAATGAATATAAGATTTTTAAAGAGAAATCTAAACAAAACTTTTAAGTGATAATAAAATTTTAATGTTTTACATAATATTTAGAAAATAAATATTGCATATTTATTAAGAAAATAATTCAATAATGTGTAATAAACATATATTTGTGCATGGTATGTTAATAGTTGCAATTATTGTCCGAAGTAAGGCTTGAATGAGTATATTAGATTAATAAACATCGGATAAGGAACAATAAAACTTAATACCGAATGTAAAAGAATGTTTGAATTTGTAGGATTCCATACCACCAATATAAAGCTAGAATTTTATTGTTTTGTATAAAGTTTACTACGAATGTAATTTTATAAAATTAAAAATATGATTTTAATAATAGTAGGGATACAAAGTGTTAATAATAATTATATGAGAAACACATTTTGTAACAAGATAACCATAATAAGAAATCCAATAATAATAATACTGTATTTTCTTAAGCATTTAAAAGATAAGAGTTAACTAGGAAAAATAAATAGAAGTTTGATTTTCATTTTATAAACTAGTAAAATAATTATGTGATAAGAGAGTAAGGATATCCAGTGTACATAATGTAAAATATTGTTATTTGTTTATGTTATTAATAAACTTTGTTGTAAATTTATTTTAAAGCTTTGTGTCTTCGTTGTTATTTCTCCACATGGATGCATGATATCACAATACACTTATAATTGAAACAGACATATAGGTTTTGCACAAAAGGTAAACATAAAAATGTTATAATACTTTTTGAGAATTTATTGGTATATTAAAAAATTAAAAGATCATAATTATATCATTTATTGGTCATAAGTTGGTTGCCACAATATTACATTAAATATATGCTAATGTTGCCACACGTATTCTATTGTCAGATTATTAAAATACTACCACGTATGTAATTATTTATTTCATTTAGGAAGAAATAAGATTATATTATACTATTGTTGTTATTATTATTATTTATTATTGTTAGTTACTGCGTAGTGAATTATGACATAAAATTCCCTTTTCATAGTTTACTACTGTAATTTTAAATCAGTTAGAATACAATTTATGAACCTGAGATTTATTTTATTGATTTTCTTCATTTTTATTTAATTGAGCTAGATTCTTATTATGAAGAATATAATAGATGATTATTATATTAATCGTAGTGAAAAGAGCTTAGAAAGTCCTAAGAATACTATGAGTTAGTTATTTAGTATAGTAAAAGGGGGAATAGTGTTCTTATGCCATTGAGATAGTATCATGTGGATAATATCTCAATGTAGTCTATCTCGTTCCCCGTGTCGTCACTCCATGTCTCATGAAAATAGTAAATATTTGTTAATTCATTTTAAAAATATAACGTATTTGTATTTTAAAAATTAGAGCTAGTAATCATTTTAATTAATGCTGGATATTTCATTTATTTATTTGTTAAACTGAGCTAGAACCCGGAATAAAACAGTATATATAGAATTTAGGAGAGGATGATCGTGAGCGGTGGGGGGAGAGGTTAGAATATATATATATATATATTGCAGACAACTCAAGCTATTGTATAGATATTGTATTTCTTAGTAGGTGTGAGTACAATCTTTAGAGTGGACTTTCAATTAAGTGATTAAGCATTAATGCACTGGATAAATTAATATATGTCTGCTTGTGCAAATATATAATGTAGCTACTCATGTTTGTTTTCTTTTTTAGTAATCACTGCAATTTCCAGGCTTTGATAACTGATTAATTATTGCTTGATTCTTAAATAAATTGTGTTGCTAGATTATTTTTATATACTTAATCTGTATATTTGTTATACAAGCAGATGATCATCTCTGCTTTGCAGAAATAGATTGTCCAAGTGTTACCTAGAAATAATCATGCCAAGGTGAGCATATATTTTTTATATATTCATACTCGGATAATCTTCATTGCTGTTAATAATTGTTATTATTATCATTGCAGATAATTTTTCCTGCATGATAATGATTAAACCAGGCAAAACTCTCTATACGTATTGCCACTCAATGCAAGCCAGAATAATCAATGGATTCCAGAACGCTTGTGCATAAAATCCCCATCTAGTGCCTACTCATCCAATATCCCCAGACTAGTTTCTGGCTTTTGGCCTTCATCAGTGACATGAGGAGCCTTGGATCTGAGAGCACTGCATCTAGATCTTAGGATCTAATGCAACCCTCCAGCAGTCACCTTTTATCTCTACTTAACTATAAAAACTATGAGTCTTAAATTGAAAACACCGTAATATTTTCAATCCAAGCTCATTAGCTTATATTGTCCTCACTGATGACAGCTAAAAGCCAGAAACTAGTCTGGGGATATTAGATGAGTAGGCACTAGATGGGGATTTTATGCACAAGCCTTCTGGCATCCATTGATTACTCAGGCTTACATTGATTGGCAATATGTATAGAGAGTTTTGCCTGTTTTAATAACAATTATAAGCAAGCATAAGAAATGGTGATTATGTCATGATAATGATAAGTTCATTACCAGTTATATGAGATGTTCTTTGCTGTTTTATATAAAACCTCTTATCTGATAAAATTCCTGAGTGTGGCCTTATCAAGGCAAGCATATACCATCTTTGTTTTATCAATGGATAAGTTTCTGTTTTTGTATACTTAGCACCATGTTCAGTATTTCTTAAATTACTTTAAAGTCTGAAATAGCAATTGTGTAGTAAGTCATTATTCTAAGTCTTGTGTGGTCATTTATTAATAGTTGTAATTTTATGTATATAAATAAATACTCCCCACCTTTACTCTGCTGTATTATTAATTAATTAATAGCTAAATCATTGTAGAACACACACCCTGGTGGTTATTGAATGATGTAAAATATGTAGTCTCTCTATTTGACAAAGCTAATGATAATAAGGCAATTTAATGGTTAATTCATTATAAATATGTAATAAATGCAATGGAATCGTAGGTTTGAATCTAGACCTAATATTAGCCATATATGAACTTTTATTTCATTTTATTCTATTTCTTTTTTTAATTGTTACTAATTACTATTCACATTCGGTCTTGTTTACAACAATTAGCATTTTAGTTATTAAGAGAGACTTGTATCTCACAGACCTTGGGATATTAAAAAAAGGCATATGTGTTAACAACTAATGTGATAGTCACGTGGAAATTATCTTGGGGACATAGGTAATGGGGTTCAACTTTGTATCGTCTGTGGTAATGTTTACATCAATGTTACACACACACACACGAGTTAGAGATAATTTCTTGGTTTCTAGGATTAGTTTTACTCATTATACATATCTGACCATTACATTATAGAAATATAATATTATTGACATTCACTAGTAAAAAATTTAAGCTAATGTCATGCCTAAATTAACTGTTTTTCTAATTAATATATTTTGTTAATCCATTGAAGAATTTTTAATAATTTCCAATAGAACTTTGTGCTACATTAGTCATCTACATTATTCGTGTTATTATATCTCATACAAGGCACAGAAATAAAATCCTCATTACTAGGAATCAGCCAGAGAGAAAAGAGAAAAAGGATTATTTATTTTTATTATAAGAAAAAAAAGTTATTGTTTTTATTTATATGCTCAATATATCGGGTTTTTTTTTAAAAAAAAAAAAGAAAGACTTTTTTGTTTAGATTTCAAGTTTTGAGATGCAGTCAGTAACATGCAGGTTAACCAAAGATATATTATTTTTGTAAATTATTTTAATTACAAAAATAAATTTATCACATATACTACATCTTAATTAGAGTACAGTAACTATTACAGATTGTGTGTATATAATATCTGTTTGTTGAAAGTATAAATTAAGGTCTGTCTTTTATATTTTGGCTATTATTATTACTTTTGGTAACTTTTAAATAATATTTATATTTATTTTCAAATAGAATATTTTTTTTAATTTATAGGGTTTTATTTTATTTATTATATATGTCTACTAGGTGAAAAGTAAATGTCCTGTCTTATAATAACTTAAATCTAATGAAGGTGGAATCCTGAAATATCAAAGATCCTTCCATACATTTTATTGTTGAAGTTATATAGTGATTACTAAATAAAGAATTGTATTTAAAGTTTTACTCCACAAAGATAATGGGTCTGAGTTAGAGATTCTACTATTACCCCAAAATAGAAAATGTTTATGAGCTAACAGTTTACTTAGATAATTAAACATATTTTATTTCTTACTGAATTTCTCAAATATGCATGTTGTTGTTTTTGTATTAGGGAAAGTAAAAATAAATGATATATTTGGTCAAATTTGAGCAACTTTATACAATTTCATTTCATTATATTTATTTGCAACACATATCCACATAAATTTACATATAGTATTTTGATTCTGTTATATACACATTTGTTTTTATATTCTTCATTATCTCTCAGGGTTGGAAAATAAATATTATTGATATGGCTTAATCCACTTTGAAACTAATCATATATTATATGGGAATCTAAAAAAAAAATCACAAGGAACCAGATAGCTTTATTATTTTATAATGAATTATTAAGTCTAACCTTTTTTTTGTTCTGTTTTTCTAATAAAATATATATGTGTTTCAATTTATTAAACATGACATCATATTTTTTTTTCATTCAAGATGATAGAAATATATTTTTTTGCTTAGAAATCTGAAGATGAATTAATTTGCTTGTTGATATTATAACCTTGAATCATTTCTCTATTGAGGAGATGAGAAGAGAGGAATGATGCAGTTGTTATAGAATATATAGTTTAACTCATATGTTCAATTAATAATTTAATGGTAATATCAAAACAAGTGTCCACATACTGCACATATGTGTAATGGATATATTCTGAACTGACAGTAAGTTTAATTTCTGTATATGATGTAAGATCATGTATAAATTTTTTTTATTTAGATAGTTTTAAAAAGTTATGCATGAATCTAGGGAGTATTAAAATGGTTGCTATGACAACAAAATGCTAGTGGAAAAAACATATTATAGCATAAAGTTAGTAAATTAATCTTATTCTTAATGTTAGATAATAAGATTAATAAAATTCATTAATATTTTCTGTGTTCTTTGTATATTTTTTATTGCAATCATAACTGATATTACATGGACCCTACTAATAAAACATTTAATATCTAAAACATACACAATTTTTATGTTTACATTATGTGTGGTATTTATGTTATGATAATATATGAATCATATATTTCCAAAACAATATTATGAATATGTAAGTTAAATTATTTTAGTTTGGATTGATTTAAAGGATGTAATGTTTATTTTCAAAGTACAAATATTTTTATGCATGATTATTTATGATTTTTTTTCCTATTGTTTTAAGAGAAAAACTTTGATTTTGAAATAAAAAATCACAGGGCAGTTTAAAAGATATACAGGAAAAAGTACATAATATAAAGCAAGTAAAATCAGGAGAATTAGATGATATAAGAAATCAATTAGATATCCACCGATTATCTCAACAAAAAATTAGTAAAAAACCAGAAGATATCTGTAACAAATCAAAAAATACTAATAAATTATTAACAAGAAATATACACATGTCTTAAAGAACAAGATATAAATAGTAAAATATTAATGATATTGGAAGACAAGATGGCAGGAATAAAAAAATACCCAGGTTAAACTTATAGGTAATTACTCAGGTAAGTCATATAAGCCTAAGTATTCTTAAAATAGGTGCTGAAGTAAAACTGATAATGAAACATTGTCATTGTTTGATGAAGAAAATGGTAGGCAGATACTAAACCCAGAGGAATGTAGAGACGTGAAAATGAATTGCAATATAGCTAGATTTATCCAGTTAAAGCTGTTTAAAGGCAAATATGGTGAAAATCCCCATAGAATATTTTAGTGGTTTGAAAGAATTGTTTTCCCTAAGTACATTAAGTGAAAATGAAAAGCTATCAATACCTAGTAATCATTTGATCTCATTTGCCAAACACTAGTGGAAGTTCTTATTCCATAAACTAGAACCTTATGGAGATTTTAAGTCTCTTCTATTGAACAGTTTCTGGAGTGAAGATAAGCAGGATAATATAAAATACCAAATGAGCCAGGGCAAATATAGTCCTAGTAAGGGCAAATATCCACAATTTTTTTGGATGCAGGCAGCTAAATTAAAAATGGTGGCTGCATTTCCGTTATTGAAAAATCGGATAAGAAGAAACTCACCAAAACACATTGAGAAGACATTAATTGCTGCTGACACACATACTGATGAGGAGGTGGTTGAGATATTAGGTGTGCTTGAGGAAGTGAAGTACATGTGGAAAACAATTAGCATAATAAAGCAGCCATACATACAATGTTTTCCATATAAAATTTAATAATAATAGAAGTAGGTAAAATAGAACATATAGGCCTTATGTAAGTAACAAAAATAATAAAGGGTTACTTTGAAAATAATAGCAATAGAAATTGTAATAGACCAGAAATGGATGCCGGTGCACCAGAAAGTTATCCTGCCAGCATGATACAGACTACTCCTGTGAAGATGCTAGAGGCTAGGCATAAAACCAGTCCTTTAAATTAAATTAGGTCTCATTGGAATGCTCCTCACTACAGAAGTCTAATAATATCAAATTAGTGACACACAAAAGTACAAATGTAAACATTTTTTAACATGCGTAAAGGATTGTTCTGGATAAAAAGAAAAGTGCGGGGAGAATGCATTTCTCTTAGAAACCCTTGAAGGTGAAAAAGGTATCTTTAATGCCTGAAGTCTAAAACTGATAGCACGACCTAAATAAATGTGACTTATAAAGAAACCAAGAGATAGAGTGTGCTAAAATATAGTGGGTTATGAGTATGAAGAGTAAATGTGAAAGTTTAATACAATAAATAAATATTGAATTAGATAACATATTTTTATATAATAAATAAGAATATGAATGATCAGGTCCATAAGTTTATAAATAGGTATATATTATAGTGCCAGATGATTATAGAGAGAGAAATGATGAGTATTATGTTAATGTTTTAAAGTTAAATCTAAGGATTATATTTTAGTTAGTAATAATTCAGCAGTATATGTTAAACAAAAACATATGAAATTAAAACAGAATTTATGTAAAGCCAATTTTAAGCAAAAGGTATTGGAAAAATGGTAAAGCATTACCTTTTCTCTACCATCATGAAAAGTCAGTTGAAAATTATTAAAAAGATCTGAAATCAGAGTTAAACAGTAGACAGTTAAAATATAGTCTTGTAGAAGGTAAAAAAGTATGGGGTCCAATAGAAAATGGAATAATTTTTCTAATATATTCATAGCTCCATATATTATTTATAGATTACACTATGATCCTAGGATTAGAAATGTTTTAAAATCACATGATTATGTGAAGTTATATGGACAGTTGCATAATAGCTCAAATATTATGAGTAATAAAGGTCTTCAGCTATTAAATATTAGTAATATAATCTTTGATCTTAATTTTGAAGTAAGATATCTTAGTTTGGAATTAGAACCCCAGAAACATAAACCTCAAAAATATGAATTACTTCCAAAAGAAAAGGATGTAAAAAAACTAGGGGGGGGGGGTAAACTAAAATAGTAGGAGAACTTAAAAATACTATGCTAGAAAAGAGGTTGGAAGATGCAGCATGTGGAAAGGATTTTATTAATGCTTCACAAAACTGCAGAATTAGTTGGTTTTAATATAAAATTCATTATGAATGAAGGTATTATATTGTTTAAATATAATAATTTTCAAGATTATGTTATTAATAGTGAATGGTCATTAAAATTAGTAAAGATAGTAGAGTTAATTTCAAACTTATTGTTCAAGTTTTGCTATGATTGGTAGATCATACAGAACATGAAAGAATGTAAAAATGTAGCTTTTATAAGAAATTGCTAGTAGAATACTGAATTAAAAATTCCTTATCAGCTACAACATTTCTAATATATTAGTAATTGGAGATATAATGAATAAAATAATGCAATATATAAAGAAGATACAAACAAATAGTATAAGTGAGTTTTCACACTATATTAATATTAAAAGTACTGATAGAATATTCCTAATTTATAATAATGAAAATTATTAGGTAATATAGAGGAAAGGGTAAGAAAGATAGATGTTTTTATGTGATTATATAGTCTAAAGTATAAACTAAAAATAGCAGTAAATTTATCATGAAAAAAAATTTTTTTTTGTAAATAGTGAGGGAATATTGTACCCACAGAAATTGAGATTAATTTCTGTATATGGTATAAAATTGTATAATTTTTAATGTCATTTTAAAAAGGTATGCATTGATCTAGGGAATATTAAAATGATTGCTATGACAACAAAATGCTAGAGAAAGAAACATTATTATTATAGCGTAAAGTTAATAAATTAATCTTATTCTTTTAAAAACATATATAAATAATAAAACAGTAATGTCAGATAATAAGATTAATAATTAATAAAATTCCTTAATATTATTTTTGTTCTTTCTATTTCTTTAATTGCAGTTATAACTGATATTACATGGACACTGCCAATAAAATATTTAATATCTTAAACACACATATTTTAACGATTACATTATGAGTAGTATTTAAGTTAGTATAATACATAAATTATATATTTCCAAACAATATTATGAATATGTAGGTTAAATTATTTTAGTTTGTATAGATTTAAATGATGTAATGTTTATTTTCAAAGTGCAAATATTTTTTTAATATGTAATTATTTATGAAATATAATTTCATTCTTTCTATTGTTATAACAGAAAAACTTTGATTTTGAAATGCAAAACAAATCTAATTTTAATATTTGTGAGATAAATTTGAGCATATCCTTAGTTTTGACAATGAATATTACATTAATAATAGCAAAGTTATAAATAGGACTAAATAATTTAAAATTGTTCTCAGATATTTTGACCTTGTGTAAGCAGATCTAAACATATATATATTAAGTGTTTTAATTTATTAACTGTCAAATAATGGAGTAGAAAATATATATATACTTGTTTAAGATATCAAACTGATTTCTTGAAATACTTGCAAAAGAAAGAAAAAGAAAACTTCTAATTTTAAAATTCATTTTAAAATTCTCTGCTAAAAGATTATCAATGGATAAACAAAATATTTTAATTTTGAATATCAAAATTATCTATAATATATATATATTATTTCTATTATATATATATTATTTCTGCTTTAAAATATCATCTAACAATTGTGATGGATTAATTCAATATCTGATTGGAATTGATTTGGTTATGTGCATTGCCTATGTTATAAAAGGATGTCAGGACCTGCTTGTTTTAAAAAATGTCATTTATAACATTAATCGTATTGTTATTCAAATGATTACCAAAAAATAATTGGAACAAAGCGGGAATTGGATTTTATATTTTATTTTGGACAACCAACTAAAATATATTTTATTCTGATTGAATTGATGAATTTAATTGGATTATTTGACATTCAAACTATTGTACTTTTCACAAAAATATATAAGGATTTTATACAGGTTTTATGTAAATGTATATTTTATATATTCCTTCATTTATATTATATTTTATTATTATTCATTATTATCTTGTGCATTAATAAATTGTTCATTCACATATAAGAGTAGAAGAAAGTTTAAATCTTAATTTAAGTAAGGTTATATTATACATTTAATGTTTAAAATTTTAATTTAAATTCAGATATGTTTATTTGTTGACAGTATATTCTAAATGATTATATTACAATAGGTGTTTATTGATACCATATTTTGTAAAAAAAAAAAAAAAGGTAAGCCAATAAACATGCATAACATTGTTTTATTTTTTATTTAAATAAATTATCATATAATACGAAAGTTATATAATTATTATTAGCTTTCTTTTATTTTAGTTGTGTATTTGTTCAAAAAACAATTTCATTTTTACACAGATTCTGTTATATTACATGATAAATATAAAATAGATAATTTTTTTGTTTTTGTGAAAACCTATCTTCTCTTTTAATAGTAATTCACATGAAAGATAAACTTAGCAATGTTTAGCTAGAATGCATATCACAATATATTTCTTTGTTAATTTATCATTTTATTATTAATAATAAATATTTATTTAATTAAATAAATAAATTTCATTCAGTAATCATTTTAATTAGGCATTAACTACCCCATTGGTAATGTAATTTTAAATACTTATACTTCTTACATTAAATAACTATAAAGCAAAGAAGAAACCACCAATTGGATTTGGTTAGTGCGTATATAGTTATATATTATTTTATATATATATGAAAAACAAAAACAAGTTTTAATCACGTTAAACCTGCTGTCACTTGTATTTATGATCAATAGATGGCGTTTTATCAAAAACACTGACCAAGCGTACATTTGTTTACATAAACGATCAAAGAGTCAGAATTAACTATCTCTTTCATTTTTGCCCACCCTCAGATCAGCTGATTTCAAGCTCATTTGCTATCATCAGTGAAGGACAGAGCCAAGAAACTAGATCTAAACACTGACTGCAAGTGTTTATGCACAAAGTTTCTATCAGTTTGCAAGTATGAAATTTTTCAGACCGATAAAATCTTCAAACTCAGCCAAACAAGCTAGATAGCTATATGGGTCTGATCTCAGGTCAGTTTTTCCACATAGTCAAAGCCTCTGCAATCTATATATATATATATATATTATTATTTCATAAAGCAATACCCGGTGATCTCAATATATACATAATTAAATGTGTTAATCTAAGGCTCTTATACTGATTGACTTTATTTAAATAAATTTCAATAATATACTTAATTTAATTAAATGACAGCAAAATCCTCAATGATATTTTAACACTCTATATATGATAGGTTGATAAATAAATTTGGTTGTTTTCTCATCCTTGGTGTTCGCCATGGGATGGCGTTGATGCTAATCGAAAACATATACATATAACGATTCCGGGGCCAGACCTAAATGATCAATTTGATCTAAAAAGATCTGATTTCTTAGATTTGTAATAAAATATTCTACTAACTAATACTATTATATGATGTTAGTTTTTTCATTTTTGTAAATGTTTATTAATCTTATCTTGTTTTTGAGTTTGTGTGTGCATGTGTCTTTTTAAAGTTACGGTGTTTTTCTAACTTTTTTTTTTTGTACTTTATGTGTGTCTTTTTAAAGTTACATTTTTTTTTTTTTTGCAAAAGTAAATCAATACTTTTATTCAAAAGCAAGATGTAATAAGTAAATGTTTATTAATCTTATCTTGTTTTTGAATTTGTGTGTGTGTCTTTAAAGTTACGGGGCTTTTTCTAATATTTTTTTTGGGACTTTATGTGCGTCTTTTTAAAGTTACGGTACTTTTTTTTGCAAAAGTAAATCAATCATTTGATTCAAAAGCAAGACGTAATAAGTCAATGTTTATTAATATTAGATTGTTTTTGAGTTTGCGTGTGTGTCTTTAAAGTTATGGGGCCTTTTCTCATTTTTTTTTTTTTGGACTTTATGTGTGTCTTTTTTTAAAGTTACAGTATTTTTGGTCAAGAGTAAAAATCAATTATTTTTATTAAAAAGCAAGACATAATTCTAAATCTATCAAAAGTAACATCATTTATATACTACAATTTAGAATTGATACCCGACTACTATTAGTAAGGACCGTCATTGAAAGATTCAATTGAAAAATGATACCCGACTAATTTCCATTTTCTTTTTTTTTTGGGGGGACAGTAATGAATCAGAAAGTGGGTTGTTTTTGTTAACTCTGTCTATATAAAAAGGGTACCATTATTGAAATACTAAATTTAAAAATGATAGCCGACTAATTTGTGTTTCTTTTGACAGTAATTAATCAGAAAGTGGGTTTCTTTTATTTTTTGGTAAATCTTGTGTGTATATATATATAAATACTGTAATTCAAATACTCCATTGAAAAAAAAAAAACCCATTGAATTTGCTTTCTTTTTTTTTTTAAGACAGTAATTAAGTAGGAATTGGGTTGTTTTTATTAGTGTGTAGATATAAAAACTAATCTTTTTGGACAAGTAATTCCTAATAATTAGACACTGGGTTGTTTTTGTTTGTGCGTATATATAGATATAGCAAAAATAACTTGTCACGGATGAATTCTCATGAAAACGGTACTTTTCGCTTGATCCTTAAATTTTTTTTCCATTCAGCACCCTTAAAAGCAATTTTTGAGGGTTACCCATTCATCATGGAATCTTCAGGACATTATTACTAAACTTACAACAGTAAAGTAAATTACAACACATTAAAAAAAATAGATGTCTTATCAAATTTTAAAAAACTATGACTGCTTCAAATACACACACTCTCACATGAAACTACAAAGAAAATAGATATTCTACTATTATGAGAATATGATGAACAAAATCAACTACTATGGCAGCCAATCAAGGCATTTCTTTCTCTTTGCTTTTAGCATAGAAAAAAAAGCCATAACTGGCAGCCGTCGGGAACTCTTTCTGTGTTTTATCATAGAAAGAAGTCTCATTTGGGTTGGCTTCTGTCACCAACACCGCTTCTGTCCAACATAACATGAGGACTTTTTTCTGCATTTATAACATAGAAAATTTCTTCTTTTTTTGGGTGAAGGCCGGTGAAACAGTATATTTCTAGGAATTGACCCAGAAATAGCGACATCTCTAGGCAAACACCAGGGATGAAAAAACAACCAAATAATTTAAAGGTGAATCTTTTTTTTTTAATTTATCTAAATTATTTTAGTTTAGAAATAAATAATTCTATCGAAAAAATATTAATATTATTATTATAGTAAATATATCACAACAAATTCATAATGGTTTAATATAACTTTATAGATATTAGAATAACCATTCATCTAGTATTATTTTAGATTGCTTATTTCAATAGGAAATACATATTTTAAAGTATTCAATCTTGAATTATAGTTAAGGTGTTATTTTGGATGGAGATAGATTAAGGAATTTATTATAGTTAGATGTTTGAAAATCGATTGATCATAAGATCATTATTGATATTTTAACTGCCATTTATAGTATATATTTTATATAAAATTATATTTGAGCTAGACTAATAAGTTTTAGGGCATAAATATTTTGGTACATTTAGAGTAGGTAATGGCTATTATAATTAGATATTATTCTATAATTTTAAATTATTATTTGTCAGATATTTATTATTACAATTTATTATTTAACTGAGAAGAGAATGGTTTACCATGGACATTAAAATTGATATTTGATCATATTGAGCCATCTTAGTTATCTCATTCACCAACTTCATATGGAATCTGTTTGTATTTTTATAATCTTTTTGGTTTCACTTTAACTTTATTTGACCTTTTTGTTCTAGATTCATAACATAGCAACACTATTTCAATCTCTTATTTTTTGAATGAAAGAGGGATATTTTTTTGTTGAAATATTTTAATTTGTTTTTGTTACTTTAAATATATATCTTTGCAGTGGTCTGAAATAGCTTTATCACTTTTCTATTAAATGCGTAAATCTTTAAGCATTAGGATATAACCATCACGGGAAAAGATTCTGAAATGTGCATATATAATATATCAACAATTAATCCCAAATAGGACAATTGAAATAAATGAAATAAATAAATTCGCTAACAAAAAAAAATAATTATACAGGATTTATTTAGTCAGAACAATTTGAATCTGTCAATTCATAAATAACCTAAGTAGAAATAAAGTTAAAATCCTACATCTATAGGCTAATAATAGAGCAGGAATACTTACTACATAAGCAATACCTTTCTTTAAAAGTAAATATGAATGCCGTTTTACGATTCTTTTTAATTTTAACTACTCTAATTTTTAAAGTTTAACCTCTGACCCGTCTCAAAATATATTTTTGCTTAATAATATTATATAAATATAAATATAATTTATTTAAATAGCTTATAATTATTTAACGTATTAAATATCGAAACATTTGAATTAAAAATTATTTTTATTACTAAAAATTATAAAAATTATTTTTAAAATACAGTATATACACATTTGAAGCAATTATAAAATATAATTTAACACCTCTTCGTATAGAATGTGATAAACTAAAGAACTCGTATTTCTTCCTCTTTTTTTTTTTTTTTTCATGTGTCATTTGTCTTTCTATTCAGATTTCTAAGATTCAGTCTTTCCACTGCTATAAGAAGAACACTTTATCAGCAAATGTGATGGGAAGGGAGGGGTAGAACGATCCAGCATATAAGAAACAATTGCTTTGTCTTAATAGATATTGTAATTTCCACTGAAAGAAGTGTCACCAAGAAGAAAATTAAGAAGGCATGGTATATAGCAAGAGATATAAATGAAATAAACAGAAAGGATACATGCTTTTCTATTTCAAAGAGATGGACAATATAAATGAGCCTGCATAGATTTGCATAAATTATTATGAATGAAGGCTATGAATATGCAGATGAAAGCTCTGAAAGCGCTTAGCTTTAAGAAATAATTATTGCAACTTTTTTAAGAATTTAATTTCACTATATACGTCAAGCGTATTAAATCTTACTTAATAGATATTGAAATTATCATTCTCTTTCCTGTTCTCCTAATAGTTGTAAAATTAATTTCTTTATTATTAGTATTATGCAAACATTTAAATAATTTTTCTACGATAAAAATTAACATTTAAATTATTCTTTGGGATTTTACATTTTTATACCAACCTATATATATATATATGCAATTCCATACATATGTCAAATTTCGCAAGTGTATTACGACTAAATTAATTACATTTTATCATAAAGCTACTACCTCCCACACACCCTTTATACAATTTTCTCTCGCCTCTCAGTATTAGAATTGTACCTTGCAATTTTAAAATGTTCTGCAGTATATCATTAAAATGCATAAATACAATAAACACAATTTATTTATTTATTATTATTTTAAAACAAATACTGTAAAATATATATTTAAAATTAAAGTTTCTAATTTCAAGTAAGATAATTACTTAATTAAAAAAGCATTTATGTTGTTTGCTTGAAGTGTAATAACATTTGTAAATACAACTTTTGCCATATTAAAAATATAATAATCTTCAAAAGAAATATTGAAAAACAAACAGCAAATGTAAAGTCGCGGAATTATCGATTGCCAGATACTAATTTAATTACAAACTCGAAGATTTAAAAAGTAGTTTTACTGTTTGTTTATAAATATTGAAAAGTATTAAAATCGTACTTCATTATTTATTTTTTTTCTAGCAAAAGCGATTGATGGAAAACAGTTGCGAAAATAAATCACTCCGGTCTGAAGTGAATGTTTTGAAATTATCTCTATAATATTTTTAACGATACATTTTAAAGGTCTATTACGAAATAATTATAATGATAGATAATTGTATTAGAGCATTGTTTTTTCTTTAAATACATGTAGTTTTTTCATACCTTGTCTTAATACAAAAAAAAAAAAAAATACATGATAATATATAAATATTAAATCACCCCACATGATTAAAAAATTCTGCATCACCTTCTGTGAAATAAATATATGAGTCTGGCTATTTTGAAATACAGAAACTATAATGTATTTATATATTTATTTCACAGAGGGCGATGCTGAATTTCTTAATCATGTGGGGTGATTTAATATTTGGATACTTATTTCAGTTTAGCGTTAAGCATTGGGATTACTAAGAAAAATATATATATATATTATTCGTGATCATGATGTTTTCCGATTTAATCAATCACATGACATTTCTTCTAGATAAACTAATTACTGCCAATCAGGGCTACTGCGTGGGTGTGAGGCACTTTGTGCAAAATAAATTTCAGTACCTTTGATCTCGTGAACAGCTGACTTTGCCTGCCTTTGAATAATGCTATCCCATTTACTTTTTATAAAGGATTGTTGAAAATGTCTTTATTCGAAAGTAACTTTTTAAAGTCATCTTTTTATTATATTTATCTTTTCTTCATATATATTTACTGATATGTACTGGACTAGACTGTAATCTAGTAGCAATACACTCATATTTATCTTAATCTCAAAAGCCACAAATTTGATTTAATAGATGAAATGGGTTTATTTACACATAATATATACGTAAGTTAGTAATGATATTTAGTAGTTCAACTGGTGACTGGCTAATTGAAGCAGCAATAAATAATATTGATCATAGAACAATTCGTATATGTATAAGTAGATGGAAGATAGGTAGAGCTAAACTCTACTTCCATAATTTATTAAAAGTTCTTCTTTTAATAAGTATTTGCTTCCTTCATGTTTATCATATAACTCTGTAAGTTCAGATGATCGTTCACTAGCAATTTTAGTAAACATCTTGATCATTCAAACCTTGAGTGATTCTAACTGGATTGGAATGGATTCCTTTTTAATATATCTGCTCTGCAATTGCACTATCAGTTCTTACTTAACTCTTCTAGTTATCACTAGTATGCTTTTCTCACTTTTCACCTCTTCTACTATTTCCCATAAGAAGTTCTGCGATCAAGTATAATAAATCTGTTACTTTTCATATTATTAGACATTATTGCTTTGTAAATTAGAATATGTACTTTAATTCTACTTTCTGCATTTAATTATTCCTAGAGTTACTCAACACTGTCTGTATTAACCAGCTTTGTGTGCATGTGTGCAATACACATATATCTTTATTAATAAATACATAACCAATCAATACTTAACATTCACCATTTTTTAATATTATCTTAAAATATTTTGTTGGATTAATATTTAAGTCTTTGCCAAATATTTGTAATTGATTGTGCATTTTTAAAAATTAAAATTCTTGGCTTTGGATTTTATGCATCATCTTATAAGATTCTTTTTTAAAATATCAAAATTAATGTTGGCCATGTAATGAATATTTCTTTGAATAATTATAGTCTACAAATATGTTGATCAGTCACTTTTTCAAGTATCATGCTACAGACAGATTAATGTTTGTTTTTAACATGCACAAAATGATTTCTGTGTTTAACTTGTTATATTAATGTATTTATATATCTATTGTTATATATAGGGCTTGCAAATAAGCTCTTAACAAGCTTTGCAGCAGAAGACTGGTTTCTGTTACTGGCTTCCTCAGTGAGGTGCTAGGATATTCAAGCATTAGATTATAAATACCAGAACAAATCCAGCACTTTATTTAATGGATAGCTATTAAGTAGAAAATCTGAAATTTTTAGATATTCATATGTCTTTTCAATCCAGCTATCTAACTTAAATGGCCATATGGGACTGAACCAAGTTCAGATACACTATATATTAATAACTTTTGGAATATAAAATAACCAAAACCTTAATAACATAAAATAAAATTACAATGAAATCAAGTCATATGTCACATGACCTAATTTAACAAGCTTGTATTACAAATGTTATGTATAGAGCTCACAAATAAGGTTTTAACAAGCTTTGCAGAAGCCTGGTTTCTGCTACAGACTTCTTCAATAATGTGCTAGGATATTCAAGCATTAGATTAAAAATACCAGGACAAGCCCAGCACTTTATTTAATGACTAGCTATTAAATAGAAAATCTGAAATGTTCAGACTGTGTATGTTACAGTATTGAAGAAGAATGTTGGCCAATTGAAAATGTCATTCATTTTTGAAATTATGAAATAATAAAAGTATTGTATTTGAAATAGATAAGTGCATAAGAGAATGTGTTAGTATTATTTATTTACGTCAGTCAAATTATGTCATTGTTCTAACAGTGGCCTAAAATTCTATAAGCAAAATTTACTTTAGAGATTGCTTAATGTATAGTGCATTGTATAAAATTTTAAAAAATCTTTACTTATTATGTAAATTCTTTTCCATATAAAGATTTGTACATTTTTACCAAAATTCATCATTAATTTTTTGATTTTATTTTTTTAACTTTGCTTTTTGTTTTAAAAAAAATCTGATTGACCGTAATGATTTTTGGCTAACTATTAATGATGAATGATATGATTTGAAATACTATTTGTTTTTTAATACAATTGATTACAACCAATTCCAGCAAATAAAAAGCTTAATTCGTTGTTAATGACTAAAAATAAAACTTTTTTTTGCTATAAAATTGAAAAATTATTCGACTTTGAAAATATGATAATAAAAATAAACTATGCAAGTATTATATGATTGATTATTTTCATCATAAGTTCAATTAAGGAAAGACAAGAATATTGGCAGAGAAGAAAAGATAAAAAATGTAAAAAAAATGTTCACATGATATTGGCAAATAACCCTAAAAATCAAATCATTATTAACCTTGCCTTTAAGAAGAAATGAAAAATTCAGGAGAATGCTTATAAATAAGCACTTACTTCTACAGCATACTTGTTTCTTCACCATATCTATGCCATTTTTTTTTGTAAATTTTAGTAATTAATGGTTGCAGATAGTAGTCATTAATAAATCCCTATCTGGTGTTATTCTATCCAGTGCTCTAGACTAGTTTCAATGTTATGGCTGTCATCAGTGAGGAGCTTTGAATCTTAGACTAATGTCTGAACTTTTAAGATATAATACACCTTTTCTCTCACATCTCCTCATTGATGAAAGCCATAAACTTGAAAGTTGTCTGAGGATATTGGATAGATTAGCACTTGGTAGAGATTTATTCAGCATTAACCATCTGCATTCATTAATTATTAAAACTTACAGTATGTGGCATAAATATGAAGGAAAAAAGTATGCTCCCAAAATAAGATGAAATAAGCTGAACTCATAAGCACTAGACATCACATGATCATCACCTCTTATGTTAGCACATAACTGTTATTAAACAGGCAAAACTCTTCATATAGTAGTGCCACTCTGTGCCAATCAGAGTAATCAATGAATACCAAAAGGCTTGTGCATAAAATCCCTATCTAGTGCATACTCATCCAATATCCCCAGACTAGTTTCTGTCTTGTGGCCTTCATCAGTGAGGAACATTGGGTCTAAGAGCATAAGGTTAGAGTCATGTAATATTTTATTAGCTAGATATTTCTATTGGCAATTGTCTTTGACTGAATATCATATTTGGATAGAGTGCCTATGTTTCCATCTATATTATTAATTTGACCAAGATATTTTTATTTTTGTTAACTTTTTAAAATTTTTATTATTAATCTTTATTTTGTTGCCTGTGTGAATATTATTTTAAACATTTCAGCATTTATTTTTAGCCTTACTTTCTTACTTCCAGCTGATGATTCATATAACATTAGCTCTAAAAGTGACCATATCACTTGAAATATCTAGCTGCATTAAATATTTTATGTTTATTTTTATTTCCTTAACTACCCATTTTATTTCACAAAACACATTCTAAAAAACTACTATAAAAAGTTTTGGAGATATAGACATATCAAGGTGAATACTCTTCATATCACCATGTAATCTAATCATTGAAATTGCATATTGATAAACATTCTTTTGAAATTTGAGAATTTTATATATCTATATCTTGAAGTTCCACAGCTTTAATTACATGAAGATGCTCATAGAGTCAAATATTATCTTTTCACAATCTTCAAATCCAATATACAATAAAAACCAACAATCAGTAATATTGTTTGTAATTTATCTTAATATTATGCATAATGTATTGTGCTAAAACTACTTTCAATTTTATCTTATTATTTAATAAAATAGTAATATTTAAGATTTTTTTGGAAAATTAGTACAATTTATCCTTTTCAAAACAATAATCTGAGAATGCTTGCAGAATAAAATTTACAGGAGCAATAAAATGATCAGGTAGAAAGATCCATATTTGTTCAGATAAGAATGCAGTTAATATGTTCAGAAAAACCCCAAAATCAGATTAGTTGTATGTTTATTGTTTGACAGGATAAGATATATTAGTTGTCAGACCATCTTGAAATTTTAAAGTGAAATATTATGTTTCATGACTAAGATGTTCTGATCTTTATTTGTTATAAAATGAGTGATCAATGCAAAAAGTGAGCTATTTGACTTCACTGAGTGACACACAATATATTTTATAGGATGATCCAGGAGTTTGTATGACATTCAAAGTCACAAACTTGGAAGGAATTTTGAAAATAACACATAGTTTACTATTTTTATTTTGTAAGTACAAATCAAATTCTTTATCTCATTCACTAACTAATTTTTCCACTCTTTTTCAAAAGGCTAAGTGGAAGTTGCAGTTATATTTGCAACTTTTTATTTATACAAATTAAGACTTTTTTTCTACATAATATTTTAATAATCTTATTACAAAAGTAAGTTTACAAATATATAATGAGAATAAGTATTCTTTTTATAATATATAATTGCTTTTGCCAATTTATAAAATACATTGGACAAATTATTTCTCGATTGAAATTCATTTTAAAAATGGAAACAAATTTTTAGTTAGATGTCAAAAAGCAACAAAACTTGTTTTAAAATTGCACTCATTATTAATAAAATTTGACAAAAAATTTCTGCACTGGTGTTTATGAAAAATGAGTTAATCTCAACTTCCTATTTTATTTCACTGATCTTCTTTAAAATAGACATTTTCTAATAAAATATAATTGTAATCATGTATTTTTATGGTTTAAACTAATTGTTTTACAAATATGATGCATAAATAAGCATAAATAAATTACTAAACCTTCCAATTTTTATTTCCAATGTAACAAAAGAAAAAAGAAGATTCTCAAAGTCTGAGAACTAAGAATCTACCAATCAGTGGTAAATGATGACATTGTAACTGCTTTGAATTTTGAAATCTGTATCACATCTGTAGAATACTGACATCTTCAGATTTTTGTGTAAACTAATACTTTTAATTTCTGCTTTTAAATAAATGTAAACTGGCATACATTTCATTACAGACAGTTGCTAAACAGCAAAGAAAAGCCAAAAATAATAGTAGCACTATCAAAATATCTCAAAAAGTTATCATATATCATAAGCAATAATGTCAGTTTTTCAGTGAGTTGTAATTACATGATGTAAAATCAAATAATTCTGAGTCATATCAATGAGAAAAATACTTATCCACCTCATTATTAAAATAAAATCTAAAACATCTTACTTATATTGCAATTTAAAAATGAGAATAAACTTTTAAATTTAATTTTAAAAGGTAAGTATTTATTTTACTACAATAGTAAAGATTATTTTGTCTAAAGCCATTATGATTTAATAGTGCTTGTTTAAAAATACAAACTTGTGTTTGTAAAGATGTCAATTCTGTCATAGGATCTCATAACTATAAACATCAATATAAATAGTAGAATTTGCTCATGAACTTCTCAAAAGTCACCTTCTACATTTATTATACATATTACAAACATTAAAAAATTATGTTACAACAAATTTCTTATGCAAAAGATTAAGATTCACTGATACATGTGTATATCTCAAGAATATTGAAGCTGATAATACAAAGTATTACTGCTTTCTTATAGGAATGGAGAAAATAATCAAAAAACCTTATGGGAATGGGGAAAAAATTAAAACATATTTAGAAAATTTTGCTAAAATGTACATCACTAATTTCAGATAAAAAAATAACCATTGTGTATAATCTACTTATGCCCAAAAGAATATCTTGTTTATCTGAATATCAAGCAATGACTTGTAGAAATCTTTGTTAAAGCAATATATAAACTCAACATGGACATATTTGAGAACAAGTTTCCTTTGACTATTTTTTGCAGTATTAACCCACAACCACTACAACTGGAATTGCAATATCACTGTCATTCAACTGAAATAATTTCATATTATTTTTAAAATTGAATAAATATACCTCTCACTATCCACCTAAGTATATCTCTGTTTTGAAAAAATAAAATTAATTTAAATTTAACTTATGTGGTTTTAATTTTATATTCTCATTTTTGTTTTAGCAGTATCTCATACTACATGTACTCTAGATTTGGCTGTAAATTTTTTCATCTTTTTCAAATGACAGCTCTTTTTTTTGCTATTTTTTTTTTAAAGAGAAATGTAATAAATCATGTTGTAACTAATGGCAACAACAATAAGTAGGAAATTTATTTCATTAGAATCACTGATTATAAAAAAGTAATCTACTAATTGTAAAAAAAAAAAAAAAAAAGCTGTTAACTGAATGTAGTTAAACAAAAATAATTTTATTGCATTTTCTGAGTATATTATAAAAAAATTTTATACAAACAATTTAAAATTTATTGTAAATAGTGCTTCTAAAAATTAAATTTGAAATGATATATATATAATGTATAAAATAAATACATATCTTAGGAGTGGTATGAATACTGGTTGTAGTTGGAGTATTATAAAATGCATTGTACCCATTACAGGTTAAAAAAGATACTTTTATACTTCTCATATAAAAACTTTAGTCAAAAGATTACACAAAGTTAATTTGTAAGTAAAGTTTTATTTTAAGGTCATTGGTTTCTGATAATTAGTACAAGGACAATGATGCTATAACCATAAGAACTTAATAAATAGAAATGTCTTATTGATTATCATTTATTATTGCCAACTGCCATTTGATCATCATAAGAGCTTATGACTATTTTGCTTTGCTCCAAATATATAAAAAAAAATATTGATTATTTCCATCTCTGAAACTATTTTACACTATACCATTTTGGATCAGTAACATTTAAACATTTTAAAATCTAAACTCATACATACTGCATACAAGATTAAACAATTCTGTAACCTTAGATATCATATGCAGTCAATTATTAGCTTGACAAATATGAGAAAAAGACTACATATCATCTGTAATCTTTCCAATCATCTGATTTAAGTATTTAACTTCCCTGGTCCATTTTTGAATGATAAGAAAGATCTTCTCCGTCTGGAATTTTGAAAGAGCGTGAAGTGTTCTTCTTCAGAAATGACAGAATATTTTTTTAGGCACTATTGAATAACTAACTCTTTTTTTTTTTTTAAACAAAATAGCGATTTAGACAGTTCATGATGGAAATGGTCTTATATTAATAAAAACATCCCAGGTGTTATTATTACTTTATTCGTTTTATTCTTAGCCCAAATTTTAGGTCCAATGTTCTAGAAAATGAGATTAAAAAACATAAGTAGCGTTATATACATATAATCACACGATAACAGCTTAATCTTATCTTTATTCGAATATTTATGTACTTACTTTAGATTTTAATTCAACTCTTAATAATTTGTCTTTTCTATCTAGGTTTGTTTTTGTCATTATACATGAGTTTTTATTTAATGTGGTCTTTACGCTCAACAAATCCGTCTCTTCATATTTTGTTTAATTAATTAATTAATTTTTTTTGGTCTGCAGACTTATAAAAGCAAATGAAAAAATAAAAGTCGAATAAAAGCAAATACAATATTATGTTTCTTAAGAAATTTGTTTAGAATTCAATTTATATTTCATCGTATTAGTTTATTAAAGTAAATTAGTTGCTTTAATAACACAATATAGTTAATTTTTAATATGAAAAAAAAATCTTTATTGGCTTTAAAATGTTGTCAGTATTAAAGGATTTAATTTCTATAAAGGGAATATCTTTTTTTTTTTTTTTTCAAAATTTAAGACGTGATGTTATTTTGTTGACATATAAAAACTACGTTCAATTAAATTAATCTAGCTTTGAGTTCTTAGTGACAGCTTAAGTCAGCCTCGTGTGGAACAGTTAAAAGAATTAAAAATATAATTACGCTCAACTCAATAATTTAATTATTTTATCACTACTTAATTCAATTTACTAGTCAAATTTATTAGTTAACAAACTGATTAAATGTCGTCTTTAATTATCACGTTAACATTTTATTTAAAATTAAGGTTATTTACTTTATTATTAATATTTGTAAAATTAGAAACAGCTTTGTTTATTTTTCAAGTACTATATTTATAAGATTAATTCTCATAGATTAACCAAATTATTTAAATTTAACCATTTACGTTCTTGAAATATTAACTACATACCTACATATATATCTTGAAAAAAAAACTAAAAGATTTTTGAATTAATATTTCATGACTTTAAAATTACGGGATTAAAATTTTACATGTTATATAAAAATGGAATTAAATAAAGCAGTATATAAAATAGATTGCTTAACTTTATAAAACTCATTAAAAATATTAAAAAATGGAATATGTACACAAGAGGCCTTTATGAAAGGTAAATTTTAGAAACTCCCTCCCTATTCTATGAAATAAAATTTATAAACTAAAATGTTTTTTTCCAAGTGCTTTTACAAGAAAAACTTGAAAAATATGACTCTAGTCATCTGTAATCGATAAATATCTAATATCTCATGTGTTTTATTCATTTATTTCTATAAAATAAACGCAGAGATTAAAATACATGTTAAAATAAAACAAATTAATAGTATTTTAAAACAATCATTAAATAATATCTTAGAACAAAAATATTTATTTAGTAAATTTGAAATTTCTAATTTTTTTTTGCAAAAGTTTTCATTTTATTTTTTAGACAATTCTGTAAAATTGCTACTAGAGATAGGAAATATCTGCAAATAAGATAATTTTTTCAATGTCTAAGCTTTTTTTATCATATTTAACCCTTTTCCCGCGCTCGACGAGACTCCTCGTCGACATCTAAAATCACTCTAACCCAGTTCGTTTTCATACGATAAAATTCGTTAAATACGTATTGAATTCGTTTTTAAAAGTTCTGTACGATGGTGACATCTTCCGATTTATTTTAGAAGTAAAAAATAAAAAAAAACGCATTTAAACCTAAACAAAGAAGGAACATTATTTGTGATTGGTTCTTAGCATGCTCTCAGCCGAAAAAGACATTCTGATTGGCTGGAAAGAACAAAGAAACTGCCTGATCAAAGAAAATAAAGAAAAACGCTGAGATTTTCATTTCGAATACGATTTAAATTATTATTAAATAATATTTATGGAAATTAAACATAATTTTCAGAGAGAATAATAAAAAAACAAAATTATTTTCGAAAAATATTGAAGATTTAAGTAAATATATTGAAGATGTAGTAAAAAGAAATATTTACTTTTCTATAACGTAAAAGTCGATCTTTTTGTTTACATTATAACTTTTATGTTGCCGATATAGAATATCTTAGAATAAATAAATAGCAATTTATTTTTGAAAGAACTTTCGTTTTCTTCATGACCTGAAAAATTAATTATATACTTTTTATAAACGTATCTGAGTTGAATTTAATATTATAGGCGAATATGTTTTAACAATAGGCTTTGTCTTCAGTTTGTGAGTTGGCCAATTAAAAGATTTGATTTTTATCTCATACAACCAATGATTTAATTAGCGGTTTAAGGGTTAAAAGAACTACCACACAAGCCCACAAAAACATTGCACTGCCCCCCCCCCAGGCTGGATCTGATATTATATAAATAATTCTAGTTCACTTACCTGTTTATTGAAAATATCACAGACAGAGTATGATTCTTTGGAATGCTTCACTTCTGAGTTCCATCTCACATAACAATAAGAAAAGAGAATCCAATCATCTCCACCTCTCTCTGAACCAATATTTATATCAATTTTAATTGGCAAGGCAACAATTCATTAAAAATAGTTCTTGTTTGTTTAAAAACCCATTTAAAATCTCTTGTGCACAAGCTTCATCAAATTTTCTTTTAACAGAGTTATATTTATTCAGTAATAAAATATTTACACTATTTTTAAATTTTTTATATGGTGTTATACCATTACTAATAACTATAATTTATTGTGTATATATAGTCCCATATCTTAAATTTTCATGCATTGGTTATTGATATATTTTAAATTTCATTAGGACCATCAAAGTTGGTCAATTTCAAAAAACATGGCTGATATAACTCTTGTAGTCCATTAGCACTTTCTTGTTAAAAAGTTCTTTGTTTTAAAAATCTATTTAGTTACTTTTAATTCACACACATAACTTGTTTACATTTTCTATTAAAAATAGTTTCGTTTGCTTTCATTCAATAATAAAATATTTATTATATTATTTTATTTTTTAATACTTATTAATAACTGTTATTTATTATATATATTGTATTTCATTATATAGTTGGACAATTTGGTATTTAGCTAGGATTTATTGGAGTTGAAGAATATTTAGATTGTTTATTCAATACATTTTAAAAGCAATTAAAACACCTAGCATTTTATTTTGTTTATTCATAGTTGGTTATGTTGGATAACTAAAAAAAAAAACACTTCCTTTGTTTCACTAGATACATTTTTTAGACTTTGTCAATAGTGCAATCATGTAGGGGTTTGCATTAAATAATAAAGTTTTTTTTTTTCATATGTTATAGCATCGGCCAGGAGATGAACCCACAACCGTCTACAACCAACTACTTGCTTGCAAGGCAGCTGTGATGATCTCTCAAGCTAACAACACTTGACTAAAGAATAAAGTTACCATGAAATTTGTTAAAAATTAAATATTTTGGTATTCAATAATATCTTTTTAAAAATTATTTTTTTTACTCATGTTTTCTTTAAATATAGATTGTAGTGTGGATTATGGATCAATTTCGGGTTTTTATCTATAGAACAAACCTAAGTCCATATCCATGGAAAACCTGATTAGTAAAATGTATAAGAAAATAATATTATTAAAAATAGAAAACCTATTTAGTAAAACATGTAAAAAATAATATAACATAATAAATAAAAAAAAGATAATATCATTTAATTTTTTTTGCACAAGACAGCAAAAGAATGTACTCTAGATAATTCAATAGTGCCATAGGGCTAAAGGGTTATCAGCTCTAATCATAGGAAGCATGCTGGTTCAATATTCAATGGTGTAATGCCTGCTGAAACATCAAATACCTCTGTCTTAAATGTCCAGATGAATATGAATGAAAACAACAACAGGAGATGGAAATAACATCATTCCAAATATGTCACCGAGAAGTCCCTGCCCTGCGAGTAATGCATGACTTGTCATATAAGTATGACCAGAACAGGGATGAACTGTATCTATCAGAGACATTATTTGCCTAATTCATGAACATTATGCAAGGTAACTTGAATAAAGTCTTAATTTGTTGTGTAATCTTTTTTTATTTTACATATACGTTTATAGAATTCTGTATTTTTTTAACATTTATTTCACTTCTGCATTTGGAAACCTAAACCTCTATAACTTGGGAGAGTCCATTGTAATTGAAGTCAAAAAAGTACAGGGAGAAAGGTTGTTAAGTTGGACAAATTTTTTATTATTTTAGTAGATAAAGTTCCATAGTGACATAATATTACTTATTATCATCATCCTTACTACAATACGGAATAAAGGCAAGATTATATTTGATATTATTCCATATTAAAAACATGCACTTGTTACAGGACAGAGTTTGTGTTGTTTATTTTTTTTTAGTTAATTAATGATTGTTTATATTTGTTTATTCAATATGAATGACTAATATTCTAACATGAATGTTCTTTTCTGTCAAACTTGTACACTGTTAAGGGGGTCCTCAAAGAAGATAAAATCTCTATAGGTATAATTAAAGTATGAAACTATTGCACACACTTTCATATAATCTTGTTAAATAGTTAGTTAGCTTTGTGATCATTGTAACAGTGAATTAATATTTTTTCCTTTCATTATTCATACTTGACACACACATTTCAATTTTTTTTTATTTCATTTGTAAATAAACATTGTTAATATTGATTTTTATTATATGGTCTCTAGTTTATTAATGTTAGTTATTCATTTCTTCATCAGTTCATAACCATACATATGTGCATGCACATATACCTTCTTTTACGTTATAATACAGTGACCTGGTTAAATGAGCCTTTACTTGATTGGAACATATATAAAATTATTTGTAAAATATTAAGGATTTTAAACTTCTCCCTCGATAATTTAATATACAAATTAAAAAGCATATGAAACACTTGAATGAGAAGCTATACAGATTCCAAAAAATGACATCAAGCGGAAGATCAGAGAAGCATATTTCATTAATTGCAATAATAATACTATCAATAGAAGGGATACCTGCTTTGACATCTCCAAACGTTGGACTATCTAGATCATTTGCATACGCTTTGAATACGCTTTGCATACCACTTTTTTCCTTTCCCTATTTCCTCATTCTGCACCTCTCATTACCACTATAAATATGAGGCAAATGGCCTCGAAAGCGCTTAGCGTATAGTAATTTTTGGAATCTGTATAGCTTCTTGTTCAAGTGTTTCATATGCTTTTTAATTTGTATATAAAATTATTGTAATTACTATCTAAGGTAAATTTGTCCCTGAAGAGAACCAAGTGCAACATTTTCTCTGGGTTTGAATTTTGAGGCATGTGTGGAATCCAAAAGAGGGGTGAGGTATGGATGAACTTGCCTAAATTGGGTCTGGATTCAATATGTAAGCTTAAAGCTAACTCACTGGAAGAAGGCATGATCATTGGTTAGATACTTCATCATGTCATTCATGGCATCCTACCTTAAGATCCTAGGTCTGACCATAGGCAGATGTGTACCTCCTTTTCTGGTGGAAAACCTGGACTGTTACAATAGAAATATTTATCAAAAGTATAACTTATATGTTTCAAGCTGCAAATAAAATAGTATGTTTATCTATTTTTAATCTTGGAAAAACTATGAAGAAATAGAATTTATTAACATTTTTTGTAAAAACAACTAATAAATTATAAATTAATATTAGAATTGTCTCCATCCAAGCTTTGATTAATTAAAATCTACAATTATTATTTATTGTAAATTTTGTTTTTTATAAAATCCAAGTAAAAGATTCTAAATAAAAGTGGGAATGCAGACTTTTTGGCTTTTCATTGCCAGACAACTGCATTTCTAAAAGTTTTTTTCTTTTTTATATTCATGTATATTTTTCATAAATTTAATTTGATCATTTTCTTATACATTATGATTTTACTAATTAATTGAGCCGATATTTTCTGAACTCAACATACTTTGAAAAATGAACCATTTTAATTATTTAATTCTTTTTTACTGCATATAAAATAAATTATAACTTATTTTCTATTAAAAGTGTTTTTTGCTAATATAAATAGGTACATGCATTATATTCATAAATATTTTTTTATTCTTTCTATTTAATATATATTCTATTGTGGAAAAATATTAAGAGACACTCTTCTTGGGCCTAGAGTGGCTCACTTCTGACTATTATATAGTATACATTTACTATTTTTTTAATCATTTGATGGAGACAATTAGAATTCAAACAGATATTGATTTATTAATTGAAAAATATATATATATGACAATATTGTATAGAGAACCTAATACAAAAGACTGGGGATTAGTTTTGTTCTTAAAATTGTTATAATGTTTGTATGAGCCAGAAACTAGTCTGGGAATATTGGATGAGTAGGCATTAGATAGGGATTTTATGCACAAGCCTTCTGGCATCCATTGATTACTCTGTTTGACACAGAGTGGCACTACTGTATAAGCAAACAAAAAAATTTCTTTTAATTTGTTTAGTCTGAGAGCATTAATATTTATTAATTATTATTGTGTGTGAAAGTATAATTAGTGGTTAAGAGTATTTGAAAGATTGAAAATTGTGTTTTTTATTTGTTTTAAAGTTTTTTCAGTTTGTTATTTATATATATAGAAATTTTTTTTAAAAAGTTATTATTTATTTTTTGTTTTGTTTTATTATTTATATATTGTTATTTTATATATAGAATTATTATTATTTTTTTATTTTTAAAAAGTTATTTTGTTGATTAGTTTTTTGTAAATTTGTTATTAAAAGATTTACTTTTAAGAAAAATATAACGTTCGAAAAACGTTATTTATATATAGAAATTTTTTAAAAAAGTTATTATTTATTTTTTTTTTTTTTATTTATATATTTTATTTTATATATAGAATTATTATTATTTTTTATTTTTAAAAGTTATTTTGTTGATTATTTTTTGTAAATTTGTTATTAAAAGATTTACTTTTAAGAAAAATATAACGTTCGAAAAACGTAAAATAAAAAAAATGGATTATATTTGTATTTCAAAATGTTTATATAATCGGAAAAGGAAATTAAGCGTGCTGTTGTAGAATGTACTATATGTGATGGGGTATATCACTTGAAATGTTTAAATAAGACTAGGAAGGATGTAAATGGTTTATGGTTATGCAGTCAGTGTATTAATATGATAAAAGAGGTGAGAAAGTGTTTTCAAAGTGTAGATAGTCGAAGAATAGTGGGTGGAGAAAGTAATAGTGTAATGGAGATGATTAGTCAAAGAATAAATAAGATAGAGGAAGAATTGAAGGATGTAGAAGTAAAATTAAAATCATTAGAGATAAAATGTGAGGAGATAAAGGAATTATTGAGTAGAATGATAAGGAAGAAATAGATAAGGAGGACCAGAAGGTATTAGAAAATGTTATAGATAGAGCAGAAAAAGTAGATTATGAAACAGTATTGATAGGAGATTCACTAATTAGAGAATGTGGGGATATAATAGCAAGGGAAAATAGAAGTAGGTATGTAAGAGTATGTTTGCCTGGAGCTAGAATTAGGGATGTAGCAGATAAAGTTAAAAAACAAGGTAGTAGAAATGTATATGTTATGGTGGGGACTAATAATTTATTAGAATCATCAGAGAGAATAATGGATGAGTATGTAGATTTGATTAGGAATTTGATTATGATTAAAGGAAGAGTAGGAATAGTTGGATTATTACCAAGGTTTGACAAGAGTTATTTGTTAGATAGGGCATGTTCTATAAATGAGAGATTGAAAAAATTGTGTGAGAGAAATAATGTTATGTTTGTGGATGTGTGGGATTGTTTTATTGGAAAGAGAGAGTTATATAGTAAAGATGGGTTGCATTTAGGAAAACAAGGAAGTGAAGTTTTAGGGAGTTTGATTTATAAAGAATTTTTTCGGGAAACTTATAAAGGGGGGTGGGTTTTTAAATTGTAATATTATTAAAAAGAATGGATGGAATATAAGAAGTAAGCAAAAGGAATTTGATTTTGATATAAATATAGATATGGAGAAGGAATGGGTTTGTAAAATTAATGGTAAGAAAGTAATTTATAAATGTAATGGAGAAGAAAGAATTAAAAGAATTTATAAAAGAGTAGTTAGGAAAGAAGAAATTGTTTAAATTGGGTTTTTGAATATGCAAGGTGGTAGGAAACCAGAAAAGTGGATGGAATTAAATAAAACAATTGAAAATGAAGAGCTTGAGGTATTAGCAGTAGTGGAAACACATTTAAGAGAAGAAGAAGAACCTATTTTGGAACAGTTGGTATGGCAGGGTATAAATAGAAAAGAAAAAGAAAAAAGGGGTGGTGGTATAGGTGTTATATCAAAAAAATATTTAAATATTGTTAAATGTCAAGAACACTTGTGGTTTGAAATAAGGTTGGGTAGACAAGAATGGATGGTGGCTATAGTAAACTATAGCCACTGGAGATACGACGCTCTTCCGATCTGTGGAATAGTAACATATACGAATGTTTAGTTAAGGATATACAAAGTTTTAAAGAAAAGGGGAAGAGAATAATGGTTATAGGGGATATGAATGGACATATTGAAGAAATTGATGATGTAGATAATAAAAATGGACAGCTTTTGAAGAATTTTTGTCAGAAAGTGAATTTGAGTATTGGAAATTTATTAAATATTTATGAGGGACAATACACATGGTCCAGAAATAATATATTTCACACAATAGATTATGTATTGGTAGAGAAAGAGGGAATAAATAAAATACGGAAAATTAAGGTATTTGATAATGAAGAAAAAGTATGCACTAGTGATCATAATTTCATTGTAATTGAAATGGTTAGTAATGTGATGGAGAATAGAAATAAAAGTAGAAATAATAGTGAAAGATGTGGATGGAGAGTAAGTGATAAGAATAAGTTGGAAGAGTATAAAATACAAGTTGAAGAAATAATGGAAGAGTGGGTTGGGGATGAGTATAAGGATTGGTGTAAGGAAGTAGAAAAAGTTGCAAATAGGGTTTTAGGTGAGAATATTGAAAAGAATAAAAGTAATAAAAAAATTAAAATTAGTAAAAGTGTAAAAGAAAGGAAAGAAGCATGTAGAGAATATAAGTGTGCTATTAAGAATAAGGAAAGTGAAAAAGATATTTAATGCTAAATGGGAAAAGTACTTAGAAAAGAAGAAGTTGGCTAAAATAGATATTTATAGAGAGAGAATGAAATTGAATAGTAAATTGTTGGAGGATATTAATAAAAGTGGAAGAGATGGAAGTAAAAAATTTTGGAATTATATTAAAAGGAGAAATGTAGGGGAGAGAGAGTTAGTATTACTAGATGATGAGGGAACTGAGTGTAGTTCTAGAGAAGATTTAGAGAGAATCTTAAATAGTTATGTAATGAATATAGAAAAGATGTTAGATGTGAATGATAGAATATTAGAAAATATGAAAGAATATAGTAATGGGAATATTAGTTTTTCAGAAAATGAACTAAATGAGGTAGAGAAGAAATTGAAAAGTGGGAAGGCAAGAGGTTTAGATGGATGGGCAGCAGAGATGGTAATGAATTTAGGATATAGGGCAAAAGTAAAGTTATTATCCTGTTTTAATAAAATGGCACAGAATAGAGTTTTCCCAAGTAGTTGGAGTAATACAAGAGTAAGGTTATTATTTAAAGGAAAGGGTAAGGATCATAGAAAGTTGAATAATTATAGACCGATAGCGGTAACATCAGTTTTATATAAAGTTTTCTCGTATATGGTGGCTAGTAAAGTTGTAAAATGGATGGAAGGGAATAATGTAGTGGGTGAAATGCAAGGAGGTTTTAGATTAGATAGGCGTATAGGAGATAGTTTATTTGTAGTTACACAACTTATGGATATGAGTAGGAATGCAGATAAACAGTTATATATGAGTTTTATAGATATAGAGAAGGCATATGATAGAGTAAATAGAAATAGATTATGGATAAGTTTAGCAAATTTGGGAATGGATGAAGCTTTAATAGATATTATTAAGAAATTATATGAAAATAATTATTATATATATCAATTAGAGAATATAGAATCAATTAAAGTTAAAAATGGTGTGGGACTAAGGCAAGGATGCCCTATGTCACCTATTTTGTTTGTGTTGTATTTGAGTGAAATGGAAAGAGCAATAGAAAGATTAGGAAGAGGGATAGAGATACCGTTAATAGGTAGTAAGGGAGTATATATTTTGTCAGGTCTTTTTTTTGCAGATGATATATTTTTGTGTGCAGAAAAAGAGAAGATATGGAAGTTATGTTGAGGACATGTGCAAGGGTGGGTAAAGAGATGGGGATTAAATTTAGTGAAGAAAAATCAAATATAATGATGGTTAATACTGAGGAAAGAAGATGTAGAATTTTTATTGGGAGATATTAAGTTAAGTGTGGTGAATAGATATAGTTATTTGGGAATTATTTTAAGTAATCAGAAAAATTATTTGGATGAATGGGAGAAAAAATTGATAAATGAAGCAAAGAAAAGAAAGGGATTGATAAAGAAATTAACAGTATTTTCATATAATAAATATGATGTAGCTAGAATTATATGGAAAGGAGTTGCAGTAGCAGGGTTAACATATGGTAATGATGCATTATATGTTAGTAAAAAGATATTAGATTATTTAGAAAAAGCTCAAAGGGAAGTAGGAAGACATGCATTGGATGCAGAAATATGGACAGCAAGGGAGGCAATTCAAGGAGAAATGGGATGGTCAAGTTTTCATATGAGAGATGCAAAAAGTAAAATGAAAATGTTTGGTAGATTGCAGTTTATGGATAATAAAAGAATAGCTAAAATAGTATTTAATTGGGTTATGAGTAAAGGGCAGGTAACAAGATGGGTGAGAAAGGTAATGCGCTATGCAAAAGATTTGGATAAAGAATTTATATCAGTATATTTGTACAAAAGATGGGATGATTGTGTTAAGAGGATTATTGAGTGTTATAGTAGTAAGGAATGGGATAAAAGAATAAATTTATTAATAAAGACTAGGGAGTTAGAGAGATGGAGAAATAGTATGGAGAGTAAAAAGAGTTTAAATATATATAGAAATAAACAGAATATTAGGTGTGAGTTAATATATGATAATAGTAAGGAAAGTAGTTTATTGTTTAAGGCTCGAACGGGATCTTTAGCTACAAAAGAATATACATGTAAATGGAAAAATATGGGTGATTTATTTTGTAAATTATGTAAGGAAGGAATTGAAAATATTAGGCATTTGTTAATTGAATGTAAATGTTTGAAAACAGAAAGGGTACATATAATGAAGTTGTGGAAAAATAAATATGAAAAGAGTGATTATACAGAAAGTGAATTATTGGTTTTTATGCTAGGTTTGGGAAAAGATAAGGGGGATTTAGATATAAAGGTTATAGAGTTGACAAAAATTATGTTGTGGAAATGGGATAGAGCAGATTATGGGTAAATTTAGAGTGGGGAATGTAAAAGAAAGTGGCTAACAGGTTTATCTGGGCTTAATTGCTGAGATATTCTTGACTTCGTTTAAGGAGAAGCCATAATACATCACATCACATCACATCCTTGTTTAATGTTTATATGAGCTCATCTTATTTTCAAAGTTTGAAATTGAAATTCATATAGTTTTCATACTTTGTTTATATATTTATGATTATTTTTTAATTTGAAAAATTATATTATTTCTCTTTTTTTGTGTTCGCTGTAATTTATATATATATATATAATGTCTTGAATGTTTAACAAAAAAAAAAAGACAATACAGTTTTTATTATTGTTATAATTTTTTGAGCATGATTTTGACTTAATGGTCAGAATCATAACAATAATAAAAACTATGACCTTTTCTTGGCTAAATGTTCAAATTATTTATGTATATAAATTATGATTATTTTTGTAAAAAATATTTACTTTTTTTAATAAGAAAATGCTGCATTTTTAGCTGAGAGATCATTGCAGCCACCTTGCAAGTAGTTGGTTGCAGACGGTTGTGGGTTCACCTCCCTGCTGATGCTATGACATATGAAAAAAAAAAAACATACTGTTTAATAACTTGAAACTTTTTTTTTTTTAGGAATATAAGTCAAGAGAAATGTAAAGCAAGGCAAGAAATTGTGATTGGCAGGAAAAAAAAGCCTTTGTTATCATCATAGCTATTATTTTTTTGTCAGTTTGAAAATAATTATAAATGGAATTTTAAAATATACATTTTTTGTAATAATTCATTTTTATTTTAAAAATAAAGTTTCAATAAATTTTACTTCATTCCAAATACATTTTTATTGTCAACAATAAAATAACAAAGTGTATTGTTCTGGTGACTTATTTTAGTTTATTACTTTTTTTTGTATACTTGCAAAGTTGAATTAGTATATTAAAAATGGGTTACAATAAAGAATGAAGATTTATTTTTTATAGTAAAAAAGTTGGAAATGCAATTCAAGCATGATTACAGGCTATCAAAAACGATTGTTCATGTAAAAGAGTTAAAAATATAATTTATGAGTGTATACCCAAACACATATTTTCACTCAGTCTTGATTAAAATAGAAGTCAGTTTATCCATGAATCCACTCTCTAATACTTTGTTCATTTAAAAATTTGATGTCATATTTTTGAAAAATCAACAAAACATTATAAACTTAGTCAATTTTTATTGGATCAATTTATTTAGATATTTGTTTCCATTTAGCTAATAAACAGTGATGGTGATTAGAACCAATTGTTCTGGGAAAGCTGATTAGTTGATATTTTAGTATGATGGCAGAATTAGTAAGCATCTATAAGGGCAATTTGAATGACTGGCTTGATTAAATTCTATTTAAATAATTATGTATTATTTCCAGTTTAGTATTATGTGCTTTTGATTTTTATATATATTAAATATTTTAAGAACAAATAAAAGGCTTTATATTATGTTTATGCATAAGGTTGTTCATTATGAATGCATATGTTTATTTGTAAAAAATTAGTTAGTATGTTAAAATTATATTAATATTTACAATTTCTTTCCAGAAATAATTGTAAGAATATTTTCAAATACAACAATGAAAAAATTTTGATAATCTATATTTTAACAAATCATTTATTTGCATTAGCTTAAAAATTAAAACATGTTATTAGAAATTATCGGAATATTGACTTTTTTTTAAAGTAAAAAAAACTGAATGAATGCCTTAATTTTTATCCTACTACGCTAAGAAGTTAAATAATTTGAAAAAATCCTGCAATCAATAAATGGTTTTCACTTATTATTTTTTTTAAATTTTTACAATGTTTTCTTCTTCTTCTTTTACTGAATATTATTTTATAATATTAAAAAAAAAAAAATCTAAATTCTATATATGCTAACGTGTACAATGATGCAAATACGGCATTTATCCATAGATAGTTTTTCCACGAACTATTTTTAATAATTACACATCCTGAAATTGTCTGTGAAATTATTGCTCATCAGAATTAAATCCTACGTAGAAGGGAGAAATGTAGAAATACTTTTACCGTCTCCTCGGTATAATTACAATATTTGATTCCTGCAAAATTTTCTTTTATTCTCAACATAACACTTTTGATCTTTAAAACAAAAGATTTTATTAGGATATTTCTTAAACAAATTTACCTCGTTAGTTTTATAAATATCTTTTAAAATTGTTTCATAAAGATGCCTTTTTAAAATTATTAGATATATTTGTCTTTAATGAAAATATTTTTCTGCAAATTTTATGGAATATCGAAAGAATTTTATTTCAAATTTTTTATAACGCATACACACGCATACACACAGAAAGAAAGAGATTGCTATATAAATTTGTATCATTTGTTGCTTGAACATATATTTAAAAATCTAAATTCATATACATTTATTATTTTTTTATTATAAACTATCTATATAGTACTTAAATAATATACTTATGTATAAATATATTATTTTCGTAACCATTTCGTAAAAAAAGAGAATAATCAAATAATAAATATCAAAATTAATACAGTATAAATACAAATAGAACTCATTTCAAAGACAATAAATCGTAAAACTCTATGCATTATGCCAACAAGAGAAGAATAAAATTATTGGCACTTGTAACGATGAATTTAACGTTGTATTCTAATAAACAAGACTTAAACTTATGAATAACTTAAAGATAAAATATGCACGAACAATTAGACAAATGTTTTCTTTCTTTGTTTCTTTTTTAGTTAATAAAAATGTAAAATATATCCCATTTTCTTTCATTCTGAGTAAAATAAAATCATGGGAGAACAGTACATACATTAGTTTATATAATGATTATGATAAAATGTGTAATGTTATACATTACCAATAAATATTATTGTATCTTATATTGGAAATAATGCTGTAATCACAATAGTAAATAATTTAATGTCACAAAAAATAGATGTATTATATTATCAAACAGATTTTAGACTAACTATATTGCATAATTAAGCCAATAAACATCACATGATTACCATTTCTTATGCTTGCTCATAACTATTATTAAAAGAGGCAAAACTTTCCATACAGTGATGCCACTCAGATCAAGCCAGAGTAATCAATGGAAGCCAGACGGCTTGTGCATAAAATCCCTATCTAGTGCCTATTCATCCAATATCCCAAATCAGTTTCTGGCTGTGGCCTTCGTCAGTAAGGAACCTTGGATCTGAGAGCACTGCACCTAGATCTTAGGATCTAATGCAACTCTTCAGCAGCCACATTTTATCTCTACTTAACTACAAAACTATGACAATCAAATTAAAAACAATATTTTCAACCTAAGTTCATTAGCTTATATAGTCATATGGGTCTCTGGCTTGCACTGAGTGGCATTACTGTATGGAGTGTTTTACCTGCTTTAATAACAGTTGTGAGGAAGCATAAGAAATGGTGATCATGTGATGTTTAATGGTTTAATACTAATCCTGTTAATAGGATAGTGGTGGCTATGGTTATTAAAGAATCAAAGACACCAAATTATATGGGTACTGAACTGAGTATAATAAAGAACTTCAATAATGTTTGTAATTTATTAAAAATTACTAATAAAATAGTCACTATACAAAATAAAATAGAAAGTGAATGAAGTACTAAATTCATTATGGAGTTAAGCTTGGGGTAGATACATTAATAGTTTAGAGTCAGTGCGATGTAGTATTATTTACCTTATCTTTATAGGTTTTGAAGGCTCATATTGCTTCATGCTACTATGACCATAAATTTAGTAATAGCTTCATCAACTGCCACCTCTCTTTGCATTTGATATGCAGCTTTAAAATTTACATTGCAGTAGTATATAATCAGCCTAAGTTTATGTACTGTCAAATCTTTACTTTTAGCATTTGCGTATTTTTATTATTATTAAAATGCAGACAAGACATTATAAAAAAATCTAAATTGGATTATAATATTTGCAAAATATGTTTATCTTTGTCTCATATCACCTAATTCAAATACTGGACCTAAGCTCACATCATACCAAAAATGCAGATAATTCATGATATAAATTTACACAATCATGAGCTATTTTTTTGATCAGCATATATGTTAGTTTCAATAATAATTTTTTCCAAAATTTTTTATCAAATATAAATTCAAATAATAATTAAAAAATATATAAAAATAAAATAATAATTAAAAAATACATAAAAATAAATACCATCAGCTTCCAATAACGTTTATTTCAAAAGCTTATTGGTCTAAAGTTATATTTTTTTCAATGTAATTTTCATGATGAATATTATTCCCTTACCATTAAAAAAACTAAGAGAAAAACAAAAAATTCAATTGAGTTGATCACAAAATTTATCATAAATTTTTTTTTTCTAATCGTAGAAAAATAAAACTTACTTTTTCTAAAACTAGAAAGAAAGATGGAAATGAAAGTGTAAAAAGTGCATGTGTAAACTACATAGATTTTTGTTAATATTAAGCTTAAACTTGATGTTCATAATCTGAAAATTCTTGCCTACATTATGTGGGTGTAAGAACAAAGAGGATAAAGAGAAAAATCTTGAAACATCCCAGGACTACAATGTTGTGTGGGATTCACTGGCTATAATGATTATATGGATCAACTTAGCAATCTTGGCTGCATGATTCATGAGTTAAAGTAGATGTCCCAGGCTGCAGGGGTACTCCTGCTTCTAGCCAAAGGCTCACCATAAAACGAGGATATGTGTGCTCTATGTACTAGGATTTATGGTATAGAGCTTCAATCCACTGATCCTACCTAGCCCAATGATAAGTTATATATTCAGAATTTATTTTTTTTAAAAAGAGAACTCATCGGGCACAAAGATCTAATATAGCTGGACTGGATGCACTGTGTATGTGTGCAAGAGTGAATCAAATGAAATATATTTAATATAACCATTGATGCACACCTATGCAGTAATGCAATTACAGGATTGAATAGAATAATATTTAGTCAACTTTGCACTCAAGCTAAATTAAAATAGGGAAATCTTATATAATCACAGTGCATATCCCTACATAATAAAATATGAATGTATTTGAAGCTTTAACTTGTCCACAATTTTAATCATAGCTTTATGAATTTATAACTTAAATATAAAAGGGAGAAATATCTTAACAACCCATAATAATAACTGACATTTTTAATCCACTTTTTACTATATTAATTTAATGACCGATATTTACTGCTCGCTCAGGATGATATATGTTGAGCATCATGCCACATATATAGAGAAATATGGACAACATCTAGTTTGAAATACCTTTACCTCGTGGACAAAATACAAGTCATAAAATAGAATTATTTTACTTATTTACATTCATATATTTATATGACAACACTTAAGTAAGTATATTTATTAAAGAAACTTAAATGATAATACACTTGTCATTCCCCATTAGTTTCTCTTAGCAATTTCCAAAAAGAAAACATCATTACTTAAGATGATGGGGGAGAGGAAATGCAGATTGGTGTATAAAATAAACATATTACTACTTTTTTTAACTTTATCTACTTTTACTCTTAGCATCTTCTCACTCCCTGATATCCCTTGGGATGTCATGAAAAGAGAGATACCAAGATGTTTCCACATTTTATACAATTACTCCCTCCATCATCTTTTTTACAAGTAAACAGGATAAAAAAAAATGAAATTAAATAATTTGAAACTAGTAAATTTTGCATGATTAAATTTTAAAGCCAAGACTAATGCATATATAAGTGTTTTAAGTTACAGTTAATAAATATTTTAAGTTATAGTTAAGAGAGATATTTTAAGTTACAGTTAACAAATTATGTTTTTTATTAGCAGTATCTGGTGGTTGTTGATGTACTGAATTACATGTAGTTTATATTCATGGACACTGTAAGTTAACAGTATTCCAGATGGCTTCATTCCACTGTAACAATGAGTTCTGGATGTAGCAGTTAAGTGGATATTTCAGGATCAGCATTTGGATTAACAGAAACATTGAAAAGCTTCAGTCATTCTGCCAGATTTAGCATCATGATGCCATTTTTCTCTGTTGACAATGGAGAAGCTGACATCAAATTACTCACTCATTCTGGTAGGTAGCACAAAACTATTTATTTTATAAAACTAAAACTCTCCAAAAAACTTCTTAAAACTCCAAAAACTCACAATAATACACTTTTGAGTTTATATATTTTTAAGATGTCTCAGATTGCCCTTAAGATTTAATGGATTTACATATTTTCCTTTCCTTAATTGCACTTCCATTAGGGTTCATTTCATAATTACTCAAATCTCCTGCTGCATCTGTTTTCTGATTTGTTTTTATTTTACTCTCAACATCTTTTTGTCATCTCTAAGCCTTAAAGGTACTATATGAGTGATCTATATCATTGATACTAAAATAAGGCACCGATTTTTATCTCATGTAATGGCTTATTTCCATTACCGATCCTTTTTCTAATAGTTATCAGCATTAACTTTATATAATTGATTGCCTAGCTTATACTATTTTACTTTCCTAAATTTATCATAAGTTATTTAGACTTACAAATAATATATAATTGCACACAGCACCAATTACTTATGTGTGTGAGTTTAGGAAAACTTAAATTTAATGGAAATATGCAGGAACTAAAGAAAAATGAAGCAATAATATATGCACCACTTCAGTATATATATTGTAAAGATTGAGAGAATCTACCTTTGCAGTCGATTATGATATCAGTATATATATGTTAAAAAATGTACATGTATATATTGATAGAAGGGAATGTAAAAAAACAGTTTTTTTTAATTATATATAAAGTTTGATTATTTATTAGTAAAAGAAGATATTTTATTAGTTTGATGTATATATTTTCCTTTATAGAATTGATTATTTAATATATATATATATATTAAAAGGTGTGAAGGTTGCCTTGACAGCAGTTAGAAATATTGGTTGCTATATTTACTGTGAATGTTTAGGTGGTTACTGGTTGGAAACTAATTATATATATATATATATACAGGCACAAAGAACAAATTTTAAGTAGATATCACTATATCAGTAATAAATAACTAATTGCATTTAACTAAAAAAAAAGAAATAACATGAAATTTTAAAAAAATTTTCATTAGTAATCCAAAACCTTTTTTACAAAGTACTTGCAGATATTATTTAAGTTTTAAGACATTTAGTATTTCTTTGATGGGTATTTAATGATTGAAAGGGGGGTGGCTTGTCACAGAAACTGTTGGTGTATAGGTTGAGTTGATACAGATTCGTCTGTAAGACAGTGGTTGATATTTGTTTAGTGATTGTCTGGTTTATTTGCTCATTGATACTCCAGTCCATAGTATAGTTAGTACAGTATATTTGACTCATGGTCATATAGGTTTCTATTTTGATCAGGTTGGTTTAGTACTTATAGTGCAGCATATATGTGTGTGCATGTAAGTTGGTGCCATCTTACAACTTCATCTTTCACTCATGTCTTTAATTATGATACAGAATATTACATTTTACAGTGAAATATTTAAATAAATATCTTTGATAACCAATTTGAACACATTTTAAGTGAATAATGGGTAAATGGATCAGTGAATTGTCTGACAAAACAAATACACTATCAACTATTTTATTTGCTAAATAATTATTTTTTATTACTCCAAAAATGCAGAATATATATATTATTGATTCAATAGAAGACAAAATGATTTTTTTTTCCTTTTTCAAGAGAGAAAAAGGTTATTGAATATTTCCAGCTTATTATCTCAGTGCAAAAGATAGGATTAACTTTCTTGAGGTTGATCTTTGGCGGGAGTAATCTCTTGATTGGTGGAAGGAATGGATATGTAAGCAATAACTGATAATAAAAGGGGATAATATACAAGAAAGTAATCTGTTTTATTGCAATCCTCTCTCTCTACTTGGTTATTCTTCCAAAATCAAACAGTTAATATTCAGTTAAATTCAAAAGTACAATTTTTCTTTAAGTATATTGTTTTCTTATATGAAACTAGTTAAAAATATTTTTTTTTGGAATATAAAGAAAAAGATGACAACATAATTAACTTCAACAAAATATATCACCCTATGTTTTCAATTAACTAACTTTACATTTAATATCATCATTTAAAATGTATACTTTCATCTATAACTTCAGTTTAAATTATCTAATCTTAATCTTTAATATTAATGAAAGAATTGAATTGTATGAATTTTGTTGTTTTATGGGGAAAATTATGCTGAACTTTTAACAAAATATTTCACAAACTCTAGATTAACAAATTCTTCTGGCTATAGGAAAGTAAGAATCAAATGGAAGGATGTTTGTGTGTCTAATTTAGTATAACATGCCAATTATTATTAGTGGATGAGAATATATCTAACCTTTCATATCATGTAGGATTAAAGAATTGAATATGTGACTTATATAAATAATGGATAACTAACCTATATTAAAATGTGCTTATAACTTAACTTGAATAGAAGAGCATCAATATTAAATGTGTACATTTTGTCCTTGTTCTCCTCATTTAAATTTAATCTATTATTAAAATATATTATCATTTAAAGAACTATGTAGACTTAAGTGAATATCATGAATTAATTAACTATTTGCCTAATGGGTGGCTTTTGATAAATTATTATAAATTCCTTGATAAGTGTAATTATAGTCAATGTTAATTGGTAGAAAACTAATGCTCCTTTTAAAATTTGCAAGAATGATTGTAGAATGATTGAAACCACCAGTTAAGTAAACAATAATATATTACTAAAAATCTGCAGTGGTAAACATAATTTGTCATTATGAAAAAAAAATATGTTGAGTACTTCACATGCTATACCGTTAGCAGTTTCAATTAGCTATTTGCTAAGAACTTTGGAAACTGCTCTTCAATTGGATCCAAAAAAATGTGTATTGTCCATTCTGCAAGAATTTGTCTATATGTCCACTAAAACCCATCCATTTTATAATTATTGCCATTATCTCCATACATGCCTAAGAAGCTTTATTTACAGACTGTATGAATGAACTTTTATTTTCCAGCTAAAGAATGTTTAATCATTTCTCTTGTTGTTAGTGTGTGGTAGATAGGTAGATCATTTGATTTGTCTTTATATATTTTTTATTAAGATTTTCTTTTACTCCAAGATCATCTTGGATATGTATAATATGAAAAGTATTATACTGGGTAATTGATTGTTATTTTGATGTAATTTTTTTATATATACATATATTCTATGCGCTTATGTTAGCAGTAGAAATATTTATTTGCTATTATGAAGCCATCATCTAATTTAAAAGAGGGGTAAATGCATAAAAAGTATTATTTTATCTTTGCATTGTGAGAGATTACGAGGTCTATTTAATAATAATTATTATGCTTTAAATTTAAAAGATTTATAGTTCATCATAAACTAAAATTTTATTTTGATTTATTAGTTACTATTAAATACACAAAAGTGTTGTTTTATTTTTGTGTCATTAAAGATGATGAAGTCTGTTTAATAATGATTATTATACCTCAAAATTTGAAGCAATTATAATTTGTCATGAATTAGAGATTTATTTTCAATTTATTAGTTAATGTTGGTATAATATCTATGTATTGAATATGATTTGAAATTATTTTGTTCATCGTTATGCATATGTGTGCCTGTTTTATGCAATTCATCTATATAATTGCTAAATTTATAGTCCCTTGATTTGTAGTTTCCAGTTGGTTTCAGATGATATAATATGCCAAAAGAGAGGAAAGAATTAGGAATTTATCTAAGAATAATTTTTTTTTTTATGTTTTAAAATGAAATGTGTCAAGTAGCTATGAGAAAATAAATTGTTAAGGATATATATTATGTTGGCAGGGATTGAGAGAAATCTCTCTTAGTTTATTTAAATACTTATCATGGGTGGATTATATTTTCTAGATTAAGCAGTTGTGCATTATGATGATTATATTATGTGAAGTAAAGCAGTGTATTTCCCTTGTTTTCAGTAATGAGACTGAGTCCACACCACTATTGAACCTCTGAGTAAGGTTAGGGAGTCACTATATTTTGTCATTTAGATTATTAGAATTAAGAAGGTCTCCTTATCCCTCATGTGTCCATTTTGAAATGTTTTTCTATCATATAGTCATAGATATGTTTAATATAGTTTGTCAATTAAAATAAAAGATAGGATTAGTTTATTTTATGGAATATCTAAAGTAGAACTAGTGCTAAAGTTGTTGGTTGGTTTATGGCATCATCTGTATTATATTTTATCTCTTAATTTGATAAGCAAACCAATAGGATATAGATGTGTTAATTATATTATAACAAGTGGCATAAGACAGAAGCATGCATAAAATCATATTGACTCTGGAGATATGGAAGGATCTATCAGTGGATTTGTAAGTCTTGAGTAAATATTTCAAATCATATCATACTAATTTATCATACTAATTTATTTTCTCAGAATGATTTATCCTCATCTTGAATGAGTAAAAAAAAATAAAAATGAAGTGTAGCTAGTAAATAGAATTGTTCAATTGACTCATAAAGAATAGGGTGACCTCTCTAACTCATATGTTTAGATCCATATTGCGTTGTTTAATTACCCCAGTGTAGGTTGGTTGACAGAAAATGTTAGAATTAGTTAATAACATGTATATGCTTGAAGTAAAAGTACAAAGAAGTTTATTTTAATGTTAATTACTCCAATGTTAGTTTATTTAGTAATGAATATTAGAACTGGATGATAACATGTATATGTGTAAAGCAGAAGTACAAAATGTTTATCTTGACCACATAATGTAATAAATGTTTTAATTATTAAAAACTTTGTTGAGAGTTGTACTTTTGCATGCATTCGTATTCTTAGTTTCCACACATACATACCCAATATGGTATAACTGCACTATTCCATGAACTTAATAATGAACATATTCAAATCTGATATGAATTTCTCGATCTAAACATCATAGGAAATGCTTAACTATTTGATGATTCTCTGGGGAAGTTATGTACTTAGTTATTAAATTAAATGATGATTTGAAATAAAAAGGTACCTATTTCTTTTGTTGTCTAACTACTATTTTATTAGAACAATGCTCAATTTTATGTCATTACCTTTATGATGGTAATTGGTAGCTATTGTAGAGTATAAATTTTTAAACAAGTTGTGTGATAAAATCCCTGAGATACTCCCTTATTGTTTCCAAATAGATATTAATTTAGTTATTTAATTTAAACTTATTATACAGTAAGAATTGATTAGTTCTACATCTTTGTTTTATTTAATTTAAACTTATCATACATTAAAGTTGATTAGTATTACATTTTTATTTTATTTAATTCAAACTTATCATACATTAAAGTTGATTAGTACTATATCTTTGTTTTATTTAATTTAAACTTATCATACAGTAAAGTTGATTAGTGCATTTAGATGATGGGAGGAGCTAAACTTGAACTATAACTTATTATTTGGTTGGATGAAACTTTATCAAATTAAATTACTTATTTATTGAAAACCAAGTAGATTTTTTACTCTTATTGATTCATAATATACCTTCCTGTATTTTATCTGCATTTTGCATATTATGGAATTTTGTGGCCCTCCACTGAGCTAAGCTATAGTTGAATGTTATTATGAGCCTCAATAGTAACTGAAAGTAGAGTCAGATTATTGATTTATTCTCATATCAATAGAATTTGTGCCCCTGGGTATTTATTCATAGATGATGTAGGATTGTTGTTGGGGGAGGGTTACAATATATATATAATTTAATGTTTTCATGAAACGTGTATTATTTTGCATTACAATCCGATATTTCGATGGGCTAGCAACTGCCATTATCAAGGTTAACTTTTGAAAGAACAGTAATGACTGTTCTTTCAAAAGTTAACCTTGATAATCGCAGTTGCTAGCCCATCGAAATATCGGATTGTAATGCAAAATAATACACGGTTCATACCCAAAAACTTTGTTTTATATATATGAGATATTTTGTGGGTTCATCCATGTTAAAAAATGTAAATACTGATATGTCAACATTTTTTATTTCAAGTCAAAATGTCAGTATATCAATATTTAAATTTTTAACATGGATAAACCCACAAAATATGTCTTTTATATATGCAACCCATGAAAATCTTCATATCAATATATATATATCATCAACTATTATCAATCTACTGCAGGATGAAAGTCTCTCCAAGTTCAATCCAACTTCTCCAATCTTTATCTTCTCTTCTTCACATCATCCCTGCACACTTTTTTATTTCATCCATCCACCTCACATGTGGTCACTTTCTGGGTATTTTACAATCTCTTGGAATCCAGTTTAAGATTTCAATTGTTCATCTATTATCATCTCTTCTAGCAATATGTCCAGCCCAACTCCACTTCAATCTTTTAATTTTTTCAATGAGGTCAGTAACACCTGTTTGTTCTCTTACCCATACATTGTGTTTTTGATCTCTTCTTGTTACTCCCAACATGCATCTCTCCATACTTCTTTGAGTGGTCTGAAGTCTCTGTATTGCTCTTCTATTAAGTGTCCAAGTCTCAGATCCATAAGTAAGAACTGGTAAAACACATTTATTAAAAACTTTCCTTTTCAAACACATAGGCATATTTCCTTTTAGTATCAAGTTATTTCTACCAAAAGCACTCCAACCAAGTTTAATTCTATGATTAATTTCATCCATTATGTTTCCATCTGTATTAATAATCTGACCAAGGTATTTGTAACTGTTAACTTCTTCTAACTCATCATAATCAATCTTTATTTTCATATTTTGAGCAAATCGATTAAACATTACTTTAGTCTTTTTAACATTTATCTTTAGTCCTACTTTCATCTGATAACTCCTGCAACATTTCCTGCAGCTCTAAAGCATTATTTGCAAAAACAACTACATCATCTGCAAAATCTAAATGACTTAAATAATCTCCATTTACTTTCACTCCTTTAGTTTCCCATTTTAATCCACAAAATACTTCTTGCAGCACTGCTGTAAAAAGTTTTGGAGATATGGAGTCACCTTGTCTTATACCCTTCTCAATGTTGACTTTCCCAGTATCATTATGTAATCTAATTGTTGCTGTTGCATTTTTATAAATATTCTTTAAAATATGACAATATCCTGGATCTATACCTTGATGATCCAATGCTTTAATCACTGAAGAAATGTTTATAGAATCAAATGCCTTTTCATAATCTACAAATCCAAAACATAATGGCAACTCATATTCATTTGTCCTTTCTATAACTTCTCTCAATACCTGGATATGATCTACTGTACTAAAACCACTTTTAAATCCAGCTTGTTCTCTTGGTTGGTGGAAATCCAATGTTCTCTGTAGATGAGTTGTAATTATCTTGGTAAAAATTTTGTATAAAACTGATAAAAGGCTGATAGGTCTGTAATTTCTAATATCTTCTTTATCACCTTTTTTAAATATTAATATTATTACTGCATTCTTCCAATCATCTGGTACATCTTTATCATTTAGACATTTGGTATATAACTTTGCTAAAAAAATTATATTTCTTCACCTGCTTCTTTTAATATATCAATTATAATTCCATCATTACCTGGAGCCTTTCCTTTCTTCATACATTTAATTGCATGTCTCACTTCTTCATTTAAAATTCTGGGCAATTCAGAAGATGTAATAGATATAGGAGGTACTTTTTCTTTATTACTATACAATTCTTGATAAAAGTCTTCTACCCATTTCATAATGTCATCTCTCTTTTTAGTAATAATTCCATCTTTTTTTTTATTGCAGATATAAATTTCCTACCAATACCAAAAATGTTGTTTTACATTCTTGAGACTTTTATTTTCTTCTACAGCTTTCCTTGCTAGTTCACAGTTATACTTTCTTATATCATTTTCAACTCTTTTCCGCACCATTTTACAAAATTCGAGATATTCAATCCTTTTTAATGCATCATTTTTGTATATCTTCATATTCCTTTTTTTCTTCATAAATTCTTTAGTCTCAGTAGAAATTTTATTGGTCAATTGCTGCTTTTTTCTACCAGCTATCTTTGTTGCAGTTTTTAAAAGTGTATCAGTTATTTTCATATTAATTTCATTCAAATCTGAATCATGTTCAAAATCTACTAATACTTGAAACTGATTTGTAAGTTCTAATTTAAATTCATTAGAATGTTTCTGAAGATTAGGAATATCAACTGTAAATATTGTTTTTCTTAATAATTTTTGTCTCTCTAGTTTTGCATTAACACATATCTTACATCTTATTAATCAATGATCACTTCCTGTGTTAAATTTATTAAAAACATTACAATCTTGAAATATGTATTTTTTGTTAGTCAAAATAGAATCCAATTCTGCTGTACCTTCATTTGGATGCTTCCATGTCCATTTCCTTTTAACATTTTTTTCAAAAAAAAAGAATTCATAATATAAAGTTTTTCTTTTTCTGCAAACTCCACAAGTCTATGTCCTCTCTCATTTCTATTACCATAACCAAAACTACCTATAGCACTTTCATCTCTCATTTGTTCTAGTATTAAAGTCTCCCATAATAATTTTAAAATGTTTATTCTGATCAACAGCCTTTTGTTCATCCATATTAAAATCTTCTACTACTTCATCACTATGAGAACTTGTTGGGGCATAAACCTGAATGATCTGCATTTGGTATCTGCTATTAAGTTGTATAACTAATCATGCCACTCTGTCCAATATACCATCAATCTCGCCAATGTTGTTCTTCCACTTTCTATTTATAATGAATCCTACTCCATTTGTATCTTTATAATAGTGTACATGTCCACTTTTTAAATCAATTGTCTCTTCACCTTTTCTTCTAACTTCACAAAGTCCAATAATGTCCCATTTAATATAAGACAGTTCTTCTAATTCTTTTAACCTTCCTTCACTTGAAAGTGATTTGCAGTTGTAAGTACCTAAATAAAAAGTCATCATCAAATGGAGCCTAGGATCTGCAATCAGAGGATTCTTAGCACCCTCCACCTTCGGCCACCAACTGCTGACTGCCTCTTGGGAATAAAGGCCATGATTTATTTTTGTCATAATTGTATATATGTATTGGAAAAAATATTTATCATTTACACAAACATTCTTTCTGCCTTATCAGGCAACTGGGAAGAAAGACCATAATGTTCTTGATCTTAAACTCAGAGGTAAAAAGCCACTAAACTCACCATGCTGGCTAATGCATGTTGATGAGCAGCCTATCTGTTCAGATACTATATGAATAATCACATAGTAATAACATCTGCAATGACATGAATGTATGAAGTGTACATTAGGAATTTGCCCTGTTCGGTTTCTTTAAGGCCTCCAAGAGAAATCAAAGGTTCTCCTTTCAGTTAATATCAAATTCCTGTCTGCAAACCACCCTTTCCATTAAAGTACCATTTAGGTTTTAAAAAAATCTTTTTGATTTAGTTTTTACATAATGATTTGTATATAGGTTGTTATAGTTATTAATTGTTTTTCATTGTTATATTGTTCATTTTTATTTATTTATTGTGATATGTGCTTTGTTTTACAGTGGTGAGATTTTAATAGCAATATATATATATATAAATTTGCAAGTGTGTATGTATATAAATAATTATCAACAATAGTATTTAAATTGCTAGTTATAATTAGATTGTTCTTTTTTTTGGAAATTATATCAGATGTAATGTTATTATTCTGGTTGTATATTTATTTATTTATTTTGTAGATTGTAAAAATAAATTTTTCAATGGAATATTTTTTTTATTGACATCATTTTTTGTTTTATTTTAAAAAAAAATTTAAATCAACAATCAGCAATGTTAAAGATTTTTAAGTTAGCATGTGAGTTATAACAATAGGACAAAGATTACTATGGAAAATCACTATAAAATAGAGAAAAAGAAGTCATAACTTTATTTTGTCTATTCTACAAATTTTTCTCTTGGATATCAGAATAATAATTACTGGATTAAGATGACATCAAAAATGTTTGTCTAAGTACACTTTATTTTATTCTACTTAATTTCAACCAGTTTTATTATGAACATCAACTACTTGGGCTTCTTATTAATATAAGGCTTATATCCTAGCCTGCAAAGTTCAACATTTACTTCATAACTTTATCAACTCAAGGCTTTATTAAATGCCTAGCACAAATATATATAAATATTTTGTAATAAGAACCTTTATGTATAGACAAAATATATAAAAGACAACTTCTACACAATGAATATGTGGGGATATTAATCTATAACTTTATTATTAATTACTATGTCCTGCCTGTAAAGTACATCTAATAATTTAATTAATTTTCATGTCAGAAAATTTCAGTTTCTACTTAAATATTACTTATGAAATAAGTGCTGGATTTTGAGTTGATATTTTAGATCTAGTGTCCAAATATTCTAGCCCTCCACTGAAGTGAGCCATTAAGCTTTAAAGAAATACATCTATAACTTAAATTATTAATTTAACAAGCTTGTACTAATTTATTTATTGATTGATTGATTGATTTATTTGACAAAAGTTTTATACAATTCCTATGTAAAATATAAACTGCAAGTTATGTTTATTTTCGGTAAATCTTTTATTTGATTTATATTTTTAAAAATTGAACATTTGAAAAGTAAATCAGTTTTTGTGTTTTCCACATATATATTTATGCTATTATAAAATATAAAATCACAATCTTGGAATAAAGCTTATAAATAATTATGAGACCAATCTGTGTCGACAGTTAAAACAGTAAAGAATGATGTCTTTTATTTGGCACATATTTTCAAGAGATTTAATAATATCAATTTGCAGCCACAAGAAGCTAATAAAACTCTTATAGATTGCCAAAGTATTGCACCATTATTTATTGATAAACTTGAACTACTTCATTATAATCTATTGAAGAGAGAATTTCAGCAGTTTCCTGAATTATCATCTATAAAAGATGATGCAATCCAGAGAATATTGACAGATTTATTAGCCACCTCAATGAACTTAAATTGGACATGGAAAAATGATTTGAAGATATTTTGAAATTGAAAATGTATGACTGGATAAAAAAATCCTTTTACCACAAATATTGAAGAGGGTGATACAACTTGCCAAGATGAACTGTTAGAAATTAGATATGATGAAGAAAGTACACATAAATTTGATAGCGATGAATATGAAAACCTATGGCACAATAAAAAAATGCCTGTGTTATATCCAAATATGTGGAAAATGATATTCAGTTTATTGATACCTTTTCTTATTTCATATCTTGTGGAATCAGGCTTTAGTGTTGTTAATCATATTATGACCAAAGAAAGAAACTGCCTGAATATTTCCAAAAGAAGAGACCTTTGTTTGTTCCTTACAAAAATTGAGCCAGATATTCAGTATTTAGTTTTGCAGCATTAGCCTCAGGGATCTCATTAATAATTTAATTAATTAAATGTAATTTCATCAGACTTCTTGCTTCTACATATACAAAGTATAAATAAAAATATAGATTTAACTACAGTAAGTTGTTTTATAAAAATTTATTCTACCAAACTTAGAGAAAGTCCAACATAAAGTATTTGGCAAGTAATTATTGTTATATGCTTTAGCTTGCTGTAACTCTGCTTTATAAATTTTATAATGTAAAGTTACTTCCATACTTTATAAATCACCATAACTGTAGAACTGGTGGGCGGTTAAAATTTTTTACTACTAACAGAGATACAAAAGTGGGTGGTGGGTATAGAAAGATTGACTACCCCTGATCTAGATGTATAAAATTTAAAAGGCATTTAGGATTTAAAGAACTAACTTATTCATTCTCTCTCATTCCTAGGTAAATACTATTTTGTTTTGAAGTATTGGTTTCCTCATTTTCACATTATTATAATTTGGGCATTAGCAAATTTTTTTTGGACCATTACAATTTGCTGTCCAAATCTTTGGGATATAATAAATATTATAACATCACCATCCTATGTTGCATTTCAATTTTACTTTCATTTGTGATGTGTATTGTTAATAAAGCTCTTTGCCTTTTTATTTTACCATTTCAGTTTGGTGCAATTCTTGGGGCATATTAATTAAGTCAAACCTTGCCTACTCTGTACAAATACAACACACACACACACACACACACATATATATATATATATATATTAACAAGCTGACTATAAAAGCTTATCAGTGAGAAGTGCCAGATATTTTTCTTTAAGTTAATCTCCTAAAATTTCAAATATTTTAATGTTTTTAATTCAAGTCAACTCTCTGAGCTTGTTATATTGGTCTAACTTTATATTAACTATTCAATTTTTTAATGACATTATGTATGCATTAATTATAACTTTTGATTCATTGGCAAAATGATAGCATACATTATGACAAAGCAACATGTGACTCTACTTAATCAATTTATATCCAAATCCTATTAGTTATAATCCACTTTATATCAACCTACTTTGGAGCTGTCCATGTAAAAATAACTATTTAATTACAGATGATTGTGATAACCAATTCACATGACTATTTTCTGACTATTAACTTTTATCAGTGAGAAGTAATAAATTGCATATAAACACTCAGAACTTATATTTACTAGTATTATACTTTCATTTGATCTGAAAACTAGTCAAAGTTGGCTTTAATATATGTATATATGACTGGGGTAAATGAAATAGATTATTGGCCTATCTGATTTGAGATCTGTATAATAGATGACAGGTTGCATTAGTTTAAAGATCTAAAATTATGTAAAATATTGTCATTACTTTGCTGGTATAATAGAAGTAAATGTGGCTACCGGGTGGAATGTGTAACCTATCTTCATTAATGATAAAAACTAGTATCTGTTGCCTTTATCAACTGAGTTTTATAGATTCCTTTGAACATAAAGTAGTGGAAAGTGATAATTATGGAACTATCTCTTGTTTGCTAAAGACTCTTCTAGTATAGTTTTTAAATGCCAGCTCTTTTTTAAAAAATAAAACCTTCTTTAATACTTTGTCATTCTTAACAAAAAGCATAGGAAGTATCTATACTAAAAAGAGAGATAACTGAAATAGATTTCTATGAAGGATGAATTTATGAGTTAGTATTTTCAAAAAATAAAAAGGAAAAATTGATAGTAATGACTTTAAAAAAATCCAAACTATAAATATTAGGACAGATGGATAAAATTAATAACTTGAATGATGCAGTTTTAATAAGAGAAATAATTTATTTTAAAATAACATATGCCTATTTTTTAGAGAAATTATTAATAAATATAAAATAAATAGAAGATTAAAAAAGAAGTGACATCATTGAGATAATTAAGAGGTGAAAATCCATCTTGGCTAAACATTTGACATTTAATCACAGAGATAGATAATCAACTGAAATCTTAAACTGAACACCAAGTGATTACAAAAAAATAAAACCTAGAAAGAGACTTACTACATGTGAGGTAGAAAAATTAGATAATTTCTTTGGAATATTTTGGCGAAATGAAGCTAACATTAAATTTGTAGAAACTGAATTAAACTCAAAAAAATTTGATGTTCTTTTATTTGAAGTGATAATTGTTAAAATAATGATAATGAATTTTTTTTAAGTCATGACAATATTATAATAAAAATAAACATTTTATATGAGCTGATGAGAGAAAAAAAATAATAAAGAGTTTGTTTGTGCATATATATACCAGGGATGAAGCATCCATATATTGAATGAAATGAGCGCTTCCATAGAATAATTCACTAAAACTTTCAAAAGCTTTAATTAAAATTCAATTTTAAAAATTCACTAAAATATATACATATTCAACCTCACAAAATCAACCCAACAAGTTGCACATACAATAGTGTAGTAACAAGAATAAGTACATTAATGTACATAAGCTATTTTGGAAAATGTAAAAAAAAAAATCTTAATTATTTTGCTAAACATAAAAATAGAATGAACTTTTCAATTTTTTTTTATTGTATAAAATTTCTGTTGACTTTCAACTTGTTTACCAACAGGTGAATTGTTTTTATATACAGCCAGGAATGAATTTGACCAACTCATTATTGGTTGATTATAAAAAGTTCACATAATGCTAAAATCTAATTTATAATTATAACTTAAGAATGTTAAAAGCATTTGCAAGATAAAAATATATTGATAATGTATTATTTATATTTAAATTAATCACAGTCTTATTAATATAAAAAAAGAATGAATAATTCAAACTCATTATTTTTCAATGGAATTTCTGTTGACTTTCAATTTTTTTACCAACAGTTAAATTGTTTTTATATAAAGCAAGGAATGAGTTAGGAAATGCATTATATGTTAATTATAAGAAGTTCACACAATGCTAAAATCTAATTTACAATTAAAACTTAAGAATGTTAAAAACATTTGGTAGATAAAAATATATTGATAATGTATTAGTCTATCTTGTAACAGTGAGATTTGTCGATTCACATAATAAAATCCAGAATCCAATACATTAAAGCCAATCAAAATGAGATAATAAGATCCAGAGTTCAAATCAAACTCCAACTCATTCACCACCATCACTTCATGATTTAACATATGAGGAACATTTCTGAGGTTACACAAGGGTCTTAATTTTAATTGTGAGCTAGCTCTGAACAGGTAGAAACATGAGATCCTATGGCTAACCACACATGCATCACATAAACTTGGACTAAACATATATTAATAGCTAAACTAATATAATATCGACATTTTGTATAATAATATATGGTAATATACTTAATAAGTAAGTGGATTGGATTGGGATATGATAAAAGAATAATGAAGACAGAATAAATTTATATACATTTATTAAAATTATTAGTAATGAAAAACAAAATAAATTGAATTACACTATTTAGAGATCACACTGAGATCAAATAGATGCAGGCATTATAGAATGGAATGTAATCAGTCTGAAGTAATACAGTGTTTGGACTCATTTAAATGTATTAGCTGACTTTTGTGCCCAGTGAATAACCAATGCATATAAGAATTTAATATGCCAACATAATATTCATTTAATATCATGGTTTTCCAAGTGATAAATAACAATGCTAGCCAGAAATATAATTTAATTACTACAGCAATAATATTGTAACTGTTTACTAAATTTCTCTAATATTCAAGCCTAATGATATAGTTCGATAATGATGCGAATTGTCATCCATCAAACTAAAGGTTATCTTAGTTTCAGATAAATCCCAATTAACATATATTATAGGGAGAACTGGTCAAACTAGCCCTACATATATTCATTAAAGGCACTTAAAATATGTAATAAAGAGAGAGAGGTTACTTAAATATATTAATACCCTTGTTTAAGAAATAATTAATTCAATCTCTAATCAGATTTAATAAAAAGGGAGTGAAAGCATATTTAAGAGGAAATTAATAAAAATAATTAAATATGCTTTATTAATATCTCCCTGGCCAGAATTATATTATTAATTAAGTAAAACTATGCTTAAAATCATAATTTCACAGTATAATAAAGCAAACCATAACAATTACATATGAAATGGAATTCAGAGTTGATTTAAATTACTGCAATGATCACAAGGTGATCAGTTATTAACTAATAAATTTTAATTTCAAAACAATGATTTGGATATATATATAATTACTAAATTGAAGATAAAAATATTATCCTCAGGATAAAATTATTTAAATATATCCGCTAGCTGACTCTAAATATATTTGGCATATCATCACATATCTAAATGAAATATTAAGAACTTAAATATAAAAGAGCATACATTTCAGCACAAGTATGAGAGTAAAACAATTTAATTAACAAAATAATTATTAAGTTTATCTCTTTAACAGGTTCGAGATAATAGATTTTACAGAGGTATTTTACAGTAAATCAAGCGAGTATTTATTATTGGTTTTACAGAAAAGAAAGATTTGAACTATTAGACTTTAAACTGAGCATTTATTTAAATTTACTATAGCTATAGTTTTGAAAATTAATAATTAAAGTTCATCTGATAGCTCTTGCGATAGTTATGAAAGTTATTACCTAACTCCTGGGCAGCAGCGTATCTCTTGGTTTTGTTCTCTGGATAGGCAGCAGTTCTCTACTTGAAGTACTATTGCAGTAGGTTTCTATCAGGAAGGTTATCCATCACTATGTTGACGTACCATTTTGGCATGCAGGATGGAGATGAAGATCACCATTCATCGGGTGTGAGGACCAGCACAATCCACCCAACTACTCAGCAATCCTAAAATTCAACAGGCATGAATTCGGCTTGCAGACCTTTCTAAAATTTGATTGATTATATATGTAGCAAAAAACAGCCTATTTTACATTTGCTTACGATGAAATTACATTTTCAATAAACAAAATTTTCCCCGTGAAGTTAGCAATTAGCACCTTTAAAATTTGATATTTTTAGAGACCAAAATAACTTTTAGCTTTTGTTTTAATTCACAAGCAGAATGTTTTTTATATTTGATCATTTACTTTCCCACAAGATTTTAGCAATAGACAAGGTTGGCTAAATTTTGTTTACAACTTAAAATATATTTCGACAAACGGTTTATTGTCTTTAATAAAATTTTGGTTTCATCAACTCGCCATATTAAACGCAGGTGTGGAGGATATAATTTTTACAGATTATTTTAAAATAATTTTAAAAAATAGCAAACGATTAAATAACAAGACGCTACATATATATAATGGTGGTATGTGGAATATACCTATATATATATGTGAACTAAGCAAAATAAAGTATAAATTTGATTTATAACTAAACTAAATCGCATTTTAAATTATACAAGATCTTTTAAATATGTGAAAATTGTTGTGGCAAGTAAAATAAAAACATTATTAAAAAAAAAAGATGTAGTGTGCTTCCTTTCCTAAAAACGTCACGCTTCGTAACTGATATATACACATTCATACACAATTAATTTTAAAAACAAAACGAAAAAAAAAAAAAAATTGGAAAAAAATGGAAAATTTTGAAGATAATTCAAATTTAAAGCAGAATAAAGCCGCTGTGCATATATATATAATGTATTTTTATGTGTATTATTTAATCACACATAATATCACAATTAACCATTCTTAATTAAAAACGCAGATGCAGAATGTTGAATCATAAAAAGGAAAAAAAACAATGCAAACGCATCGTCTAAATAGCAATTTTTTTTTTGACCGGAAAATATTTGGTTGAATTTATAATGAATTTTCCAAAATGATATTCTTATAATAATTTTTTTTTGTTTTCATTTGATTAAAAATGACTTTTTTCTAAATTAAAAATATTTTTAATAGCAAAAATTAATTCTTTGAAAATATTAACATTAGCCGATTAAATATTTGCAGAAAATAGACAAACTGCAATTATAAATATTTTCATTATTTTATCCTCACAAATATACGTGTCTGATTTTTTAATATTATTTATAAGATACTGTTTTAGCAATATTATTAAGTTATATAATTTATTTAGAATTATAATAATAATATATTTCCTTTAACCCAATTTATACAAAAGTAGGTTGTCATCTGCTTGTTTCTGTGTAGAATTTTATTCTTTTGTTATTTATATTAACTTTAATGTTCTTTGTGTGTTTTTTTAGTATTTTCCACTCATTTCTAAACTAATTTTTCTTGAAAATATATGTATACTACATGCACATTAAGTAGAAAAATAAAGTTACATTTAGGAACTAACATTATTAATTTGGAAAACAAAATAAATAATTAAATCCATATATATTATACATAATTAACATTGTGTAAAAAACTTTGTGCACTTATAAGCAAAATTTAAAAATGTCAGGATTATGTTTTGAATGACTACAAATCTGGAAATTGCTTGGAGAGGCGAATTTTTTCTTTAAAAAAAATAATATGAGGAATTTTTAAAATGTAAAATTTTATCTAAAAATAAACTACCATCCTTAAAGAAATTGACCAAGTCAAATTTCCTCATATTTTTATATTGGATGAAGTTCTCATAAGCATATATTACCTAGGATGATGACTTTCCTCACTCTTATTATTATGTTTACATTAAAAAACCTTTTGTTACATATCTGTTAACTCTTTAGTAAGATATTAGTCATTTTTCTTGCAACCGAGATGATTGTATTGGTGCGTATATGATTCTGATTCTTGACTTTCAATGCCAACAGATAAAAATAAATTATGGGATTCATATTCTGGAATCAATATAGATGTTAGCCTAAGCAGTATAATAGGGCCAAAAATCAAGGTTATCAATAGAGAATATTGATAATAAAAAAAAAGATCTTTTATTTAGTCACATTTACAATTGTATAAAATTTTTAAATATAGATAAAATTGTAAAAGTTATCTTTGTCTAATTTTAAACATTATCAAATTTTATGAAATTTTTAAGAAAGTGAAATAGTGTTGCTAGAAAGAAAGAAATAGTGGAAGAATATGTAGAATAAATATAATGATAATTAACTATTATATACTGTCTTTCAAGCCGTAGAAATACTTTTGGTTAATTCCTTAACCCATCTCAACTGTTGTTAAATTCAAAAAACAAATCCAATTGTGGAGATCAATGATATTTTAAACAGAGCATCATGTCAATTATTTAGGCATAATGGAATTAAACAAATACAAATAATTCAGATTTATGCCCCAATGACTTTTTATTTTGATGAAAAAATAGATTTTAATATAAATATACATAGTTCTTACAATCAATCTATGCAGCATTTTAAAAATTTTATGAAAAAATTTAAAGCCAGGGTTAAAAAACAATGAAAAACAAAGTATTGTGGACAGAATTAGATATAGAAACAGAAAATAAGAAGAAAACTTATTGAGGTTGGAAAAAATTAAAACTGGTATTTTATATATTTTTTTGAGACGAATCCAAAATTGCAATGGACATAAATTATTCGATGAAAGTAAAGAAGAGTTGTATTATATTTTAATCGCCAGAAAGTAGTGTTTAAAGCTGTAATATATTTAATAGATTCATCACTGGGAATGATAGAGATTAGGTAACACCTGTTAAAGCAATGCTACTACCCATAATCCTTAGAAATATTTTTAAAAAATGTAACAAAAAAGTTTGAAATCATTTTAAAACATTAATGGAATTTGATTATAGCTTAGACTTAAGTTCAATAAAAAGCTAATTAATACTGTATTAAAAAATGCTATACTTAGATATTTTTGATTCACAAGAACATTTTAAATTGAAACAAAACAACAATATAAAAGAAAAAAATATTGTTATATAAAAGGTTTAGTATCTAATTTTATTATTATATAGTTATTTGAGTGTGTGTGTATATATATAGTGTATCATAATTTTATGTTATAGTAGATATAGAAATATCAACATTGATACATCATTTATGTTTTATAGAATGTTATGGGAATGATGATCTGATTAATAAGAAAATAATGGCAAAAATAATCTATTCAGTCCTTGTGGATGGGTCATGTATGTGTGAATGAGTTTTACCATAACGTTGATTAAAGGAGTGCTTGATAATGGTGATAATAATTACTATCTAATATATATCTATATTGACTTAATAATCAGCACAAAAGCAAAGAAGATAATTTATTAGCTGTATAACTATATTCAAAAGAAAGAGTGTCATATATGTATGATATATATTTGCTTTATATAAAATAATACTACTTTCACACAAAAGTGTAGTTTTAACTCAAATATATTAAAAGACATAAATAAATGGATATTTTAGTAAATGCACTAAAACTTTTTGACACTACAGTAAGCCCCTGAATCAATGTTGATATAATCAAGTGATAAACAATCTCTGATATTTCATCTATTGAACCTTTATACAATCCAAATAAAAAAATTAAAATTTCACCAAAATTAAAAAAATAAAAACAGAGTTTGTATCATTACAATTTGTAAATATTAAAATGGAAATTATTTTTTAATTTACAAACAAAACTTTAGAACAAATTTCAAATTTTATTGAAAGTTTGTACATGTATTTATGCAAAGTATGCTGCAGAATAAATTACTAAACTAATGTAAATACATGATAGCACCAGAAAACAATTGCAATTCAACAACAAAAAATTGAAATAAATTTTACAATTAACAGTGAATGAAATCCATATAACCACAACATAATATGAAAAATAATTACATCAGAAATATTTATTTTATGCTGATTCTTAAACAGAAAATAGGGATTTTATTGCCTGAAAGTGGGAAAAATTGTAACTCACTGCAACAATAAGGAAAAAATATTGGCAGGGTTCACATTTTATGATGTGAGAGTGGGAAGAAACTAAAAAGTTTTATCTAAACTCCTGATTTTTTTTTTCTATTTGTAAATTAAAGTTTTATTTTTATTTACTTTGTAGTGTATAGCAGTAATGTCAACTTCTGATTATCTATTTTAAAATTGAATGATTCCAAATTGTCATTGATAAAAGCAAAAGCTAGGCAAGCATTAGTTGTCGAATGGTCAGCACAGCTGCCTTACAAGCAGTTGTCCCGGATTTGCAGGCTCGCTTTCTGGCCGATGCTGTAACACATGAAAAAAAAGCAGAAGCTAGAAATCAGTTTATAATTGTTGCTTTTTTTTTTTCAAGCATTATTCTGCCATGTTTCTATATTAGTTTAATAATTTGTTTTACAGCTGTATTTTGGATAAGTATTTATACTAACTATTGATAAAATTTGAAATTTTTTTTTAAAGTTTTATTTGTTAAGTATAAAATGAATTTCTATTTTAATATTTATTAATTATAGTACTACAAACTTGTTTTTTTCTTTTTGAATTTTTGATGAAATTTGACATTTATTATCCTTGCATTAGACAAAATATCAAAACAGTTTTATAGGTACTGTGTCAGCAATAATTCTGTATATCCCGCTAGTATTGAAAATGTCTTAGCACATCTACTTAAATGACAATAAATAAATGTATTATATACCGTTTAATAATTCATCAATCAGTAAAGATATGAGACAAAAACAATTAATGTATGTATATACTGAGAAAGAGATTAGTAATAATTCATAAAATGTAATTATTTATATTATACAAGTAAGATATATAATATAGATCAAACAAATAATTACAATACATAGTCACCATTCTATATGGAGAGTTTTGCCTGTGTGCAAACAAATAATTCTGATAAAGTTGATTTATATTTCCTTTTTTCTTTTAAGAAAATGAAAACAAAATGACTTTTTTAGAAAAGAATTCTGTTTGAATGCACAACAAAGAGTATCTTCTCATTTACTTATATACTAGACCAATGTTGAAATGATCATAAAATAAAATATATTTCTTCTAAAAGTTATTAATAATCAATATACTGTAGTAGTTATCCCTCTCTGTAAATCAAAAAAATATATGCAATCTTTAAAAGAATATTTTTTTCCCATTTTAATCATATGTAATTGCAGTCAAAAAATCTAACTTTAAAAATAGGAATCTATTGTGTCTATTTATTTTATAAAGTCAAAAAACTACGGAGAGACTTTCTTTTCAAAATTTTTTATTGATATACAATATATAACTTCACTAATAAATATAAATATAAATAGCCAACGTTTCGTCCATTTTTTCAAATAATGATATGGACTTTATCAAGGTTCTATAAAACAGAGAAAAAATATACAATAAATAAGAAAACTAGAAAATAAAACAAAACAAATAAAAACAAATAAAAAATAATAATAACAAAATAAAATACCTATAAACCAAAAAATGGAAATTGTATAACACAAACAATTTCTCTACATTTCCTTATAAAGTGAAAAGTTTTTATACTAAAAGGAAAAAATATCTATACAAAAACAGTCAATTTTTTGCACAAATATATAAGTTATTTTAACATCTTATTTAAAATAGGATTTAATTGTTCTATATAAATACTCTCTTTGTTAAATCTTTCAAAGTAATTACCAATACATTCCAAAGGTCGAATTTCATAGTCTTTATGTCCTGTTTCCAATTTATGACAAAAAATAGCAGATTTCTTATCAATTATATGCTGATATAGTCTGGTTTTTAATTTATTCTTGCTTGTTCCAATATAGAATACATTGTTTTTGCAATTTAAACATTTAATTAAATACACTGAATTCATAGCTTCAAGCATATTAAATTCTTTATGATTAATCAAAGATCTTAAAGTTCTCTTCTTTTTGTATACAGGTTTTAAATTTATACAGTATTTTTTATTAATTTTATTTAACAATTCATTTAATTTCAAAAATACAAATTTAGATAACTTAAAACCAATATAAATATTATTATCTATAAAAAATTTTTTATTTTTGTATTTATTATTACTATCATGTTTTTTTATTATTGTTTCATTATTTATATTTTTATTCCTATAAACATTCATACAAACATTATTTCTAATTTTATTCAAATTTTTTGTAGAAAGCAAATAATTTACAATTCTATATGGTACTCATTTATTATACACTCCCTTTTTATATAATTTAATTCTTTATCCAAACTTTTCATTTGAAATAATTTAAATTCTCATTATTCTATTGTTTATGATATTAATTTTGCATTTAAAATCAATATCGAATTCCAGTTTTTAAAATTCCAGTAGAATTTTTTTTATAAACTTCAGTTTCTATTTTTATTCTATTATTTTTATAAAACTTATAATCTTTAGATCCAAATATCAATACTTTATATTTTTTTTCTAACGTAAACTGAATATTACTATTCTATTATTAATAAATCCAAAACTTAATATCATTTTCAAATCCAATAAATACATGAGAGCATCTAAATACGTTCAAATGAACATAGTTTGGATAAAGATTAAATTATATAAATATCGCCTTAGTGTATAATAAATGAGTACCCATATAGAATTGTAAATTATTTGCTTTCTACAAAAAATTTGAATAAAATTAGAAATAATGTTTGTATGAATGTTTATAGGAATAAAAATATAAATAATGAAACAATAATAAAAAAACATGATAGTAATAATAAATACAAAAATAAAAAATTTTTTATAGATAATAATATTTATATTGGTTTTAAGTTATCTAAATTTGTATTTTTGAAATTAAATGAATTGTTAAATAAAATTAATAAAAAATACTGTATAAATTTAAAACCTGTATACAAAAAGAAGAGAACTTTAAGATCTTTGATTAATCATAAAGAATTTAATATGCTTGAAGCTATGAATTCAGTGTATTTAATTAAATGTTTAAATTGCAAAAACAATGTATTCTATATTGGAACAAGCAAGAATAAATTAAAAACCAGACTATATCAGCATATAATTGATAAGAAATCTGCTATCTTTTGTCATAAATTGGAAACAGGACATAAAGACTATGAAATTCGACCTTTGGAATGTATTGGTAATTACTTTGAAAGATTTAACAAAGAGAGTATTTATATAGAACAATTAAATCCTATTTTAAATAAGATGTTAAAATAACTTATATATTTGTGCAAAAAATTGACTGTTTTTGTATAGATATTTTTTCCTTTTAGTATAAAAACTTTTCACTTTATAAGGAAATGTAGAGAAATTGTTTGTGTTATACAATTTCCATTTTTTGGTTTATAGGTATTTTATTTTGTTATTATTATTTTTTATTTGTTTTTATTTGTTTTGTTTTATTTTCTAGTTTTCTTATTTATTGTATATTTTTTCTCTGTTTTATAGAACCTTGATAAAGTCCATATCATTATTTGAAAAAATGGACGAAACGTTGGCTATTTATATTTATTAGTGAAGTTATATATTGTATATCAATAAAAAAATTTGAAAAGAAAGTCTCTCCGTAGTTTTTTGACTTCATAAAAACTTGATAATACATTTGAAAAGAAAAAAGAAGAAGAAGAAGTTTCTATTTATTTTACACAAAAAATTGTTTGTTTAGTTTTTTTAAATTTTAAACTGTTTATTTTGTTTAGAAAGTTATTGAGATCAAAAAAGATGATTAAAATGCAATAGGCAATTATTTTAGTTTTAATATTTGTCAAAGAATATTTGTACGATGACAAGAAGAAGGAGATATAAGATTTAAACTTAATAAAATTATATTAAAAAGTTTAATAATTCAAGTTATAATTTTATTGTTTTGTTATTCAAAAACAAATGTTCAAAGTATGTTTGCAATTATATAAAGTAAACAATGGAAGATTTTACCATCACATGGTTTCCTGGAGATAAACATAGTAATTTCAGATGTTATTAATTTTGCAGTAAAGGAGGGTGTTTACCCTTAATGAAAGAAATGATACTTGATAAGAAACTTTTGATCAAAATAGATTGTTTTCTTTTAACACAGTTTTAAAAAAATGGCAATAATATTAAGGTTATTAACCATAATAGTTGACTAAATAAAAATAGCCTAATGGGACTTGTAAAGTCTCTATTCTAGTTGGTTACAATTACTGCCCAGTGTCCATGGTATAATGCTAAAATAAAAACAAAAAGGAAATCTGTCATTTCCGAACCTAAGCATTGAAGAAGTTACATTTTAAAGATATTCAGAAGAATGTACTGCATAGACCAATTAATAGCATGTCAATTTTTCCCAGAATTCTTAATTTTTTATGTGCATTTGTAATCATCTAAACATGTTTTTGGAACAATAGACTTTTATCAAGAATTTTTAAAATTTAACCAAGATAAACTTTCTCTTAATCTTTGCTTTCTTATTTTGTCAACAATTATTACCTGGAAAACCCATTGAACATTAAGTGAACTTTGAATTTAGAACTGTAGACAAAAAAAACAACAAAAAAATAAAAACATTATTTGCATTAATAATACTTTTTTATGACTTGTTGCTATGCTTTTTTCTCTCATAGATCTCCCAAAAACATTTCTTTAAACCAACAATGCTAATAATCAAAAATACTTTTGTTCTACACATAATACATGTTTGCAAACATCCCATATAATAATTTTGGTGTGAATGGTTATGCTTATTAGGGTTTGTATAATGATTATTACAATTTATTACGATTATAAACTTTAAATCTTATAAATATGTCATTGCAGAATAAAAGGAATTGTATTGATATATAGCATGAGTATCCAAGATGTCAACTGTGGTTGACCAATCAACTGCAAGGTCTCTGGAAGTCAACTGCATGATTTCTTTTTTTGTATAAAATTTGCATCTAATTTATTTTAAGATAATTCTAAAACAATAATTTTTTTTTTCTTGCATTTTTTTTAAATTCAGGACCAACTTTAAAAAGTAATTATTTATAGGTAATTTAAAATTGTAATTTAATAAATATTTTATAAAGCAACATGGCCAAATTATAATAAGAGGGAGATGAAGTAACTTAATCTTTTGCCTGATTTTTGTGATTGGCCAGATTGAGTAAAAATTTGAGTGATTTGATTTGTTAAATATGGATTTAGCCAGTTTCCTTTCTGAAATATATTAATGTACAATAATCAGAATTGTTTTAATTTAGCTCCTAAAAATTGAATTATTTTACATTCAAATTGGTTAAATGTAATGAAAAATTTAAAATAATGTTAATAACGAAAAAAAAAAAACATATGAAAAATAACCTGCAGTAAAACAAGAGAATTATGTTTTAATCAATCATTATGTGAAAATGCCAGTGATTTCTTATGTCTTAGAAATTATGATAGCTGAATTATTCACTTCAGTTATCTTTTCTTCATCTAAAATTAAATATTTTAAATAAAAATCTAAATCTAATCATATTATTAGTCAATATAGTGTAAAAAGGAATCATAAAATTATTAAATATTTATGAAAAATAGTTGCAATTGCTACTATCACTGAATGTCATTGACATGCAAATAGCAGTCAATGTTATTCACTTGTCTTGAATAGCAGTCCAGTACTATTCATTTTTCCTTGATTATTTTTTTTGTAAAATTTAAAAATTTTCAAATCAAAGTTTATATTTAGATAAATTAATATAAAAATTTAATTATGAATGTAAAAAAATGATAAGTAATATATTTATTTACATTCAAAATATATTACAAAAGCATAAAACATTTTGTTTTGATTTCTGACTTTGACAGTTAGAAATGCCTGGAGAACAATAACCTAAGTTGATAGTCAGTACTTTTTGGAATTTTATAAGAGAAAAGAGGCAGGACTATAAACAATAGACCGCAATCAGAAATTGATTTTTTGCAATAAATCTGCCAATAATGGATTTTTTTGGAATTAAAATTTAAATACTGATAAAGCTACGAATTTACGATAAAAAAAAAACATAAAATAGAGAAAATGCGATCAAAAATGGCTCAAAAATTTTCTGGTTCAAAGTCCTGAAAAAAACATAATTACCCTCAGATACAATTTCACCAAAAACATCACCCCAATGACCACCCCTGATATATAGTGAGTCATCAAGGATACAAATACTAGAAGGCACTGGTAACTTAGTTTGTTATTCAAATGATTTGAATAGTGGCCTTCATATATTTGGCATTGTCATACACTGTAATATACATTTTTAAATTTGTATAAGAGATGGAGAATTCCTCTTATGATAAACTTGTTTTATCTGACAGATGTGAATTCCTCTCACTGTGTAGCTATTTCATTTTTTATGTAAAATATGATAAAATTCCTCTTATTCTATGTTAAATGAGAATGTACATGAATACATGTAATATAGTTACTTTATTTTGGACACTTATTAAATAAGCCATTACTTGTGATCCTAAATTAGTTTGTTTAGCAGCTTCCCATATCATATTTTGTATCAGTAGATAAATTCAGTATATTATTAAAAGGAACTTTTACCTGTGAAATACATATTGAAACTGTATTATAAATTAGTTATTATTCTATTGTAAAGTAATTATAATATTCTTTTATATAACTCTGCTTAAGATTTTTTTTCCGCTTATAGATGACACTGCTGAATATAAATAACCCCATTTTACTTTGGATTTTTATTCCTTTAATACTTTGAAAGGCTGTAGTAACTTCATAAATATGCTTCTTGTTAATGATAATGTAAAATCACTTAAATGCCTATAAAATGTATATAATATTTTTTATTAAATTTGGTTTTCATGTATTTTCTTTATAAGATTGATATTTATGATTGATTTATGTTCACAAATATTACATTAGCTATGGCATTTTGATATTTATCCTGAGATGTTAAATACCCATACACTAATATTTTTTGCCTAATTATATTAAATTACTACTAGATAACACAACATTGTAATATAAAAAGGAAAAGGATGTTTACATTAAAAGAAACTTTAGGATTTGTTTACTTATTCTAAATATATTTCAAGATCATGCCCCCCTGATTTTGATGTATATTTATTTGAAATATGCACATATGTAATAGAAAGTTTCTTAGATATAAATACATTTTATCTTTTATAAGTTTAGCTATTCAGAAGTGAAAGATTTATTATTATTGATCAATTATTTATAGTTACAGTTTTGGCTTATGCAGTTCGTAGGAAATATTAAGTAAGAAAAGCCAATCTCACTTTTTATTATCTTTATATATACATTAAAGTTTTCTCATCCAAATACATGGAATATTTGAGGAGCCAGCTTTCCACAATATTTACCATTACTTGCAGTAAAGAAAATGTATTGTGAGTAGGAAACCTTGGACGGGGAAGGGCAGGAATGAAAATTCTCTAATAAAACTATAAACACAATGCCAATAAAGTAACATTGTCTCATGAATAGCAATATTTCCTTCTATTAAAGTTGAATGGGACAAAAGTAAAAAGAAAACTAATAAAGACTGCTAAAATGTAAAAGAAAAATATGTGCTGTTCACTAAATAGCTTGCATATTTGGATACTATCTCATAAATAAAATATATCCTTTTGGACAAGCCAAAAGTTCATAATGGATAATACAAAATAATATACTGTTCATCACAATTAGAAAACTAATATCATAAATAAAAATGACTATCAGTAAATTCCATCAGATTAGATAACCACAAATGTAATGAAAACATTATAACTGAGCAGAGGTAATTGGCTTTCAAATGCATCACATATTTGTGTAACTACATGTAATAAATATAATTTAAAATCAAGTGGTTTTCTCCACTTACATATTACATATTTGGATAATTTAAATATACTGAGTAAATATCATATTTAGGCAATTTAAAATATAACTAATAAATAAATGAGTTAATCACAAATGACTTTATCAATAGTTTATATCTACATGTACAATGGACTAATAAATTTGTAGAAAATGCACTGTTTCCATAATGAATACTCTTGCTTGATGAAGAAGATAAAATTTATTAAATAACATTTTACTTGATAATGAGATATAACATGGAATGTAATATAGGATAAAATAGTTTTATAATGATGCATGCAGTAATAAATCAAAACATCTAGATTAACAACAACAATATAGATTTATTAAGATAAACATTAATTTATTTGTGGTAATTAAAATAAGGAATAATTTATAACAGCAATTAATGTATATTTATAATTCACCCTCACTAAATAATAATTAGATACAATATATAGTTTATAATCAAAATTTAAATGCATATAGTCAAAAATAGATTAACTATAAATTTTCTTTCATGCAAATAAAAATATGTGGAAAATTGTTAATATCATTATCTTTTAAAAGGAATAAAATCAAGTAATATTTTTTATAAAAGTTATTTATAATTCAAACTAAATTATGCAAATACTATTTATGCTTTAATTGATCTTTTACTTTATTTGATTATTATTATTATTTAAGTTATCAAATGACAATCTAGACTGAATTGTAATCAATGCTATTAATTTAGAAGATTTTATAAATATTTACAAACATTACCATTTTACTTTTAATTATTGTTAAGTGATTTCTTTATCTGAGCATCAGTTACTATTGGCATATATAAAACTTTGATTTAATTTACTGATGTCACAGCAGTTCCTTTAGAATCTTCCTTCATGATAGCACACATATATGTAAAGCTCAATAGATATTTTAATCCCTGAATGTTATCCAATTATTTTTCTTTTGTCAATATTACAATCCAAGTAAATTTAGTAGTCTTAGATTCATAGCTATCAGTATAATGTTTTGTTGTTAATCATTCTGTTTAAATTATAGACACTAAATGGGAGAAACTACTCCCATTCCCCCTCCAAGATATCTTACCCACAATATATTTTCTTTACTGCAAGTTCAGAATCTATTTATAAAGTAAGATAAGGTTAAAACACAAAACATTTAAAGGAAATAAAATATGTGTTCTTCCTTCAAAATTGTTTCTGTCTCTATAGTAATATAAACAATGCAGTCTATATATTTAAACACTAGTTCTAAACATGTGATTTGTTTTTTGTTTTTTTAATAAAGCATTGTTGTCTTCTGATATAATTTAACAAAATATTTTTAAAATTTTAATAAACAAATGATCCATTTATTTTAGACTTATTCAAAGCAAAATAAATATATTTTATTAAACATATGACCTTGAATTAATTTTTTTATTTATCTATTTATAAACTATAGAAAAACAACAAATGAAAATAAATACATGGCTAATATACATGTTGATTGCAAACATATTCTCAACATATAAAGATAGAAAATGAAATTTAAAAGTTTTAATATAATTGTTAGAAATTTATATTCTTCTATTTAAATATTAGAAGGCAAGATCTATATAAATTAAATGTACAGACAATATGATTGTAGATTTACCTGAAAACATTTGAAAAAAAATCCTTTTTATGAACATCATGGAAATATTAAATTATTCTGACTGTAGATTTTTCTTAGCATACAGTTTTGTTTTGACTTACTATTTTCTGACCTAAATTCAATAATTTTCCAGATCAAGTGATTTATGGTCCAAGACTTTGGCTAATAAAGTTTCAAAAGTTCTTTATCTAATGCTGGCTTACAAATCTCAGTAAAACAATAATAAAGGAGTAGCTGTTCTTTTACTCTTCCGAGCTGGCACTAGTTTTTACTCTAGCATGGCAAAACTTTACAGTAATAATATATTCAGCATGTAGGACCATTGCAATTTAGCAATCATCTTCCTATGGTTAATATTTTAAAGTATTCCCTGATATTAACTGGAAACAAACTTAATATTAGCTGGAATCAACTCTATAATAATTTAATTTGTTCTATCATTATAACTTTTTTGAGAAAACACTTTGTAATCGGTCAAATAAAAGGTATTTTTAAATATTTGTATGCATACTTATTTTGTTTCCAAATTTACTAAGTGGTTAATTTAATAATAAGCTTTATTTTCCAGTATAAAATTGTGGTACTATCTATGTAGACAGGCTTGGCTGCTTGATGGCATTGTTTCTATGCAAAAACAATCAAATGTAATATTCCTGGAGTGGAAGCAATTTTTTGTACTACATCTTTAAATTTTTTTATCCTTTTATTTTTTTCTACTATATCTTTAATTTTTTTTTCTTACACAAACACATCTTTATGTCATATAATCACAATCTTTTGTTTTGGAAATGTTTTTTTGTCTTTCTACTAACAAATTACAATAACAAAAACAATATACAAACACATCTTTATCGCTGATTTAGTAAAACTTTTATTTTTAAAACCAATTTTTGTTACCTTTTTTTAAAAATAAAAACAAACCAAAAATAATTTTTGTCTCTAACTTTCGGCTCAGTAACGACAAACTATTTCTCAACACCCCCCTCCCCCAATAAGATCAAAATTTTTGACTTTTTCAACTTTCGTTTTTTTTTTTACTGATTTATGTCATAGAATCACAACCTTTTATTTTGGAAACATGTGTGAATCAAATACCTTCATTTGCAGGAGTATGACTGACATGAGGTCTTAGTCAGTCAGACTACATGATTTAAGTAGAAATGGAATTATTCTGCTATAAAGATTTCAAAACTTGTGGTAATTTGAAATCCAGCCACCCTCAAAAACGATACAGTAGCCAACTGTGGATTGTGCAAATTTGCATAACTAGTGTTGCAAAGCACATAAAAGGCCATAATATTTTTTGTGCAATGCCATCAAGCAGCTTGCAATGGCTAATACAACAGAAACTGTTGTATTAGTTGTAAGTCTGGCCATGTAAACGCCACTGTGTATACCCTCACCCCAGAAAGAAAACAAACACAACAGAAATTAGTGATCACAGAAAACACCAACATGAAGAGCACTCAATGAGATAACTAATAATCTCTATCATAGCTTTCTTTTTATATTTTCCTTAAACAAAAAGAAAATGCTGATTCATTATTCTGATGGTCAGTATTAACATTTTTATCTTTCCTATTCATCTTGTACAAAAATACCACAAAAAAATACATTTTATTTATACTACAATTTTTAAATAATATCTAATTACAAAAAATTTAACAAAGCTCAATCATCTGATTTGATTATGAACAAAAAAAAAATCTTGCACATTGAATCTGTATAAGATTCATTTAATATTGCTAAAATAATACCTTTTCTTTCACTAAAAAAATATAAAAATATAAAACATTCCACATACCACTTAATAAAATTCTTATGTAATTATCCAATACTAATTAACGAAATGCTGAGATAATTATACATAGTACATAAATTAGTGACCGTCCTCTTCCAATATTTTATAATGTTTAAATAAACAAAAAAATTATATCTTAATGTTAAAATAAAATTTTATATCACAATACAACAAGACAATAAATATAATTTATATCATGCATGTACACATATTTCGATCCACAGATATATCTATAATTATTTAAAACTCTTTTTACTTTTTTTTTTGTCTAAAGTTTATTTATATAAACATATTTCAAGCAAATTTTAGTTTCTATCACAATACGACCTCATTGGAAAGTTGTTAAGATGTAATGTATATTTTCATGACTCAATTACTTCTTCAATGATCTACTACTCATTTCTTCATCTTTGCAAACTATAATAATGTTCTATATATTTTCCCCTCATGATCAATAGATATTCAACATTCACACATAAAGGCAAAAAAATATGCTTGCATATGACTTAACCTTGCTTTGACTCTTCTTACATTTTCTTTTTACCACAAGCTGATCATACATCATATGATGCAGTTATAAGACTGATTTTAAAAAATGTGCATTATATTTGCCACTAATTCCTTGCCCAGTATCCACCCAGAATGCATTATTGCCCTTGTGCCATATTATTAAAAACAGCCTTCATACACAATTTGCTTATAAATAAATTTGCCAGGGTCAGTCATATGGTTTTTTATCATCTATTTTAAACAATAGTTCAAGGCTCCTGCTCTTGTACTCATCTGAGTTAATATATTATGTGGTTCTGCACAATCTGTCTCTCTCTTTATTGGCTTCTCTTTAAACATAGGTAAAGCTGCCTTGAACAGTTTTGGTCTATATTCTCCTACATGTAATCTAATAAATGAAAATCTAGTTGATTCATTCACTAATTTATATCATTTACCATCTGCCTGACCTGTTTGGCCAAACACTAATTATTAGTAGCCATATATGTTTAAAATAATCACCCCATTCCTGCATTACACATGGATTTGATTGAGGATTTCTGATAGAAGTTAGAACATGCTTAATTCCCTTATTGGGCTTCAGTGGTGGTAGCATGATAGCCACTAGATAGCCACTAGTGGCAGTTGATACATTGAAATTTTGTTTTATTTTTAAAATTGTGGGAAAACTAAAAGAATAATGTTTACAAAAATCCCAGCATTCATTGTGATTTAAGTTCCATTTTAAAATGGCATATGACGTTAAAATCGGACAAAATTTGGATTTTTTATTAATATCTTTATTAATGGGTTCATTTAATTTTTTCTTTTCTGTTCAGTTTACTAGATTGTATGAAGAAGACAAAGGCACCATTTTTGTATTGGCAAGACTATAATAAAATGGATTAAAGATGTCTCAATGATTCAAGGCCTTTACCCTGATAACAATGTAATAATATCATAAGTATTCAATTTTAATTTTTTTGAATATATGCATAGCATTTAAATTTTTTCTATTATTTATATAGTATTATTATAATTTTTGTATTATTTCATAAATTATAATTTATTAATGTGCTTGCATTTGTATTAGTGTGTATAGTATATAAATTATATTTTTATTCAAATATGTGGTGGTTTATGTACATTGTAATTTTGGGGCTCTGATCCAAGTTTGAGTCAATCTTATTTTATAGACATAATGATTCCCAAAAGGTTTAATAATTTATTAGTATGTTTATATTTGTATTAGTGTGTTTGTACTTGCATGTCTGTGTTTGTATATATATATATAATGACAGGCACACTTCATATGGCCATGCATAAGATGGTATTACAAAATAAAATGGGCCTAAAATACATAATAAAGCGATTAAACATGTGTGTATACCATCTATATAAATTTTAATCAAGTCAAATTATAAAATAAGTGAGAGATGTCTGTGGATATGTCATATACTTTCACACACAAGGAAAGCCAATAATTAAGGCTTATAACTTGAAGTATTAGCATATTAGCTATATGCTGATAATTTATTTTTATTATTATTTTATGTTCATTTTTTTTTTATAAACGCAAAGATGTTTATGCATAATTTGTATTTATAATTTTTTGTTAAGTGCTTGTAAAAGAAAAGGGAAATGGTAATATTTAAAAATCTAACATATAGGTAATTTTAAATCAAAAGTTGTACTAGATATCTTTCTCTACAAACCCATTGTTCCAAATTTAAGAAAAGCCTAAAGGCAAGTACATTTTAATAGGTAAGTAATTTTGTTTCTTCTTTTTTTAATTATCAAATATTTCAACTCAACAAAAAAGTTTGTTAAAATTTATGTTAATGCGGGTGGGGAAAGATATCTAATTTAATTAAAAATATATTTTAAATGGAATCTGATTGTCGGAAAATAACTTATATAATCAAAATTTTTCTTTTTTTGTGTGTGTATGTTGAATCAGAGTAGATAATCAATTGAACTAAAAATAAATTCGTGAGATTAATTAGTGGATTTCATAGGAATGCTTCATGCATTGTATGAATCCATTAACAAAAGTCAAATTTAATTAATTAAATGTGTTTCAGAGGATTAACTAGATTGAGATTCTAATGAGGAGTGATATATGCTGTTCAGCAGTTTAGTCGATTCAGTTAGATACAGGTATTCAATTGAGCACAGGCATTCAATCGGACACAGGCAGACAAGCAGTCACTAAGTCAATCAGTCACTCAGTCAATCATTGACTCATTCATGCTAACTTTTTGGATTTCTCTGAACTTGCTTGTTTGAACTTAGAGAATTCCCAGTTCTAATTTTTTTTAAAATCATGCTGATATAAACTTCAAGATGTTTTCTAATTAGACAATTCATATTAGTGCGGTAGAGAACTGTGTTTGTGGAAAGGTGTTTGTATTTGAAAACCAAAAGTAAAGGAATCATTACCAGTGCTGTAGAAAACAAAGAAGAAATTTATAATTAAACTTCAAGCACAAATGTACTCACATCAGTGAAATGATCATGGGGTAGGAACCCCCAGTCAGCGTGCCCTCCCAGCTCCACTCCTGCCATCAGCAAGGTCTTCTGAATCCAGCCATCAAATGATCATGAGAGCCGTGGAACAGTACTAAAAAGGTCTCCTAAATCCAGGTATCGAACGATCATGAAAGCTGTTGAGCCATATCAGAAATGTCTCCTGAATCTAGCCATCCAATGAAGCTGAAAGCCGAATGATGCTGTGTTAAAGAGAAGTCCCTGACATCCTGGATGAATAGCCTACTTAAAGCCCAGAGAAGTACAAAAAAAAGACTTTACATGATACACTCTATTTTATTAATTACATATTTATTATTATGTTACATATTTTTTATTTATATCTCTTTGCGTAAAATATTGCAATTATTTAATGTAATAATTAGTATTTGTAAAACGTATTCGTGTGCGAGCATATGAACCTCAGACCAACACTCTCACTAGTTGATTCTTTATATTTTTACCTTCTCTTTCTTTGTTAATATATCTGTAATACTCTCATATATATTTTTTTATATTATTTATTATGCATTGGGGTTTGTTATTATTATATTTATCTTGAGAATTGGTGAAGGAATTCAATAAACATTTATTTAATGTTTATAAAACTACCTTACTGCTTTGATAATTTATTATTTTTTTCTCTAACATAATAAGACACTTAGATAATTGTATGAGTTTGTTTCCCATTTCTTTACCTGAGATAAAGAGAATGATGAGCTGGCATATGGGATACTCCCTTGTCAGGATTTAAATCTTTGGTCATCGGGTGTTTATTTCTATTAAATTTTGTTCAATTCATTTATTTCATATTATTATTGGCCTTACATATCCTTTCAGGAGTAGAATTAATCTTTTTCTTTCTGGGAGTGGCATGAAGAATTTAAATTAAAGAAATCTTTCAAAGGTATGTAAGAGTCAATACTTTATGACTGTATCAAACCGATCATAAAAAGATTTGAAATTACTTCCTATCCTGGTATACTGCCATATTTGTTTCATGTTCGATATGTGCACATGTTTACCTAACCAGGGTAGGGATGAACCGGTATAATATATATATATATATATATTGTACCGGTCGAAATCCACCACCACCGCAAGTCAAATCGAATTCCAACTCAGCTCAACAAAACTGAATTCAAACCCAACTCAACAGCTCAGATAGCAGAAATCGACGGCACAGTGCTATGCGCCAAGAACTAGTTCAACGGTTGGTGAGGACTAGAGACCCTTTCACTGACACGAATATCTAATAATTAATTACTTTGAATACTTTTTAAATCAAATCATATGTATGTTCGGGTTGCCAACACAGATAGCGGGTATGAACATTTAAATAATTATAAAAAGAATGATGAACTAAGAAACCAAGTATGTTAGAAATATTTAATAAGAATAATAATTTGTTTTTTCAATAAAATATAGATTGCATTAGTTACCTCTAGTCTTTAAAAGAATTTATAAATATAATAAGAGTGGCGGTCCTTATCATATGCCAACAAGAATTACACAACATGGGATTCTATGTCTATGCCCCCAACAAGAAAATATAAAGGCAGATAAAGGTATTCATTAAGAACGGAAATGATTGTTCTAATTTTATTACGGTGGAATGTGAGATTTATTTTCACATTCGGAAATCTATTCATGAAGAGCAAAACGTATTTTAAGGCATAACTTTAATCTTGATTTGAAAACGGATTTAAACTAAATATATTTGAGAATTGGTTCGACTTTAATTTAAATCACTTCATCACGAATTACGAGCACGAGCGGGTTTTACCGGAACAAAGATGCAATGGTACTGACGAATTACAAGGCAGAGAGTAAAATTGAAAGATGATCGCTAGTCGATGATCGAAGTCCTATGGCGGCTTGCATTTGGCAAGTCTTACGCCCTTTGACTAATGAATCGGAAAGGAAGTACTTTCTTCCTCGAGAAATTTAAATAAGAGAATATGATCACCGACCAGCCTAACGGAGCGGAAGATGGCCCTACGTCAGCAACATTTGATGATGATGACTTGATAGTCATCGTTGAAAAATAAAACCCATGTAGAATGCTCTACGTGATGACTTGACCAATTAATTAAAGTCAAACGAGCTTTTATCGAACTATTTTAAAACATTTATAAACTATATTAATTATGCCCTAATATCGTGCCCTTCCTGAATATTAATATAAAATAACAAAAGTGGGATTAAAATACATTTAACCCTTTATCGGCCTTTTTGCAAAACATTTTAAATATATATATAGGGATTTATAGATCAATATTAGTAAGGCAAGAAATAACATTTTAACATTACGTGAGTATATAAACACTTGTAACTTAGGAGCTGGGGACATAGGTGAAAAACGGAGCAAATAATTTATGATTAGCTAATTATAAAAATAGTAAACGTATAATATTTTCTTTCGACTCGATGATTAATAGAACTTATAAATTTAGTTCTAATGGGCGAGAATAACTATTTAAAATTTATATTATATTATTTGCGTGAGGCAAATAGAACCAAGGAGCTCATCGAGTCGAAAAATTATTGGCATATAATTTTAAATACGACATTAATAAAGCACACTAACATATATATATATTAAACGAACCGCCAGGTAAGAAAAGAAAAAGTTTAAAGACTAGAGATTTAAAGAATTACGAGATAAATTTACAGTAGCATGAATAAGAGGTGTTACAAAGATTTACATTAAAGAATAAAAGAGCTCTTAAAAAGAAGGAGTATAAAATAAAGTTCGAACTGGCCAGAAAGTTTAACGTTCATATTACCATTCCATGCTTGTCCTTAAGTTACTCCTCCAAGTTGTTGAAACGTAGGCATCATTGGTTAACTACTGGAGTAGTATTTTAGTAGCTTTCATTATTTTAGCAGAATGATCGATCCGGAAAACGGTTCAGCAGCTCCAGTGAAGATTCCTCGGGACTTTAGGAACCGTAGCCAGATCCCTGATGTTCTAGCCCTCTATCATGATGAAATACAATTTTTATACACACAGAGTTCACTGCACTACTCTACAACCAAAAACTAGTCCCTTCTCCTGACTTTTCAGGGCTATATATATTGTCCAGATGCCTTAAGGCTAGCGCTCATTTTATTATCAATTAGTTGTTTTCAAATACATTCCCTCGATAAGGCTTTCAAACTAATTTTTGAATTCCTTTCCTAATTAGAAAATGAATTCTTAAAATCTGAAATGATTTTAATTAGAAATTGAATTCTTATCTTTTTCCAATTAATAAAACTTTACTGTTGTTTTTGAGAATTTGAGAGCTTATCGAAAGAATGTAGTTTTTAATCAACAACACTTTAACAAATTATTTAAAATTAAAAAAAAACAAGTATTCCCGACGCAATGAAACTTTCGAACAATTATATATTTTTAATATTTACAAGTATATACGCACAATCCACGCAATTTAATATATATAAATTCATGAATATTTTCTCATGAATTTATTTAGAGAATTGATCAATTTTAAGCTAAACTAATTAATTTTAATACGCATTTGAAATAAATTATTTATTATGGAAATTAGCGTGGATTGAACGTATAAAGCCCCATTGCATCGGAAATTTAAGGTTAGTATTAGAATAAATAACATGAAGCTAGGATCGAACTCAGATCCGACTGCTTCAATATATAGTGGTGTGTGTGGTGATAGCCACAATGATTATGTATACCACATGGAATTATATGCATGCAAAGAATCAAATCCTGATTCTTGCCTTTGCTCTGTACTCATGCTGTATTTGCCACATCTTGCATCACATTATTTTCAAGTCTATAGCTATCAAATGAGCTATATACAGATGAATTATATCTCTGTGGGGCAATAAATATAACAATATATCATCACTGGTGTGCACAAAGAATAGAAACATCACTAGTGTACACAAAAAAATATAAAATGAAAAGATAAAACTCATTTTATCACTGATACTGGCAGTAACCTTCAATTTTTAGTTTTGGATCAACAAGAAGCCAATTGTTATGATGACAAATGCCTATCCACCTTCTGGAAAAAAAATTTGTTATCTTTTATTATGATGAATCTTTTTCTTATAAATGCCTTGAAATTTGTTAACTTGGGGATACAAAATAAAAATGAAGAATTCTTATCAACTATTTTTGTAGAATCTGAAGCTATGGATTACCTCAGGTAAGAAATATTATATATGGTTTGAATGAGAATTTTGTGAGGAATACAAAGAAATTATCAATGAAGATGAAATTTAAACTTTAATGATACTTTAGAAATTATGAACAAACAATAAAATAATAATTATTTTGAATGTTGAAATTTCTTTTTTTCCTTACTTTTTTAATGATAATCACTATTTGTCTTAGACTTAATTTTTTTCCTTAATTTTTCTATTTCTCTCAATATATAGCATTTTGCTCTAACATTAAAACTGAAGTTATTGTGATAATTGTGTCTCAAGTCAGCTTTTTTAAAATTTCAATATGGCATCTAGGACCCTGATATAGTTAATCCACTAATTCCATTCTTCAAATACAAACAGTGTTCCATGATCAGAAATGATCATTTCTGGTTTACCTACCATGGGAAAATGCAGATTATTTAATACTTTTGTAGTATGGTGGGCAGTGGCAAGAGGCGCAGAATAAGTTGTCATGAATTTTGAAAACAGATCATACACAACAACTAAATATTTTGTTCAATTAAATGGAGGTAATGGGACATAAAAATCAATACCCATCATTTCTTGAGACTTCTTTGACAAATGACATAACATTTGTTTGCTGGTTTGGCTAATTGGCAAATTTTACACTTATTGATTAATAAGGTATTATTTTATATAGTATTATTTCCACACACTTAAGATTTGCCCATACATAAACATTTGGATCGAAAAAATGGGTGGATTCACTCCATTCTTTCTAAAATACTAATTTGTGTCTGGAGAAATTGAGTATTCATTTATAATTTATCTTTAAAGTGCATGTGCATTGGCTTAATCACTAATACTTATTGATTAAGGAAATTATTTTACTATGCATCCCAGTCCAATAAAACCAATTCTTAATATTTTCTGTTTTATAGATACCATAGTGCTCATATAAATAATAAATATATGTGATGTGCATGTCTCACCTGATATGAAATGACTATCATGGATTTGAAATTGAAGTATTGATTTCTCTAGCCTATACCAATATCAATTGGGCTCTAGTTCCATTTTCTAATTGGTTAATTACATGTTTTAGCCATTCATCTCCACACTGTAATAATTCCAATTGCTCCAACTCTTTTTCTATCATTTCATCACTTTTCTGTTCAATATTGGCTATGTAAATATTTTTATCCCTTAAATGTTGAGAAGTGGATTGGATAGGGTTATGACTAAGGATGTCTGCTACAATAATCTCACATCCCATACAATATTGAATCATGTAATTAAATTCCTGCAAGAATAAACTCTACCTATCTAACTTCCTATTTGTCAAATAACTGTAGTTAAGGAACTCCAAACCCTTATGATTCATAATGACAATCAATTTTCAACCCAGAAATATGGGCCTAAACTTTTGGAATGCTCAAACTATTGCCAAAGTTTCTATTTCTGTTTCCATATAATTAATTTTGGGGCATTGGTTTGTGAAGTACAGGACTCCTAACTGGTTGTCATTCTGAATTTGAGATAGTGTTATCCCTAATTCATACTCATTACTGTCACATTGCACAATGATTAGATTTGTAAAATCTGGGGGGAAAGGATCACATTTCATGAAACCCATTTTCTCTTATCAAATGTCTTTTCCTGTTGCATATTTTATTTCCATTGCATAGCATTTTCCAATAACCTTAGAAAAGGCTCTATATCATTTGCAAACCAATCATAAAATCTATTATAAAAATTTCACAATCCCAAAATGGAGCAGATCTGTTTCTTAGATCTATGTATAGAAAATTCCTTAATGGCTAGGACTTTATTTAGATGTGGTCTAATTCCCTGATTAATTATTATATGATTTAAAAAAGAAGATCCATTACCAATATACATTTTTAGGTTGACTTTAATTACCTTTCTTATACATTCAGAAATAAATAACTCCACATGCTGCTTGGGTTCATCTATTGTGGAAGATATCATGAGTACATTGTCTATGTACTTGGTCACAATTTGTTTGACTTCAGGAGATAGGATCTGGTTTAAACATCATAACAACCCAGCTCCACTATTTATTAACCCAAAAGTCATCCGATTAAATTGATATGAGTAAAATTTACCAATATGCATATTTTACACATCTCTCTTCACCCAAATATATTTAAATCATAAAAAAACGATAATAGTAAAAAATAAAATTCTGCAATAAATCTCCTTCACCATTACCTGGTTATATATTAAGTATAACATTCTATATATATCTAGCTAAATTAAAATCCCCATCTATTTCTTCATTTACACTTCATACATATATGAACACATCTTCTTTGATTCATACAATAATAAATACAAAGAAAGAACAAAAACAACAAAAAACTATAAATAAAATTTTACAATTAGATAAGAAATTAAGAATATAAACACATAAAAATATAAATTTTCACTATTATTTCCCAGGATTATAACAATAAGAATCACTAAGCTTACCTATGTCTGTAATTTTTATTTGATTTTCTCATTTACCCATGGAATTTTCATATCGTTTAGATCAAAAGTATTTTTCCCCTTCTTTGTTTTCTTTGACCTTCATTAACAAACAATCCCTAAGTTTTCAGTTCACATGAACATTTAATGTCTTTTCCATTGACTGTTTATATTAAATTCCAGTTTTGGAAAATTGATCATCAGACATAGGGCATATGGTGACAGTAACCACACACACAAACACATAGCTGAGATTGATAAAAGATCACATATACCTACAATTTCTCTATTCCATTACATTTATTACTTGATACTTAATACTGTACCAGTCAAAATAGTATGCTCACTTAAAAAGATTCAAATCCTAAGCAAAAGTACCTCGAATCCGATCATGCTCGAGATACACAGGTCTGGAGCAGTCCTGAATTCTAACCTATTTGCCTATTCTTTGAATCTCTGACCCAATGAACAACAATTCTGATGACACAGTAAAATTATTTTAAATCTGTGCCCAGAAGCAAAGCAAAGCGGTAGATCATAAGATCAGATTGATGATGATGATCGAGGTCGGAGTAGCCCAGTTATTACATTATTATAGTTATTTATTAATGCTAAGCTCTTAGCTAAAGAAAATAGTTCTAAATAATAACTAGAAAATAATAATTCAAAAACAAACCAGGATTTACATGAAATAGATATATTTATTAAATATTAAACAAATGCATATATATATTATAAAAGATTTAGGAAACATATATATTTACCAAATAGTTTCACGCTTGGGAAAATACTATTTATTTACAAGACTTGGGAATTTGTTGTATAAAATCCCCTCTATCACTCATTTAATAAATATAATTTTACAGATACAATTTTATAGTGTTTTATAACTTATGCGAAGTTAATAAGCTAATTAAAGAAAACTTTTCCTACGGAGCATTGTGGATGCCGAAAATAAATATAAAAGATCGTGACAGTTTTAATAGTAAATGATTTATTTGATGATGGGCAAAATATATGATTTCAATCATGTATTTCTTTGGAGAACCATTATTTATACTTTTATTCGCATTGTTTGGAGAAGACGTCTTTTAGAAATAAAAAACAAACAATGTGCTTTATTTACGAGAGTAAGTTATGCAATCATTAATATAAATTAGATTTATGTCTATAGGAATCGATAACGGTTTTTAAAAGAAAGCATCTTAACTCAATGAACTAAATGTATTTTTATGAAATGAATCATTATCTTTAACATATCATTGCGACTTAATAAAGGTTTAGACGGACGGATGATCAAATTCAAGAGCAAATTAACAGTACTAGCATACAATAACGAAATAAGGCCTCATGGCGATTGGATATTTTATCATTTAAAAGAATATTTGTGACGAACTTAGATTTGATATGTCCACGCAATCTGGCAGAGTGATATCGAAGGAAAGGCTGAGTTTGAGACCCCAGATCATTATGTACTGCCATCTGCAGCACATAATCCTCATAAACCTTACGTTCCACAGAGAGTAGTGTCTCTGATTACGAACGATTTTGAAAAGTAGGACGGGAGCTTCATACTTCCGATGCCCCAATGACAAAGCAATCAAGAAATGGAAAGATAAAATATCAGAATAAAAGAAAATGTATGCCAGCAATGTTTATATAATTTTATATTATTACTTAAAGTTTGGAAAGGGTCTAACCTCTTGCGCAATAATCTGTTTTCAATTCTGAGTCATTTAACAAATCATAATGAATAATAACTTTTATTTATATTATGAAGCTAATAAAATTTATATTTGAATTCGATTCCCATATACGTATTAACTAAAGAATTAGCCCTTCAGGCAATGGTAAGAAAAGGTAGAATTTTATATTAGGTGTCACAATCTTTTATAAGGGCAACTAAACAACAAAATAAAATAAGCATCCACGATAAAATACTTTTAAGTATACAACCAACCTGGCGAATGATTTCTATTTTAAATAAACAAATGAATATAATTTTACTAATGAATTTAATTACAGTTGCGAGATTGATTGATACCGACATATTAGAGAAAATAATATATATATTAAACAAAATAAATTGTATACATTTAATTGATACGCATAACGTTATATAAACATAAATTAAGCATGAAAGCAAACGTATATTTAGAATTACATAAGTATTAATAAAGGATTATAGAGAGAGAGTTTACGAGCAAAACTAGCAAAACATCATAAATGGATCTATGAATTAATTTAGCTACAAATTATAAATCACCTGAGAATGTTCGTATTAAAGGCAGCTCTAAATTACATGATTTTACCTAAGATATCAGCATAGCAGCAGGTTGGTTGGCAATTCTACGTCATCTCATATGGCCGGTCAGCTGGAATTTTGACGGCTGGTAGACAGTCCTATTGAGAGGAGAAGAAAAAGGTGAAAAAGAGTCCCCTATTCACTCTTCATCACACAGAACTTGTGTTAGCTTCTTAAAAGTAATTAAACTCAACTGACTAAACACTCCTCTGAACTCAACTAAAACTGAAAGTAACTCAAAGTAAACTAAAGTTCCTTTGTTCTGTGGTTCCTTTTATAACATTTTAATACCGCCCAGAATGCAATTTCATATACCAACCCTAATCCCTTTAAAAACTACATTTAATTATCAACATATTTTCAATAGATAAGGCTTGAAATACCATTTTTAGCCATTTTAAATCATTCGACAACAACTGATAAACGATTTGTTTTCGATCTTAATTGCGATTGACAATTTTAATTAAAGACAATAAGCTGACTTTAAACAAAGATAATTTTAGTATTTCAAGCCTTCCCCCATTTTTCTTTGTTGTCACATTCCATTTTTAAATAGTTTAAATCAAAATACATATAGATATAACAAAAAAATTACAATTATATAAAGAAAATGTTTAGTTGTCAGCAATAAACATTAATAACATTATTGCTTCATTCATATATATATGCATCACGCACACTACTGTTTTACTTTACTAAATAGTTTTAATTTTATTAATTTCTCTAATCATTATGCATACAGTGTGTGGGTGAATAGCATATATTTATAGCAAGGTCTGAATTGCGGACCCCTAGGAGGTTAGTATAGATGGTGAAACATGAAGCATCGATGATGATTAGACATCGATTGCTTCATTCTTTCCCACTTAAAGTGATCAAAAAAAAAAATAAAAAAAATACCTTAGTTGGAGTCTACTATCATTTTGGTGAGAAAAACAACCCTAATAAATGAGCATAAAAAAAACTGCCTGTTATTTGAATCGTGTTTCTAGTACGGAAATGACAAAATCTTTCATTCATTTCTTCCTTGTTGCAACTTATTATTACTTTAGATTTGGTGTAGGGATTCAAAACATGAGAATGTCCATTTTCATTTTCCATTGTCTTTAACGTTGTTTATCCATGAACTGCTGCTTCTTAGTTTTTTTGTTTTTTTTAATAATATTTTCCTGGATCTGGAGGTATATGAGGGTTATAGGTATGTCTTTCTAGATCTCTTACTAAAATATCGAAAGCAGTCATAATATTGTGCTTTGGTAGATTATTGTATTGTTCATTATTAAGAGTATATTGCTTTAAAAGAATTTCTCTAACTTTCTGTGATCTAATGGCATTCATTATAACATATTCACTTTGGGAGTTGAGAAGTTTTTCTCCATCTTTTATGAAACTATTTTTTTCAACATATGTCCATGCTTTAAAACAAAGTTTATCATTTCTGTTTAATGAGTTCATCTCCTCATCAATTTTGTTCTGATCATATTTCATAAATAAATAATCATGGATTTATTAAAATGGGCAGTATTGTACACAACTAAAGATCTGCCCATTTTCTTCATTTTCATATCAGGAGGCCATTCAGCATCATTTCTAAACTTTAACTTTGATGTCTTCATTAATCCTTTATTATCACTTTTCCACAGAACATCTTTGTAATTATTATGAAAATATAACTCAGAGTTATCAATTATAATTTCAGAAGATTTATCCAAAACAGTATGTATTGTTCTATTGATCACATTTTTCATCATCGATACAGCCACTCCATTAGAAGGTGGTAAACTGGTATCATCACTTTGAGATGGGCTGGCTTGCAGTAGATTTGAAACCACCATTTCCTCAGTACTTTCTTCATCCTTAGCTAAATCTGCTTGCTTAAAACTTTGTCTATGAGTGAAAATCTATTTCTTTACATTTTTGTTGAGTAGAGTTGGCATTTGTATTCACTAACATAATCTCATGAGGTTCCAACCTTATTTTAGTTGGTTGTAGTTCTGTGTCTTCTGTTCCACTATCTTTTAAAAGTGCTTCCATGAAAAACTGTCTTATCTTTGGTTTCAGCATCAATATCCTTTGATCCGAAGGTAGAACTGTCTTCAAACCTTTCTTCTCTTGTTTGGTTCATCAGGTTTTCTATTTGGTTAGCATTCTGCTTCTCTGCAGTATCTTCAATTTCATTCACTACTTTTATGTCTTCCATTACTGTGTTTTTCAAAATTGTGTTGGTGACTATTTCTGGTGGTTCTGCATTTATTTTCTTTTTGTCATTCTGGTAATCTAGTTCCTGGTCTGACTTTAGGTCTCTTATAGCTTGTGGTAATTTGATTTCTGTCTCTTCATTTACTACTGGATTCATGCTTCTTCTGAGCTGACTTATTTCTTGTTTCAGATCTTCTATGGCTTTTATTTTTTTATTTTGGATTATGGCCATCCTTTCTTTCCAGTATCTTCGGTCTTCTCTCATTTCTTGGATGAAATCGATCATTTCTGCTGACCTGGCTTCATGAGGCTTTCTCTCCTGGTGGACTTTGGTTACATCAATAGTCTCACTTTGCTTGGGAACAGATACATCTTTAAACCATCAGCTGGAATGTCCAAGGTAGTACTCATCTTACCAATATTTAAATTTCGGCATCTTTTAACTTCATCAAGATCTCTTATAAGCTCCTCCATCATTTCCATCAATTCTGCATCTCTTTCTGCTTGGTCTCTTTTGAGTTTCGTCATTTGTTCTGCTTGGTCTTGATTTTGTTTTATCATTTCTTGCATGAGTTGCAAGATCTGCTTTTTTTGCTCTGGCGTCATTGCTCCTATGTTTTCTTCACAATTCACTTTTGTTTTTCTTTTGAAAGATAGTCAATTTTAAATGTCTCTGTGACATATATTTTAATATTTTGATTTAAACTTTTTATTTTATCTTTAAGGTATTGTACCTTATAATTGTTTGAAAATAAGGCTAGTTTCTTTCTTCTTTTATTTTATTCAGGATATACACCTCTCTCCCTCCTCTCTCCAACTTCCTTCATTTTGCCATTTTTGTTGCTGCTGACTGCTGCTGATAACAGGAAAAAAATATTTGATCATAACATGTATGTGTATGATCTATTGGAATTCAACTGCCTTGCTGCTTGACTTTTGGTTGTTTTTCTGCACCTATAATAGACTCTTACAAAAAAAATTGATTAGTGATTTGTTTCAGCAATATCATATATGTTTGCTCATTACAATTATACATAGAAAAATAGTGGAAATATAATTAAACTCTCTCTCAACCCCTAACATCCTGGTTTGAAATCATTTTGATACATATTTTATTATATTATATTATATTACTGTTGGCACATTTATATGGTGCCAGCCAACAGGATATAACAAAAAAACAATTCCAAATATATCTGGGCTACTCAACTAGTAAATATGAATAAGTATTTGTTACACATTATAAACTCTATTACATATATAATGTAAAGAAAATGAATGAAACATGAAGTGCACCTTGTTACAATCAAGGTTTATAACTTATGGCTGCAGTACATGGATTTTATTTATAAACATTTTCATTTTTGCATATATAACATAATAAACACATTTTATATATTTATAGAACCAGATATAGAAAAAAAATCACTTATGGTCATAACACATGGGTATTAAAATTTTTTTTTTCATTTTTAAAACAAGATTTTTTTTTAAATTTATAGCTATAAACATAGAAAACAATATTTTTCTATAGTTGCAAAACTAGATACAACAAAAACCATTTACATTTATGGTTGCAACACATGGACATTGGTTTTAATACAAAATTTTCACATTTTATGTATATAAAATCAAAAACAAACTCAGGTAGAAAGGAAATATACATATCTATCATGAATGATCTTTTCCAACCTTTTTTTTAAAACATACATATAAACAGAATTCAGTACTCAGGATATGTGGGTGTTTATATCGAAGCCCCACATTGGGTGCCAAGCCCAGAAAAAAAATCCACTGTACCGGTCAAAATAGTATGCTCACTTAACAAGATTCAAATCCTAAGCAAAAGTACCTCAAATCCGATCATGCTCGAGATACACAGGTCTGGAGCAGTCCTGAATTCTAACCTATTTGCCTATTCTTCGAATCTCTGACCCAATGAACAACAATTCTGATGACACAGTAAAATTATTTTAAATCCATGCCCAGAAGCAAAGCAAAGTGGTAGAGCATAAGATCAGATTGATGATGATGATCGAGGTTGGAGTAGCCCAGTTATTACATTATTATAGTTATTTATTAATGCTAAGCTCTTAGCTAAAGAAAATAGTTCTAAATATTAACTAGAAAATAATAATTCAAAAACAAACCAGGATTTACATGAAATAGATATATTTATTAAATATTAAACAAATGCATATATATATATATTACAAACAATTTAGAAAACATGTATATTTTACCAAATAGTTTCACGCTTGGGACAATACTATTTATTTACAAGACTTGGAAATTTGTTGTATAAAATCCCCTCTATCACTCATTTAATAAATATAATTTTACAGATACAATTTTATAGTGTTTTATAACTTATGAGGAGTTAATAAGCTAATTAAAGAAAACTTTTCCTACAGAGCATTGTGGATGCCGAAAATAAATATAAAAGATCGTGACAGTTTTAATAGTAAATGATTTATTTGATGACGGGCAAAATATATGATTTCAATCATGTATTTCTTTGGAGAACCATTATTTATACTTTTATTCGCATTGTTTGGAAAAGACGTCTTTTAGAAATAAGAAACAAACACTTTATTTACGAGAGTAAGTTATGCAATCATTAATATAAATTAGATTTACATCTATAGGAATCGATAACAGTTTTTAAAAGAAAGCATCTTAACTCAATGAACTAAATGTATTTTTACGAAATGAATCATTATCTTTAACATATCATTGAGACTTACTAAAGGTTTAGATGGATGGATGATCAAATACAAGAGCAAATTAACGGTACTAGCATACAATAACAGAATAAGGTCTCATGGCAATTGGATATTTTATCATTTAAAAGAATATTTGAGACAAACTTAGATTTGATATGTCCATGCATTCTGGTGGAGTGATATCGAAGGAAAGGCTGAGTTTGAGACCTCAGATCATTATGTACTGCCATCTGCAGCACATAATCTTCATAAACCTTACATTCCACAGAGAGTAGTGTCTCTGAATGAATGATTTTGAAAAGTAGGACGGGAGCTTCATACTTCTGACGCCCCAATGACAAAGCAATCAAGAAATGGAAAGATAAAATATCAGAAAAAAGAAAATGTATGCCAGCAACGTTTATATAATTTTATATTATTACTTAAAGTTTGGAAAGGGTCTAACCTCTTGCGCAATAATATGTTTTCAATTGTGAGTCATTTAACAAATCATAATGAATAATAACTTTTATTTATATTATTAAGCTAATAAAATTTATATTTGAATTCGATTCCCATATACGTATTAACTAAAGAATTAGCCCTTCAGGCAATGGTAAGAAAAGGTAGAATTTTATATTAGGTGTCGCAATCTTTTATAAGGGCAACTAAACAACAAAATAAAATAAGCATCCACGATAAAATACTTTTAAGTATACAACCAACCTGGCGAATGATTTCTATTTTAAATAAACAAATGAATATAATTTTACTAATGAATTTAATTACAGTTGCGAGATTGATTGATACCGACATATTAGAGAAAATAATATATATATTAAACAAAATAAATTGTATACATTTAATTGATACACATAAAGTTATATAAACATAAATTAAGCATGAAAGCAAACGTATATTTAGAATTACATAAGTATTAATAAAGGGTTATAGAGAGTTTATGAGCAAAACTAGCAAAACATCATAAATGGATCTATGAATTAATTTAGCTACAAATTATAAATCACCCGTGAATGTTCGTATTAAAGGCAGCTCTAAATTACATGATTTTACCTAAGATATCAGCATAGCAGCAGGTTGGTTGGCAATTCTACATCATCTCATATGGCCGGTCAACTGGAATTTTGACGGCTGGTAGACAGTCCTATTGAGAGGAGAAGAAAAAGGTGAAAAGAGTCCCCTACTCACTCTTCATCATGCAGAACTTGTGTTGGCTTCTTAAAAGTAATTAAACTCAACTGACTAAACACTCCTCTGAACTCAACTAAAACTGAAAGTAACTCAAAGTAAACTAAACTTCCTTTGTTCTGTGGTTCCTTTTATAACATTTTAATACCGCCCAGAATGCAATTTCATATACCAACCCTATCTCTATAATCCCTTTAAAAACAACATTTAATTAACAACATATTTTCAATAGATAACGCTCGAAATACCATTTTTAGCCATTTTAAATCATTCGACAACAACTGATAAACGATTTGTTTTCGATCTTAATTGCGAATGACAATTTTAATTAAAGGCAACAAGCTGAATTTAAACAAAGATTATTTTAGCATTTCGAGCCTCCCCCATTCTTCTTTGTTGTCACATTAAATAGTTTAAATCAAAATACATATAGATATAACAAAAAAAAATTACAATTATATAAAGAAAATGTTTAGTTGTCAGCAATAAACATTAATAACATTATTGCTTCATTCATATATATACGCATCATGCACACTACTGTTTTACTTTACTAAATAGTTTTAATTTTATTAATTTCTCTAACCATTATGCATACAGTGTGTGGGTGAATAGCATATATTTATAGCAAGGTCTGAATTGCAGACCCCTAGGAGGTTAGTATAGATGGTGAAACATGAAGCATCGATGATGATTAGACATCGATTGCTTCAATACTATATATCTCTCCCATGATATATATATATTACCAGATACAGAACACTTATTTTCAATAGTTATTTTCTTTTTCTTCCTTATTTTCTTCTAATCAAATTCCATATAATTTAAGATTTTACTTTAGTGTTCATTTGAAATCTTAATTTTATTTTACTTTTTACTAATTTGACCAAAACAATTTTCCAGAAAAGTCATGTTAACACAATCACGATTCAGTAAAAGCAACACATTGTAGTCTATCTCTCAATGCAAGTTCTCTCTATTTTCTCTCTCCCAGGAAAAAACACACAAACACAACAGAAATTAGCAACCACAAAAACTACCAGCATGAAGACCATTTCAAGAGAAAGCTAATAACCTCTATCCCAGCCTTTCTTTTTATATTTTACTTATACACAAAAAAAATGCTGACTCATCATTCCAGTGGTCAGTCTTAACATTTTTATCTTTTTTTTTTCATCTTGTACAAAAATACCACAATTTTTTTTTTCCATATTATTTATACTATAATTTTTAAATAGCATATTATTACAAAAGAAAAATCTTGTACATTGAATCCATGTTACATTAATTTATCATTGATACGATTTAAAAAATCTTATTAATTAATCTTATTAATATTTATGGATACATACTTTTCCCCTTTCTTTCATCAAAAAAAAATAAAATAAAAACAACATTTTTATTATTAGTCAAATTCCACATATCTCTTGACAAAATTCTTATGTAAGTATCAGATACGTAGTTTATGAATTAGTGATATTTCTCTCCCAATATTTTATGACGTTTAAATAAAACAAAAAAATTACATCTTAATCTTAAAATAAAATTTTACATCACAACAAAACAACAAGACAATAAATATAATTAATATTTTGTGTGAATACACCTTTTGATTCACAGACACATCTATAGTTATTTTAAATCCTTCTCTAGTTCAGTCTAAAGTTTATTTGTATAAACATATTTCAAGCCTTGTGATGGGATTCAAATCTTAGTCCTTATCACAATATAAAAACACGCAGCTGTTCTAAACTAGATATATGGGGAAATGCTATAACTAACATCATCCCACAGTTGATAAGCCTGTTTAAATATTTTCTTATAGTGGGGATATTTTGTATATAAAAAAAGTTTTATTTTTGTATATATACATTTACTGAGGAGTTTATATATTTTAATTGATTTGTTTGTATTGCAAGGAAGAGGATGTTGAAAATAAAATTTGATAAATATTTTAAATATTAAAATAGATAAAATGTATTTTGATTGATTCTATAATGATTGTTCGGTGCACCGATTGTTCTATGTACATAGATTTATATAGTTTATAACTTTGCATTTATATTATTTATTGGCTATTGTTATGTATGTATATAATTAAAATACTCATACACACAAAATAATAAATATTGTTATGTATGTGTATAATTAAAATACACGACGCACAAAATAATAATAGTAAATTTCCTCCCATATAGATATTGGTGGAATTTTACTATTATTATTTTGTGTGTATATGTATTTTAATTATACACATACATAACAGCTATATTATTAAAATATAGTTAGCTTTTAATTCGGTATACTTGATATCAGAAATATGTATAGTCAATAACACATTTTGTTACTGGAGTCCACTCCTGTAAAATTAAAATTAACACAATTTATAAACAGAGCAAAGCTTTAATTAAAAATTATCAAAATTGGAATAAAATGATAATAAAGTTTTATTTACATCAGCTATCATTAAATTAAATTAGAAAAAAAAATTCAAATTTAATTTATATTATGTAGCAGAAAGAAAAATATTGGATCAGTTTATTTAAGTTCTTGTTTTTCATTAAATGAAAACGTTTAAACATAGTATTGATCTAACAATAATTATAGATTTTGTTCTTTTTTAAATGAAAGTGATTTACTTACTGCGCATGTTCTGTTTATTTTTCGTTTTCCCCCCTTAGCTCTAGTTAACAAATGAGTTATCGTTTCAAGAAAATCTTGACTTTATATTGATTAAAGTTTCAGTCTTAGGATTAGATTCAATCACATGAAAACCTAGTACTATATATATATTGCTAGTTATCGTAATTAAGTATCTAGTCTTTAATTGTTATACGAGAAAAAAATATGGATAACTTTTTTTTAAAAAACCGCATTTAGGGTATTAAGGTAAGTTAATTATGATGTTTATTTAAATAATAATATAGTAATTTATAATAATATTATTTAAAGTAATAATTTTAAAATAAGAAACAATTTGCAAGTACAAATTTATGACAGTTGTTTAAACAAATAAATACTCTCAAGTTTTGCAAAGAAAAAAAAATCTTCATTGCTATAATAATTTTAAGCGGAAAAAACTGAATAGTTTAAAGTTTTTCTAGGTTTTAAATTATTTACTTATAATACATTTAATTTAAAACATTTTAATTTGTATTACCATGCATAAAAAATTTAGTAGTGAAGAATTAGTTATGTTATTGTTTTTTTTTTTTTTTTGAAAGTAATTAAAGATCAAACGATTTATGACAAATGAAAGAAAAAAATTCCTTTGGACTAATTTTAATTAAAATCTTTTATTAAACTTAAATGTAATCGCTTTGTTTTCTTATAGTCGGAGTAATCTTCTGAAAATGTGAGAAATTGAAATGGAGAATAAAAATTAATTAGATTTCACCGAAATAAAGTCAAAAGAAGTACGATTCTTTTGCAAATAATTTTAATTAACTTTAAATGCAAAAATAACTCTCGTTTAATTTTATTTTATGTTTTGTTTCTGTAATAAATAATCATTGAATAGAATGTGTGCATATAAATACACACACATATATAATGAGTAATATAAAAATAATGATATACGATCGAACGGAATTAATACAAATCTAAGACTCTTCACCTACAAAAATTAATAAATAAAACTGACAATCGAAAAAAAAATTCAGTCGTATTTTATTTACAGTGAACAAATATTAATTTATGCTTACAATTATAATATTTAATCTTTTTCTTTTCAAAAAAAAAAAAAAAAGTAGCGTTTAACCTTATTTTATAGTATTTAATCATTTTTCATTTAAAGAAGATGCACGAGAATTAGAAATGATATTATCTTGTGTATAAATAAATATACATTATTTAATTAACCATAATAGACAAAAATATATGTTTTTATTTCAATTTCTTATTCAAATCTTATATATATAAAATGTTTTTGTCTTTTTTCTTCTAGAATAAGAAATAAGACTCACTGCTAATAATTATAATACGTGTAAATGTAATATTGCCTAATGCCATATTATATATATAACACTTTGATTTACAAGTAGCAAACTTTCTGATGTTGACAGCATCTTTTTCAGATAAATATATTGATTATTATTAAATATTTATTAAGTTAGCGAATATCATATCATTCCTAGCTTAGATAGAAAGTTTAAATCCAGTTAAATATTAATATATCTGGGATGGGGTTCAAAAAAATTAAACATAAAAAACGTGAAATAATTAATACAATCATTTCTTCGAGTAATATTTTTATAGATTTACTTCAAACTTTTATACTACAATTGTTTTTTAAACATGTGAATAAAGCTTAACCAAATTGGCCATGTATTGTATCAATCGTATTCTGTGTATACTCATAAAAATCCATTTTATGATTATTCTCTAATTTGTATGGTCTTTTTAAGAAAATTTATGACATATAATTGTAAACACACTTACATATATATATATGGTTTTACACACGTATGTTTAATTGCGTTGCAGAAACATATAAACAACAAGTTATAAGGAATGATCTGAAAAATCAAAAGATTTGATTATATATAAATCTTTATTTATCTATTTCAATCATTAGTTTCATTTTAGGATAAAGATCTCTCCAATTATAATCCAGTTTCTCCAATCTATAACCTCTCATCTTCATAGAACATGAACGAGATTTTTTATTTCATCTATCCATCTCAAAATAATATCTTTCTATGTTTTTTTAAGTAAACTTTTAGGATTTTCTTGAAGATTTTTATTATCCATCTATCATCATCTCTTTTAGTAATAAGTTCAGTTCTGCTTCATTTTATTTTTTTGTTTATTCAATAATGTCAATGATATCATGTTGTTTTTTTTATCTATGTATTTGATTTTTGATTTCTATTTGTTACTTCCAACATATCTCACTCCATATTCTGTTGAGTGGTTGGGCATACCTATATTGCTCTTTTGTTAAGTGATCTTCTAGTCTCATATTCTATGTAGAAACTGGTAACATACAACTATTATTATTTTTCTTTTTTAAACATAAAATAAATTTCTTTGAATATTAAATTATTTCTATCAAAAACACTCCACTCAAGTTTAATAAGTTAATCGATTACATTACTATCTGTATTAATAATCTGATAAAGATATTTGTGTTAATTTTCCTCATTTTTGGCTGTCAATCTTAATTTTCTTCCTTTGTGAAGGTCCATTATATATTATTTTAGTTTTTTTAGTATTTATTTTATCTGATATTTCTTATAACTTTTCCTAACACCCTGAAACATTATTTGCAAAAAAGTCATATAATCTCCAAAATCTTGGTGACTTAAATAATTTCCATGTTCTTTCATTACTTTAGCTTTTGTTTGTGACTTTGATAGTTGCAAGAGTAAAACAATAAACATCAATTGTTTTTTTTTTTTTTTTGCATTTTAAGATATATATACATTCAATGACTTATTAGAAGTCATGAATGACTTAAAATTATCCAACATTATTTTAACTAATATAGAATGTGATCTTTTTAAACTCTAAGAATATTATATTTTAATTTTTTTAAAATAGACTTTTTTATTCATAGTAAAAAATGTCTAGACTATTCAAATATTAGATATAAAAACAGATAGAATAAAATTATCAAACTTTGAGACCATTTAATTTCAACCAGAAATATATATTGCTTAATCAGAATTGCTCTTAGTGAGCTGTTTAATTTCTTTTTAAAAAGAAAGGAGAATTGCGGAAAAACCTTAAGTAATAAAAACATATGTTATACTTATTAATTCTAAACAGAAAAAGTTGCCATTTCAGTTAATTTTACAATCATTGTTTCTTTTCAAAATATATATATAACTTGTTTTATTAATTATTATAAGTGTACCTTTGATGGCTTTTGCGATGCTATATTGCAGAGGCTATTACTATATGGTGTAACTGAGCTGAATTCAGACCCATATAGTTATCTGTTTTGCAAAGCTGGATTTGAAGACATTTACATATCCGAAAAGTTCAGATTTTCAAATTGATAGAAACGTGTTTTATCAGTGCTGACTTTTGAGTTAGTATTTTAGATCGAGTTTCTGGAGACCCAGCCCTCTACTGAGGTGAGCCATAAGCTCAAAATCAATTGGTCTGGAGGTAGGGTCTTAACGATAGAGATTTTGAATTCTTTCTCTTTCACACTTATAAAAACAAAACTTGTTTACAGTTATTGGTAAGCTCCATCTAGTGATCATTTAAATGCAAGCTTAAAAGCAAGTTACGAAATTTATAACTTGTTTTATTAATTATTATATATATATAGAGAGAGAGACTAATTAAAATTAAATAGTTAAATTTTGAATACTATAGAGTTTATTCCAGAACCTTTTATTAAAATATATATATAATGGTAGTATGACGAATTATAACGGTGATAATATATTTTATAAAAAACTAAATACATACTTATTGAAAGTATTTCTGCCGTTTAATATAGTTTTTTAATATAATATAATATCACTGTTATAATCCACTATTTTTATCATAATTTTATTACAATTAGTATTTCACGATGAATATTATATTTTATCTATATATATATTAACAGAAAAAAACTGAATTACATGATGGTGAAAAGTAGACAAAATCAGAATATGATCTTATTTGTATGCATGAGAATCATTAATCTTTCCCATGCTTGGATATGCTCCTATATTTTTAAATAGTAAGATTTATAGTTTAATTCAAAATAAGTTAAGATCTCTTTTGATGAAGATAAGGTTGTCTTCTTTGAGAGAAATGAAATAAAGAGAAATAAAGAATCTTTATTATTAAAAATTTATGATTCTGAAGCAATTAATTTATTTAAAAGGTTTTTTTTAATATTAAGGGTGTATGGAAGGTAATTGGAATTGTGGGTAATGTTTAGTTTTAAATATGTTATTTTGTAGTTCTTTACACTTGAGAAGTCTGCTTGTAGCAATGAAACCATTGGTATTGTTTTAGAGTTTATTCTTTTGGGTAGTCTAGCTGAGTTGTGGATTTAGGCAATTTCAAATTATTTATTGACTAGACTAGCTTTATGCTTTTAATGTTTAAACATTTTAAATATATTTTAAATCATCATTATCATCAACCATCATCAATCCACTGCAGGATGAAGGTCTCTCCAAGTTCAATCCATCTTTTCCTATCATTAGCTTCTCTTCTCTACATCACCCTGCACACTTTCTTATTTCATCCATCCATCTCACATATGGTCTCTTTCTGGGTCTTTTACAATCTCTTGGAATCCAGTTTAAAATTTCAATTGTCCATCTATTATCATTTCTTCTAGAAATATGTCCAGCCCAATTCCACTTCAATCTTTTAATTTTTTCAATGAGGTCTGTAACACCTCTTTGTTGTCTTACCCATACATAACATTTTTGATCTCTTCTTGTTACTCCCAACATGCATCTCTCCATACTTCTTTGAGTGGTCTGAAGAAGGATGAATATCTTGAATCAGATGATTGATCAGTCACTGGAATGAACTTGGACAATTTCTGCTACTTATAATTCTCAAATGAATAACTAACTAAAAATAAATTATAAAAGCAAAATAGGATTAATTTATATAATAGAAATTTTGTGTTTATTGCAAAAAATATAAATTAAAGTCTACAAACTTGCACTCTTCATAACTATTTCCATACATATATCCAAAAAGTAAATCAATAAAGTCAGTGTACAAAAAGGAACAATAAAATTGGGCATTATTCAGTAAACTGTTACTTTTATATAGCTTATACATTAGCAAGTCAATCACAAATAATTAATAAAAATATTTTAATTATAAACAAACAAAATTAATTTAATAGATTTCTGACAGTTTTAATAACTTTCATTATGGAAAAAAAAATTAATTATGATCAGAAATATTCTTTTTACTATCAAATTGTAGTCTTCAGATATTTTATATGAAAAGATAAATATTTATCTGTTAGTTTAATTTACAATATAATGTAATAAGAAATATGTGCCCAATATTTTTCATCTTATTCATACAATATATCTAGGTTGTGCAGTGCTATGATTTGTGTTTCCACCATGTTGCAGCAAATTGTGAGTAAAACATTTATAAAAAATATATTAAATGAGTGATTTAATTATATATCAAAACAAGTTTGATGTTATATTTTGAATGCATGTATAAGTATAATGAATGCAACTTTTCATTATGTGAAATAATAAACAATCGTATCAATAAATGACAATATATAGTATGACTATAATCTTTTTGAAAAATATATCTTTGCACAATAATTTGTTTTAAAAGTACATTGTATAACAATAAATCATACTTCAAATATTGAACTCTCATGTATTTTATATATCAAGAATCATCATCTTTATCTCAATAAAATATTTTATTATAGGGACTTTTATAAAAACAATGACATATTCAATCACAAGAAATAAATAACAATATTATGCTAAGTAATAATTTACTAAGGCTGTAACCTTAGAAATAAGCGTCTGAAAAATACGAAGGTAGGGACCTCTATAGGTCTTAAAACACAAGCTTACGCTATGAAGAAAAGAGAGAATCCCTTTTCTTCATAGTGTAAGCTTGTGTTTTAAGACCTATAGAGGTCCCTACCTTCATATTTTTCAGACGCTTATTTCTAAGGTTACAGCCTTAGTAAATTATTACTTAATATAATAATGGGCGTTTAATAAAATTTATAATTACAATATTATGCTAAATAATATGGTATATCATGTTTATAAATGAATATTTATAACATTATTAATATGCATTCATATGACCAGTTAATTTGATTAAAATTATTTTAAGTGACTTTACAATTATTATATTTATCAATTATTTAAATTAGAAATACAGTACTTAATTGATATTCTTTTAGATATATTCATTGAATCCATATCTTCCATATAAGTAAACTAATATATTCTTCATGATAACAATTAAAGATACTACATCATAAATTGTTTTTGGTTTTACTATGCCAAAAATTATTATTTTCAATAATTATTTTTCTTTTTTCTTTTCTCACATTAAAAATTATAATCAAAATTGTTAGAAATTTCTAATAAATATCAACATTAAATAATTATTTTATTATAAAATCACTTAAATTTATAAAAATTACTTAAGAACATCATTATTCTATTCATTCAAATGAATGCATTCTACATGCATAGATAAAATATCTAATTATAGAACAATATTAATAAACAAGGCAAAACTTTCCATACAGTAGTGCCACCCTGTGCCAACCAGAGTAATCAATGGATGCCAGAAGGCTTGTGCATAAAATCCCTATCCAGTGTCTACTCATCCAATATCCCCAGACTACTTTCTGGCTTATGGTCTTCATCAGTGAAGAGCCTTGGATCTGAGGCACTGCACCTGGGGATATTGGATGAGTAGGCACTAGATAGGGATTTTATGCACAAACCTTCTGGCATTCATTGATTACTCAGGTTGGCACAGGGTGGCACTACTATATGGAGAGTTTTGCCTTGTTTAATAACAATTATGTGCTAGTATAAGAGATGGTGATCATGTGATGTTTAGTGGTTTAACAATATTAATAATAAATCAAAATAATTTATTATATATAAGAATATGAAAATATGTTAATCTTGTTTGTATATATTGATTACACTTTTTATTTCATTCATAATTAAATAAGGAATATCAATATGATGATAAAGGTCGTTAAAAATCTTGGAAATGTAAACAATGCAGAATGTATTAAAAGATTAGTTCTAAATTTTGCAATGCAAGTTTTACTTTATTTTAAATGCCTGTCAAAAAACATAAGAAATTTCACTAATGCAGTTTACTATGTTGATATGCCTTTTAATTATCTTTTCAAAAAAAATAACACTAAGATTTTTAAAATAATTTTAAGAAAACATTTGGAGAGTTATATACTATGCCAACCTTTGCATTATAATAATTTATACATTTTGTTTGTACAACATCCAATGCCCTACTATGAAAGTGATTATCAGAGTTGCAAACAACACTGCCATAGTTTAGTATTGGTAATACTAAAGATATTAAAACAGGCAAAATTCTCCATACAGTAGTGCCACTCAGTGCAAACCAGAGTAATCAATGGATGCCAGAAGGCTTGTGCATAAAATCCCTATCTAGTGCCTACTCATCCAATATCCCCAGACTAGTTTATGGCTTGTGGCCTTCATCAGTGAAGAGCTTTGGATCTGAGAGCACTGCACCAAGATTTTAGGATCTAATGCAACCCTCCAGCAGCCACTTTTTATCTCTACTTAACTACAAAACTATGAGAATCAAATTGAAAACACAATAATATTTTCAGTCTAAGTCTGGGGATATTGGATGAGTAGGCACATTTCTGGTAAACAGTAATTTAAATAAAGATTTTCAAAAGAAATTTAATGATTTGTAAAATGTGAGTGTCCAATGTTTTATTATTATATCATTAGATATCCAGATAAACATTCAAAATTATAATTTCTTTCAGAATATTTCTTTTGATAGATAGCACTTATAATATAAAATTATTTTAAGTTAAATTTAATAAAAAAGTTTTCTTTAACAATTTTAAACATAAATTTGATCATTAATTTTGTTGCATGCACACAAAAAATTTCAATAAAATACTCTTTGTAATTTATTTTAAATTAATAATTTTAATATTGATAATGACAATGCCATAGAATTTTAAGTATTTTTTATACTTATTTAAATATATAAGTAAATATTAGTCACATTTCACATGACCCATATAGCTTGCATTACCAATATGTAATATATATTATAACGATCCAAAAGAAGTGGAAAAAAAGTCTTTACGTATCTGCACTACAAGGGCGCCATCTAGGCATTTGAACCTAGAACATTTATAAAGTAGGCAGATACGCGCTGTTAAGATTCCACTTTATTTAAATATTTAGACCATTAGCCCAATGTCACTAGCTCATTGGAGACCCAGAGATAATAAATAACTTGTTTAATTTGTATCTTAAAAATATATAAAAAATAAAAGCCACTGCCAGTAATTAACACACAAACATTTATTTATGCACATATAAATTTTGAATCATTTTAAATTTTGAGGAATAATATTTATTATTTTAGATTTTAATATTCTTTTAATTTAACTTATTATTTTAAAATTTTAAATCATCTACACAGATGAAATTTATATTTATTTTAAGATTGTCAAGTATGAATAAACTACATAGATCTACATTTGAAAAGAAAATATTTTATCCCTTATTTAACCTTAGGCCAAAAGTTCACAGTTAAACTAACGTCAATCCATCTGATCTATCAATGTATTCAATGTAATACAAATATGACAGCACAAATATAGTGTAACAAACGGGTTCGAATTCACGCATATGTAAATATGACATAATTAATAGTGTTAATGTAAGGACCATGTATAAACAAATAAATAAAAGAATATATGTAAATGGTCATTCGAACCCGGTTACAAGTAATGTAAATATAGTGTATGTGCGAGTATAAAAATACGTAGTTAGTATCTGGGAGGTTTGCGATCACTTATATATGTAGAGCTGTATAAAGCGCAATTAATTATTCTTAGATAGATTTTATTCACATATTTTTTTTTTGAGTTTATTAATAATTTTGGTAACACGTGTTTTCTTTTGTTGAGTCACCTTGTGAACATGTGAGGACTGAAATAGGATGAGTGAATTGCTGTAGGCAGTTTGGTAATAACTGGCGCCGGGAAGGCGGAAAACTGGTCTGTGGATATAGTTTTTTTTTTTGTGTTGAAGAACAATGGAAGGACTGGTCAGCGGCGTAGGAATATGCAGAAAGATTTTGAAGAGTTAAAGGTGAATACAAAAGAACTTTTTTTTTTGTCTTGCGCTCGAGTGGGAAAAAAGAAAAAAAAGAGAGACGCGGCTTGAATCCTAGCAAGGAGGACGCAAAATCTATTTCTTAAGAAGTTTAATATTTTTTTCTTCCAAAAAAATGTCGGGGTAATTGGATTGTGTGCTAGTCGTTACTCGACTCCGTGGACTCGTCATGAACTCACCTGACCGGACTTGCGAACTGTCATAATAAATCAAGAGATTTTGTTCCATCGAAGAAATGTTGATTCAAAATCGTTCGAGATTTAGACCTTTGCGAAAGAGTACGCCAACTGCTCCACCTCTGAAACCTATCGCCGGACCTAACGACCATTGGAACTGTTTGCCATCCGTGAGATCCACCAGATTAAGTTCGTGGCAAGACGTCAATACGGACTTGTTTAATTGCGCGAATACAGGTAAAGTGACATGTCACCAACTATTTTCAATATATGTATCTCAATAAAGAACTCGTGTTACCTCAGTTAATTGCTATATTAAAATTTTATATTTAAAAGTTAGATATATGACTATATTAATCATACAGCTCACATATATATATGTATTTGCATTATTTGATGTGTGGATGAATGAGCGTGATATATGTGTGGGTATGATAATGAATGGCCTGAGTGTTTGCATAGCAATCTTATATGTAGGTACGAATGAGATTTATTGGGAAGGGATATGATCGAGTAGAATAAATCCCATCAGCCCGGGTTAGAGTAAGGATTTCGAGCTTTAGGCTATCGCAAAATAAATATACGCGTGAGATAGTGTTGGTTAGTTTATAGCTTTGTTCTCTAGATAGACAGATGTCCCCAACCTTGAGATTGAGCTAGTTCGGTGCATCACCATATCAGATATATATCAGAACCTATATATATGTTTTCGAGGAGGTAATTCCTACTTACTGGTAAGATTGGCGCGTGAGATGGGTTCAAACCATGCTCATAAATACCTCTCGTCGAAGCTTCGGGTGAAAGTCCACAATGGAGGATTATAGATATGTCGGTGGGTGTTATAATGGCGCCCAACATGGGGCTATTAAAAAAAGGTAACGAGTGGAAGTGGACGGAGGAGCAGGACCAAGCTTTCCAAAGAGTGAAGACGGGGTTCTTGGGACATGTTATGTTGGCCTTTCCTGACTTTTCAAAGCCGTTCATAGTACAGACAGATAGCAGCGGATATGGTCTCGGAGTAACCTTGGCTCAAGAACAGGAAGACGGGAGGATGGGTATGCTATATTTCTTGAGCAGGCTGCTCAAAGGCTCCGAGGTACATTATACGACCACTGAGAAAGAGGCGTTGGCCATTGTTTGGGCCTTTCAGAAGTTTCGAACGTTATTACTGGGCTCGGAGGTCATCGTGATTACTGACCACAAGAGTCTGGAGTTTATCAACCATAGCTACCTCACAAATAGCCGATTAGTACGGTGGAGCCTATACCTCCAAGAGTACAACTATACGGTGAGATATTGCAAAGGGTCTGACAATGTGGTGGCTGATACTCTGAGTCGCAATCCAGTGGACAATCAATCATACCATCTAAATACTGAGAATTTGTACATAGCAAACATAGGGTTAAGGATGGATGAAGATCTCGAAAGCGATCTGCGGCGTCTGGAATACTTGCAGAGAGAAGACCGCCAACTTCAGCCGGTCATCGACCAATTGGAGGGTAAAGAAGCCAAACTGAGTGGGGTTTGGGGCAGGCAGACTATTCAAAAGTTTAGATTGGAACGAGGTGTACTACAATACAGAGTGAAGGAAACTCCAGCTGAATGGAGGGCAGTCATCCCGTGGCACATGAGGACGGCAGTGGTGGCACACCTGCACCGCAGGTCGGGCCACTATGGGATCATGAAGACTGAAGGATGGATCCGAAGGTGGTTTTACTGGCCGGGCATGCGTGGCAAGATCGCGGCGGTCATTGGGAAGTGCGAAATTTGCCAGAGAGTTAAGCCCGCAAATAAGAAATATGCAGCCCCGATGTTATCCGTGATTCCCAGAGGACCTAAGGAAATTGTTGCAGTCGATTATTATGGCCCACTACCGGCCTTTAATAAAAAGAAGTACCTCCTGGTCGTTTATGATTTGTTCTCTAAATTGGTGTCTGCATACCCCCTTGCTCAAGCCAACACGAGAAATACGATACGCGTCCTGGAAAAGGAACATATTCCATCCGTGGGAAAACCTCAAACTATCATATCAGATCATGGAACCCCATTCGTTTCGAGGGAGTGGGTGAAATGGACTGAGCGTTTGAAGATCGGTCATGTGTTAACCTCAATCCGTAACCCTCAGTCAAATCCCTGCGAAAGAATGATGCGAGAATTGGGTAGGTTGTTCCGTACGTATATCCAAACCGACCATAGAAGGTGGGTCAAACACCTGCCCGACATTTTAAATTATATGAATTGGGCGGTGAACGAATCGACTGGCTTCACTCCGATACATTTGCATTTTGGTAGACACGCACCTGCGTTGCTCCAGACTGATTTTCTCAGAGAAGAGAACCCCATTGATCTAGATAAGGATAGACAGCAGGCATACCAACTGATGCTTCACAGGAGTAGACAACGCAAGGAGAGTTTCAAAAGTTCATCGCACTCCTTTAAAGTGGGAGACCAGGTAATGGTGAAGACGCCTCATGTAAGCGAACCTGGGAAGTTTGTTTGCAAAAAATTTTGTAATTTATATGAGGGTCCGTTTACGATAGTGAAAGGTCTGGGAAAACATGCTTTTTGGGTGGACACTGGCCAGGGGATAAAAGGGTCATATAACGCACGGTCTCTCAAGCCTTTCGTAAACCCGAAAGAAATAAAGTGAAAGAGAAGAGTCATTTAAGAAGCCGTTCAAATACAAAGAAGGTATTTGAAGGCTATCGCACCAGGGGGGTATGTAACAAACGGGTTCGAATTCACGCATATGTAAATATGACATAATTAATAGTGTTAATGTAAGGACCATGTATAAACAAATAAATAAAAGAATATATGTAAACGGTCATTCGAACCCGGTTACAAGTAATGTAAATATAGTGTATGTGCGAGTATAAAAATACGTAGTTAGTATCTGGGAGGTTTGCGATCACTTATATATGTAGAGCTGTATAAAGCGCAATTAATTATTCTTAGATAGATTTTATTCACATATTTTTTTTTTTGAGTTTATTAATAATTTTGGTAACACGTGTTTTCTTTTGTTGAGTCACCTTGTGAACATGTGAGGACTGAAATAGGATGAGTGAATTGCTGTAGGCAGTTTGGTAATAACTGGCGCCGGGAAGGCGGAAAACTGGTCTGTGGATATAGTTTTTTTTTTGTGTTGAAGAACAATGGAAGGACTGGTCAGCGGCGTAGGAATATGCAGAAAGATTTTGAAGAGTTAAAGGTGAATACAAAAGAACTTTTTTTTTTGTCTTGCGCTCGAGTGGAAAAAAAAGAAAAAAAAGAGAGACGCGGCTTGAATCCTAGCAAGGAGGACGCAAAAATCTATTTCTTAAGAAGTTTAATATTTTTTTCTTCCAAAAAAATGTCGGGGTAATTGGATTGTGTGCTAGTCGTTACTCGACTCCGTGGACTCGTCATGAACTCACCTGACCGGACTTGCGAACTGTCATAATAAATCAAGAGATTTTGTTCCATCGAAGAAATGTTGATTCAAAATCGTTCGAGATTTAGACCTTTGCGAAAGAGTACGCCAACTGCTCCACCTCTGAAACCTATCGCCGGACCTAACGACCATTGGAACTGTTTGCCATCCGTGAGATCCACCAGATTAAGTTCGTGGCAAGACGTCAATACGGACTTGTTTAATTGCGCGAGTACAGGTAAAGTGACATGTCACCAACTATTTTCAATATATGTATCTCAATAAAGAACTCGTGTTACCTCAGTTAATTGCTATATTAAAATTTTATATTTAAAAGTTAGATATATGACTATATTAATCATACAGCTCACATATATATATGTATTTGCATTATTTGGTGTGTGGATGAATGAGCGTGATATATGTGTGGGTATGATAATGAATGGCCTGAGTGTTTGCATAGCAATCTTATATGTAGGTACGAATGAGATTTATTGGGAAGGGATATGATCGAGTAGAATAAATCCCATCAGCCCGGGTTAGAGTAAGGATTTCGAGCTTTAGGCTATCGCAAAATAAATATACGCGTGAGATAGTGTTGGTTAGTTTATAGCTTTGTTCTCTAGATAGACAGATGTCCCCAACCTTGAGATTGAGCTAGTTCGGTGCATCACCATATCAGATATATATCAGAACCTATATATATGTTTTCGAGGAGGTAATTCCTACTTACTGGTAAGATTGGCGCGTGAGATGGGTTCAAACCATGCTCATAAATACCTCTCGTCTAAGCTTCGGGTGAAAGTCCACAATGGAGGATTATAGATATGTCGGTGGGTGATATAATAGGTTAAGAGAAGAAATTGACTCTCATCTAGATAGAAATACTGCATCTATCTGACAAGAAGAGCAATAAAAAAAAACTCCATAGGAAGGGACAGCGGTCATTTTTGCCGACTTACGATCACATTCCATAGACAAACAGGGGGTGTCCGGCATATAAAGCGATTCTGCCCATAGCGAATCTCTTACTACATCTACTAATTACACCAATATATCCAATCCATTGATCTAATTCAACTATGGAACGAATAACCTAAAATTACCCTCCCCTAATATAACTTTACATATCTATATAGCCATTTATGCCCGACTTAAATTTAACATTTATCTAAATTCGTACAGATGGATTTATAAAAGTTTGTTTTTTTAATGTTGAGCATAGATCGACTACACAGATTACACACTCAAAAATATTTCAAAATAAACATAAATGATCAAAATATAAAGTCATTGATATAATTGCATGAGGGAATTCATAAGAAACCCAATGGCATTCATCATAAGATGCCGCATTAACACCAATAACTAAAAAGACATCCAAATAAATACATTTTAGATATTCAATGTAAGATATCATTATTTACCGAATGTCTATATATTTTAATCAAATATGAAAACAAAAACATAATTAAATGTGAACGAATCCATGCAAGCTTCTATGCCCAACTTAAAGAAATGCATTTAAATTTATACAATATAAAAAAAATAATAATAAAAAAAATGAAAATGGAAATGATTTATTTATTTTTTTCTAGCAAACTTAAATATATAAAATTTAAACATTAATTATCAATTTGAAATTCGAAAGTCAGATAAGAGTTCATTTTAAAATTGAGGTTCTGAATATTAAAAGCTTGAACGAAAGCTCTTAATTATTTTTGAATTTTATAATAGTTCATATCTTACAGAAGGAGAATCACGGTTCCTGGTGCCAATTCCCATGATGTCTCTATTTGAAGTCCAGTCTGTTGTTCTGGAGGAGGCCTAAGTTGGATCAATCCTGGTATTATAGTCATTTTATTTGAAATAAGTGAGAGAGCGACAAGTGCGTCTTATCGCTCTTCTCACAAAAATCAAGCTGGAACTGTTTTAATTTTAATTGTTTTCCTTTTATAATGATCCTCTGGATTCAATGAACATTGTTTCCTGTTGTAATAATTTCCGTTATGGTCCAGGCCTTCATTGCTGCTTCTATATTGGACAAACTAATTCTTTTCATTCTCTTATCTATATCTTTTAACTGACTTTTCCTATAAGAGCCCCAAGGGCTAGTTTTCTTTTCAATTAATTTATAAAACAATCATTTCCATTTACAAAAACATTTTATCTTTTTCTTGTACTTTTTTCTAAAAAAATATGTTCAAATACCTTTTTTTTTATTTATTTAAAAAAAAAATAATTTTAAAGTTTTGCATCTGTGTGAACAACTCTTTAATTTTTTTTTTTTTTAGCTTTTAGTTTTTAATAAATTTATTTTTATTTGCGAACTTAAAGATTTTTATTTTAAATTAATGTAACAGCATATTTATATATCGTTACAATATAGAGCCTGCTAATAGCTCTAAACAAACTTATTTATTTCACTTTATTTTTTTATGATAAATGCTACAAGAGAAAGTACCTAAAGCCTTTATCTATGATTGTCCTCATCTCCAGACCAGTTTTGAGCTATAGTTCTCTTCAGTGAGGAGGTAGAATATTAGATTCAAAATACTAATTCAAGCCAAGCATTTATCTAATTCTTAAATATTAAAAAAAAGATCTAAATTTTCAGACACCTACATATCTTCAGGTATTTTCCCTTGTAGAATTTATCATAAAATAAATAAATAAGCTTGTTTAGAGCTATTAGCAGGCTCTTTATATATATATGACATATTTTGCAGGTTCATCAGTATATATATATGTTTAATTAAATGTTTATATGAATTTTATTATATAGATATGAAGAAATATTAACTATTATATAGAGAAACACTTTAATTTTTGATGTTACTAAGAAACTATCAATTATTACTAATTAACAATTCCTGAGGCAAAGCAAGTTTTTCTCATAATAGCTCTTTTGTTTTATATATATATTAAGTGTAATAATGATCAGGCTAAATGAATTTTAGAAATAAATCATTAAAATTATTCAACACTTACACAATCCCAATATCAATAACAATCAACAATCAGTGTTGATTGATTTTAATGATGGTTGAACTTATTGATTGTTTTTGACACTAGGATTGTCTATGTGTTGACTGATTTTGATGATTACTTATAAAAGCTATTTAACGTTGAGCATTATTACCCTTATTATTTAAATAATACTTTGGATGCAATTTGAAAATTATAATTGCAGTTTGTAATGTTATATCTGACAATTTATTAGTCTGCATTCAGAACAGATTATATTTACCTATTTAAGGAGATTTATTTAAACTTTTTTGTATCAATAATTTTATTCTCTCTGGTCAAGTTACAATCTTTAATGACTATATAAATATATTGGACCATAAATTATTGCTAAAAGGAGGTTGCCTTGACAACAGGTTGAAATTGTTGATTATTATTGATATTGGGATTGTCTAAATGTTGAGTGATTTTAATTATATATATATCAAATCATAAGCATTCTAAAACAGTATAAAGAAAACTGAAATATTACAAATATAGGCATTGTTATAATCATGAAATACAGTGATATAAAATGTTTAACTTTTTTAATTAAAACAAAATTGAAATTAATTTCGCTTCTATTTTTTTATCTACATATAAATTATCTTACATATCAGCCAGAACGTCTCAATATATATATACATAATATTTTTTAAATTAAATTATGAATAAACAAACTAAAATCTATTGTCTATCTGTTTGAAGAATTATAGTTGTTGTTTTTTTTTTTATAGAAAAAGTCTATATTTCCTGGAGAGATTAAATGTTTTTGTGTAGATTGGCAATCCGAAAAATGAAAATAAAAATAAATAAATATCAGTTTAATCATTTGAATATTTGTTAATCAAATATTATTTAACCTTTCCAGGAACTGACAGTATAAGTAAATAACTTGTTCTACTTTTTTATACTATATTTTAAAATATATAAATAGTAGAAGCAAAATATTTGGTGTATTGAATATATTCCTTGCGTTATCTATATTATTATCTTATGAAAAAGAAAGAAAAGAACATTGTTTCTTTTTTAAACTATCTATCAACATTTAAGGGAGTTATCAAATAATTTTTTAGCCATGAAATAATCAGATTTAAATGCTTATTAATTAGAAAGAAAACTACAATCAAACATTAATTTTTATAATTAATGTTTAATAATAAAATGGATTTTTCTTTTTGATTTGTAAGAGGATTTTAATCATAAAATATTTATTAAAATATAATTGATCTAAAATATTAAGTCATAAATATTAGTAATAATTATTGTAAGTATAAATTTTATTAATTTTTAAATTCAATCATTACACATGCGATTTGGAATACTCTTATTTCAAATAAATATGTAAATAATAATCTTATGTGGTCAGTGACAGTCTATTTCCAGTCCCAGACTGAATTATTATATTTATTTTAATAATGTATTTCTTTTAATATTTATTAATAAAGGATTATTTATTCACCATATATTTATCACTATTTTTACTTGTCTATTTTATTTGCATGATATTTATTCATTTATTTAATTTCAAACTTATTTTCTGTAATTACAAAAGTTTTGCCAACTTTTATCATAAAACATTTTAAAACTACCTAATGCAAATCATTTTACATTCATTCTAATATTATTTTTTTTAAGAAATAAAGAAAAGTAAATTGATATATTAAGAATGAAAAATGGATTTTTCATTTACCCTTCTATCTATGTTATAAAATATAGAATATTCTTTATTTCTCTTTAAAAAAATAATACACATTAAACATTAGACTAAAATTTTTTTATTATTATTATAATTAATAGCTATTTGAAATTAAAAATGCTATTTCATTTTCAAAAAAAAAAAAACAAGATAAAAAAGACACACAAATATAACAGAGATGAATTTGACAATGATTATGCAGATTAATTCATAAACTTCGATTATATTCCTATATGGAAGATAGTCATCCACTATTCTTTTGTTGGATATTTTGCAATAAACTGCTTTTTAACTTTTTCTGATGCAAACTTATCTTTCTGAGAACTTCAATACGTTGTCTAACTGTAGCTGTTCAATATATTTTATTATTAGTCCTATTTTGTCGACGAAATCAATCAATATTGCACTTTTCAGAATAACTTTAAAATAATTTTTATAGCATTAACAGCATCTGCCTCTCACATTAAAATCATTTCATCATATGATAATTTTTAGAAGGTTTTGTATCATTAATCTACTTCATATGTTCAATCCTAATAAATGAAGATGGGATTTTAAAATGATTAACTTTATAATAAAAGATATATTAGTATTATGATCTCACCATACTATTTTTAAAATGTTAAGAAGTACCCTTAAATAAATTTTTGAAAGTCTCTTCTTTATATGTATTCGAACCCAGTTCTGCCCAAATAAATTGCACAGAGAAGAGTGATGCCAAAAGAAAAGTCAAAGAAGCTTTTTACATAGCAAATGATCTCAGTGCCATTAATAGAAGAGAGGCATGCTTTGCTCTCTCCAAACAATGGACTAACTAATTAAAAATTCAAACTCATTTGCATATGTGTACGATAAATCATAGCAGTCTTCAATTGTAAAGCTATGAGTATGAGATTTAAATATTAAATCTCAAAAGCGCTAAGCAGACATATTACACATTATAGTATAATTATAGCTTCACTAACGTATGCGAAAAAAAGTGGTATATTTATAATTATAATAAATTAGGGCAACTTTTCTATATACACGTAATTTAATTGCAATAATCATATTACTGTAATGAAATATCCTAAATTTCAATTTGTAAAAGCAGTTACAGAAGGTAATCTAGTATTCTAGAAGTAATCTAGTAATCTAGACTTATTTCAATATCTAAGTTTATTTTCTATTTAAACATTTACTAAGATATTTAAATTGGCCCACATTCTTATAATGATGGTCACCCAAGGTAAAAATTGCTGAAAGTTTTTCTTGCTTTTCTTGATAAAAAAAAAAGACTTCAGCTTTTTAACGTAAATTACTAAATGAACAATTTTCTAAGTTGCATTAAAAAAATAAATATAAACATTCTGCAGTTCATCTAATCCAAAACTCTAAAGAATAAAGATCTTGTTTTTGATTTTACCCTGCATTACATACTCATTCCTGAATCATCCATGATAAAAATATAAAATCTTGTTTAATAATAGTTTTAATTTCAAATACTTTATATTGTTCTCTTATAGTAGTAACAAGCAAGGCATGAATCATTCTTTTAAATAAGTATTATAACTCCATCACTGAAATATAAGATATTAAAAGCAATATTGATATCTTACTTAATGAAATCATTGAAACTGTTAAATATAACCTTAATATGTTTTAAATATTGAGAAACTTGTTAAAGACCAGCATTATTTTCAAAACAACAATACAATACTTATCTTTGATAAAGATTCCTGTATATAAAATTCATTAAAGTTTTATTTAATATTTTTAATATTTTCTCTAATATAAATATTAGTATTGCCTTTAATTTATATTATTCATTTATCTCAATACATTTTTCTTTTATATTTTTTGACAATAAAATTGAAACATTATCTATTGTCACTATTGATTTTCTAAAACTACATTGATGTTTCGATCACCTATAATATTCTGTGATAGTAACTATAATATTATCTATCTTTTCTATTTTTAAAAATTCAAACAATAAAAACATAATTTTATGTTTCCATATATTTCTAAAATATTTCAATATTTCTTTAAGATAATATATTTCTATTATATTTTATAACTCCAGATATCTCATCAGAACTTGTAGGTTAGCTATTTTTATGATTACTAAGCTGGATATCTTTGTTTATATCTAAATAAATAGATAAAATAAATAAGTAAATAAAAGTTATCTCAATTCTTGCATAATTATTCAAAAAATGATCTTTTTTTTTCTTAACTTGTTTGAAATATTATTATCAGATAAGGGCACAAGTATATTGATAGATTTGGTAGAATTATGATGTTGTTCTTGAGATCCATTAGTTAATTTCAATGTGTCAAAAAATCTAAAATGACCATAATCAAGAAATATCCATAATTTTTTTTTTTCAATTAAATCCACCAGTCATATTTTAGCTTTTTGTCAATTATTGAATTTCTATTTTTAATTAGCTATATTAGTTATGTAGTGTAATATTTAATTTATTATTTTGCTGAACTGAAAATATAATAATCTAAACATTGTCATTAAATCGGTTATGGTTTTTTTTAATGAATCCAAAAATTAACTTTATTTTTGTTATACCAACTAAACATCTCATGATCACCATTTCTTATGCTTGCTCAAGCTGTTAAAACTGGCAAAATTCTCCATACAGTAGTGCCACTCAATGCAAGCCAGAGGTGGCTGCTGGAGGGTTTCATTAGATCCTAAGATCTAGATCCAAGGCTCCTCACTGATGAAACCCACAAGCTAGAAACTATTCTGGGGATATTGGATGAGTAGGCACCAGATAGAAATATTATACACAAGCCTTCTGGCATCCATTGATTATTCTGGTTTGCATTGAGTGGCACTACTGTATGGAGAGTTTTGCCTATTTTATTTTTGCTTATATTATTTAAAATAATTTTATACATCATTAAGATTATTACACTGAAATTCAAAATTAGAAATTTTAGTACATAATAGTTGAAATTTAGCATGAATAGTAGACTTTATTACAATAAAATCTACTTTTTAAAACAACTATCATTTTAACCTATGAGTATACTAGTCTATAATATGTCTCTCAATCTACAGTCATAAGTGCTCATATAACATAAGCTTTTTTTGCATTCTAACATCTAACTATAATATAATCTTTATATGCCATTATTTTGAGTATAGATGTATTCATGTTTCCTGACTAAACTAAGTACATACATGTAACAGTTAATTTATGTGTTGAGAAAAAAATCAAAATCAGTAGAACATTTGATTTTACACTATCAAAAGGCATTATTTCTAAAAAAAATTGATAAAATTTACTATTTGTACCAACACATATATTAATTCTTCAAGAAAATATAATTTGGTCATTTAATGAGTTGATAATAGTATTCGGCAAGAAAAAAACAAACCTTTCTTTCTTTGAATTAACTAAATAAATATATAATAATAAAGATACCATAAATACATTTGAGAAAAGCAAGTATTAATACCGTTAGCTTTTCATAGATACTTTTTATGAATTTTAATGTAGAAGATACTAAATGAAACATTAAAAAAATTGATACCATACAATCTCATTTCATTAATTGATCTTCCCTTCAATAAAAACAAATCTATCTAGTTTATTAAACTTGTTTTCACTAAAAGATGATTTTCACTAAAAACAATTATATCAATTTTATATGCTGCTATCTAGCTAGCTCTATAGCTACGAATATGATTTTGAAATGTTTATATTAAATAAATTTCACGTCCTTACATTTCATAAACATTAGATTTAAAATACTTTTATTTCTAAATATATCTTAGTAGTCACTCTCCCCTCTTCTTCCCCTGCTCGCTATAACAACAATGAAAACTTTTTTAACTTTGTGTTGTCCTATCCTTTCTAAGCCTTCAAAAATTATTTCTTTAATCTCTGAAATATTTGCTCACTCGTTTATAAATAGTTGTTTTTATGAAAAATAATAGCATATTGATATTACTTATATGACCTTTTCCCTTCCAAAACACATGTTTACAAAATCGAACTTAACTTTTTATTTTTTGAAAAAGGGAGAGAATAAGGTTGGTATTCACAAGGCTGCAAAACAGACTGTAATTTTTTTTGTAGGAGATCACTTCTGATGTATAAAATTGATTGGAATAACCCTTTTTTCAGAATGATTCCATAAAAAGTGCATTATATTTAGAGAAACGATAGGGGTATCTATTGTTTTTATATTGTACTTTTAATTTTTAGTAATATATATATATTGCAATTATAACATTATGTTATCATGATATGTTAAGTAAAAACAAACAAAAAAACCGAACTTTGTGTTTAGTTTGATATTTTGAAAATATTTAGACACACAAAAAATTTTTGTACAAAAAAATATAATCAATTTGGAAAAAAAAAATCTTACCAAAAGAATTCTCAGAATAATGATTTAAGAATTTGTTTGGAAGAGATAATAATTGTGATTGTGGTCTCAAAGTGGAAAGAAAATTATCAATTATTAGATTGACAAAAAATTTTAAAATCTTAAAGCTTATGACTAATTTATCTTGTACGGGATAAATTAAAGGCACGCTGACATTTCGGTAATTATGAAAAATATATTTGATTAGTAATTTTTAAAAATTCAAGCAATGATATTAATTTTTGGCCATGAAAATGTGCAGATAAAGTATGTATATTCTAACGTTTTTTTTTATAGTTATGATTATCTTTACAGTTGTATGTAAAGGCAAATGGTAACTCCATACTAATAGCTGAGTTATATGCTGGATGTCGATTTGAGGATCTTATTTAAACAATTAATAAAGTATGCTTATATATGATTTATTCTCTGTATTTTAAAATCTTTTCTACATTCATTAAACCTATGTATAGTGATTTATTCAATAATAATTGATTTATTTGAAGAGAAAAAATCTAAAAAAATATTCTGCGATATCGAAATCTAAAGTTTGATTTAATTAAAATTGAATACACACAAATTTGTAAATAGTTTTTTTATAACAAAAATATGTTTAAGAAAATGATAACTTTGTAGCATAAATAAAATTTTCTGCAAATTTAAAGACCGGGATGTGCTTAAATATACGTTGAATATAAAACCCTTTAAAACGTTAACAATAACAGTTGATACCTTTACCCCGCTTAGCAAGGGCAACTAGTACTCCAAAACTCATCGTTAAGCAAGAATATCGTATGCAGAATAAGCATTTATAATGGTTGTCTATGGGGAAAATATTGGTCGGTTACTTCAGCTAAAAAATTATATTATAAGTTAGAATATTACGTTAAGAAAATAAGTTATAGAGTATATATAAAAAATTAAAAAAACCCTTAATGTACGTTAACCGCTAATTGAGGTAAAAATCAAAGCTTGTAATTGGCCAACTCACAAACTGAAGACAAAGCCTATTGTTAAAACATATTCGCCTATAATATTAAATTCAACTCAGATACATTTATAAAAAGTATATTACTAATTTTTCAAGTTGTGAAGAGAACGAAAGTTCTTTCAAAAATAAATTGCTATTTTTTTATTCTAAAATATTCAATTTCGGCAACATAAAAGCTATAATATAAACAAAAAGATCGACTTTTACGTTATAGAAAAGTAAATATTTCTTTTTACTACAACTTCAATATTTGTACTAAAATCTTCAATATTTTTCGAAAATAATTTTGTTTTTTTATTATTCTCTCTGAAAATAATTTTTAATTTCCATAAATATCATTTAATAATAATTTAAATCGTATTCGAAATGAAAATCTCAGCGTTTTTCTTTATTTTCTTTGATCAGGCAGTTTCTTTGTTCTTTCCAGCCAATCAGAATGTCTTTTTCGGCTGAGAGCATGCTAAGAACCAATCACAAATAATGTTCCTTCTTTGTTTAGGTTTAAATGCGTTTTTTTTTTATTTTTTACTTGTAAAATAAATCGGAAGATGGCACCATCTTACAGAACTTTTAAAAACGAATTCAATACGTGTTTAACGAATATTTTCGTATAAAAATTGGCTGAGTTAGAGTGATGTCAGATGTCAACGAGGAATCCTCGTCGTCGGAGGCGTTCAAAGAGTTAAAACGTTAACAATAACAGTTGATACCTTTACCCCGCAACTAGTACTCCAAAACTCATCCTTAAGCAAGAATATCGTATGCAGAATAAGCATTTATAATGGTTGTCTATGGGGAAAATATTGGTCGGTTACTTCAGCTAAAAAATTATATTATAAGTTAGAATATTACGTTAAGAAAATAAGTTATAGAGTATATATAAAAAATTAAAAAAACCCTTAATGTACGTTATATGCTTGTGTAAACTATGCTGTGTGTATTATGCAAATATTCACTTAAAATATGTATTAATGTATGTATGATAAAGCGACTTTAATCTATGTGAGCTATTCACCAATCATCACTATCCAGTTTGGTTTCCAAGCTCAAAGATTTTCTTGATTTTTTTTGTAATTATATTAGTTGCTAAAATGACTTTAAACAGAATCTTTATAAAAAATATTTAATATCGCTAGCAAAAAAAAATGTGTGTTTCCACTAATCAAAAAGTACAGCAAAATAGACTGAGAGAGTAAAACTAAAATAGCATCTAGCAATTTTTTTGTATACTTCCGCATAACTGGTTTTCATTACGCTGAAAAAAATCCATACTGAAGATTCATTTTTTTTAAATTTGTACTACAATATTATATTATATTGCGTACATGAAATTATTAAAATTAAAAACGCAATGTTTAATAACAAATCATTTGACCATAAGGACTTGTTATTTATCATTAATGTAATAAGAGCCAAATAAACTTGCGATACTTTACAAAAAAATAATCGCAGTCAACTTTAAAAAAAAACAAATCAGATTATTAAAAAATGGGGGCAAAAAATCCAATGCATTCTGAGTTTGCATTTGTAATCAGTATTTAAGGCTTTTGTTATAATTTGTATTTATGCTGATCTAAATAAACAAATATGATAGATATAGCTGGTATTTTTGGACATGACATGTCACTATTTTATCAAGTGTGTTAGTCATGTTTTGCAATAACTTAGCAATTTGTCAAATAGCGCAATACATTTTGATGGCAGAGTTAGAGACTATTTAAGTAAAAATTAAAGGCAATAATGTTATTCACTTTATAAATGTTGCATTTTCATCTACACAGTTTATTATTAATTGCTTAAAATCACCCCCCCCCCCATGCAATTCAAATACGATGGATAGCAGTTTCGATTTAATTGAAATTAGCATTCGTAAAGATTTTAATCTAAAATTGATTGACTGAAATTTTAGCTAATATTTATACTGTACACAATTTTAAATTTAATACTGACAGTATATATGACCAAAAATTATTTTAAATTTTATGCCGAATGAAATTTATATTTATTTCTGGGTAATGCTTTTTTATACACATGTGATTATGTCTCGATTGCTTTGGATAATTTTGAAAAGAATTATGAGATGATTTAAAATTAAGAAAGCAAATTAAGTGCTATTTTTAATTTACATTTAGTAATTTTTGATATTACTTGTACAAATCTGAAATTGTTTTACCTTTTGGCCCCGCCCCCCTTTAGTGAAAATATTTTAGATGAGCCCGATTGATATGACAGAAAAATTTTAATTTAAAATTAATGGACTGTATATTTTTAATTTATATATATGTACTGTATATTTTTAATTTATGCTGAATGAATTTGCTATTTTTACAATACTGTATTGATTCACATTCGTGTACTGAATGAATCTTTTTATTTTTTTGCTTCTGTAGTCATTAACAATGAAAACCTTTACTTTTGATATGTTATTAATGAAGTACTAATTATCTCGTAAAAATACTGGCTAAAAATCAAATAAAATACTGTACATTCATTAATCATATTTTAAGCTTATAATCAAAATATTGATTGCAGCACTATAACATGGTGCTTTATGAATAAAATATGTTTCATATAATTTCAGCAATGAAAGTCATTATTTTGCTTTTGGATAAGATGACTTTAATAACTATTCTATGATGTCATCAGTGTTACAAAGTGGCTTCCAATTAAAAAAATGATGGCCAAAAAAAATTTTTTTTTTTTTTACAAAAAAGCACTAAGCCAGAATATAGCTTCACTAGTGTGCATTGGAAGCGCAGTATAATAATTATGATTGTTATAATGAATAATCAAATGTAAATCAAAATGATGGGTACAAATTGATAATGATCACTATTGTGAATCCTCACATAAAGATCAAGCACTAAGTGGAGTAAAGGTGAAGATTGCTTTTAATAACAGCTTAGTTTTTAAGTGATAAATAAATTGAGAAAAAAAAGAGGGTTCCTATGAAGGTTGGGAAGTACCAGCCCTCTGGAATCTCACACTCTAAAATCTGACATCCTATCACTTCATTAAATCATGTAAGGCAATAAATAATACTATTTATGAGAATATTACAATAATATTAGTAGTAGTTAAATTTTCTAAGGATTTTAAATTTTAACGTGAACGTTTGTGTATTTTTAAATGTTTTCAAGCAATGCTATAATTAACTATATTGTTATAAAATGAATGTATGTCACAAATATTTTATCAGAATTTAAAAAAATAATATAATCCTTGAAACCCAAGTTCAAATACTAGTCAGGCAAAAACTTAAAATTAGGAATCAATAAAATATCAATTTAAGAAAAAGACCCAAGTGAAATCAACTTAATAATTTGATTGACAATATCTTTATAGCAGCACAGGTAAGGAAATCTAGATAAATTATAATTAAATATAATTGGCTTGCACATTATTATTTATATCTCAAAGAAGTATTTAACTCAGTAATTTTAAAATGAAGATTACTAAATAAGTAAAAAAAGATTGTGTTCACCATAAGATGATCATAGTGAAGTATACTAATATGTTTATTTACCTATAAATAAGCTCAATATGGAGAGTCATATAATTTGACAATTCTAAACAATTCATTTTATCTTAATTTTAATTTTTTAATGTGATTATGCTTTGGAAGCACAAACATCTTTCCTTGCTGGAGGAAAGGAAGAGAAAAAAAATGCATTTTACTAAGCTGGATTGAAGGATAACATATGAAGTTGGTAGAAGAAGAAAATATAACAAATAATGGATATTTGTTTTTTTATCCAATACTACATATCAGTTTACCATTATTATTTTTTAGTTACACAGATACATGATTAATTAAACATTAAATGGGAATTCTGAGCATGTAATTTTAATAAGCAACAAATAAATTTTAAAATATTTTTTATGTTGAATGTAAACATCTCACTTTGGTATACTTGACTTATTTTATTGCTATGCATCTATTTGATATATCTAATAACAATACGACAGTAAAATGATATTATGTTGAATAAAATTATCATACTTATATTAGATTTTTGTCAAAGTTACCCATACCAAAATCCCTAATTCTTTGAAACTTACATAAACACTAGTCTTTTTTTTTTTTCATTTTTCAGAATCAAACTATGTAGTTTATCTGAAAATGGTCCCATAAGACATCCATAAAATTCACTTTAAATAAAATGAATCTTATAAAATAATAGTTGATTAAATATTATTTATTAATTAAAATTATAACTTCTATTAAATTAAGAATAACATTAACAAAATAATTGTAATTATAAACTTTGATGCTTTATCTCTAAAAAAATATAAATAAATATACAGGTTGTATAGAGATAGGCTTTAATAACATTAATTAAGCATGATGTACTTAGCATGCTTTCAACTTAGAAAAATTATAAGCATAGCAGTAATTGTGATGGAAGTATGAGTGTGGGTATATATATGTTATATGCAAGCTAATTTACATACTTGATTTAAGGTTATTTAGATTGCATAGGCCATTTTTGGAAAGGGGGATGTAAGATCCTCTTTTGTTAATGATGTGTTTATCCCTTGAAATGTGCCAAGCTTCTTTGATTTTGGATTTGGCATCATTAAGCTCTGTGCAAATGACATTGGATGGGCCAAAGTCATGGCCAGTTATGGAGAAGTGGTCAAAGAAAATCGAGCAAGTATCTGTGTGTGTTTTGCTTATGTTTATGACTTTTCTAAGTCAAAAGCACGCTAAGAATATCATGCTTAATTAACATTATTACAGCTTTGCTCTATATGTCCTGCATATTTGTTTATTAATAAAATAAATCAACAAATGTAATAATACATTTTTTAGAATCTATATTATAATTATTCTAGGAGTCTTTGTGCAATATTTTTCATTGTTGTAGGCTTACGACTAGCTAAGTTTTATTATTCAGTTTAGTATTTATGATTATAAAAATTTAACAATGTGGAATTAATAAAAAAAAATTCACAGATCCCTGCTGCAGCATTTTTACTTGTTAAATATTAATAAATAGCTTAATACTTATGAGATAAGAAATGTTTTATGTTTAATTTTAAAAAATATAACAATGTGGAAAAAAACCCATGTGAAAAACACCATTCTCTTAGATAATAGTCTAGGCTATAAAGTAGTTGCTATTTCAGTTCATGCAATAATCAATGCTTTTTTTTATTAATTAAATCAATTTTTTGAATTAACACTATGATATATAAATGTTTTTCAGTTTCCTCTGGACCATTTGTATAAAACCATTTTTCTAGAATTAAATTGAGAACTGATCTCAAAATGGCATCTGTAATAGGTAAACAACATTAACATCTATATTCCAGGTCATGCAACAATTAATGTTTTTTTTCTTATTAATTGAATCAACTTTTAGAATCAAGCATTAGTAGCCAAGAAGTCAGCGCAGCTGCCTTACAAGCAGTCATGGGCTCGCTTCCTGGCTGATGCTTTGACATATGGAAAAAAAACTTTTAGAATTAACATGCAAAATGTTTTCTACTTCAAATTATCTGTTTCAAATCATTTTCATTGTTTATATCTTGAAAATGATGAAGTATAATATTTCATAAAATTCATAACCTGCTACTTTTTGAATATTTATTTCAGAAGACATACTAAAGTTGAAATTTTAGAGAGATGCCTAATAGCTGATGGAACAAAATCTTGCAAAATTGATATCTCAAATGTGTGAATTACCTGGAATTTACTTTTAAGTTTCAATTCTATTAATACTGCTTGGCATTTACTTTTTGTTAGGAATATCACCATATCTGTAACTGTTGGTTAGAGCATTGCCTTAAAATTTGATATTTAAGAATCTAATGATGTTAGTTTGACTCCTGTGGTAATATTGTCACTGGTCAGGCCAACAACAGTTGAAGAAGGGTGAAGAATAATACTACTCAAAATATTGTATAATCTAATAACCTGAGTTGTTTATTTGTGTGTTACTACTAAGAGTTGTTTGTATTTGAAAAGGGTAAATAAAATTTAGCATTTTTCAGACATTCAACATTTAATGATAAAAGATTGAAATAATCCAACATATTATCATATTTAAAATACCATCATCACAAATGGTCAGAAAAGCAATAAGGACTTTTTTCCCATTAAAGAGGTTTACATCCACAGTGCAATTAGTATAATAATTGGATGCCTCAGAAATAGAACAAGTTTCAAAAGTCAAATTGAAAATTTTAGTTTTAATAAATGTTGAAATTTCAACACCAGCAGTTTCTTCTAAACTATATCAAATTTTCTACCAATATATTTAGTACAGGTCTTATTCTTTTAATGTTCTATAATTTTAATGTTAGAATCTTCTAACCTACAATGTGTTCACTGCTGTATTATAAATACTTATATAATATATATTTATTTATATTTTGAATTCTATAATTTAATCCATAGGATATTGTTTTGAGTATCAGCATATTGGCGTCTTTTAAAGTAGCTTTTGTATCTCAATAGAGTTTTATTAATCAACATGTTTAGCAAAAATTCAATAACGACAGCCATTTCATATAAAAAAGCCGATTACATTTTATAAAGTTGGACCGTCAGTCTTTTAGCATCATTATTGCAATAAGATGGTATAATATGAAACAACGATTTTATTACTCTGAATTTTAGGAATATTATTTCGTAGCGTATACCCTAATAAAATGAGCACACAAATTATAGTATAAGCTATATATTTTAATATCATTAATCTTTCATTGATTCATTTCAAGAAAAAAATATACCAGTTAATTTCCTGAAAATTTCTTTCATTTAATGATATAAGAGCTACATCAACAGTAAACTATGATAATCCCTCCAAAACAAGTACCATGCTACCAAAAGTCTTAGAAATGTTCCCATCAAGTAAAATATGTATTTTTCGCGTACTTAGATTTAAAAAAAATAAAAATATTACTATCATCAATTTTTCCACTTTCATCGTTATTGAGATTTTATTTATTTACAAATCAATTTTTAAAAAAAATAGTTATTTGAATTATTTATAAGTTAACCAAACATTATCAATCACCAAATAATGAGCTTATTCAATAATGTTTATGGTTCGATTTTATGAAGAAAAGTTGGTTTGTCAATGGCTATTTAAACTTTCTATATTATTTGTCTTTATATATATATATATGTTGATACGAAGACTTTCACGGGTTGCATATATATAAGACATATTTTGCGGGTTCATCCGTGTTAAAATATTTTAAATATTGATATACCGGACGTTTCGACTTGGTCACACAAGTCATCCACTGGGTGACCCAAGTCATCACCTAGTGGATGACTTGTGTGACCAAGTCGAAACGTCGGTATATCAATATTTAAAATATTTTAACACGGATGAACCCGCAAAATATCTTATATATATATATATGTTACATTTACACACCTATACAGTGCATATAAATCAATTTAAACCTACACACACATATATACAGTGTATTAAAAAAGTAGTATTGTATAAAAATAAAATATCTAAGCATGTTCCTAATATATTTAAAAAGAATAAATTGCTTATTTGCATTATATTCCAGGTTTATCCAGTAAAATATTTCAAACATTTTATAGGCTTAAAGATATATTTATTAGATTGTCAGTTGAAATACTAATGATTGATTTCTATTAAGTAAAATATTATAGATGATAACATTATTGAAGCATTGCTATTGATATTAAAAAATAAAATGATGGTAATTTTTTTTTTTTTTTCGTTTAGAAAATTATGTTTACAAAGTCAAAGCTCATCTCTGTTTATTTTGTATATATATTAAACCATTTGACGAGTACTAGAGTGATTTCTTTTTATTGTTCAATGTTCTACATTTTAATAAAAGCTCAAATTATATTTTGCAATAAAAGAAAAGAATATTTAAAGTCAAGAGTTAAGAAAAAAATTGATTTTCAGAATATCAGTACTAAATTGATATATATATATATTGTTTTTCAATTTTCAATTTCTTTAAAAACTTAATTTAATTTTGGCATAAAATTAATGGCACGTTAATCAATATGTCAGCCTAAAGTATTTCGTAATGTATGTTATTCCAATGTTGTGATGATGAAAATTATTAATTATGTTTGAAAGTTAATACAAATGTTAATCTTATGATATATTCTTGTATTTATTTACAAGTTGATTCATTTCGCAATGAAATTAAAAATAAAGCATAAAAATATATTATTTGAAATGAATATAATGCTTAAAAACAGATTACTCCCCTCCCCAAAATCATGATTAAAAAAAACCCTGCTAATATAGAACATAAAAAATATACATCATCAGAAAGAATTTAAATAAGAATGGAGTAGAATAATGCAAATATTTTAGCAATTATGAAAATAAACGGTCTTTGATATGTCTGATGATAATATTTTGTAATGATATATATTAAGTATAATAAGCATAACGAACACTATAGTGATGAGGATCAAAATGACATTAGCACTCACAAAGTTAAATTCAGTTTATTCGTTCCAAAAGAAATTTTTAAAGGTTAAATCTAAATTAACTTTTAGCATCATTTTGTTTATAGAAAGAATACTTCTGGATAAATTATTATCTATGATCATCATCAGCTTGATATATGTTCACTACCCAACATGTTTCTCAAGGTATTGTATGACTTCTGGGGTTTAGTGTAGAATAACTGTAAATATCGGAATGAATTCAAACAAAAAGTAATTATGCTTCATAACAAAAGAACACAATTTATTTATAGTAATCATAAAATACATAAAATTAAAAAAAAATGTTTATATGTTTGTAAATACCTTAAATATTTATACATTCTGATTATAATAATGGAATCAAATCAAAAATGCTTAAATTAACAAATAATCATGAATAAAGGTTTAAATGCAATTATGAATAAATATATTCAAATTTAGTACTACTAATAATAATTCTAAGGCTTTATATTCAAATACATAAACAATCCCCTACCCATGTAATAAATGTATATTTTAAGCTTATTATTCTACCTGTTGTATACATCTTAGATAATAATCTGTACAAATTCAGTCTTTTTTTTTTAAATTAATTTTTTATTAAAAACAAATAATGTATTAAACAAGAAAAAAATGTTACAATTGTTAAATTAAATTCACATGACTTTGAACAAACTGTCTTTTGCTTCAAAGAAGCTACTCTTGTTCTAGTCCCAAACAAGTTCTTTCCTTGTAATTTCAGGGTATGCTATGAAAAATTGCTTATAAAAAAGTACTTTATTCCATGTGTCCTGAAATAATGGATAAAGGAAATGATTCTCACTATAGGCAATTTCATAATAGGTCTTGCAGGAAAATCCTCTTCTTTTTTTACAGCATGATTTTTTTTTGTAAGCAAGTAAAGTTATATCTAATACAATCAATGTTCATATCTGGATTGATAATTTTAGATGTTCAACTAGTTGGCCTCTAGTTCCTTGCTTTTCTAATAGCAAATATTGTCATTATTACTGTATTGGATTTATAATTGAAAAATACTTTCAAATAGTCAGACATTAATCACCATGTAAAGCTATTACATTATATGAATTTGTAGAAAAAGTATTTTAGCTAGTGGTTTTCCTTTTCTACTATTTCAGACTTATTTTTTGAGCTAGTTACAGTGTTTTGCCTTTTGTATCATTTTGTCAGTAATGGCCAGTATGCTACTCTTCCAACTGTCTTTTCCCTCTTTTTTTGGAATCAGTCTGCACTGTTGTCTTCTTTAATTCAAGACTCTTCATATTTTTTGACTATCAGATCTATTTATATTTTTGGTTTATAGCAAGGATAATATATTCCATCATCCAAAGACTTTAATGGTATATTATTCATTTTCAATGAAATATAATATAAGTCTTTATTATATAATAATAACAACTTGTAAATACATCAACCGAAAAATTATATATATATATAAGCCTTTTTCGGTAATTCTAAATTTTTTTACCCTTGTCAATATGATACCTCGTACTAAATTCGTTTTTAAAGCAATAGTAATAAACTACTTTTATGAAAAAAATGAGTTTGGTGGAGACTATAAAACCACTCCTCTATCTACATGTAAATTTGGTATTTTATTATGGCATTTTGTAACTTCATGCAACAAACATTTCTGAAATAATGCAGCATATTTAGCTTTCCAAGGTATTATAATCTCAAATACATCTTTTTAACTCTTCTAGCTTCCTTTTTAGAGCTACATCGTAAATCTTAATGAGTTCTGAAATTTAGTTGCGATATTAAGTCTGTTCTTTATGACATTAAATAAAAAAAAAAAATCATGCATGGAAAGGGACAGATTTGAACTATGATCTATGGACCTTGAACTTCATTTTGTCACCCTACCAAATCATATAAGGCATTACCAAATCATATAAGTTAATGCCTTATATGATTTGGTATGGTGACACTATATTTCTTTAAATTATCTTTGAAATAATCTTTATAACATGAATGGGCTCTGTCTTTTTCAAAACAACCATGTTCAAATTTACTACAAAATATTTTTTAAGAAATTTTTTTTATTGTTCATTTCTTTCATATCTAATTTTATAAAAATGTGACTTTATATAAGTGCATTATATAGTATCACCTCCAGTAAATTGAAGTAACTCTTGATTGGACTTACGATCTTTCTTGGCAGCTTTAGAATTTTACGGAGCATTCTTAAATAAAAGTTTTCTAATTCCTGTACGTTATAGAATATGCAAATCTTAATTTCATATTATAAATTAAGGAAAGCAATAGCTCTGTATTTAGTTAATTTAATTGCAAATAGTTATTCCACTGTAATGAAATGCTGTCTTTCAGCTGATTAAAAATAATAGCATATCACTGGAGTTATTACTGAATCTCATCATCTAAGTCAATATTTTTATTAAAATTTACCAAGTTATTTAAATTGGCACACATTTCCAAAATAATAAAATACCCAAGCTTAATGTTGCTAAATACTTCTCACTCATCAATTGCTGATAAAATCCTGAATTGTTTGAACATTAAGTATTAAACTAAAATTTTTATGTATTGCATTAAAACATTTAATAATTTATGTAGATTAGTTTTTGAATTAGCTAGGATAGAAAATTGATAATAGATTGCAAATCAAAAGGTTAAGAAGATGGAATCTTTGTTTTTACTTTTAATCAATTCAGATTAAAAATTCATTAACCATGTATCACATTTTAACACCTGATTTTTAAGCCATCTATAAACCATTCCAAAGAACATTGTTATAAAAATAGAAAACAAAGTCAGAGACAATATATATTCTTGTTTAACATCACTTTCATCCCAAATACCCTTTGTTTTCCATTTTTAATACCAATACATTATCTCATTCTATTATAGAATACAATAAACTTTGATAAATTACCATGTATTTTTTAAAACAATGCCATAGTTTTGTTTATGAATGAAGTCAAATGCATTCCTATGTTTATGTTGCTTTTTCTGCATTTCTCAAGCAACAGAAATATGTTTATATTATTGTTTGATTTCCTAAAATCATATTGTCTAGTAACTACTTTTCTATGACTGAAAGAAATCTATTTAGTAAAATCCATGAAAGGGCCTTTGTTGTAGTGGATAACAATGATAATACATAATAATTATCTTCTATTCACTTTGTTTTTAGGAATTGGAACAGTAGAAACACTTTTAAGATTAGGCAGTACAACTTTATGAAACCATATAATCTTAAAAATATTTTTTGCAGCTAATATATGAACATCAAGTTTTAAATTTCTTCTGTTGTCTCATCAAGTCTGCAGCATTTTCATTATTAAAATTTCAAAGGGTTGGTTTAAAGTCCATAATATGGATATTTTAAATCAAATCTAAATGACTAGATAGAAACATTATTAAGTCACTACTTCAATTCTTGAATCATTGCAAAAAGATTAAAATACATCTTTCATCTATTGTTGTACTATTGATGGATTTAATATGATTATGATACTATTTTTAGTTCCATTTGTAAACTACTTTCAAAGTAGCAAAATAAATGCAAAAGTCCATAAACCAATGAATGCATGCAGTGTTAGTACACCAATCATCTATGCCTTGTTATCAATTGTCAAATTTCTATATTGATTGTAATGCAATTCAATAACTTTATTATTTTGCCAAGCAAATGTCTTTTTTTAAATGCAGTCACTTAAATAAGTTCATTATGAGAAAAAAATGTCTTATTCTTTTTCAGAGTGAATCCAATAATGGATTTACTCTTATTCTTAACATATTACTTAAGTCAATTCCATGTTCAGTAAGACTACAATGCTAAAAATACTACTTAACTATTTTACTTTTTAACTGCTGGTGAAATTTAGTACTAGTAGTAGTTGCTTCAGAAATAACAATATGTTTTTTCTTAAAATATGATTGTAATAAGCCTAAGATTTTAATGCAAATATCATTTATATTGTGGAATATACTAATTTACTATTTGTAATTATAAATTTATTTAAACGCACATTGATTACATAAGTAATATTTACTAAGGCTGTAACCTCAAAAATATGTAAAAATGTGATATTAGGGACCTCTACAGATCTTAACCACAAGCTTATGCTTTGGAAGAAAAGAGGGGAACCCTTCTTTACTTCAACCTACTTTCTAATTAAATAGGTGAAGCTGAAGTGGTTAGATCTGAGAGCGTGAAGCTATTCAATACTTCATTGATTAAGTCCACATTTCTTATTAGGCATTAATACTTGCGAAATCTTTCAATTTACAACAAGTCATTAGAAAGATCTTATAGTTAGAAATCTATTACGATAATTTAAAGTTGTAATTATAAATTTATTTAAATGCACATTTATCACATTGATTACGTATGATTACGTAAGTAATTTTACTAAGGCTGTAACCTTGTAAGCTTGTGGTTAAGACCTGTAGAGGTCCCTATTATCACATTTTTACATGCATATTTTTGAGGTTACAGCCTTAGTAAATATTAATTTACTATTTGTACAACAATCTGCTTAATATGAAGTTGTCTTGTATTCCTAATTATAATGTAAACTATTAAATCCTGTGTTTTGAAAAGCTATATCCATGTTTATTTATAATTATTTTTCTGATTAAAAATATTTGTAATAATTGTTTCTAGTATTATACAAAAATTCAATAATAGTAGATTATTTGAGTTTATGATACCAATAATATTATTTATAAAACTAGATCCAGTTCACTATTTATTTATATCAACATGTGCATTAAAGTCTCCAAGAAAACCAATATTTAAATAGTATCTATATAATAATGCTATCCAGCATAAAATAGAAAAATCCCTTTTTATGAATCTTCTGAATCTAATGTTATTGCATATATTTTAATAATGTGGGTACATGTGCCAATATACAAACCAAGTTTTAACCCCATGTCTTAATCATTGACATCCTGAGGTATTAAAAGAATAAAAAAAAATATTAAATTAAGAATTACAACAAATCCATGAGTATACAATCTCTTTTTAACCTGGTTGACTTGATTTTTCCAAAAAAAAACTTGGACTATGTATCTATTACATTAAATCTTCTTTCTCTGGAGGTCAAATTTCTTTGAGATCATCTAAATTAAACTCAAATCATAATTGTGCTTTTGTAATCAGTACTCTCTTCCATTCAGTTCTCAAAAAGTTGTATTATTTTCACATTTATACACTTTAAATTTAGAATAAATACAGATTTTTAATACTAACTTTAATAGTAAAGCTGATAATATCATTATCTTTATTGTTTTAATAAGTATTCTTCCAATTACATCAACCTACCTTGACTGGATGAGACAAGAAATTTCTAGAGCTGCTTTTTCAAATTGATTCCATTTTCAAAATGAGAATTCACAAATAGTATTATCTAAACATATTATTTTTGCAAAGCTGAAATTTTGTCTCAAATTCAGTTTCAGTCCCATTTATAAGTGAATATATCCCCTTTAAAAAACTGCCAAAATATTTTCCTTAGTCTATAAAGTAATGAAATGTTCTTGCTTGGGCACTGTTTATTGATTATTCACAGTTAATTCATATCTGAAGGTTAATCCACAATTCATCATCTGTGGAACTCATGGGTAATCTGAGCTCTGTACCCAAGTGTAAAAATAAAACAATATACTGTTTGATAAAATACTTAATTACTTGAATAATATTCATTATATTACTTTATCATTGTTATATTAGGTGAATTTTATTTTGTTAATTTTATTTAATCACTTGATGTGGATTATTTCATTCAATATCTGTCACCTATGGTTGTATATTTATATATCTATTGTAATTGGTAACAAATTTTTGTAAGGAAATCTCTAAAAATTAAATAGTCATATTTATTAATATATGATAAAAATATTTAAACACTTAATATTCTTTCAAAATATGGTTTGGGTTCATTAAAATCCCTTACAATTTAAATTATATTTAATAACTAAGTGTCTCTATTCATATCAATTATTAATATTTGCAAATCTGGAATATTAGATAAACATTCAATATGCTTTTATTCGTTAAAACTATAATAATGTCTGAATGTTTTAAATAATTATAAGATACATTACTCTATTCACTTGTTCCCTTTACAGAGATGAAAAGTTCCGTTACGTTTAGCACCCTTGAATATGGGGCATGAATAGGTCTATTTATTACTCTTTAGGCTTTATTAGGTAACTATTAATCTCATTAGATTTTGCATTTCAAGTTTGTGCATGACTTGATATAATTTATTTGAGACAAATGATTTATATATTTTATTTGAATGTGAAGCACAATTGTTAATATAATTTTATTATTATTTTATGAACTTTTAGTTAATGTTTTATTTTGTAGATTCTCAACTGGTTGTAATCGTTGACAGGCAGATGTGTGTAAATATTTAGTTATTAATAAAATATTTGTTTATTTATTGAAACTATAGTATTCATTATTCGCATTATTCAATATATGTGATGGATGATAATAATAATAAAATGTTGGGAGGACTAGAAAATAGCAATCCAAACATTTTGATACCGCTCAATAAATTAAAGGGATTGAAAGCAGAATCAAATAATAATTTAGAGGAGTTAAAAGCCAATTTATAAACAGACTCAAACAATAAATTATAGGAGTTAAAAACAAACACACTCAAACAACAAATTATCACAAATAAAAACAATTTCAACATTTATAAAAACGCGGTGCAAATTATATGGCAGCCGTTGAAATTTCAAATGATTACTACAGTGATTTTGCATTTTAATGAAAATTTTTCATTTTATTTAATTTTGCTGAATGGATGAGAGAGTCTGATGGTCGGGAGGGGCCCCGGGAGACTAAATCCTAGTCCTGTTGAATATGGGAGATGGGATGAGTGCGCTATGCGGATCGTTTCCTACGTTGATTTTCTCATTCATCGGAAAGGATAAATTTTTTTAACGGTTTTTTAGCGTTATTCTTATAAATGATTTTATCCATGTGTTACTGCAAAATAAGCTGTAGTTTAGCCTAATGGTTTTAATTACAAGTGATTCACGTTATTTATTACTATTATTTCCAATGTGATTATTGATAAGGTTGGACCTTTGCTGTTCATATGGATCTTCGTGATGGATTAGAATGGTTTTCAGCAGAGACATTTTTTTCCTAGTTCTCCATAAGTCTTCCAAAGTACAGTATACTCAATTGCTCTTTTCCGGGGATATTCAGGACCATTCTGGAGAACTGAACAGTAGAATGGCTTAGCTCATATTTTATATTATCTCAAGTGTTTTTCTATTCCTCAACTTATCTGCTGGAAATTTGATTTTTCAATATTGTACTCCTAAAACGCTATGCATATTTGAACTCTAGACTTAATAATATTTTATATTATCTCAAGTGTTTTTCTATTCCTCAACTTATCTGCTGGAAATTTGATTTTTCAATATTGTACTCCTAAAACTTAATAAATAATTCTTAATTGTAACCTAGGTTTACTTTTAATAATTAATTATCTCATGGACTAATGCTCTGAGTTGTCATAGGTTGATCAATTTTTGGAAACGGTATGGACAAAAAATACAGCATATCATCTTAGATCTCCATATTATACTATGTAAATCAATGCTTACCCTGTAAAACATTTTGTACCAATAAAGTTTAATCCTATTTTTTTTAAAAAAAAAAACAACAACAATAAATTAGAGAATTTAAAGGCAGACTCAATCAATAAATTTGAGAAAATAAAAAATAAGTAATTCAAGTAACAAGATTAATGAACTAAAATCTGAATTTAATAATAAAATTCAATAAATTCAGTGTTGAATTTAATGCTTCCAATGTCAGATTCAAAGAATCTACATGTAAACCTAAAAGAATTGGATATGAGATATGAGGCTAGGTTTATGGATTTGAATGCTGAATCTTAAAAGCTACAACATAAATTGGATAAAATTCAAGATAGACTGGAAAATGAATTTAAAAAAATAAATAGTAGGATCAAAATATCACAGAGTGAGTGTAAAACTTAGAAAGGAAGTTTAGTAATGTGGATATTAATGAAGATTTCCAGACAATATCTCAAACTGAAATAAGTCAGATTAAAGAAGTAACTTATTGATATTAAGAATAAGTTGAAGACAGAACATAAAGAATTGTGTAAGAAGCAAAGCAAGTTGGAAAACAAAGTTAAAATATTACAGAAAAAATATAACTCTAACAAACTTATTATAATGTTCAAGTTAATCTGAAATGGTGAAACAAACTATAAGAAAGGTTTAAATGTATTGATCCAGTTTTTGGAGATCATTACAAGAATTATAGTGCTGATCAAAAATGCATAATTAACAATATGCTTTTATAATAGCATGGTCCAATATGTAAATTAGGCACAGTATGTAAATTAAGTGATTAGATGTTTCATTTTTTTAATAATGGGACACAAGTTTGTTAGAATTACATAATTGTATGAAAGGTTTATATACAATTGAGAAAGAATATAAAGAAAGAAGTACATTACAGGTTATAAGAGATCAAATATAATGACTATTGAGCAAAGTTGGCATGAGAAAATAGAAGATGTGGTAAATAAGTTAAAATGCAATTAATTTAATAGCTTCTCAGAATATTTACAAAAAATAGAGATTATAGGTAAAAACAGGAAGAGGACTTTATGAAAAAATTAGAAATGAATACTAGTATAATAATTCAAGAGCTTCATGGACATTAAAAGACATATGAGATCATAAATAGTAAAATATTGAAATCATTAGATATTAATGAGGATATTAATTACTTAAATATAAGATGGAAAAAAATATCAAGTGATGGAAAAGAAAGCAAAGCAGATATTGTCAATAAAAAATAAATTGTTGGAAATTAAGAATAGTGAGATTAAAATAAAGGAAGATCATCAAAATGTGGAATATAGGTCCATACACATGAAAAAAGAAATAAATTATTCAGATAGGTCTATATTGTGACATTAATAAAGTACTACCATTATCTATAAAAATGCCTGACAAATAAGTGAGATACAAGAGTGTGGTAGGATTAATAATACTATTTCTTAATTTAGACAGATACAAATATTTAAGAACCCAAATAAACTTTTTATCTGGATTAAAGAAATTGTTTTCTTTAAATAGAATGAGTGAATGAGAGAAATTAGCTGTGGCAAGCAATTACTTATGTTCCTCTGTAAAGAATTGGTGATCTTCATTTGAAAAACCTAAACCTACAGTGATTTCAAATATATTATTTTAATTAGTTTTTAGGATGAAGATAAGCAAAATATTGTTATGAACTGGATAAGTCAGGAGATGTATAATTACAATAAAGGCAGCTACACTCAATTCTTTAGAGCTCAAGTTGCAAAATTAAAATTGCTCACTGCATTTCCTTTGTTAGAAAATCAAATTATCTGAATTTTTAGAAGAAATTTGGCTTAACACATAAAACAAGTATTGATTATTGCTGATAGTCATATTGTGGAGAAGGTATCTGAAATATTAGGTACACTCGAAGCAAGTGAAAGACTATCAGAAAGTGTGCATTGCTTTTGGAGAGAAACTAATAATTATGCTGCATCATACAACTGGAATACATAACCACACACATGTAAAAAAAATAAATGATCTCCAATATCCATATTTGTGCTGAACCAAATAGTTGAAGGGAGCTTGAAAGTTTGCATTCAAATCCTTTATAATGGTAATTTTATAAAATTAAAGAACGGTAGATAATAGGTTATATTATTTCTCCTTTAGTTTATTCAGTTTATATTAATTATTTGGAAGAGGAAATTATTATTAAAAATAATTGTTTATATTTAAAGTTATTTGCTAGATATGTGGATGATTGTGTTTGTAGTTGAGAATGATAAATTGAAGGAATTGGTAAATGAGTTTGTTTGATCCTTCTATAAAATATGTGGTGAAAGAAGGGCAATTAGATTTTGTTAAGTTTTTTAGAACTTTTGGTGATTAAAAATGTGAGGACTAATTGCTTAGTATGTAATCATTTTGTTAAAAGTAAAGAATTAAGATCAATAATTAAACCTGATAACTATCAGTCTGTAGCTCAAAGTAGCTGCTTTAAGAAATTATTGTTATAAGAATAAGAAATTAAATAATTCTAGTGGGGTAGCTTTGTTTCAGAAAGATCAATTTTATAAAGATTATTTGAGTGTTGACTACTCTGATAAATTTGTTAAAAGTATTTTATTTACTAGTAATATTTGTAAGGAGGTAAAGGATAAAGGAAAATGTGATTTTATTTCTTTGCCATTTAAATTATCTTCTTAAAAAATTGTATATAAGAATAGTAATTTGTTTAGAAATAAGAAAATTGCTTGGAAAAGGGTTATTACTTTGTATAATTTATTAAATAATACAAAGGAAATGTTTGATAGGAAGATTATTCCTGGTGTAGTGCATATTATCCCTGATTTTTGTAAGAAGGTTTATATAGGTCATAGTAGTTTGAGCTTAAATGAAAGAATAAAGGTAGATAAAAGTAGGGTTAGAAATAAATATCTTAATTCTGCTTTGTATGTCCATGAAAAAGATACAGGACACACTATTAATTTTGATGAAGCTAAGGTTGTCTTCTTTGAGAGAAATGAAATAAAAAGAAGAATTAAAAAATCTTTATTATTGAAAATTTATTATTCTGAAGCAATTAACTTATTTAAAAGTTCTTTTAATATTAAGGGTGGATGGGAATTAAATGGATTTGAGGGTAATGTTTAATATAAATATGTTGTTGTTTTGTAGTTTTTTACACTTGAGAAGTCTGCTTGTAGCAGTGAAACCATTGTTTGTGTTTTTGATTTTTTTTTTGGCTAGTCTGGTTGAGTTTTGAATTTGGGGTAATTTTTAATATCTCCAGGTATATAAATTATAATTGTAATCAATCAAACATTACAAATTTAGCCTGTATCCTGCCCATCCCTGTTCTGTGTATTTAAATAGATAAGATCCCACACATAAGAGATCAGAGTGATTTAAGATCAATGTAGGCATGACAGTAATATTGGCATTAATTGGGGGATTTGAGCATGCCATTATTAGGTTTCAATGGTATGGATGGCTGAAGAGTTAGAAAGTGGAATAGATAGAAGCCTATTTATTATAGTTTGAAGATTTGCTATATTACTATAAACCAAGCACTGATTATATATGTGTGTGGAAGATGATGATGTGGACTAACTGATGAGTACTGGTTCAGCACAAAATACATATGTTGGAGATAGTTTATCTTTTATGCATGTGTATAATCCTGTGAATTGATTGTATGAGATAGATTGGATATTTGAAGGTAGCTTGAAAGTCTGTATGCAAATCCTTTATATAATTACATATCTCCAGATGTATAAATTATACTTGTATTCAATCAAACATTACAAATTTAGCCTGCATCCTGTCCATCCCTCTTTCGGGTATTTAAATAGATAAGGTCCTATATATGAGGGATCAGAATGACTTAAGGCCATTCCATTATCAGATTTTCAATGGTAAGAATTGGAGAGTGGAGTACATTGAAACTGTCCATTAAGGTTTGAAGATTTGATATCTTAATATAAATGAGCACTGATTATATATGTGTATAGGAGATGATCTGGATCAAATGATGAGTGCTGGTTCAGCACAAATATGTATATTAGAGATCACTTATCTTTTACACATGTGTGCAGTCATGTGTATTAGTTGTATGAGATAGATTGGATATTTGAAGGGAGCTTGAAAGTCTGTGTTCAAATCCTTTATATAATTACATATCTCCAAATATATAAATTATACTTGTATTCAATCAAACATTACAATTTTAGCCTGCATCCTGTCCATCCTTTTTTGGGTATTTAAGTGGATAGGGTCCTATATATGAGGAGTCAAAATGACTTAAGCCAGCATGAACATGACAATAATATTGGCATTAATTGGGTATTTGGGCCTTTCATTATCAGATTTTCAATGGCATGAATGGCTAAAGAATTGGAGAGTGGAGTAGATTGAAACTGTCCATTAAACTTTGAAGATATACTATCTTAATATAAACGAGCAATGATTATTTAAGTGTGTGGGAGATGATCTGGATCAACCGATGAGTGCTGGTTTAGCACAAATATGTATATTGAAGATCACTTATATTTTACACATGTGTGCAGTCATGGGTATCGGTTGTATGAGATAGATAGGATAGTTGAAGGGAGCTTGAAACTATGTGTTCAAATCGTTTATATAATTATATTAATTTTAGTAATATCATATTGGCATATAACACAGTTCGGTTTCCTTGAATTGTTTACAACCCGTGTTAATACAGCTCTATAAATAGTTTATTAAACACCATAGTTTATTATCTGCTAACTAAATAATATACTGTTCGATAAAATACTTATTTACTTGAATAATATTTATTGGTTTAAATTGTCATTATTATTACTAAGTGAATTTCATTTCGTTATTTTTTTTTTAAATTGTTGTGAATTATTTCATTCATTACTAGTCCTCTATATTTGCATATTATATATTTATTACAATTGGTAACAAATTTCTGTAAGATAATCCCTAAAAATTAAATTGGCATATGTATTATTAATATGATAAACAATATTTAAACGTTTAATATTCGTTCAAATAATGATTTGAGTTCATTAAAATCCGTTTCATTTGAAACATCTTTAATGGATAAGGATCTATTTGTATCAATTATTATTATTCGCTAGACCAGAATATTAGATAGACATTCAATAAATTAATGTCTGAATATTTTAAATAATTATAAAATACTTTGCTCCATTCACTTGTTTTCTTTACAGAGGTAAAAGGGTAATGGTCAGAATGAGTTGACAACAGCCAAATCACCACTAGGGTGCTTTAAGCCACCACAATTCATTCCAACTCACATACTACTTCATTTAATAATTAGGCTCAGTGATCAGGGAGAGATTCTTAGAATTAAATTATAACTATATGACTTCCCTGTGCCAACCAAACACTCAATGCAATGTATATATAAGATACAAACACTTTATTAGTGATACATTATAAACAAAGAAATACACAAAAGAAATAACTATCGCTTAATTTGTTGCTAGACTCATTGAAGATAGTGGGAATTACATTAATTATGATTACATATAACAAAAGTTTCAATGTATTATATACATATATAGAGATAAGTGATCACATGACATTTAATTTATGATTTCATATTTTGGGTGGTAGATTTGATGATTTCCAGGGCAGATATCCCTTAAGCATGCACTTGATACTAAATTAAGCATACACAAGAAAACGTGAATTAACTCTAAAAAATATAGTTGAAATAAATGATTGCATAGCATGCATGATCATGATCCAAGAATGCTAAAATATCAGGCTTAAATATACACAAAGAAGGAAAGCAGTACTGGGTTGCTACCATAATAAACAGTTGAATAATGAGATAGACTGGAATATGCTCACAATCCATGAGGTCATATCCAAATCTCTGAAATAAATGGATCCTGGTAGGAAGGAATGAGCATTTTCCCTGTAACCAAGAACAAATCTCACCAACTGGAAAGAATGATTTACTGCCCAATTGGTGATACAAAACAAAGATCCACTTGGTATGAAGTAAGAGGAATATCCCCACATTTTCATAGATCATATTCAAAAGGGACCACACTATTCAAATTAATATTCTCTGTAGCAGGAATGTGCATTTGCTGGAAGAACTAGATAAAATAACTATGAAATTTAACAACTAAGTAATTCTAAATATAAATAAGGAATATTAGGCCTTAACTTTAATTATATATAAAATAAAATGGAATGGTCATGTCATAAGCTCACAATTTGCGGACATCAATTATATAGGCTTAATCAAGGCCTTTGCAATTATTCTTATATATATAAATAAAAAATTCATAAAAAATTATTCCTGCTTAATTGGAAATTGGCTCCATAGGTCTTACATATAAGAGAAATATTGATACGAGAGCCCAGAATGATAATATATTAAACTAAATTGTATTAAAAGCTTTATAGAATAAAGTACCACATCATATATTTCATTATTTATAACATGTTTAAAGTATTGAAAATAGCATAGCTGCAATATACATATATATTTGTCCCTTTTTAAAACAGAAACAAACTTTTAAGTTTTAACTTCGAGCATTAATTTTTATTTTAAACTGAAAGTTGTTTACAAATCCCTGTATGCAGCATATGATAAACAAAACAAGTTATAATTTTCATAACTTGCTCTTAGCTTGCATTTTATGATCACTAGATGGAGCTTTATCAATAGCTTATTAACAAGCTTTGTTTACATAAATGCTGAGAGAGATAGAATTCAATATCTCTTTCATTGTCTCCAACCTTTAAACCATGGTTTTGAGCTAGTTGGCTCACATCAGTAAAGGGTAGGAAGTCTAGTTGTCTCCAACCTTTAAACCATGGTTTCGAGCTATTTGGCTCACTAGTCTTCTTACCCTTTACTGATGTGAGCCAACTAGCTCAAAACCATGGTTTAAAGGTTGGAGACAATGAAAGAGATATTGAATTCTATCTCTCTTAGCATTTATGTAAACAAAACTTTTGTTAGTGAGCTATTGGTAAAGCTCCATCTAGTGATATATATATAAACAAAAAAAGACTTATAAATCCAATAAATAATATTATATTTCAACCAGAGGACTGAAATTTTACTGTGTATTTTTTTTCTTTCTGATGAAAACCAGTCCTCTGGTTGAAATATAATATTATTTATTGAATTTATAAGTCTTTTTTTGTTTTTATATGTATTTCCTTTGGTTAGTTTGTTATATATATATATATTCTAACCTATCAATTGTATCTCACTTCAGGGCAATATCAATATTAAATAAAATGGGTTAGCTCAATTACCAATTATGTTTTGTTAAATACAAATAATTAATAAATAAAATATTCTGCATTGTATGAAAACATTCTACTAGCAAAATAATGAAAAGGTTCAGTTTATAAAATAAATAAATAAATATTTATTATATCATGAGACTTGGAAGTGAAAATACAGGTGACAAGAAAGATTACATTGAGTCAATATCCCACAGGATACTACCTCAATGGCATAAGAACACTATCCCCCTATTACTATTTCAAATAATAAACTTATAGTATTCTTACAACTTTAATAAATCCTACTCATTAAGATTAAATTAATAATTAAATCTTAATCTTTTATTTATAATAATTTAGCTCAATAAAATCTTCTAAGTTAATGAAAATCACTAGTAAAACATGAGAAGGGATTTTTATGTCATACTCTACTACACTTAACTACTAATAATAAATAATAATAATACTCTTCATCAGATGGACTAACTTTTATGTATCTTTTCTTCACTATAATTTTATTACCATAATAAAAAATAAAATACTATAATATAATATTTTATCTCCATATAATAATGTAAGAAAAGTGTGGTAGTATTTATAATCTGACAAATAAAGGTGTGTGGCAATGGATAGCATATAATTCAATGTACCATTATGCCAATCAATTTATGACCATAAGATAATGTAAACGTGATTTCTTAATAAACTCCAAGAAAATATTCAAATTCTTAAAATAATACTTTATTTATTTTTGTGCAAAAATTATATGTTTGATTCTATTATTCTGGATGTATCATGTGTTTGAATGGAAAAGAAACAGTCTTAACACACAAATTTTTGAAAAACAAATTTTAACAAAGTTTTATTATAACAATGAAAAAAAAAAACAATTTATTGATAGTATTTACACTGGATATCCTCAATTTACACCGTTCTACATTTTTATTAATTAGTTATTAAAACAATCAAGAGTTTATTTAAGTCTTCATTCTGACTTAAAATAATAATAATAAAACAATACAATCTTATTGATCTCTTTATGATCAATCTTATGATAAAATTACATTTTTTATTACACTAATTTTAATATATCGTATCTTGAAATATTATTTCACTATGCTTCCTTTTAAAACAACCATTGAAACATAGTACAAAAAAAAATAAGAATACTAATTGAGAGTATGGATCTTATTAAAAAATAAACAATTTCATTTTGCAATGTTAAAAGAAAATACTATATAAAATATCTACTGTTAATTTATTATTAGATTGTATGGGTATCATTGTTCACTGCACTGTGATTAGTAAATATAATACATCCCACTTAATATTACTATAATACTATATAGTTGTAATCACTGATATATTCCCTATTATTTAATAAATATAAAATTGTACCTATGCTTATTGTTTATATCATTTTACTTTATAAACATTGTATTTTAAAAATATGCAATACTCATTAAAAAATGAAATAAAATATTTAAAAGTTATTTAATATTTCAAAAGCAACTTTGCTTTACATATTTTATTCCTGAAATTTATTTTATTTTCCAAAATAAAAATCTAAAACATATTTTATGATTCTTTTTCCTTTTGGATCTGTTGGATTTTCAATTCCAATTTGCACAAACTATACTTCTTCTTACAAGTAAATGAACTTATCTCATTCAAACGATAGCATATCTTAAACTCTAAATTATCTATTATTTCTTTTAAAATATACCATACTGTACGATGTAGTTACATTGGAAATCTAGATAGCGAATAGATGAGTAGGCAAGGGAAGAAAAACTAGAGTATAACTCATAGCACATATCAGAGAAAAATACCATGGCACAGTGTATCTATAAGAAATAGAGGCATGACCTATTCTGTCTAATGTCCTCCAATACTATCAATGATGTTAAAGCTATTCCTTCAGCTTTATTAAAACATCAATACTTAAAGAAAAATAGACACTGTCCAAAATAAATATATCAGTCACAGGGCATTGTTAACTGTACTGTATATCCACTAAGATTATAAAATACTATTCATATTCCCTTATTACATCCTACCTTAATATCATCTCTTGGGTTCATGTTCATAATACTACAGCCAAGTCACTACCTTATCATCATTTCCTGAAAGATTTATCAAATCTTACATCGACAAAAAAACTAACTTACATATTCAAAATAATAAACAAAATTCAATTATAATTAGAGTGATCTTACTAATCCACAAGAAAAGTTTGCTTTATCTTCTTATTCTATATTCTAAACACATATAAACTTGTCATATGAATCCTTGGAACATTCAATAATATGAAAGTTTTTAAAAGAATCACATAAATATTTATCATCATGTTGTGTTATATTACTAGTATAAAATTATAGTATGCATATTCCCAAAATAAATCCTAATCTCATAATTTAAAATGTTGTATAAATGTGTTTGCATATAATTTAACATTTAAACTTTCATACATTATAATTCATAAGGCAATCTTCAAAAAAGAAAACAAAATATACATCATAAAAATATATCAATATTCATTAACTATTACCAAGTGATATTGACTTGTCATCACCTTGCAGTCTTCAGTTTTCCATCAATTAGATACAACATTGCATACATGAAAAAAAAAATACATCCATACTTTTATTTAAAATGTTCTTATTTAAATTATTAAATTATTCTACTATAAGATTCTAATATTATCAATAAATTAATATTCATGTTCCTACTCTTATAAACCAAAATAATTACATTTTAAAATTAATAAATGAGTTAAACTATATTTACTTAATCTTCAGCTGAAATGAAATTTTCTTTATAAAGTTCAAAATGCTTTTTATTTTCTCAAGAGTTTTTTTTTTTTAAATGTTCTCTTCAAGAGCAATTCTACAACTCCCCCATTGCTACGATCACAAACAAGACAAAATGTTTTTGGCGGTAAGTGTTGTACGAATTTCCGGGATGAAAATCTCAGATTTAAAAAAATGAATAATAAAAAATAGTATGACATCTTTTAAAATCTTGAAAAATTAAATAAAATAATCATCAATCTATCCTGGAAGAGTTTATAGAATAATAGTTTATAGTTCCTATAGTCCAGAACGATGATTATTCAAATCACAATAAAACCATAATATTAAAAATAACTCTGTGAAGCTTCTATACTATAGTATTCCATATTGGCGTAATGATGCAATATTTTCCATTGGCTTAGCTCAAATAATCCGGATAAATTATTTGCACTATATTAAATAATTCCATACTTTCATTTATTCATGTATTCCTTTTCTTTGTAGGTTTCTTCTTTTAGTAAAATTTATTACCATTTATTATCTATTTTTAGTGGTTTCATTATTGTCTTAAAATTCAGTTTTAAAGACAATTTTATAAAATGCGTATAACCCTATATTCCTCAGGTTTTTATAAATATACGCTTTCATAAATATTTTCCATTAGTCTTTACTTAAAATAATTTCTTTAAAAATATTTATGTTTTCCTTCAAAAAAGATAAAACATTTATTTCTATAGCATTGTTTCCATAAATTATTATATAATATACTTGTCATGTTACTTATTAACCTTGGACAAGCCTATCTTGCTGTTATAAAAAAAAATGCATATTTCACTTTTATCGGCAATTAGCTTTCCTATTAAGCTTCCTGTACAATGTCCATAAAAATAATTTAATCACTGGAATAGTCCTCTGTGTTAATATTATTAATATTATATTTATAATTATTATATCTATTTTTAAAATTTTCATTAAATACATTTTACTTATTGGCATTTTCATAATTTTATTGCGAAGTAGATTAAGTTTCCGATGAATACTCCTGGCAAAGAACTTTAAAAAATTAGCAAGGAATATTAAAATGAAGTTATTAAACTATTTTTATATTATACTCTCTTTGCAAACACTTTAAAATAAATGTCCTATTAGTTTTGCAAATAAATTGTATGAGAGCACTAAAAAATTGACTAAAATAATAAAATTTAAAATTACTATCTCCTCGATAGCTTCTACACTTGATCACTAATACATTTGATCACCTTAATACATTTTTAATCACCCCTGATACCCCCTGCAATCAGTATTTGTATTCTAGAAAATACCTCATCCTATTGGTTGATTCTTACTTTTCATTTGATACCAAATTTGCATAATGTTACAGTTTTACACAATTAAATTCCAAAATAAAAAATATGATGTATTATAACTTTAAAAATATTATTTAAAATATTACTTTTAAATCAATTATTACTTTACTAAATTAATTAAACATTTAAAATGACTTTTTTAAAACAATATTTAATAATTTATCCCACCTTTAATATTTAATTTATCTATTTTATTTTAAAACAAAATATTTAACTTTTATTAGCTGTATTCATCTTTATTACATTATTTAAACATTTTATAATGACTAACTTAATATTTGCTTTTATGATAGGTAATAATTATATCCAATTCTATAATGCAATTTTAAAATATTTTGAACTTGACTAATCTAAATACTAGCAAGCAAGTGTGTATAACCATATATTATACAAGTCACATGACTAATATAACCAAGACAGACTGTATCCGATTTTCTGTCTGGGAATAAATAATAAATTGCAACACTTGTTGTATTAAATAAAATAATACAATTATACAAAATTTGGAAGAATAATTTAGAAAATATAGAATTAAATATAACTTTCACTACCATAAAACTTACTTTTAAAATATATGATATTAATTATAATTATTAAATATAATTTATAAAAATAAATATAACATTTATTTAACTATAAGTTTAAGACTATTAAAATTGAACTTTTTAAACATACTTTTAAATATTTATAGCTGTGTTATTTATTATGGCCAGCTTTTGCAACCATATGTAACAATATTTTTAGCTTTATTTAACTGTTTTTAAGTGATTTATCATAATTTTATGCATTACATAATTTAATTTAGCTTTAAATTGTACTTTAAAATATTATTAACAAAATATAACTAACACATCAAGAGAACATATTCTAAAATTTAAAAAGTTTAATAATTTACTGTGATGAGCTGATTCTGACCTATAAAAAAGGGCACAATATATATAGTCTCTTCCCAAATTTTATCTTTTTAACAATTGATTTTAGTTTTTAAATTAAAAGTTGTTTACAAACCATTCACAATTGTGTTAATGGTTAAGTGACATCTTAAAAAAAAAAACAGATTTTAAAGAGACAAGTTTAAAATCACAAATGAAATTTTTAAAAAAAATTAGAATCAATGACAGGAGAAAATTATTATTTAATTTAATTACAGGTCTTTTTTTTAGATAATGTCAAAATATTTTAGTCATTGAAATATATTTACTAAAAATTTCTCCTTTATCTGATTCTTAACTAATAAGTCTAGCATGATTTAGGAATGATTGTATATATTACAAAAGTCAATCTTCCTTAATATCGAATTAATTAAGAGTGCATTATAATACAATAAGAAAATACTTTAAATAATGCAATAAAATATTTAAATAATACAATAAGAAACATATTTTACAGAATGATTAATATATAATTATTTAAGCATGGAAAGAGAATATTAAAGAGGCTTTAATTGTTTACTGTTAAATTTAAATTTATAAAGTTAAAATAACCACTATTTTAATAACCTTTGAAGGATTTTGGTAGATAATACAACACTGCTAAACTTTCCAGTATAGTTTGTTGGTCCTATGGGGTGATGTTATCTGATGTTGGCTCGCTGGTTACTACTGTGACATTGTACTAAGATCTTATTGTTGTCAACAGTTATCATGTCAGCAACTTCGATTGTCAATTGAAGGCAGAAACATTAGTGGCATCACATTTTTAATACCAGAGAACTCCATACTCAGCTCCTCCAGAGATGTCCAGAGATATTGCAGTGATCTACTCACTGGTCATGGCATGACATAATTTTTACAAGAAGTCTACAAGCTCTACAAGAAGTAACATTAATTCTTTTTGCCCCTATATATATCCCTAAAAAACAAAAGTATCTGGATGTTTTCCAAATTGATTACTTAATTTTAAAACTTAAAGACAATTTTTTTCTTTACTATCTAAAAAAATCTTACTTATCGCAATCTTGATCTAGTTTAATTTTAAAATTTTACTAATTGCATTTTTTAAAATTAAATTCCACATGCCTTTGGTTTTGGCTAATCTCTTATGGTAGTTACATATTTATTGTCACCTTTTATTGTAATGACAATGATACACTAAAATATAAGTTCAAAAAGTAGATTTTAATTTATACATTCTTTTGAACATCCATTGATTTAATTAATTAGTTAAATTTTTTTTGTGGACTTGAACCCCCCTAAATTTCATAATGAAACTAAATTAACTTTTTACATTATTTTTTTTAAATGCCTTAGAATTATAACTTTATGTCAACAATATATACATGAGCACACACACACACACTCACATATATATGATCACTTCTGTATTATTGTAACCAGTTTGGTTACATGGCACACAGCAACATAGATATGTGTATGCATATATATATATATATTTTCTACATTGACTGGGAATCAAAATAATCATAGTAAAAGATTAAATAACTGTATTTAAAGCAGAATTTTGTTATAAATTAAAACATTTAAAAAGGTCTAAATATTATTATTTTAACTCTGATTTTGAAATTTAAAAATAAGCATGCTTTCTCATATTTGTATCTATTTTTGAAATCTTTTAATTAATTGGTAAATTTCTCTATCTAAGTAAAAACATGAATATCACAATTTGATAAAAATTTCAAACTTGTTTTCAAAAGAATTAGAAAGAATTAAAAAAACTGATTTCAATTAAAATGTTTTTATCACCTCAGTTACTCTTATAAAAAGTACTGATAAAAATGTCAGTTCGGTTTGGTTTTAATATTTTCAGAAGCAGTAGCCAAATTGGCTAGCTGCAAAGTTGGCTAAAATAATTTGTGAAACAGCTGACCAGAAAGATTTGGTTAGCAAAGATGATTTCCAGAGTGATATAGATAGCTCCCATGAAGATGTAGCTGAAGTCAAGGCAGGAGATCCAGCAGCAGTCTATTGGTTCTATGGAGTTTTGATTCACCTGAAGCCAGGGTCACTTCAAATCAATCAGCTACCCTTAAATGACAAGAGTTTTCTGGCCTGAACTCATCAAGCGCTAGACAGAATGGAGAATACCAACCATACCTGTATTATTCTTTTTCCAATCTCGCCTAGACCACCAAGCTTTTAAAATTATATCTTAATAACTTAAAGTAAAACAAATGAATAATTTTCTTGAGGCAAACATCTAATGAAAAGATGATTTGATATATATACTTTTAAAAAAATTGTTTTGGCAATTCCTTATAAAAATGACATTAAAAAATATATATCTTAAAATGCAAGCATAATTTTGTTTGAATTAAAAATCAAAAAGTAAAGAATAAATTGTTCTAAAAGTGTTGATAATTAATTAATCAACAATCACAAAGTGATTTGTCATAAAGGTGACTATTTCCTTTTAAAAAAGAAAAAAAAACTATAATTAGTTAAGGGTTACATGATAAAACAGAACTTTACTGTCGAAAATTGATTATACTTTTTGTTTTGTTATTTAAAAAAGGAAACACTATAATAAAATTTAATAGCTTATTCAAGTTATATTTTATATATTTACATGTATATGTAAATTTTATGTACTCTTAATATTAACCAAGGAATTAATTATAGAAAATACATTTTGAATAATTTTTTTATTTTGTCAGGTTGAAATATGTAAATGTTAATGTGTGCATATACACACATAATATATATGTTAAATCAAGAAATAATTACATATTATAAAATTAATAATTTTGTTTTGATAAAAATAAAATACATGTAGACTTCTGTGTGTGTCTGTAATTCAATATGCACACACATTATGTTAAATATGTCATTAAATATGATAGAAAATGAATTTCATTTATGTAATTAATCTATTATTGTAGTGTACATACATGCACAATTATATATATATGGTTTTAGTAAACCTAGTATAAGTAATTGTATTATTTAAAGTATAAGTTAAAAAGTTTAATCATGTATTATTGTAGGGCAATTTTAATGTTTATTTCTAAATTGTACTGCACTCTGTGTGTATATATATAGCAATGCTTGTCAAGTTGAACCTATGTGTAAATTTTGATCACTTTTTTATTATTAGTTGTCAGTTCAAATATGTATTCATGCAATAGTAAAATATGTGTCTGTGTGTCTATATGGAACATATATGTAAACCATAATAGTAACTTGAATTTTGTATGGTAATTTTAAAAATCACAAATATGATTTTTTATTATGTTAATCAAAATCAGAAGGCTTAATTGATGTGTGAAGATCCACATTCTAAAGACCTTAATATCAGTTTTTTATTGTTAATAAACTTGAATTCAATTGTTAAAAAATTGTATTGCATCATTTTTTGGTCACCATATCAGTTATAGAGCTTATGTTTTCTGAGCTAGATGCATGTATAATGGCTGAATATATAAATGGTGATGTATTTAGTGCTTTAGAAGCAATGAGTATGACATTGTTTTGGCTTGGCACAAGGATTATATTCTTCAAAGCCCCTGCACTACATTTTATTTTAGTTTAGTCTTATAAGTAAAGTTTAAAGTTGGCCAGTGCATTATTGACACTAAGTGGCCAGAGCATTGATGAAGATCAGCATGTTTTAATATCCCAGAATTATTATGTTTTTATGGTTGTATATTCTTATGGATTAACACTTAGTTTGTGCATCCAAATTATGTTTAAATAAAGGCCCCAAGCTTGCAAAGGCTATATAGTTAGGCTGGTCTACAGAAAACCCATTTTCAATATAGTCATAAGATTGACTGTTAATTCATATTTCAAATCCAGCCACAAAATGGACTGTTGATTTATTTTATTGTTGATCATTCATGATGATGAATGGTGAGTATTTATGCTTACTTTTTGCTTGTTAATAATGCTGGTTGATGTAAAGTTAATCATAGTTGCTCTTAGGAGTAACTGGCTGATCTACTGTGATTTCATGCTCTCTTAAATATCTGTTATATATATATTTGTATAGATAACATTACTTATATTGCTCATTACTTTATATTTTATTAAAATTCATTATTTGAAATGTGTGTACCTGGGAGTGATGATAATTTGCTGTCACCCCAGGTATGAGCACCCTGACCACCATCCCATTACAATATATATATAATGTTAGGTATCTGCCTTTATTGTAGAAAGAAGATTGCCTTGACAACAGATTGAGATTATTGATTGTTATCGATAGTGGTATTGTTTAAATATGGATTGATTTTCATGTATTTACACACACACACACACACACATATATAAATCTGATAGTAGCTCAATAATTATATGTATATAGTTATTGAGCTAGTGTCAGATTTACAAAATTAAAAAAATAATATTGTTTGAGTTCAAAACATTAGAGATTTTTAAATTTTGAGCTACTATTTAAGATAAAGATTGCCATCAGTTGCTTAATTATATTGGCTTTAGCCACATCCTCAATAATAAAAAGAAAAACCAGAAACAACTATGGAATCATAATTGACAAATTGTACTATGATTTAATAACCACTGATAATTTACATTTACATTAGATCACTCTAGAGTAATGAAAAAAGACATATTTGGAAAAATTACATCATATTATGTTAGCATTATTTTAATTTTTTTTTTTTACTTCTAAAAATATGTCCAATTTAATTTCTCCTGGAATAGGTCTAATTTAATTTTTTATTTTTGTAGTGTCTCTAATATTCTGCTTGCCATGATTATCTTTCTGATCATGTCAATATATTTGATTATTTTGATATGGTATGATGGCCAGATTCTTGAAACAAAGTAAATAAGGTAAGTAATAGTTTAATATCAAAATAAATAATGTCTAACAATTTTTACATTAAAATTTAATGTTATTTGATTTATCTTTAGCCATTTAAATGTTAATAGTGTTTTTTTTAAAGTAAGACTTATAATGATTATTAAATTTAGTTTTAATAGTTATAATGTTTATTAAGACTATATTGTTTATTAAAACAATAGTTTATAATATAGCAATGTTAGATATCTTAAGACTTAGAAAAAGTGAATGATCATTATTGGTGTCAGAAATATATTTAAATCAGTTCATTTTAGTAGTTTTGGAATGGACATTAATTTAATAAATGGTTTCCTAATCGAAAAAGTTTAGAATTGAGGTACTAATAAATTTAACATGATTAAATTCTGGGAAGCTAATATTTTAATGTAAAATGTTTTACTGGAATCATAATCTTCTTGGAGTTAACACCTTTGCTGTAATTAATGTCTGATTACAATGGTAAAATATCAGACTGTCAAATATAAGGTCACTGAATTGAACTCCAGAGCTAACACTTCTGATGGACAAATTTATCATAAATTTTCAAGCCATAATTATGATTTCTTTAATGACTTCTTCTGAATCTGATTAACTTATTCTGAATGTTAATGGATTTTTGTTGAAGCAATAAAAATTTTCTAGAAGCATTGAATATGTGTTTGGGAGTTTTTTTTTTTTTACTGAATATAGAGTTTTTATTAAAAACATTCAACTTTTTTTCTGAATGTGAATGATGTGTGTGGTGAGGTATTGCAGATGCAATAAACATGCAGTCATCATTTAAGCAGCTCTTGTTGTGACTGCTGAAATAATTTCAGAAACTATTTGTGATTCTCTTTTTTGAGACAAATAAACTTTAAATTACAGTTACAATTAGCTGCTGTATTCTCTTTTTAAAAACATATATCAGAAATATAAGAAACTTAACTGTAACTTTAGCATCTTTGAGAGCAGCAAAAGTTTTTACACAAACAACAGTAGAATTGTGCAATTAATTCCTTGAGGAGTGTAAGTTGCCTTTTAAGGAGAGAAATGATATTTTTTAGATAAATTGTTTTTTTAATATGTTATTTTTCCTAATATTCTTTAACAATGACACTTTTTAAAAAATTCTTTTTTTTTTTTCATATGTCAAATGCGTTGACCGGGAAGCAAACCCGGGTCAGCTGCTTGGAAGGCATCTATGCTAACCACTAGACCACCAACGCTTGACAAAATTTTTTTTCTTTACTGCTTATTTTTTATTAGCCAGGGTTAATTAAATAATATTTTTCATTTTTCTTGTAACCAATATTTTATAAAACTGAATTTTCTATTAAATCACTTCTTTGAAACTGCTTATGTTTAGTAAAGGTTTTGGTAAAGAAAAAATGTTTGATATGATTTTAAATCTAAAATTCTTTATAGACTACTAAATTTTGCCAAAACTAAAATATGCTAATCTGCTATTATTTTGAAACAAATGCATAGTGTATATCAGTAAAAATAGTTTTGTAAATCTCTAAAATTATACACTTTTCATAAAATATGTATTCACACAAAACATGTACTGTTCAAGTTAATGTGAAGAGATAAATATATTACAATAATATTCAAGAGTACTGAGCTAGCTTTTGTCAAATATTGTCTGTATTGTCTGGCCAAAATCAATATGCAAATAAAGTACTATATGTAAATTAGATGTTCCCATTTTGACAATGGAACACAGGAATCTTTTCTATTAATAAAATGAGAATCCCTAGCAGTAGCCCATACTTCTTTATATTTTTTTTTCCTATCATTCCTCTCTGCACATATTGTTTTAACAGTAGAGGGGTGAAAGATATGTCCTGTAGCCTGCTCATGATAAAAAAAGATTGATTAATATTCATGATCTGTCTTTAACTTTATTATATAAAAATGTACGCAGAGTGACTTTCATTAATCTATTAGCATGAGATTCCCCATGAGTTACAAGCTGGAGCAGAGCATGAAATTTTATAAACAATCTGGAGAACATTTTCAAATAGAATTCTATCCTTATTGTTGTTTAAAAAGTTATTGAGAGAAAGGAACAATCTGAATCTCACTCTGAAATTGTCTGCACAAATCTTTTGAAGGTTCATTTTTTCATGAGAGATGTGCAATAAGCTTATTCATAGTTTAACTGGGTTAACATTGTCAGCTACCTTGTTGATGTTATTATAAAAAAGTAACTACTTTTCATTATGTTTATTATAGCTATATCTAATGTTTGTTATGTCCCTAATATATGAATCAATGTTAATTTTTCTGTCAGCCTCATATTTACATAACATCTTGTTTCTATTTAAAAAAACTTTCAGGCGTGCAAATTTATGTTTTTTTGGAGCTTTGGACTTGGCGTGGATGGCATATCTCTCCTGGACTGGTTTCTCATTCATTTTATAATCAAGCTCATTCCTGTTTCTTTGGATGTATACCTCTAGAAAATTTATACCTTGATTATTAACTTCATTTTCAATGGTCCACTCCAGAGTTGATGCTTTATTCACTTCTAGATGTATATTGTTAATTTGAACTTCTGAGGTACACATCATCTATGTATCTTGTATTAATATCATTATTTGCAGGGGTCAAATGTTTTGATAAAATGTTTTAGAATTTTGAAAAAAAAACCAATGCTACTAACAATGCTACTCAGTAGGAGATCCATGAGTCATCCACTCATTATTTTATAAAATTTTCTATTGGAAATAGCTACAATTGCATTATTTAACCAATTAAGAATTTCAATTATAAATTCTTTATTGTACTGATTATAACTACTGTGTGGCAAAAAGTTATGTATGAGGCCAATAAAAAAGTCACAAAGCACTGATTTATAAAGCTCATTGACATCTAACAATTCTAAGATGTGGTTTTATTAACTTTAATGTTTTTAATTCTTTCCACACATTCAAATGATGACTTAATGACATAAAATTAGATACAAATTTGTCTTTTCAACATTTCAAATTATATGTGTCAATGTTTTTAAATTGCAATTTTGTGATCTGAAAATTCATTCTTTGGTCATAATCATTGCAATTTAACAAAATCAATCTATTGCCTTTATCTTTTTTCAGACACTTTAATTGACCAATTATTATTTTACTTTATTCCAGTTATATGAATCAAATAATTTAGCTGTTATTTTGATCACTTTATCTTTTTCCACTAAGTTTTCAAATTTCACTTCAATATCAGTCATGACCTCCATCTGTGGACATTTCCAGGCCCCACCAATGAAGCTCAAGCCTAATCCTAAAATGTTACTGATTTTCCCAGGGGATATAAGCATAGTCAGTTTCACCCAATTATTGGACATTTTTTATGAATAGTGATATCTTGTTTGTTGGCAAGGAAATTAAATTTTATTAATGTATTTGGCTTTTAACTTTAATATGATAATTCTGCAATAATCCATAATTTCAGTCAAGACTTCATAGTTTTTCTCCATATGTCTGGGTTTTTTTGTTTTGGATTACTAGAGCATCTCTGAGTGTTATTACACAATAACATCTTTAGAAATACAATTATCTTATCCTAGTTGTATATAGGAATATTTATCCCCAAATTGCAACAATCAGGAATCATCTTGTAAGCTAAAGATGATTTAAGAAACTGAATTCCTTCATGCTTAACTGTGAATTCTTTGTTAATTTTGAATACCATGTTGTTTAATAGATGTGAATCCATAATAATTATGTAAATCTTGAAAATGATACACTCTTCATAGACTGTAATCATACAAAACTTGTAATATTCAAGTTAATATGAAAAGGTAAATATAATATAATAAGACTCAAGAGCTAGCTTTTAGCAAGTTGCTGCCAGAATTGTAATGCTAACTCTACTCTGTCATTAAACATATGTATATATTGTAGTGAAGATTAATATGCAAATAAAGAATGTATGTAAATTAGATGTTCTATTTTTATGACAATGGAATGCAGGAATCATTTCTATTAATGGAATGAAGGTTCCTAGTAATAACCCACATTTCTTTATATATTTTTTCCTATCATCCCTCTCTGTGAATATTGTTTTAACATTAGAGGAGGAAAAGATATGTCTTGTAACCTGCTCATGATCAAAGAAGGTCAATTTATATTCATGATTTGACTTTGCTTTATTATATAAATATGGTGCTGGGCAACTCTTGTTGATCGATTAGTGTGAGATTCCTCATAATACACTGATTTACAAGTTGGGGCAAGCATAAAATTTTATATACAATGGGGGGGGGCATGTTTTGTTCTTAGTATTATTTAAATAGTTGTTGAGAATAGCAGAGTGATCTGAATTCTACTCTGAAAGTGTCTGTGCAGATTTTTCAAAGGCTCATTGCCATATGAGGGATGTATAGTATGCTTATCCATGGTTTAACTGGGTTAATTTTGTCAGCTAACTTGATGATGTTATTTATACTTTTTTTAGCTATTTTTATCAGTTTATTTATTAAATCCCTAATATATGAATCAATGTTAATTTTTCTATCAGCCTCATATTTGCATAATATCTTGTTTCTATGTAAAAAAATCTTTCAGTTCTGCTAATTTATGTTCTAATGGAGCTTTGGTTTTGGGGTGGATGACAACTCTCCCCTGAGTTGGTTTTACACTCATTTTATAATCTTGTTCATCCCTGTTTCTTTGATGTATATATCTAAAAAAATTATAGCTTGGTTATTAACTTCATTTTCAACAGTCCACTCCAGAGGTGATGTTTTATTCAGTTCTAAATATATATTGTTAATTTGAATTTCTAAGGTGTATATAAATAGATCGTCCACATATCTCATATAAATGTCATTATTTGCAGAGACCAAATATTTTGGGAAAATGTTGTTTTCAAATTTTGAAAAACAATTCTATTGCCAATGCCACTTAGTGAGAGTCCCATAGGCCATCTGCTCATGATTTTATAAACCTTCTGTTAGTAATAACTACAATTTCATTATTTAAGCAATTATGAACATCAATTGTAATTTTTTTTGTACTGATTATAATTATTTTGTTGCTAAAGGTTCTGCCTGATACCAATATAAAGGTTATGTCATAAAGCTTCTTGACATCTAACAATGCTAACATGTGATTTTTATTAAATTTGATGTTTTTAATTTTTTCCATGCACTCAAACAATGACTTTTATAAATGATGTATGAGAAAAATCTGAAATCTTCACTAAATCAGCCAGTAAGATTCTTAACTGGCTTAAAATAATATTCACTAGTGAAGTCAATTATCAGTCTCAGTGGCTATTCTTCTTTATATAACTTAATATTTGTGAGTTGCAAAAGAAGGATACATCACAAGATCCTTGGCATATGTGTACACTTTATTATATAATTTTTGCAAAATATAGTGAAATTTGAAAATGTAATTGGAAAAGATAAAGTGATTACAAGAATGGCTAAATTGCTTAATTTATATAACTGGAATAGACTAAATAATGATCGGTGAATTAAAGTAATGAAACAAGGTAATCATCTGAAATCCAGGCATGGCCGCCTGATGGCATTGTTTATGTGTCAAAACACATAAAAATGCCATTTCTGTGGCCGAGTCTTATGGCTAATACAACATTTATTTTTTATTAATCCATTGCAGGCCACTTTACATGACATTGCACAAAAATATTATGGCCTGTTTTGTGCTTTGAAACTATTTACGCATATTTGTTCTATTCATAGCTGATTACCGTATCGCTTGAGGATGTTATAATTTCAAGTCAGTACAACTTTTCAAATCTCCATAATAGAGTAATGTCATTTATATTTAAATAATGTTGTTAATTACTAATAATTGTCATATGGTCCCCACCCTTCCCTAAAAAAATGTTAATATGTAAAAAATTGGCAAAGGGTATGTTCGAACACGCTTCGACAAAGCTCACGCGCTAAGTCACGTTTCAGCGTGGAAAATATACGAGACCAATAAAAGGTCTGAGAAGAACGTGCAATTTTTAAACTTTTCAGAATTGCCGAGTACAGAAAGTGAGGGAGACTGTGTCCTTTTTTCAGGCACATAATGTCCTCCCAAATACCAGACTGTTTTTATTACAGCAATAAAATAATAAATAAGTTCAAAAAGTCCAAAGTTTGTGTACTTTTTTTTTTTTATTTCATTAGAAATTGACAAGTATTTGGATTATCTTTTTTCAGCGGGGTTAAAATAAATGACTATTTTTGTTGACTTTTTGTTAATAATAACAAAGTATGAAAGCCCCCCAAAAAAGCAGTTTATTGTAGAAGGCAAAAAAAAAAAAAAAGGTAATTCAAACGAAATATAAATAAAAGTAAAAAGTGAGAAAAAGTTGTTGAAAAAAAAAGAAATTATTGACTTTTTGTTACAATTATTTTTCCGAGTGTGGGGGTGGGGGTTTGAAAACAATTTTTTACCCCCAAAAAACACAAAAGTTACTTTTGATTTAATAAGAAGAAAAACAATTTGGTCAACCAAAAAAAAAAAAAAAATAGAAAAAATTTGAAACAATTCCCAAATAATTGCATTATATTTTTTCAGCAGGATTAAAACAAGTGGGGTTAAAATAAATGACTATTTTTGTTTACTTTTTGTTAATAATAACAGTACGAAAGCCCCCCAAAAGCTGTTTATTGTAGAAGCCAAAAAAAAAAAAAAGGCTAATTCAAACGAAATATAAATAAAAGTAAAAAGTGAAAAAAAGTTGTTTTAAAAAAAGAAAAATTATTGACTTTTTGTTACAATTATTGATCCGAGGGTGGGGGTTTCAAAACAATTTTTGAACCCCCAACAACACAAAAGTTACTTTTGATTTAATAATAAGAAGAAAAACAATTTAGTCAACCAAAAAAAAAAAAGGTAGAACAAAGTCGAAACAAGTCCCAAATAATTGTACCATTATATTTTTTCGGCAGGGTTAAAACAAGTTTTTTCGTTGTGAAACAGTCCAAAGTTGTTAAAATTCAGAAAAATAAACACAAAATTAAATTACCAAAATTTGTTGAATAAAGAAAAATGTCAGGTTAAAAAAAAACAATGAAAATGAATATAAAAATTTGTTTAATAAAAAAGAAATCATGTTATAAATGAAATAAAAATTTGTTTAATCAAAAATAAAATCATGTTATATAAAAAAAAGTTGTGATGGCCCGGTAACATTACATTTGATTGATTTTGTATACCATCAACTGCCCCAAGTGGCTGTGCCCAGATTTCAGATGATTACCCAAAACAATTTTTGAAAACAATAATATAATTTATCTGAAAGAAGATAAAGGCAATAGATTGGTTTTGTTAAGTTGTGATGATTACAACCAAAGAATGATTTTGCATATTGCAAAATTGCAATTTAAAATATTGATATATATAATTTAAAATATTTTAAATACAAATTTGTATCTAATATTTGGTGAAAATTATGTAATAAGGCATACATACTTGTTGAGTGTATTGCGATATATCTTTCTGCTGCAACTCTGCCTCATATATTCACGAATATTAAGTTACATAAAGAAGGACAGTCAATGAAATTGATGATTGACTTCACTAGTAAATATTATTTTAATGCAGCTAAGACAATTGCTGACTGGTTAAGTAAAGATTTTGGACTTGACTCCTATGCCATTAAGTCATCATTTGAGTGCATCAAAAGAATTAAAAATATTAAAGTTAATAAAAACTATATGCTAGCATTATTAGATATCAAGAAGCTTTATGAATCAGTGCTTTGTGACCTTTCTATTGGCATTATACAGGACCTTTTGGAGCAAAATAATTACAAGCAGTGCAAAAAAAATTATAATTGTCTTTAATTGGTTAAATAATGAAATTGTATCTATTACTAACTGAAAATTTTATAAAATGATGAGCGGATGGCCCATGGTACATCCATTGAGTACCATTGTCAATTTGAAACCAATATTTTATTAAAATATTTAGTCCTTGCAAGTAATGACATTTATATGAAATATATAGATAATGTATTCATATGCATCTCAGAAGTTCAAATTAACAATATATGTCTAGAATTGAATAAAGCATCACCAAGATATAAATTTTCTAGATATATATGTCCAAAGAAACAGGGATAATGAATGTGAAACCAATCCAGATGAGGTATCATTTACACCAAATCCAATGCTTCATTTGAACATAAATTGGTAGGCCTGAAAGATTTTTTTATATAAAAACAAAATGTTATTCAAATATGAGGCTGATAGAAAAATTAACATTGATTCATATATTAGGGATTTAATAAATATTGAATATAGTCATAATAAACTAATAAAAATAATTTTAAAAAAATTATAATAATATCAATGAGGTAGATGACAATGTTAACCCAATTAAACCATGAATTAGCTTGTTGTACATCCGTCACATGGCAATGAGCCTTCAAAAGATCTGCCAAGAACCCTTTCAGAGTGGAAATTTATATTGCTTTTTCTCAACAATTTTTTAAACAACAGTAATGACAGAATTCCATTTAAACATGTCCTGCTCCAGCTTGTAAGTCAGTGTATTATTTGGAATCTCATGCTAATAGAAATGAGAATCACCCAGTACACATATTTATGTAATAAAGTGAAAACAAATCGTTAGTATAAATCGATCTTTTTTGATCATGAGCAATCTACAAGACATATCTTTTCCTCATCTAATGTTAAAACAATATGTGCAGAGAGGAATGATAGAAAAAGAAAATATAAATAAATGTGAGCTATTGCTAGGGATTCTCATTCCATTAATAGAACTGATTCTTCCATCATCCCATTGTCAAAAATATAGAACATTTAATTCACATATTGTGGATTATTTGCATATTGATCTTTGCCATAATATATATATATATTTAACGACTCAGCTAGTACTAGCAATATGATTCTGGCCACAACTTGCCAAAAGCTAAACTCAGTGTCCTAGAGTCGTATTGTATTACATTTATCTTTTCATATTAATTTCAATAGTACTAGTTTTGTATGATTAAAACTAGTTTTAAAATCTTTTTTAATTTTTAAAAATTACTATAATTATCATAAAATTATTTTTGCTCCAATAGAGATAAACGATTATTGACATAGATACAATTTAAAAAAAAGTTGTGGTCACACTTTAAATATATTATATATTTTGAGAAAAATGCATGTTTACATCAAAACATGATTAGTTTTTTATTATTCTTTAACTATTTTTATGAAATTTGTTTGGATAACCTTCAGTAATATATATATATATATATATATATATATATATATACATTTATTGTATATATTTTTCAAATTGTTATATTTTTATTAGTGCATTCATTATCCCAAATTCATCATATCACAATTATTCATCGGAACAAGATATCAAACTACCATCTCAATCTATGCATGCATCTTGTTCTTGTTACAATCTTTGTTTTTTACATGATCTATAAATATCAAATACTTAAATTTTTATGCATAACACAATTCATTATTTTTTCAAGGTACAACTTTTTACAAGGTAAAGAGCACAGTTCTGTAATGACATTTGAAAAAAATTAAATTTGTTTCAGAATAAAGAGAAATGTTATCAGATTGTTTTCCAAGAGAATTTCAGTTTAGAGAAACAACTAGATAAATAGATTTGTCCATCTACAAAAAAAATTCCATTATTAAAATCAATATATATTATAATGGTCGGGGATTGATGATCAAATATCCAGTCTTACCGTATCTGCCGTACGAAGGTGCCACTAGGTCATTCGAACCAAGAAAATTTATAATGTAGACAGATACGCGCTGTTAAAATCATGACCGCCAGCCCTAGTCACTAGCTCATGAAGTAGCAGAGGTTTAAAACACTTATTAAATATATTTCTTTTGATAAAGAATAATAAAAATAATCACTCGATCACTGTCAGTATTAATAACACAAAAATATTTTTATTTACATCTAGATAAGTAATAACCCACAAACTTTAAAAAAATATTTTTTATAACACAAGAAGAAATTTGTTTTATTCTGTTTCATTAGTTATTATTTTACTTGTTTTTAACTTTTATTTTTAATCTTTAGAATATTGAGTATAAATGAGCTACCTAGATTCACTCACAAATTTTCAAATCACTTGACTCCAGACTAAAAATCCGCAGCCACACCAATACTCACTTCCAGATATATATCAGCAGCCAATGCATGAACATGTTAGCATAGAATCATGCTGACAGGAATGTGCATCTGAACAGCATGATATTATTGGAGAAAACATGGCCTTCATCCTGCAGGAATGTGCATCTGTCGGGCGAAGGAAACATGCATATAAAATAATAAAAAGAAACACTACGTATGGATGGGAGAGTGGTCTTATCTTGCCAGCTTATCATCCAAAATCCATAGAGCTGGAAGGGGTCAATGGTGCAGGAAATACATCTATGTCCATTTCAATGATATGACTACCTCTTTGGGGTCATGCATTCAGTTGGGCTCATTGCCCTAGGTGCTAACACACTTCACATTTCAACTACGAAACAAATAGTCCGAAATCAAAACCCTCTTTAAAAGTACATATTTAAACTAGTCTAGCAGCCATCTACACTCAACTAACATTTAAATCATTTTATTAATTTAATTCAAAACAAAAAAAATCTTTGGTTTAATTAAGGTTTTAAAATCATTTTTAAGATAACATTTATACTTTAACTTATTTTTTTACTACCAATAATATATAACCTTTTTTTTTTTAAATTTAATAATGCACAAATAACTATGTGTTTCTATTTTTAAATTTAAGTTTGCAATCACAAACCCCTACCCTATTACAAATAGATCTTTTTAGCATGAATAAACAAAAATAAAATACAATACATTTTTAAGAGATTACGTTTTAACTCTAGATCAGAGTTTTAAAATTGCAAAGTTTATAAAAGATACAGAAAATTCAGGTTTATTCAGGAAAGAAAGTTTATAGTTCATTTTTTTGACACAAATAAAATCCGAAAGATTTTAAGCTTAAGAGAGTTTATATTTAAGTTGATCATTTATAAATTTATACCTCTTTTTTGTCCTGTACTTATTCCTTCGCAACGAAGATCTAATTTAAGCAAGGGCTCTTTTCTTGTGGATGATGATGATTTATGAAGCTTGATGAAGACTTCTGCATACGGCACCAGTGGTTTGATCCTGGGATCCGTAAATAGGAAAGCTACCTTCGGCTGGCCACCTCGAAGGAAGCACGATGAAGCTCATTACATTTTTGGGGATGGTGATAATATTTATTTTAACTTTTCAGTAACAGACGAAAGAATTTTTAAATTTTTAATTTTTCTAATCTCCAACTAACTAATTATTATTGGTCGCCCTCTAGTGGCAGCTTTTAGGCAAGTTCACCCTTGCATGGTAGCTACTTTGACTGTGACTTAGATGCTTCAATACCACTTATTGAGGAGAAATAACCACACAGGAAACATTGTAAGTATCTTCTCTTTATTATTTATAAAAAAAAAAAAACATTTAAATCCATATATAATTGTTAATTATCACTAAGTTAAACAACCACCATCAAAACAAACATGGCTCCCAAAAAAAAAACTGTCACCTCAGCAAATTCAGTCATAGCCTCTCAAAGGGAAGAGGGACTACTTTTAAAAAGTGAAAACAACTCAAAAATCCCTAAATTCAAATTGCAGGACAAACCAAAAGAAATAACTCTTCCTTTGACCGAAAAAAGGAAAAACCCTTCAAGGAAAAAATCTACTGAGAAAACAAATAGAAAATGTGAACTAGAAACAGATTTTGAGGAGCCTGAAAACAATCTTTCAGATCAGCCCCAAACTTCCGACGACAATGATTTTATAGAGAATTTTTCTACCTTTAATCCAAAAAAAAAATTAGATCCCCAGAGTCAAAAACAAAAAAGTTATGCCCCCAAAACTGAACAGGAATCTCGAAAATATAATACTTATAACGTAAACATCAACCGCAATTTTGCCGTTGGCGATGAACTCACATATCCAAAATTAGATGAAGCATTGCGTCATGACCCCGCACAGTCGAAGGAAAAAAGCTATATAAATACCATAGAAAATTTCAACAGCTATAATCGTGTCCCAAAACTAGACTTCCAACTTGAAAAACGAAAAAGTTATAGTCAAAAAACAAAACCGGAAGCTAGACACGTTCACACTCACAACACGGAAAAAGACGTAAATTCATACTCTAACTTCACAGAGACACAGTTGAGTGATTCCGTAGAGTCGGAAACAGAAGGTTATACTGATTTGACAGAGAATTCCACCTGCTATAATACCCGACAAAAATCAGACTCCCAGCACGAAAAACAAAAAAGCTGCAAATCTAAAACTAAACCGGAAGCCACACTAAATCGCCCTCATAATGCAAAAAACGACTTAAACTGTAACTCTAGCGATTTATTTACGCATTCCAACTTAGGGGGGACACAACTAAATCATCCGGCACAGTCGAATACACCATTTTATACCAATTCTCCAGTTAATTTAACTACACATAAAGCCAGCTTGAACTCCCCTTTTCAACCTCAAAAACAAACAAGTAGAGATTTAAAAACAAAGCTGAAAACTGCACTAACACTAAATAAAGATAAAAACGACCCAACCAATACTAATAGCAATGGAAAATCAAACTTCAATCAAATTAAAACAAACGCTCCAATCCAAAAGACATCACCTACTAACACCAACTTCCCAGGAAAATTAACAAGCAGCAACACCACAAATAAACCAAACTCCCAGAAACCAAAACAAACAACACAAAACGAAAACAGTGAAGAAAATGATACAACATTGGACAACAACAATGATCCTTTTCCAAAACTTCAATGCAGTTCCAAATTCACAACCCAAGACACCAACAACCCCCCAGAACCAGCACAGCAAAACAATGCTAACAACTCAGGACATTACCATGCCATATCCCCACATCTCCATCCGCAATTCTCATATGCTAATAGCCTTAGGATAACCACTAGGCAATCAACCCAAGCCAAAACTCCAGCAATCCACACACAAACTACAGAAGACCCATACAATAAATTCATCCAATTAAGAGACGGGGAACAAGAACAAAATGAACATGCTGAACTGCAACAACCAGTTAACATAGACTACCATTCTTCAGTAACAGAACGCTTTAATAGAACCATACCAAATCTTCTCTTTCGCTCCTTCACAGAGTACACCAATGAATGTACAAGTATCCTAACAACAACAGATATCAACTGCTCTTTATACAAATTCCCAATACTCTCACTCTATGATCTACTCACTGATCACAAGTTCTGGTCACCAGTTTATAAAATACTGTTCCACACAAATAAAAGGTATATTGCAATTCAATTCAAAGACCTAGCAGGAAAGCAACTCTTTGAAACTAAATTCAAACAGTTAGACAACAAATACCTGGTCCACATTAACATGAACAAACCACAGATTCTTCAGGGCAGAGTGAGTAACTGTACTGTCAACTTTGAAGAGTCCCACTTACAACAGGCACTTGCCAATTATGGTACAGTTGAAGGCTTTAAATACATCCAAGAATCAAGAGCGGAAACAATGGTATTTACCAACACTGCAGTCTTCCGTCTAGTCCTCAAGACAGGAATCCAGCCACTTACACTACCAGCAACAGTCAGCAACAACAAGGCTACAATCCTTATCAGCTTCCGGGATATACCCCCATTGTGCTTCAATTGTCGGAACAGAGGACACATAATGAAGGAGTGTCCCCTCAATACAACCGATATAAGCAGTCAGGCATATCCAAAAAATCACAACAGCACCATCGAAGACCCCACTGATTCTACACATCCAATTAAAACCTACCCAAAACCACAAACAGAAACAAAAAACACACATCAGTCCATACCCACTCCAATGGAAACAAACCATAGCCACACAAGCATCCCAGATACTGGAAAATCCCTAATCCACCACAGAATGGCAGAGGACTCAAAGCTCACTAGATCGCGGTCATCATCAGAAACCATGATCGAATCAGAAGATGAGGGACCCACCAAAACATCAAAAAAACACTCCAAACCACGCAACCGCAAAAGATCAAGACAAAATAATTCTAGCACACAGGAAAAATCGACTGATGACTCCAGTACCTCAGACCCAGCCAAAGTGGACCTCAGAACAAAAACTACCAGATTACAGGAATCACGTAAACCATCAGACAAAAAACGACGAGAAATTCAATCAAGGGAAGATGAGACTCTACCAAAATTCAGACCATTTGTAAACTCTATGCTGACAACCACCAAAAATGAGACTCTACCAAAAGTCAGACCACCTGAAGACCCTATGCTGACAACCACAGAAGAAGATACTCTACCAATTTTCAGATCAACTGAAGACCCCATGCCGACAACCACAGAAAATGAAATATTCCTTATCTCATTTCCTGAGTCAGAGAACAGCCCCTCAGAAAAACCCCTACCAGAAGACGCCGTCCCAGAAGATACCTTCACCTAAAAAAAAAAAAAAAAAAAACTCACCACACCATGACTATTACAATCACAGCAGTAAATATCAGAGGCTTAAACTCCAAAGAAAGAGTTGAAGCACTTCACAGATGGTTCATTAAACATCAACCAGATATCCTCTGTCTCTCCGAAACAAAACTACACACACAGTCTGGCCCACACATCATGAAGCTAAACTCACTGGGCTACTTTCACTACTCCATAGCCCAAACACCAGGATCCGGAGTGGCCATACTAATTAACAAATTATCTCCCATAACCTTCTTCAAAATACTATACATAGACAACCACTGTCTCATAGCCATCCTTCAGTACAACAATTGTACCATCAACCTATGCAACATATACATGACAAAGGCTCCTGACAACATCCGCAGAATTATTCACACAATAAATGCGACACTTCGAACCAACCCATTTCCTTCCATCCTGATAGGAGACTTCAACCACTCCTATGAAACCTTCCAGTCCAACTACCTCCCATTAATCAATCTAAAGCTAATGAGTGCACGAAACCTGCTCCCTGAGACAGCTTTTTCATTCTACACAACTAAATATAAGTCCCTCATCGACTTAACCTTTTTTTTCACCAAACTTACTGCCTACCACTCAAGCCAGACTCTGGCCAGTGGTTTTTTCAGACCACCTATTACAAGAGATAAAACTTCAGGTTTCCTCAAGCTCCCCAGACCCAAACAACTACCAAAGAACAATAAGACTCATAACCAGGGAAACTACACCAGCCTGCCTGTTCTCAGAAGCCTACATACAATTCCATCAAACAAACATACTCTCCAGGCCAATCACAGAGGCATGGCCTCTATTCACAAAAACACTACAGAAACTAATAACCACCTACTCTTTCCGAAGACCAGGACCCCTGAAACTTTTAAACAGCTTAGACAACATTGCAGATACCCTCAAGCACCTAACACTGGAAGGACAAAACATAGAAACAATCTTACATCTAAAGACTAAATATAGGACCACCCAAAAGATTCTAGCAGAACACATAGCAACAAAAAGAGCCCGGAGCTATCTGGTACATCAACACTGCTGGACCAGAGGATACATCAGATGGGCCTTAGGATCAGGAAAGAATAGAAAAGGCCCAAGCGACATCACCATTGATGGTAAACAATACATTGGCCCTGCAATGCTAGGTAAACTCCAAGAACACTTCAAAAAAAAAGTTTCAAAACCAAATCACACCCAGTGACAGAAGAACTTTCAAAATAAATCCAGACAACACTCATGACATTACCCATGCTACAATCCAAAAAAAAATTAAATGCGATGCCAGACAAAATACATCCTGGACTACATGGCATCCCGAAGTTCATTCTACTCCACCTGAGCAAATATACCATCCCAATCATCAAAAAAATGATTGATCTACTCAGCAGTGGAACTTGCCAACTTGAATTTCTATACCCGATCGCAATGGTGCCACTACTTAAAAAGAGTGATGCCGCAACTGAACTGCAAAACCTAAGGCCTATCTCAATGATCCCACTCATGATCAAGATAATTGAGTCTATAATCAAAGACAAAATGCAAGACAATGTCCTCAAGCACATCTCAAAATACCAGTTTGCTAAGAAGGGTGCAGCCACATCAGATGCAATAAGCCGCTTCCGTCTAGTAATAGACCAAGTGCGCACAAAAAGAAGGTCCAAGCCAGTTGCCATTCAACTTGACATCGCAGGGGCATTCGACTCGGTACGCATTGATGTGCTAATTAAAACACTTGAACAATACCAAGTACCTCAACCGCTTCTACAAATCATAGAGAACCTTTTAAACAACCGGGAAATTTTCCTCACGCTAGATGGACGCATAGCTCCGGGATTCAAACCAAGTTTATCCATCCCACAGGGATCCCCATTAAGCACGCTGTTATTCACAGCTTACATAAACCCTCTCCTACTCCAAATAGAAAACACACTTCCAGGCATCCAAGTAGATTACATCAATGAAAATATAAAACACATTTCCTACATGGACGATGTTGTCGTCTTTCTTCCCTCCATCGACCACCTTAACAAGCTAGTAGAAATACTTGACAGTTACGCAACAATGCATGGCCTCACATTCAACAGCGAGAAGTCAGCAATATGGTCATTACTCACAGGAAAACAAATTCCAGCCATGTTCAATGCCCAACCACAGAAGTTCTTGGGATTCCCTGTAGCAAAGTCCTACTCACTCATGAGACAGGAAATCCAAAACTCACTGCTGGAAAAAACACAAACCACAATAACATCAATATCAAAAATTTACTTGTCCCTCTTTGGAAAGGTCGCATTACTAAATGCCATCCTGCTTCCCAAAATAACATATTACCTTACTGGATTCAACCCCACCAAAGGATTCATAAACAAAATAAACTCGGCATGCACCAAACTTTGCTGGGGAGGAAAAGTCGCAGCCATCAGTATCAAGACAATGCATAACCCCAGGAGAGAGAATGGTCTCTCACTCCACTCCATTGAAACAGTCAACCTACAAAGAACACACAATGTGCTTCACAAACTTTTTAAGGACAATGATGCCATTGAATGCCCACTACCTGTCGAGCCCACAGATAGGCCACCACCCCCTAAACAAAACAACTGGCTTCGACAATCAGTGACTCTAATCCTGAACCATCTTTCAGCCAATGCAAGCCTATTCACAAGAAAACTCACATATTGGGAGATCTTCAATATTACACACCGCAAGAGTTCCAATATCTCTGCCTACCTCCATATTTCCAACCAAAGACTCATCAAATTAACGAAACACTGGCACCTTCCCCCAAAGTATGTTGACTTCCTCATTAAAGTAAATCTGGAAGCCCTTCCCACAAATGCCTTTCTCTACTATAAGAGAGGCTTCAAAAATCTAGCAAGCACATGCGCACTCTGCCAGAGAGAAGATGAAACCACCGGAACCACACGCTGACAAACTGCCCAATTCTACAAAAGCTCCAATCAGCAATACGGAACCGATTCAAGAACCAAACCCACAATTCTTTGTCTCTGACCAATGTGATAGAACAAGGAACTTATGCACATCTTAGACTGGCAACATTTGTGAACTTTACAATCTGGTCTCTTCGATGTAAGCTGGTCATAAGCAAGTCTGAATACCCGAACATTGAGACAGCCTTCTATCATATGCTGAATAAAATTCGCAAAACAGACTTTACCACAGCCTACCTTAACATTGCAGAAAACACATGGGCCCTAGTTGATCTACCCAGTGAAGAAGTACTCTAAGATTACGCCTGAACACAACACCACAGAACTTTATAATACATGCATATAAATCATTGTAATAATCTGTATAATCCATAGTAACAATATGTAAAACCAATGTAACCATTGTATAATTCCTCAATAAAGTTTGAAAAAAAAACTAACTAATTATTGTTTTGGATTTTCCTTTTATAGTCCTCAGGCACCTTATCTCTGGAATGCAGGATTCATCAAACATACTTCATGAATGTATTTTATTGGTTTATTGGGTTTGTGTCCAAGGTAAGATTTTGGGTTTTCCACTGAGGTCTGTGTCTCTTTCTCTGGGCAGGAACTCTTATCTATTTCATAATCATTTTTTAATTGTCATTTTGCCTTAAGGATCTGTTTGTAATTTTTATATTTAAAAATTAAAAAAAATCTTAGCTATTATTAAAAAGGTTTTTATTTTATACTTTATTTAAAGATTAGAATCTTTGTTTCGATTCTATAATTTTTTTAAAGCTTATTTTAATATTTAAATCAAACATTAATAAATTAATTATTCGTTATTTGTGCATTTTGAACGTGTGTGTTTTTAATTCAGTATTAGATATTTACAAAAATTACGTATTAGAATTTAAATGTAATGCATATATATATATATCCCGTTACAATATATATATATATAATGATTGAAGAGTTGAGGGTGAAGTAGATTGAAGGCTGTCCATTAAAGTTGAAGATTTGCTATCTTAATATAAACTGAGCACTGATTATATATGTATGTGTGGGAGATGATGATCTAGACTATCTGTTGAGTGCTAGTTCAGCATGAAATATGTATATTGAAGATCATTTGCTTTTTCACATGTGTAGTTATGTGTTTCAGTTGTATGAGGTAGAGTGGATAGCTGAAGTGATCTGAAAGTCTGTGTTCAAGTCCCTTGGGCTTATATATATATATTGTTTATGATTTAGATGCTTTGCCTTTTAGTTTTGAAATTTAACTTGTTGAATGATTTACAATGCTTTAATGTTTGGTTCTCAATCTGCAGTAGAATACTACATATGAATATCATTAGCATTGTTTTCTACCATTATTTATTCACTGTAGAATGATGTTCTTTCCAATTTCTAACTCAGATTTATTTCAACTTATTCCTTCTTTAAATGATATTAATGATATATTCTTGTTTTCTCACTCTTGTATTTTATTTTTGATTTCTCCTTGTTATGCCTAATCCATCTATAATTTTTAATATGATGTGAAGGAAGTGTCTATCTTATCTATATCTTAAACTTCAAAATCTCAGATCCTTAAAAAGCATTTGTAAAATATATTTATTAAAATCTTTATTTTCAAACATATAGACATTTTAAAACTTAATATTGTCATTTATAATAAAATAATTATATCCATCTTTAATCCTTTTTTAAAAAACAACGACAACAAACATTGATAAAACTTTAGTGATTTTAGATATATCTTTTGTACTATCTTATTACTTTCATTGCTTAACAATCTCTAATACATCAACAGCAAATTTTAGATGACTTCAATAATATTTTTCTTCCACTACTTTTTTGTTTATGTTTTAGAAATAGTTGATCTCTAGTAAACCAATCTTATCAATGGTAATTTTCTCAGTATTATTTTGAAATCTAATAATTGGTTTTTGCATTTTGACTAATATATATTTAATAAATATTTTCAACTCAAGATTGCATTCTTAATTAATTTCAGTTTTCATATAATTTATTTCCAAACATTTAAAGATTTAACATTAGTTTATTTTAATAAAATGAAATAAGTCTCAGCAATGTTTGCTAAAAGATTATTATAAACATTATTGATTATATTAAATGAAAACTTTATATAAAAAATAAACATAGTTTTACTTCAGCATTTAATTAAAATGATGAAAGAGGGCAACAAATAATCATTTGTGTCTATTAGATAATAATAATAGTAATTACGAATAATTTTATATTAGATTTTAAAATTAAAAAAAGGTTTTGAAGTATTTTTTTTTAAATATAATTTTCGACGTATTTTTATTGTTTTTATAGTTTGTCAGTTTTAAGACGTAAAAATAACTTTCCTGTTGTTTTTAGTGTGAGAGAATATCCACGTGTCAATTTTCATGTACTTAAAATCGATTTTTCATAAGTTTGATTATTAAAATAAGTCCCTAAGAAAACAATTTTACAAATCTATTGAAATATGAATTAATGTGATAAAATTTATGTTATAATGTGAAAAATAACTTTTTGTATAGCTTTTAAAAATCTTTAACTTAATGGTTAAAAAAATGAAAAATTTAATTTTTTTTTTTTTTTAAACCTTTGTTTAGAATATTTTTTAAAAAATGTCCTCGCTTTCAGTTTTTCATATTTAATTTTAAACGTATAATTTTGATGATATTTTTACATCTCTGCCTTTATAAATGTTATAGTTTTTGAGGCTTCTTAATTGCTATCTTGCATATATTTTTAAACTTTTAATCTTCGTGAGAATTTTATAGTTCAACATTTTTATTACCTCTATTTTTTCAAAAAAATTTGACAACAATAATTTGAGTCAAAATGAAATTCAATTTTTAAATTGTCGAACAAAAAAGATTGTTATATATATATGGTTATCCGTGTTTATGTAATTTTGGATATATTGGAAAAATCACTTCCAGTTCTTGGACATTTTACCATTGCAAATAAACCACAAACAATATGGTATTTTGAATTTGGTTATATCCGGATTATTTTTTATAAACAATGTTAAAAATTAATATATTTATTTAAAGTATTCATCTTTATTATTATCGCCTCCCTTCCCCACTCATTTTTTTTAAAAAAATATTAATTTACAAATACATATAAACAAACATTTAAATACATAAATTTGAATACTAGAAGCTATGAAAAGAATGCTATTTTTTTTTTCTTAACCTATAAAAATTGAAAAACAAGCACTTATCATACAATATTACAAAAAAAATTAAGTCAGATGTCACATAACCTAATTTAATAAGCTTGTGTTTACAAGCTCTATATATAATATTATACAATATCAAAAATATTTTTTAAAAGAAGCAGCCATCTCTAACTTATTGCAGTTGAAAACTTATAGATACTAATAAAGACTTTCTATCTATAACAATAAACCTTAATGGCTTCCATCATACCCACAACTATTTTTTTTATTATTAAAATAAATTTATATATATTGATGAAATCCCAAATTTGCACCACAAGAGAAAATTGAGATAGTTTGTAAAATTTATTTATTTTAAAAGCAGGATATTTTATTATAATCTTTGTTTTTCTTTTATACTTAGCATTTCTGAGAACATTGACCAATATAATATTTAATCAAGTCTTCAAACATCAGAGTATCTTAAAAAATTAGCTAATTTAAAATTAAAAAGTATCATTGAAAATTTGCTGTATTTATTAATGCAACACAATTAACACAAGAAAACAAAAAGAATTTGGTAAAGACAGACTGTCATAACCTGGTTTTCTCATATTAATGATATTTTATTTCCATCAATACTAGTTAGAGTTATTGTGCTTGGTCTTTGTAATAATGTAACTTATCTGCATCAGCTCAAAATAAACATTTTCTATTCAAGCACGCTATTCCGTAGGGAAAAAAATATTGTTTCAAAGCAAAAAAATATAGGAAATTTAAATATAGAAGATATCAATGATGGTGGATTTTAATTTTTTGAAACTATAAAATTAATATTGTATATATACAACTATTTGGATTAATTATACTTGAATAAAATATACATCTCATTAGAATACCAATATACATTCTTTTAAACTGGAAACTAATTAAATTTGAAGATATAGATTCCAATATATTAATGCTAAAACACATAAAGCAAAGAATTCTATGTTCTGAAACTCTCTTCATATGCTAAACATGATCATTGATTACCATAATGACCTAATTTGACTTCATATCATTTTTTGATTTTATAAATTTTACATCATCAATTTTGAATATTATAGTTTTTTAACTTTTACTGCATAATATTTGCTCATGAAATTAAAAATAATTTGGCTAACAAAATAATTGTATTAAAAAATTACATATGCATATCAACCTTTTTTAATAGCAAATAAAAGTTTCACTAAAGTTTTTTTTATAGATTTTCTTACCCTTTGTCATGATTACTGTGTCATTTATTGGTTTTTTTAGCATATTTAAATAATAACATAAATATTAAATGAGTTTTAAAACAAACAACTATACATCAAAAATCACCAAGAGCTTGTTATTAGCCATAAGTATATCATTTTCAATTTGTTCTTATCTTTATTGATATGTTATTTCTAAACACTATAATTGATAAAACAAATTAGTAAGATGAACAATATTTGTAAGAAGTTTTTTATTTTTATTACTCATTTGCATATTAATGTTTTAGAGGCTTATCCAAAAGTTTTTCCAATATTTATAAAAGACCAAATCTGAATCATTATTCTAAAAAATGCCAATGTATATCAATAACTCCCTCTATCTATTTACTAATCAAATGCTTCTTTCTAATTTGTCTTCATCAAATATAATTTATTTCTGGATGAGAAGAAGAAAAAGAAAAGTAAAATAAAATGAAAGCAGAAGAAAAGAAAATATTGCTAAAGAAAATAGAAGAAAGCAATTGACAAAGAGAAGAGGATGATAAAAAAAAAGAACAAAGAGAAGGAGCAAATAAAAAAGAGTAGAAGAAATTAATGCTTCTAAAAAGTAAAAGAAAGCAGATATTCTTCATAGAAATTAAAGAAAGTAATTAGCAAAGAGAAGAAATGCTGCTGCTGAAGAAAATATGTGAAAGCATTCAGTAAAATTATCAGAAAAGAATGATAAAAATAGATGAACATAAGAAAGAGTAGAATGAGAAGCAATTGGAGACAATATGAACAGAAGTTCACCAACAGCCTATCCCAGCTTGACTCAAATGAATGCTTTAATGCATAATTAAACTAATCTCAAGTAATTCACAAACTGGATGAGTTAACTCAACATCCTATAACCTAGTGAAGCATCAATAAGAAAGATAGAATTTAGGATGTAAATTTAAATAATGAGAAATAAAAATGTACATCTCCATTTTATTGTCTTAACATTTTGAGGAGTGGTATTGTAATATTGTAGACAATGACCAATGCTAGCCGTGTCAGATATTACAACTTCAGAAATTAAAAATGTATTTAAATAATGGAGAAAAATAAAAATTTAAACTTCTCATGTCTTTTAATAATTATAAATATTAATTAATTTAAATATTTTTTATTTATTAAATGATATGATAATTCCAAACATTTATTAAAAATAATAATATAAATATTTATGTTTTGTTAAGAATTGTAAAAGAGAAAAAAAGTATAAAATCAAATAAATAATTGATTTTATATCACTAATTTTAATAATTAATCGGTTTTAATTTTTTAAAAAAGTACTAAGAGAAGACATTTTTTCTCGTCAGTCTTACCAGCAAATTATTGACTTTTATAAAAATAATAACAGATAAATAAGTAAAGGTTTTAAAAGAATGGAAAAAATAAGGTTCTAATTTTTTCTTAAATTTTATTTTAATTAATTAAAGTTGCTTTTCTCCTTTTCTCTTTATCTCTCTCAACACAAATGGCAATGTTTTTCAAATCAGTGTAATTAAAATATTATCATGTTTTTCTTTTGGTATAAAAACAATAACTAAAATGTAATTAAAAAATTTGTGATTAAATTTTTTAAATAAATAAACTAGGGAAATAACCTTTTATAAAAATAGCCCAGTTGATGAGGGTTTTATTTTTAGGCCAGAAATTAAGAGTGATCAGATAGATATAAGATTTATCCAAAAATAATATGGAGGCAGTTAAATCAGTAGACATTTATGTCTTGTTAGGAACAGTCATTCTTGATCAAGCTATTGAAGAAAGCAGAAGGAAACAGTTGCAATGTTTCTTGGTCAAGCTATTGAAGAAAATGGTAGTAGCAGTTAGTTTTCATTCAACTAGTAAAGAATACAGCAGCAGCAGTTCACCTATGATAAAAAAAGTGAGAAATAGTTTTAATAGTCTGAATTATGATTCATCTCACTACAAGTATAAAAAAGTTCTCTAAAATAGATGTTAATAAAAATATATACTAAATTTTAGCTAGAAGCCAAACATTATTAAACTTTACCATGTTACATAATCTCTGAAAAAATGTAAAAGAATAGCCCAGAAGTAATCTGCAACAAGTTTTGTCTCCATCCAAGAGCATGATTGTTTTTTTCCATATGTTAACCTGAGATGAAATATGATTAGATTGAAAAAAAAGGTTAGATTTATTATGGATGATAGCCAAACCTGCAAGTTATTGCACTGGAAGAATGAAGAAATTCATGTGTGAAGCCTGACAATATAGTTAAATTTAACTGTGTACATTGCCCTGTAAATATGATTTACAGAGAAGCCTATAAACAGAAAAAATTATAATGGTAACACCTAGAGTAAAACTATCAAAGAAGAACTCTAAAAAAAAAAAACTATGGTAATCCAAAATAATGTACTGTGCACATTATATCTCCATTTATAGACAATTGTTTTAAAAAATAATAATTAGTGATAATGAATAACTTTATTAATATGTTTTTTTTCTTTAATTTATTTCCCTTCCAATATTCAATTTTATAGAACCTTTTCATTTTTATAAAAAAGAGAAAAAGAGTTTTAGCTAATTTATTTATTTATTTATTTTTTTCATATGTCATAGCATCTGCCGGGACGTGAGCCCACACCCATCTGCAACCAACTACTTGCTTGCATGGCGGCTGCGATACCTCTCGGCTAACAACGCAAGACTAATTTATTTATTTTTAACTTGGAAATTATGTTTTACAATTTTAATCATTGAATGGGAAAATAATTTTGTTTAAAGTTAATGTTGGTTAACTGAATTAGTAATAGCCAACAAGTTAATATTACTTTCTATATGAAATTGTATTTTGTTGATAAAAAGGTATTTTCATATTAATTAGATATTTTTACTCAATTTTTTTAATTTATTAAATAATTGTTAAAAAATTAATTTTAATGCCTCTATTCCTCCAACTATTTGTTCTATGAATTGGCCATGGGTGACTTGATTTCATAATAGCATAATGATGTAAGAATTTTAAATTATCCCAATGAGACTATTTCAATTATAGTAGAGTAAGCTTAAAAATTTATATTTCATTTGTTCACAATCACAGTTCCTTGTTTCTCAAGCTAGTCAAAGCAATAATGGTTAGTCATACAGATGTAAAAGTTAGCGTTTATGTTTAGACATTCAGATAGTTCTCTGGATGGTGCAAAGGCATCACTTTCAAATTCCATTCATTGCATTTTATTTTTTTGTTAGAGAAAATTTAGTTTATAGTTGTCCTGTACACAAATAGCACCATGTGGCCATAGCATTGATGATAATCAGCATGTAGCAAAATTAAAGCATTAGTTTTTGTAATAGATACATTAGCACATAAATACATGCATCCAGATAATTGTTGTGTATAATGTATCTTAAGTTTGGCACTATTTATAATGCATCTTTTTAAAATCCAATCACAAGAAATGACTCTTGAATGCTAATGAGTTAATTCTTTATGTGTACTGCTGGGTAATTTTTAGTTTATAACTTATAATTACTTATTTTTATTCTGTACTGATTCTCGTACTCAATTTATAGTGTTTAGTCTTTTTATATTTGTTCCTTTTATATTTGATTAGTATTTCTTATTTATATTTATGTTCAATGGGGATGATGATGTTTTCTTATATCTCCATATTTAACCTATGATCCCATATCATTACAATGACATAAATGTCATTTTACACTCATTTGATAATTTGTTAGTTTAGAGTAATATGTGTAATGGAGCGAGCATTTATGTCATTGAACATGTGTATAGACAAACAAAAATAATTTAATCATCAAATACTAGATGCAACAGGATAATATAAATTATTTCATCAATATAATTAGGAAATTATTATATTAAAATAGTAGCAAATTTATTTTATTTGCCCATTTCATGTACTCTCTACTCTGCTCTTGTTATTCCATGAAATTTGAACTTAGGAAGAATATACATGAGTTCTAGTTCAGGAGTATGATTATATCCTGCTTGTATACCAATTATATGTTTGTATGGTATATTGTAATATAGTGAATTATGAACTAGATAAATAATCACGAATATAATTATAATAACTAACGTTTAATGAAATCATATAAATAACAAACTGTATTCATAATTCAATTTAACATAATATAAATTATAAAAAAATGTAAAATGAAATAAATATGATCATCCTTTGTTCTCACATCCTTATTATATAGTACAGTGGTCTTCAACCTTTTCACACCTGTGGACTGGTAAAAATAAGGATAAGGTTTCGCGGACCGGCAAAAATAAGAATAAGGTTTCATGGACCAGCAGAAGTCTATAGATAAATTTTCTTAAAGATGTAAACAGCTTAGCCTTAGATGAAGTTATATATATATGGAGTTTGTATAATAAAAAACTTTTTTTTTTTTAATTTTGAATTTTTTTAGAAAAGTAATAAAAAATTTAATTCTATCTCCCCCCCCCTCATAAACATCTGTGATAACTAGAAAAACAAATTAATTTATGTATGACTGATTAGATTTTGTTCTGTTTCTTTTTTTTTAATCAGGTAAAAGTGCGATGAAAAAAATAAATAAAAATTGTTTATATTAATTAAAAGTTTAAAGTCTTATTATTTTGTTATTAAAACTTTCTTGCCAGTCTATCGCGGACCAGCAAAAAACTTCTACGGCCCGGTACCGGGCCGCGGACCGGTGGTTGAAGACCACTGATATAGTAAACTATCATTAATATACTATTCCAATGAATGATCATTTATTATCCAAATAAAATAATTCAATATTATAACATAAAATAAATTTGTATCTTTGTTCAAATAGTGATCTATATTTTATAGTGCACTTTCCTATTTCCAAGATGTCATATCACATGGATATAAGTTATGAATATTATCCATTATTTTGAAGCTTCTCAATATTATCTTTATTTTAAGTGATTTCAGTTTTGTTTAAGTTTTGTTTAATTCCAATACATTTATTATCATTTTCTACTATGTAAATTTTCTTTTCATAATTTTCTAATTTATGATCTTGTTCTTTTATAGAACAATTTGTTTCTGAACTTATTTTACTTATTACTTTATTTATTCCCTTCTGGAATTGTTTCTGATGTTCTCTAATATCAGTTTTAAAGTTATCACAAAATTTCATTATTTCAGTAAACTTATCATCAATTTTATTTTCAATTTGTTTTCCAAATTAGATCCCTCTCATCGATATCTTCCTTTAGTTCTTTGTTTAATTCATTAAATTGAATAGATAAATTATTGTTTTGTTTTGTCATATCTTCTTTAGGGACCATATTCATTGCTAAATCTTTTACCATAATCATTAATTAGTTAAGAACAGAATCATCAATGTGTCTTCTCTTTTTCTTTCCTTGTATTCATCCTTTTTTTTTTGCAATGTAATATTTTCTACTACCTCATCATCAGATGAACAAATAATTTGTTCCTCTTAATTTTCAATCAGAGTGGTAGCCATACTCTCTCCCAAAAATTTGAGATTTGTTCTACACTAACTCCTTGTGTTTCAAATTCAACTTGAATTTCATCATTAGTTTCTTATCCTAATATCTTTCTTTTGCTTTGAGTAATCATTTACTATATTATTCTATCTTATTGTTTATTATTTGTACAGTAACTTTATGGATTTTATTTTACTTGAAAATATTTTTTTTAACGATATGTATTAACTAAGCTAATAAAAACATTTGTAGAGTTTTGTTACGATACCTTCTATATATGCCAAAACTTTGTCTTACTTGGTTGTGATTTATCTACCTTTACAATTTGCTACCTGAAACCTAATTTTCATATTCTATTTATTTGACTGTTTACTGAGTTTATTATTATTTACTTCGGGTGCTTGAAGGAGAAAGACGTGTTTTCTTTTTCTTTTTAAACATTAACGGAATTTTTGTTAAATAGCTTCACGTTGTTGTTATTATTAATCACGTGTTAATGTGCGTATATATATTTTTAAATCAGTTAAATCAAAATGTGTTTTTTAATGTTTTTATGATTTTCTATTGAAATAATTGATAATTGAAAACTGTAAAACTTACTGACGTCAAATTGATATAATATACACAGCTTTTTATTCTTAATGGATTTTCAATTTTGAAAGTTATTGTTCTTAATATCTTTTCTTCCTGTGATCAAGTGTTTTCCTAGTTGTTTTACCTCGGAGTATATAATATCTCGGAGTATACAATATATATTATCTCAACCGATTACTACATCTTTAATTTGTAGTTTGAATAATTACTTTTATAGACATATTGGAAAGCGACATAATTGTACTGTTATTAGAATAATATAAATTTTATAAAACTTTAATTAAGAATTAAGAAATAACTGATGATTGAAAACCGCATAAACTTATTAATATCAAAGTAATATAATGTGTACAGATTTTTATTCTTAATGGACTTTGAGTTTTGGAAGTTATTTTTAAAGAATACTTTTAAAGGAAAAAAAAAGTTTATTATTTTCTTACTAGAAAAAGACTAGATTTGTGTTAAAAAGAATTACAAGAATTTTGATTGGAATCAATTAACAATTTAATATATTTAATGACATGATCATATAAATACTATTAATATTTTTTTCTTCTGAGCTTTTTTTATTTTATCATCATTGTCTTATATACATTGCTTAATATTTTCAATTTTATTATGGCTCCTTTTGCCATTTCTTTGTCCATTATGCCAATCTGTTATTTATGGAAGGCAAAAATCTTTGAAATGTTCTGGACCCTGTGGTTTGAAATATCACTTAGACTGTTTTAATTCTGTTAATAATAAGGATTGTAGTGGGTCTGTTTTTGTATGTGATTATTATAATGTTTCTCTTAATAATGATGCTGCTTTTTCTTTTTAATCATCTTTTTCAAGTTCATCAATTTCTTATTCAAATTATCCCTCTGTGACTACTATAGCTAATCAGCTTATTCCTGATAAAAATAAAATTCCAGACATTACCTTTTGTCATAGTTGTTTTTTGATTATTTCTGATGCAACCCTGAGGATTAAGTGTTCTGGTCAATGTCAAAAATATTTTCATTTGTCTTGTATTAAGCTATCTAAATCTGATGCTATTATTTTTCAAACAGTTGGCAATGATTTTTTTAAATGTCAGGCTTGTAATGATATAACTTCCAATATAAAATTCTCAGATGTTTGCTAATGAACTTCTTAATGAATTGGTAATGGATAATGACCCAATGAAGTCATTGGCTAATAAGATCATGGGTTTAAATTCAAAAGACAATGAGTGTAACTTGGTCAAACCCATAGTCTTTGATAGTCATATTTCAAATACTGATTATGATATATTTATTAAAGAAAACTCAGATTTGATAATAATATCTTCTTGTGATAATACTTCAGTTCAGGTTATTAAAGAAAATTCTAATGATTATAATAAATTAGATTATATTTCTAAATCTAATACTAGATTATCAGATGTTGTGAAGACAGATGCTACAAATAATGATTTGGATAATTTTGATAACGGTTCTATACCAGTACAAAGGAATAAAGCTGGTAGTGCTGTAAATAGCTCTACTTTTGCTAATATTCAGGATGAATTGATTTATGATGCTAACAGTAACCTTCCTTATGCAGCTAATTCTACTATTACATCCACGGGAATGTTTTTCTCTTGATGTAAACTGCATGGATAAATGCCTTAATGATATCATTTCATATTCTGAACATTTCACTTTAGATGTTTTACATTCTTATTCTATATCACAAATTCATTCTCTGATTATTAAGATGTCTCAACTTTGTAATAAACCATTGAATTGTTCTTTTAATTTTAGCAAAGGTATTCAATGCTCTCTTCCTTCTGTCAAATCAACTTGTTTTTCCAATGTAGGTTCAAATAAAACCAGGATATTTTACAATAAAAACTTTCATAATACATATCATGAAAAGCATGATACTGGTAATAATATTGGTTTATATGGTAACAAGAGTTATAATAATATAAAAAGTGTTGTAAATAATTATACTAGTTCAGAGTCTCAATCATTTGTTAAGAAAGATAAAACCTTTTATGAGACTGGAGTAAAAGATTTAGCTTTTCATATCAATCATAGGAATGTTTTACTTTGCAAAAAAACACATTAAAACAAAAAATGATTTTATAGACAATTTTATCACAACAAGGGAAATTCTAATGTATCTTATAAATGATGGCCTTTTCATCAATATATTCTTCTAACATCTCTTCTTCTTTTCAACAATTTCCTAATAGAAAATTATCAATTAATCAGCTTAGTAAAGAGGATAGTTTACCCCATAATTTTAGACTAAATTCAAATAAATTTTATAATAAAAAATTTAGTAATTATTCTTCTAAATTTAAACAAAATATTTCTAAAGATAGTGATGAACCCAAGTTTAAAGGTCCATTTTCTTATAGAGGTCCTAATAATAGTAACTGTTCTTTATTAATTAAGGATAATGATAAATATTATAAATATTTGATTTCAAATATGGCAGTAGATGGTAAATCTACTGATATAAAGAGATGTTTGGAAGACAAACTTCAGGTTAAAGTCATGTGTATTAGGATTAATATGTTTAATTCTAATACTAGTAGTGTTTTTGTTTCAATTTCCAAACATAAGCAGTGGGAGCTTATTTTGAATCATTTATGGCTTTGCGGTAACTGCATTAAAAATTTTTTATGGCTCATTGGCTAGTTCATTAATACTTCCTGATTAATTTCTTTTGCCAAAATCATCCTTTATTAACATTTTTTTCCTCTTGATTATTATTTATTTTATATTTTTTGATATTATGTTTGGACTTTATTAGTTTTACATAAACATTTGTGGGATGAGAACTAAGACTGCAAAAATTAAGCAATTCTTCAGTTCTGAAAAGTTTAATATTGTTTTTATTTCAGAATCTTGGCTTACTCAACACATTTCAGATGATATTTTTATGGACAATAGATATAAAGTATTTTGAACAGACAGATCCTCTGATGTTGCTTCCAAAGGTGAAGGTACGCTCATTGCCTTTTAATGTAATTTTATACATAAGTATATTCCTATTTCATCATCATCTTGTGAGGCTACATGGTGTAAAATATGTTTGGAAAATAGTGTCAAATTTCTTTTGGATACTATCTACATAAAGTCAACATTATCCTTTTTAGAGTTTAATGGGTTTCTTTGTATTCTTGAAAACTTTTTAATCAAATACAAATTATATATAGTTATTACTGGAGATTTTAATATTCCTGATTTATATTCAGGTAATACTATCATAGATTCAGTCTCATTTTCACCTAAAACATTGAGAATGATTCAGTTTTGCAATTTGTTAAATCTAAAACAATTTAATCCACACACCAATTTCAATGATCACATGTTGGATTATATTCTTAGTAATTTCCCTACAATTCAATGTTTAATTACTTCTTCTTTTCCTTTTTCCATTGATTTGAAACTTCATCCTTAAAATTTTATATTAATATTAAATTTAATAAACTTTGTCTTTTTAAAATTATGAAAAGAAATTACAAAAATGAAATTATTTGGGTCTTTGTTTACAATTATCTCACTTTAACTGGAAAATTTGTATTCTTCGTCAAATGTAGATTTCTGTATGAAGTTTTTTGAACAATCATTTAGTGAACTAATTGACAAATACATTCCTAAGAAAAAAATTTTAACAACCATTTTCATGTCTGGTTTTCAGTCTCTCTTAAAGAAATTATTAAAATGGAAATCAGTTCACCATTGTAAATATTGGAGAACTAAAAACTTAAATTATTATAACAATTTTGTTAATTATAGAAAATTATCCAAGGTTATAATATATCATAGAGATTTTCAAAAATTTATACAAAATACTGAAAGTCATATTTCTGATAATCCTTTGCAATTTTGGTCTCTAGTCAAGGATTTAGATATTACAAAAAAAAAAATACAGAATAATAATTCGAATCTAGTTGCAGATTATTTTTCTCATTATTTCTCAGAGCTCTTTAAACAATCTAAATCTTTTACTAATTTAACTGAAAATAATGATCTAATTGAAGAAAGGATATGATGGCTCAGTTGGTTAGAGCATTATCTTAAAATTCAATAATCAAGAATCTAAGGACCCTGGTTCGAATCCCATGCTAGTACTGTCACTGGTCAGGTCAGCAACACCTGAAGAAGAGAGGAGAAAAATATCTCTCGAAACATTGTGCATATACCAACCTGTTTGCTGTGATATTACTAACAGTTGAATGCATTTGGAATATTTAAAAAAAAATTAAACTTTTCTAAAGACATTCAACGCATATATTAGTTTATGGAAATAGTCTAATATAAAAATACAGTTAGAACACCATCATCACAAACCTTCAGAAAAACAGCATTTAATTCATTTATTGAATCTATATTATTTTTGCTATTAAGCAGCCTAAATTACATTTTAGTGTGGACCTTGACAATATTCCAGCTTTCATTTATAAAGGATGTGCGGAATACATTGCTTCTCCTCTTTTGCATATTTTTAATTGCTTTTTAACAAATGGTACTTTTCCTACATCCCTTAAAATTGCTAAAGTTGTACATAGTTTTAAGAAAGTATCGAGAGATTTGGTAAGTGACTACAGGACAATTTCAGTTCTACACACTGTTGCTTGAATATTTGAAAGATGTTTATATAATAAAATTATGTTGGATGTCAATAAAGTTTTGGCACCAGAGCAGCATGAATTTTTTCCTAATAGGTCCATTGAAACAAATTTGCTAACTATTTTTGATCACATTTCACATTCAATTGATATATAGATGACATATTTGTTGTATGGAAACATGGTAAATGTAAATTATATGACTTTTTAGACATATAAATAATATACATCCTTATATTAAATTTACAATGAAAATGGAGGATAGTGATGTACTCATCATCAACAAACAAAATAGTTTTATTTTTTTCATTTTTTAAAAAAAATTACACACAGAGACAGATACCTATAGTTTTCATATTATCATCATCTAACTGAAATCATTTCTGTAGCCAAAAGTCTTTTCAATAGAGCAATTAAACTTTCATATAAATCTTATGTGAAGGAAGTTAATCGTGTAAGTAAAATCTTATTAGCTATGTTATAATAATAAAACTATATACCAGACTATAATTCAAGCCCTAAACAATCAAAATAAACAAAAAAAGAATCAACTATTAGAGTTTGCATTCCTTATATAAAAGGAACTTCAGACAATATTGGATATTTTCTAAAACATTATAAAATAGTATAGACTACTTATTAAAAAATAATAACATTCTGTCTAAGCCTAAAGAATCAATTTGTGCTGAAGCTCATGGAGTTTATAAAATTTCATTTGGTTTCTATATGGCTTCTTAGGTAGTATAAGCAATCACTGTATCAGTGCTAGAATAGATGGAAATATTAATGCAATTAAACAACACTTATTATCATCAACACTCACTCTCACTTCATGCTATGAATACTGAAACAGTAAGGTCTGCTTTGCAGATTTTTGTTTCACCTTTTCTCACCTACTTCCTACCCTCATACCTTAGTTTGAACCCCAATCTATTGTAGTGTGTCTGCAATACACGTATATACCGAAAATCCCGCCTAATTTTAAACCACGAGCACAATGCTCATATTATATATATAACTTATTCCCAAATAAAATAAAATATTATGAATTATGTATTTGTTCACATAATTTACATTTATTAAAAAGTAAGTTATATAAGTCGTAATTGCGCACACACTATGATATCCATTTTAAAACATATCAAAATTATAAATTGTTAGTTATTTTGTTTGAATCTATTTACAAATATAGTACCGTCGTAATATATTTTGATTTAAAATAAAATTCATTTAGTAAATATTCGTTTAGTAAATAGATTCAAATATTGCAATTTAAAAAGTAAAATCATTTTCTTTAATTTAATAAAAGTTATTCCAAATAGTTCTGTTAAAATCAATGAGGGACAATAGTTTAATTAGTAAATGTTGTGTAAGTTTATCTAAAAACAGCAGATGTCCACTTAAAGTTTTCTTTAATTAATAAAAGTAATTTTAACTAAATCTAGTTTGTAATTCGAATGTCGACAGGGAAATTAACAAAAGAAATTAATTAATGTTGAATTCCTTTGGACATTCCGATGATTTAATTACAGTTGATAAGTCCGATATTTTTGTAATGCTCCAGGGCAGTTCTATTGTTAAATTCTACTATAAAAAGGAGGTTTTTCTTTTGTTCTTGAGTTAGTTGTTTTTCTTCTAATGTTTCTAAGTGAAATCATTCTGAGTTCTATTAATTTGTAAATATTGACATGACAGAGTAGAGTGCAAGAAGGCTATCTCTCTCTGAAATGATCATATGCTGCCATAGACCATCGGAAGTTATCACTGGCCCCGGAACTGCTGCTGCCACTGCCAAAATATGAACATTCCAGATTTTGCTGCTGAATTATAAAACCTGCCGAACATCTACCTGCAAATGCATCTCCAGAGGTAACCTAAATTAACCCAAGAGCTCTTGTGATAACTAACATACTATAGCTATTTAAAATTGTTTTCCTTATATTTCACATAACTTCATTATGTATTTCTTTAACGTGTTTAAATATACTCAACATTTTGCTCTCTATCCTTGGGTTAATATTTTCTATTTATAAAGCTTTCTTTTATTTTATTATGATAATGTGTCAGAATCGTCTTTGACCGAGTGAACTATTCCCTTTATTGACCGTAAGACGCTGCTATTAAGGCATATTTTAAATTTATAATTTTCCAATTTTATTATCTTGCAAATCACTCGTTCGAGAGCGATTCTTTTCTTTAATATAATATAATCACATAGTTTAAAATCTACATGTTATTGATTTTAATCTAATATAAGAGTATGTGCGAAGTCAATGGTTAAATGTGTCCCTTAATGCATGTTTGCGTATATAAATCTATACTTCCTTTTTAAACCCGCAAGCATGCATTTTCTTATTTTAATTACCGTGTTCTACTTTAATTATAAAGTTCATCGTTGACGTCGAGAATGTGCAGACCCTTTTTAAATGAATTTCGGGGAATTTGATTGGGCATTTCTCTTAATCCAAGTAAAACCCATTCAGTATGTTTTATGTACACTCATCTCGTATTGCTGGTAAATGAATTGGTTGTTGAGACCGCTTTGTTTTATTTTCCAAGGATTCTTTACACAGCTAAGGCCGTTCTCTCCACGCTTGCAGTTTCCAGGCAGAGGGTGTCCCAAATGACACCCCTGGGAATTAAACGCAATCATCACACAGTCGCTAAGTTTCGGCTGTTCATCAAAATACTTTCCTACGGGTTAGCGGCGAGACGCCCTCCGTAATCATTCCAGATATTCGATATTGTTTTATTTTATATTTATTTTACAAAGCATCCGTGACTTAAACGTGTCACACCCTCCAACTTTAATAAATTCATTATCAGCAATACTGACCTCCCAATGCAACTCTATTATTATTATTCTCAAATAAATGCTTTGATCCCATTCCCACTTTGTTGCTTAGTAAGCTTTAGTCCGTGCTATTCTCGAAATCAATAAATATTTTAGAACACTTAATTTTCCAAATATTTTCTTAAACTTGTGTAATTGCTCAAAGCACCTCGCACATGTTCCTATCTCGTCAAGCACATTATCGTAATGCTATTAGCCCAAGGATTAGAATATATCACTTTGCTTTAAAACCTTTTGTCATTTATTGAAATATAATGCCAACAATTATTTAATACGCGTCCCTGTCTCATATAAGCAGACAGTGGCGTTATATATATATTTATATAAATAAATTGTGTGAAATTATTTAAAACTAAATTTGATCTCTTATTTTATTTGATTCCTATCACTGTCTCAGTCTATATATATATTTTCTGCATTTCTTTTGTAAATCCATAGATGTTAATTAGCCACCCAAACTTCTTTTAGTATAGAGTCTTTTGTTTCTCCCTGACCACCAGGCACCGGTCAAAGGTTATACTAGTAGTGGCACCAGATGCGTTATCACGTAGATGGCACTGTGAAATTTGGGCTTTAGATTCGAACTTAGTATATCTAGGAGGCAACCCCTCCTAGAATGTTCAGTTTCGTGTCTGGGGTTTGAATTCTGCAGTGTGTTAGCGAGATAGACGATTCTGACCATTACAATACAGATCATAATATTGATTTCTTTAATGTCAGAATCCTATCAAATATGAAGCTCTCTATTAATGTGAGATCGGAAAAGCTATTGAGACCCTTAAAAGATATTTTATCAACAAACACGAGGATAAATATGAAATGCCTTCTATTCTAAATAATTTATTTAAAAAACACATTAATTTAAGTAGTTTCTGATTTTTATTATTTTTACCAGTTTTCTATTGTAAAACATTCAATGTTCTTGTATGTTAATGTTTACAGTGACTGTACAATCATTTTGATAATACTCATTAACAAGTTAATGGGCAGTATGATTCAATTAAAACATAAGTATGTATATTTACTATAAGAAATTATATGTATGAATACTGATAAGTTATATATACATACATATATATATATATGAAAAACAAAATCAAGTTAAAAACTTGTTAATGCTTGTATTTATGTCAACAGATGGCGTTCTACCAAAAACTCCGTCAAGCGTATTTCGTTTACATAAACGTCAGAGAATGCACTCACTATCTCTAACTTTAATTCCACTTTCAGATCATGATTTCAAGCTATTTGCTATCGTCAGTGAAAGACAGGAATAAGAACTAGATCTAAACAGTGTGTTTAGATCTAGTTCTTATTCCTGTCTTTCACTGACGATAGCAAATAGCTTGAAATCATGATCTGAAAGTGGAATTAAAGTTAGAGATAGTGAGTGCATTCTCTGACGTTTATGTAAACGAAATACGCTTGACGGTGTTTTTGGTAGAACGCCATCTGTTGACATAAATACAAGCGTTAACACGTTTTTAACTTGATTTTGTTTTTCATAAATGTACCTTTGAGGTCTTTCTTGCAATGATATATATTGCAGAGGCTTCTACTATGTGGTGATGCTGAACTGATATCAGACCCATGTAGCTATCTGGCTTGCTATGCTGAGTTCGAAGACATTAACGTGTCTAAAAAATTCACGCTTGCAAGCTGAATAGAAACTGTTTCATAAACGCTCAGAGTTTGTGTTTAGATCTAGTTCTTATTCCTGTCTTTCACTGACGATAGCAAATAGCTTGAAATCATGATCTGAAAGTGGAATTAAAGTTAGAGATAGTGAGTGCATTCTCTGACGTTTATGTAAACGAAATACGCTTGACGGTGTTTTTGGTAGAACGCCATCTGTTGACATATATATATATAAGGAGTAAATTATCCTCCCTCAGGTTATAAATTAATAGCACTCTCTTGGTTAACATATACATTATACTATGTTTAATTTAAAGTTTATATATATATATATATATTAGACCTACCATTAATTATTTCATCAATGCTATCTATGTCAAATACAAAGCCTTTATATAATGACTGGAAAAATATTACCATCTCTTTTCTATGTTTGCAAAGGTCTATTACAAAATACAGACTGATGCAAAAAGTAAAAATTTAAGTTTCTAAATGATCAGCTCCATTTTGCATTTACAAGTAAGATTAAATATTTTCTTTTTTAAACTCGAGCTCTCCTAATACAATATATATATATTGTGCCCTTTTCTACAGGTCGGTAATAGTTCATAACAGTCAATTACTAAAAATTTTAAATTTAGAATATGTTCTTTTAATATGGTAATTGTATTAAGTCAATTATATCTTAAAGTACAATTTGAGGCTAAAGCAAATATGTAGTATATAAAATTATAGCGAATTATTTAAAAAATGGTTATGTAAAGCTTAAAATATTGTTTCACATGGTTGTAAAAGCTGGCCATATTAAATAACACAGCTATAAATATTAAAAGTATATTTAATAAATTCGATTTTAATAGTTTAAAACTGATAATTTAATAAATGCTATGTTTAAATTTATAGTCATATTTAATAAGCAAAAATTAATATCGTACATTTTAAAAATAAACTTTATGATGGTGAGAATTGTATTTAATTCTATATTTTCTAAATTGTTCTTCCAAATTTTATAATTATTTTATATAATATAATAAGTGTATCAATTATATAAATCTAGGCAGAGAAATAGATTGAAAATCGTCTGTCAAAGTTATTAATCATGTGACTTGTATACTATATACTTTCACACACACGCTTGTTTGAATTAATAACAAAGTTTAAAATATTTTAAAAGTTATATTATAGAATTGGATAGAATTATTGCCTATCATAAAAGCAAATAATAATAAATATTAAGTTAACTATCGTATAACATGTTTTAAATAATGTAATAAAGACGAATACAGTTAATAAAAAAAAATTAAATATTTTGTTTAAATAAAAATAGATAAATGGAATAGGTTATTAAAATTATTTTAAAAGTTATTTTAAATGTTTAAATAGTTTTAATAAAATAATAATTTATTTAAAAGTAATATTTTAAATAATATTTTAAGTTCATTACGTCATAATTTCTAATTTTGAAATTCAATTCTACTTGAAATTGAAAATATGTAAATTTGTTCTCAAGTTAAAGTAAGAATCAACCAATCAAATGAGGTATTCTTACAGACTATAAATATGAATTGCATGGGAGTATAAGGGGAGATTAATAATGTATTGAAACCAAAGAAAGGTATATTAGCAGCTCTCAAAGAGATAGTATTTTTTTTTTAATTTTTTATTTTAGTCAATTTTTTTTTTAGTACTTTCTTATAACTTTATCTGCAAAAAAACTAATTGATAATTTTAAAAGTATTTTTTGCAAAAGAGAGTTTTAAAATATAATAATTTAGAAACTTCGTGGAAATGATTTTCTAATTTTTAAAGTACTTACCAGTCGTATTTTATCTAAAAAATTTAACCTAAACTTCGCAATAAAAAATGGATATACTGTGGAATAAAATGGATAGAAATTGTAATACTGTAAAAATGTTTGGAATATTTATTGATACAGCTTTATTAATGCATAACCGAAGAACTGTTTTGGTACATAAAAAACCACAGCTCGGACATTATACGGAGTCTAAAAAAAATGTATTGAAACGTATTATTTATAAGCTTATCCAAGATTTATTTTTTAAATAGTAATAAGACAATTATATTTCATGAATCATTTTATAGAATATTATATTCAAAGGAGTAAAATGTTATATCCTTTCTGAAGGTAACATTTTTAAAAAATATTTTCAAGAATTAAAGAAAGAACCCAGGAGAATATGTTACAGAAGCGTTTTTGATATTAAAATATCCGGTCTTAGAATTATTTAAAATGTATTTAGAAAAGATTTGTTTAAAAGTACTTGAAGTTTTTTTTTATTTTTAAAAGAGATTTATAAAAAATACCAAACGAAAGTTTAAATGTATCAAGAAGGAAACATATATAAAAAAGTGAACACATAGTTGAATAAAAGATGGATCCATGGAAATACAAATAGTACTTAAAAGTTTATCGAATATTTTTAAAGTTAAATTAGATGGATTGATGCATCGGATACGCAGAGAATATTGGTAGAGAAGATTAAGAAGCTTCACGGGATTAATTAATATTATGATTTAATAATTATCATCCTAAATACTAAAACCAAGGATTATTTTCTATAAATTTTACTAAATGGATTAATAATTATTTTTATTTTAAACTTTAACGCGCTTGGAGGAGAACATTTTTTAAAAACTCTAGAGAAAATAATAAACATTTTGGACTTATCAGGAACTATCGTCAAGAAAATATGTAATTATAGTTTTGATTCCTTTTATTTTGTTAACCTAGTTTAAATCTAAATTTTTATATAAGATTAGGAAAAACATAAAAACATTAATTTATTAATATTAAAATTTTATAATATAACAATCTAATAATTTAGCTAAAAATATTTTAATATAAAGTGTATGGGTGTGAATTTTTTTTATATCTGCAATGCTCAAGTGGATAAAGGAAGCCTACTGAACACGATGACTAGATAAAGGTTATTGGTAATAATAATAACTATTGATAATTTATAATGTATATTTTTTTTGTTTTCTTTAGATCATCCATAAATTGGAAGAATGAAGTGTAAAAGTTTTTTACTTATATGTACCACATTTCATACAACATTTTAAAAAACATTATGAGATAGGATTGATTTGAAAATATGCATACGACAATTTTTTTTTATTAGTGATATAATCCAACATAACAAATAATTATGTGATTCTTTTAAAATTTTCATGTTATTGGATATTCAAATATTGTCTAAGTAGATTGTATATGATTAGACATATAGAATAATGAAGTAAGCAGACTTTTCTTGTGGAACAGCTAGATTGTTTAACTATTAATGAATTTTATTTATTGTTTTGTAAATGCAGATAGTTATTTATCGATGTAAGATGTGGAAAATCTTGAGAAATAATGTTGAGATAGTGGCTTGGAAGTACTTAGTGAACAGGAAACCAAGATGATGTTTTAAGAAATAGGATGTTATAAGGAATGGAAATAATATTTAGTCTTTATGTGAATATCAGCATAGTTAACAAAGCCCTATGACTGATACACATTTTATTTGGACAGTGTTTATATTTCTTTAAATATTTGATGTTCTAATAAAGCTGAAGAAATAGCTTTAACATCGTCCCTGTACTAGAGGATATTAGGCAGGTAAATGTCATACCTCTTCGCACTGTGCCATGATTTTGAGATATGTTAAGAGTAATACTCTAGCTTTCTTCCTTAATCCTATGCATCTGTTTTCGCTATCTTTATTTCATGTAACTGCATCGTTCAGTAAGATATGTTTAAGAGAAATGATAAATAATTTAGAACTTAGGTTATGCTATCGTTTTGTATAAGATTGGTTTATTTGCTTAGAAGGAATAGGACGTTATAACTTAAAATTGAAGATCCAAAGTATCCTAAGGAAAGAAAAGAATCATAGAATATATTTTGAATTTTATTTCGGAAATGAAATATAAACTTTTTTAAAATAAAGTATCTAAACAAAGATATTTTCTTTAAAGTGATAATAATTTTAAATGCTTTAGTATTATTTTTTTTAAGAGAAAAATAAGTATTGCATATTTTTAAAATACAATAGTACAAAGTAAATTATGTAAACAATATGCATAGTATATTTTTTGTTTATTGATTAACAGAAATATATTGATGATTACACTTATATCATACTAAAGTAAGGCTTAAAGAAGAATATATTATGATTAGTAAACATTGTGTGATAAATACTAAAATCTAGTACTGAATTTTGGATAATATTTTGTGTAACATCTTTGACTTTGCAAGATGAAATTTTTTTTAATATTTTGAGAAATCCATACTCATTATAAAATTTTGTTTTCTATAGAATGTTTTCTAAGTATGAATTTTTTAAAATAAGATAGTTTAATAATATTAAGGATAAAATGCTGTTGCTAATAAAGTAGATAAATATATTTGTAATAAGTTAACCATAATGAGAAACCAAATAGTAACATTTTTTTTAAAATTTTGTCCTAAATCTAAATAAAGATATAATTGAAATATAAATTATTTTTTTTATAACCCGGTAGATCAAACTGTAAAGTAAAAAAGTTAAGGATATCCACTGTAAATAGTGTAAATAAATTGTTTATTTATTTGTTGTTAGTAATAAACTTTGTTAAATTTTGTTATTTCAAAAATTTTGTGTCCGAGTTATTTATTTCTCCACATCGCTGCATGAAATCACGATATATGCATAATAATCGAAACAAATATATAATTTTGCACAAAAAGATAAATAGAGAATTATTTAAGAATTTTAAATATTTTATTGGTATTCATTTAATTAAATAATTATAATTTTACATTGTTTTATTGGTCATAAATCAGTTATCACAATAGTATACTGAATTATATGCTATCAGTTGCCACACATCCTTTGTTTATCAGATTATCATATGCTACCACGTATTTATTATATTATTACATGAAGGTAAAAGATTATATAAAATTATTTTATTATTTTATTATGGTAATAAAAATATAACGAAAAGAAAAGATATCCAGTAGTAATTAAACAATGAAGAATATTATTATTATTATTTATTATTATTAGTTTAAGTGTAGTAGATTATGACATAAAATCCCTTCTCATATTTTACTACCGTATTTTTAAATTAACTTAGAATAAACTTTATGAACCTGAGATTATTTTATTGAGCTAGATTATTACAAATAGAAGATTAAGACTTAATTATTAGTTTAATCTTAGTGAGTAGAAGTTATTAAAGTCGTAAGAATACTATGAGTTTGTTATTTGAAATAGTAATAAAGGGGGGATAGTGTTCTTATGCCATTGAGGTAGTATCCTGTGGGATATTGGCTCAATGTAATCTATCTTGTCACCTGTATTTTCACTTCAAGTCTCATGAAAATATTAAATATTTATTTAATTTATTTTTATAAACTGAACCTTATTCGTATTTTAAATTTGAGCTAGTGAAATATTTTAATTTTAATGCTGAATATTTTATTTATTAATTATTAACTGAGATAGAACCCGTTTTACTATTTCATATCATATATTATCTGGAAGTGAAGATGCACAAGAGCAAGGTTAGAATATATATATATAAGAATTTAAATACAAATATTCCTGATAGTGGTAAGGAGGTTCATTTTTGTCTAGTGTTTTTATTTTTATTCAGGCTTTGTCTTTGACTCAGATAATAATACTTAACTGTAGTTATATTTTTTCTTTGTATATTTGATTTTCAGTATAGCATTAGTAATTGATTTCATTTATAAATAGTACTGGAAACTTTCAAAATTTAAAAAAGGATTTTAAATCAATCTTATTTTCTTAGCTCATTTTTGTATGTGTATGTTAAAACATTACTCAGAATTTTGTAATTTTTTTTTAATTGGAGTTTTGTAATATTAAAGATTTTTGCAGCAGTATGAAAATAGTTTTTTTTTTTTTCTGGCTCCTGATTAAGGTCTTGTATTTTACAAATATAGAACTGAAATATTAACGATAAATATAATTCATATTTCGACATTTAATTTTCAGTATAGTATTAGCTTCTGGTTTAATTATATATATATATGTAATATTATAATTCAATGCCTGTATTTCTTCAAATCAATATAGTAATCTTATAATTGAATATTTATATATGCAGTAATTAGAGATATATAAAGTATAACTTTAAAATTTTTTATCCACTTAAGAGCGCTCTGGACTATCCTAGTAGTCTTTGTCAACTAACATTTTTAAAGGCTAACCTTCCCACAATTCCATGATTTTAACGTTTGCTGCCTGTCTGTTAATTAAATCTTTAAACCACTAAACATCACATGATCACTATCTCATACTAGCACAATAATTGTTATTAAACAATTCAAAATACAGCAAAAAGCTCAGAGCTTGGATTGAAAATATTAATAGTGTTTTCAATTTTATTCTCATAGTTTTGTAGTAAATGGAGTTAAAAGGTGGGCGCTGGAGGGTTGCATGAGATCCTAAGATCTAGGTGCAGTGCTCTCAGATCCAAGGCTCCTCACTGATGAAGGCCACAAGCCAGAAACTAGTCTGAGGATATTGGATGAGTAGGCACTGGATAGGGATTTTATGCACAAGCCTTCTGGCATCCATTGATTGCTCTTGTTAGCACAAGATGGCACTACTATATGGAGAGTTTTTGCTGTATTTTGAATTGTTTAATAACAATTATTGTGCTAGTATGAGATAGTGATCATGTGATGTTTAGTGGTTTAACACCAATCCTGCCTAATAGGATAGTGGTGGCTATGGTTGTTAAAGAGCCAAAGACACCAAAATATATGGGTACTGAATTGAGTTCAGACCCTTATGACTATATAAGCTATTGAGCTTGGATTGAAAATATTAATAGTTTTGTAGTTAAATGGAGTTAAAAGGTGGGTGCTGGAGGGTTGCATGAGATCCTAAGATCTAGGTGCAGTGCTCTCAGATCCAAGGCTCCTCACTGATGAAGGCCACAAGCCAGAAACTAGTCTAGGGATATTGGATGAGTAGGCACTGGATAGGGATTTTATGCACAAGCCTTCTGGCATCCATTGATTGCTCTTGTTAGCACAAGATGGCACTACTATATGGAGAGTTTTTGCTGTATTTTGAATTGTTTAATTAAATCTTGTTTGTATTTGTATATTAGCATAGCTTCCTTTATTTTCTTGTTGTTATTTTTTTCAATTTGCAATATTTTTATGGTATTATAATTGAAGTTGAAACCATAAATACATGACTTATTATGGTCGTAAATATACAAATGCAAACAAGACTTAATTAAACATGCATCAAACATTAAGATCACAGAATTGTGGGCAGGTTAGACTTTAAAAGTGTTAGTTGGCCAAGCCTATGAGGATAGTCGAAAGTCTTCTAAGTGGATAAAAAATTTAAAGTTATACTTTAAAAAATTTAAAGTTATACTTTGTATATATCTAATTACTGTATTTATAAATATTCAATTATAAGATTATATATATATATAATAAAAAATAATATATTAGTAATAATATACAAAAAGTATTATAATATATTATCATTACATTCATTATTATTTTATATTAATACTTATTACATAACAGTAATTTTATTTTATTTACTTACATAAAGAATAAAACGTTGTTTTTTTTTTGTTTTACTATTCTTATATCTTATATGTTTCAGAGTTAGAGGTGATAAAAACTTCAATACATTTTTCTAAAATTTAATTAATTTAAAATTAGTAGCTTGAAACATATTTTATAGTTTAATTTTGTAAGCATAGGGCATAACTATGGTGTGAATTTAATTTGTCATGATATTTATTAAGCATTTGACTCTACACTGTTAGCTAGGTATTATGAACTACTTATTTAAATTGAAGGTCTATTCCTTGTATGAAGAATGTCTAATACAAGTCTTCTACATAGAAGGTTAATTGGAGTATGCCATTTTCCATTGCTATTGTCTAATGTGATTTAATCACCTCAATGGGATTATTTAATCAGTCATATAAAACTTTTTTTCCTAACATATGTTTAGCTATGTAATATATATTGTTGTTTTTCTGAAGGTTTGTGATGATGGTATTTTAATTGTATTTATATGTTAGACTATTTCCATCACTTAATATGAGTATTGAATGTCTTTAGAAAAAAAAAAATATTTCAAATACATTCAACTGTTAGTAATAGCACAATTTTTCAAGAGGTATTATTCTTCCCTCTTCTTCGGGTGTTGCTGGCCTGGCCAGTGACAATACTAGCATGGAAATCTAACCTGGACCCTCACATTCTTGAGTATTGAATTTTAAGGTAATGCTCTAACCAAACTGATCCATCCTACCAAAGGCAACAGTCAATAAAAATTTCATATACTTATCTATGAGGTAGTTCCTGATTTCATTTTTTTTATAAGAGCTAAGTTGATTAATGGTTTCCATACATTAGGTATAGTGACACTATTTGACTTATGGGATTATATGCCATTGTCATGTGAGCAGCTTTTTAAAATTTTCTTCTTTATATCTTTTCTTCTTTATCCAAGGTAGCAGATCTTTAAAACAAGCAAAACTCTCTATATGTATTGCCACTCAGTGCAAGCTAGAGTAATCAATGGATGCCAGAAGGCTTGTACATAATATCCCCATCTAGTGCCTACTCATCTAATATCCCCAGACTAGTTTCTGGCTTGTGGCCTTCATCAGTGGTGTCTATAGTTATTAAAGAACCAAAGACACCAAAATGTATGGGTACTGAACTGAGTTCAGACCTATATGACTATATAAGCTAATGAGTTTGAATTTAAAATATTATAGTGTTTTCAATTTAAGACTCATAGTTTTGTAGTTAAGTAGGTGGTTGCTGGAGAGTTGCATTAGATCCTAAGATCTAGGTGCAGTGCTCTCAGATCCAAGGCTCCTCACTGATGAAGGTTACAAGCCAGAAACTAGTTTGGAGATATTAAATGAGTAGGCACTAGATGGGGATTTTATGCACAAACCTTCTGGCATCTATTGATTACTCTGGCTTGTACTGCATGGCAATACATATAGAGAGTTTTACCTGTTTTAATAACAGTTATGAGCAAATATAAGAAAAGGTGATCATGTGATGTTTATTGATTTAGTAATAGTTCATGTATGTATCAATGAACATACAAAAGTATTGTATAAAGAAGAAAAGGTACAAAGAATAAAATTTAAAAAAACTATTCACATGACAATGGCAAACAATCCCATAAGTCAACCTAGGGTGACTACACATAGTGTATGGAAACCACTAACCAATATTGCTCTCAGGAAAAAGTGGAGAAATCAGGAGGATCCTCATAGATAAATATATGAAATTTCTACTGACTGTTGACTTTGGCAAAATGGCTCAGTTGGTTATAGCATTAGCTTAAAACTCAATGTTCAAGAATATAAGGGTCCAGGTTTGATTCCCATGCCAGTACTATTATTGCTCAGGCCAGCAACACCTAAAAGAGAAGGGAGAATAACAGTTGAATGTATTTGGAATATTTAAATAAAGTTAAATGTTTTAAAGACATTCAATACTCATATTAGATGATGAAAATAGTTCAATATATAAATACAATACATATTGTTGTCTGTTAATCATATTTTACAATAATACCTAGTAGATTCTAAGAAGGTTCTTGTAAGATGTCTTTTATTACATAAAAAAAAAAAAATTTTGTAATTACAAAATTGTTTCATATAAAGAAAGCAAATGGCTTTTGTAAATAATTATTATTTGTAAAATCTGCAAGTAAAAATATTTTTATAAAAAATTAAATATTACAGAAAAAAAAATCATATAAAATAGCTAATATAAATATATATTAATCATACGTAAAAAATCCTTTTCTGCACATGACTTACTGCCCTTTTCAAATGTTCATAATCTATTATTATATTAATCAATTTTTACACATACAGTGTTCCATAATAAAAGGAAAACAACAACAATTATCAAACATCAGTAAAATAGAACAAGACTTTCATATAGAAAACCAATATAATTTCAAAAAATTTACCATTTAATATAACAATATACAAAACAATTAATACATATATTATACAACTTTCTATATACTGTCTTACACAATTTTCTATTCATTTCCAATTGACCAATTGCTAATTAAATTTATGAATAAAGCAAAGCAAAACTCTATATAGTAGTGCCACCTGTGCTAAACAGAGTAATCAATGGATGCCAGAAGGTTTATGCATAAAATCCCTATCTAATGCCTACTCATCTAAAATCCCCAGACTAGTTTCTGGCATCCATTGATTACTCTGTTTAGCACAGGTGGCACTACTATATGGAGTTTTGCTTTTGCTTTGTTTATAAACAATTATGTGCTAATATTGGAGATGTGATCATGTGATGCTTGATGGTTTAAATTTATGAATGTTTTGTAAACATTCATACAATTATTTAAGTTATATTTAATGTAATATGTTTAATATATTTATTTTTTCTTTGGGTTTTTAATATAATTTAAAGTTTTAATATTTTTGTAACATCTATTTTCTGTTCATATGTTAAGTAATGAATGTATAAAACAGATCTATCATCTCAGCTATTAATTGCATTGCCTATGTTTTTTGGTTTTTACTCCTGTTTTCCTCTATGATCATAGTAAATCATATTGCAAAATTCACAGTTGATTTTATATAATATTCCTTTTTTTATATTTTTTATCATCTCTTAAAATTAAATATAATTTCACATACTATTTTTGAATTGCTGTTGGAATTTTTTTTTTGTTGTATATTGATTATACTTTGTAACTATATAATTTTTTGATTTATTCTCCAATCAATTTAATAATGATTTGTTTTCATTGAATTTTATTTTTCACTTGAGTATTGTCTAAAACTTTCATGGATCAATGTGATGGATTAAAAAGAACATGATTGATATGTAATATTTTCATTTGCATTATTGTACCCAGTAATTTTGTGTTGTTTTTTTGTCTAGTTTTTCCATCATAATTTATTACTTCAATATATAATGTTAGAAAAATTTTACTTTAAACTATTTACAGTTGTTTATAAAAAAATAATATATTTTTTTCTTGAATAATCACCAAAAATTATCAAATAAATCTGGTATAGAAACAAAATAATTGTAAAATGCTTTAAATATTTAAGAATATTTTGTAAATATTCTTTACTCTTATACAAATTGAATCTGTAACTTTATTTAATGATTCAGCATGAAATCTCTGAGTTATTGGCTGAATAATAATAAACATATAACAAAATTTGGTAAAACATTAAATAAGTGTGTTTATACTTATCTGATTAAGTTTCTTTATACCCACTTATTTAGTACAATCATATTACATGATTACCATTTCTTATGCTTGCTTATAACTGTTGTTAAAACAGGCAAACCTCACTATACACATTGCCACACACAGCAAGCTAGAATAATCAATGGATTCCAGAAGGCTAGTGCATAAAATCCCCCCCATCTAGTGCCTACTTATCCAATATCCCCAGACTATTAGCTTGCTGTGTGTGGCAATACGCATAGTGAGTTTTGCCTGTTTTAACAACAGTTATAAGCAGGCATAAGAAATGGTGATCATGTGATGTTTATTGGCTTAAAACTAATCCTGCCTAATAGGATAATGGTGGATATGGTTATTAAAGAAGAAAATACACCAAAATGTATAGGTACTGAACTGAGTTCAGACCTATATGACTATATAAGCTAATGAGCTTGGATCAAAAATATTAAGGTTTTTTTCAGTTTAAGACTCATAGTTTTGTAGTTAAGTAGAGATAAAAGGTGGCTGCTGGAGGGTTGCATTAGATCATAAGATCTAGGTTCAGTGCTCTCATATCCAAAGGCTCCCATTGATTACACTAGCTTGCTGTGCATGGCAATACGTATAGTGAGTTTTGCCCGTTTTTACAATCATATTCATAAATATTTTATCTAAAGCACATTGAAATGCTTAAATTCTAGAATATTAAAATTAAATAGCATTTGGTCATTGATGTTTATCATCTGCTTACTTTTCTTTTTTTTTTTTAAAAGTGTCATAGCATCGGCCGGGACGCGAACCCGCAACCCGGGCAACTGCCTGCTAGTGCAAAGCAGTCGCGCTGACCTCTCGACCACCAATGCAAGACTACTTTTCATTTTAGTAGATAATATTTGAAAAAGATTTACATATACATTACCATTTAAATGAACTTTAGTGTTTGATTTAAAGTGCATGCTTTTATAAGATACATTCACAATTTATGTATAAACTTAGTTTAATAATCTTATTCTAAAAATTATATAATTGAATTATAAAAATAAAATTTATTAAAAACAAAAACGTAAACACATCTTTAGATACAAAGCAAAACAATAATTTTATAAAGGTTTTATTTATTCTAAACAAAATAATCACCTAAGAGCAGCAATGTTTTAGCTTTAGTTAAATTACAAATACTAAATAATCAATCAAAAGAAAATCTGCTTAACTTTTCTAAAATAAAACGAAACCAATTTGATCTTGACGAAAAGAAAAGTTAGAAACAAAGTAAATCCTCCGTTAGATCCAATATAGATTACTACAAATAAGTCCAAATTAACTTTTTATCTTGAGTATTCTATAGTTTGTTGGGATAAAACAATTTAAATATTGAATTATATATATATGTAGTGCAAACATCATCGAAATATCGGAGTATATGAACAAATATTTTTTATATCTGTTATAATATAAAATTACGTAATGAAGTTCTATTAAAAATTATTTCGTCATGTTATAGATAGTTCAAAATTAAGTAAAACTATATTTAGAAATTGGTGAACAACATTTTAAAATATTTTTGGTAATTAGCACACAGTCTTCAATTTTGATTTTGTTTTTTAATGAACATAACTAGATTGCTATATTAGTGATATTTTTTATTCATTTCAATAAAAAAAACATTTTTCTTTAAGTCTGACCATTACAAAATATATATATTAGAACATTTTGACTTTCAACAGTTTTTTAAAAATTTTTGGAATAAGTTGCTTTACAGATGCAAAATAATATATACTTTTAGATTTAAAAAAATATCAGGCAAGCTAAAGTTTAGATCTTCCCTCCCGTATTCATGTCTAACATTAAAAAATATTAAATAAAAAAGATGTCATTATTAATTAAATTCAATATTGACTCATATGAAATACTATTGAAATTATTATTTGCAATTTGAATTAGCAGTTTTATTTTAAAAATTTAAGTATGTATTTTATAAACTACATATAATAATTAAATATATACTATAACGGGCGGGGTATATTTAGAGTCTTACTGTATCTGCCGTACAAGGCCACCACCAGGCCATTTGAACCTTGAAAATTTATATAGTAGGCAGATACTTACAGTAAGATCCAGAATTTAAATAAATACAACCGAAATGCCCCAGTCACTAGCTCATGGAGCAGCAAAGCTAATATATATTTTATTTTAAAGAAAGAAAGATAATAAAATAAGAATAAGCCACTACTGGATTAACAATACACAGAAACATTTATTTTGCACATATATAAAATTCAGAATTATTTATTTTAGTATACTTTAGAATTTGATTTAATTTATATTTTAACTTTTTATTCTAGAAGTTTGCACAGATGGATTAATTAATATTTTATTAGAGTGTCGAGTATGGATAGACTACATAGATTGCACTCAAAAAAGAAAATATTCTATATCCCTTATTTAATCCTAGGCCAAAAGTTTGCAGTCAAACTAACACCAATCTATCTGATATATCAATGTATTTAATGCAGCATGAATATGACAGCACAATGCCGTACTGTCAGAAATGTGCATCTGAACAGTGTGGTTATTTAGAAGAATTGTCCCTCATCCAGTACAGGAATACTTCGTATGTCTGGTGAGAAGAACAATAAAAAAAAACCATAGGAAAAGATTGCAGTTCTTTTTGCTGACTTACTATCCCATTCCATAGGCTAAAAGTGTGATCCAAGAAGCAGGGAATACCATCTGCCTCCGATGGTCAATAAAGAATGGGACTATTTTGCCCAAGGACAGTATATAATGTGATCCTGCATGTAGCAGATCTTCATACTACATTTACTAATTATACCAATACCTCCAACCTATTAACCCAATTTAATTGCGAAACAAATAACCTGTGATTAACCCTCTCTTAAACTAACATAACTTTATGAATCTATGCAGCTATCCCCACCCAACTTAAATTTAACATGATTTAAAAGTTTTACCTTAAAAAAATCATAATAAACCTCAAAAGACAAAAAAAAAAAAATTAATAGAAATGATTTAAAAATACATATAATAAAAATGATTATTAATAAATGATTTAGTTTGGTCAGATAGAAATTCATATTTATATTTAAATACTGGGAAAAGTTTTATATTTAAAGTTCTTACTGTTTAAAGGTCCATATTTTATATTTGCTTGTGATTTGGATTCTCTGTTGTTTCTAATTCCCACATTGTCCTTGGGAGACCGGTGTGCTGTTAGTCGTTCTGCTGGTATTCATCCAGAGGTTCTTTGCTCTAACTGGTATAGTTCTTTGTAGGACCCTGGGCTCTGCAATATAGAAAAATGACACATCATTTCTTTCTTTTGGAAAAACTTAAGGGATTGAAAGTGCGTCTTTTCAATCCCTTCTCCTTCAGCTCTCTAGGAACTCAAAAACAATTGACTTTTATTTCAAATATTTTTTTGTATCAGATCTCCGGATTAACTGAACATGATGTCATGATGATGATTCTTTCACTATGGTCCATTTCCTGAGGGATTTTATTGGTTATTCTGTTCTTATTGTTTTTATCTCCTATCTGACCTTTAATTATAAATTTTGAAATGCTCAAAGGCTAGTTTACTTAGACATTTTTAAAGATATATTTTTATCTTTAAATCTTTAAGTTTTTACTTCTAAAATTTAGTTTTAAAATACATTTTTCTTTTTTTTTTAGAGTTCTAATAGATTTTCATCTGTGTGATTTTATATATATATATATACGAGTTTAGATGACTTTTAATTTTCAATTTTTAATTTTTAAAACAAATTTTTATTTGCGAACTTTTTATTTTTAATTTCTAATTTTATTTATTAGAATAATGTAACAGCATGTCTGCCCGTTACAATATATATATATACGTTGTACCCTCACCATCGATCACTCAAGTCAATAAACAAAAATAAAATAATGCTCTGGCTAAAACTTTCAATCTTAATATAATAGAATCGAGTATTACTAATATCTTATATTAATTTTGAACACTAGATTAGCTCAAATTAATAATAAAGAATATATGGTTCATTTTAAGTAAATAAATAATAAAATAATATAATAATAGTCATGAGACATTTGGTGAAAGGTAAAGTAGTAGGATTATATTGAGCAAATATCCCAAAAGATACAATCTCAATGGCATAAGAACACTATTCGCTCTTTTATTTAGAATAATAATATAAATCCATAGCATTCCTAAGACTTTAAAATATTATAAATAATCAAATATAATATTACTAAATAAATTCTAAAAATTCTATTGTTTAAACTATAAATAATCTCGGGTTTTTTAAATATAATCATTCACTTAATTTATAATATCCTGTAGTCAATTATGATGAGGGATTTTGCATCATTCCTAACTACATCTCAATAATAATAATAATAATAATAATAATAATAATAATAATAATAATAATAATAATAATAATAATAATAATAATAATAATAATAATAATAATAATAATAATAATAATAATAATAATAATAATAATAATAATAATAATAATAATAATAATAATAATAATAATAATAATAATAATAATAATAATAATAATAATAATAATAATAAAAAAAAAAATAATTTCACAAAATAAAAATAAATCTTTTTGAAACTATAATTATTGAAAAGCATAAACTAGTTCAAGAATATCATAAAAAAAAACCCTTACGTTACCAAAAATTTCTTTGTTTTAAAAAAAAAAAAAAAAATGGAGACCACAGCTATGCATGATCGAGCATTTGGCGTCAATATGGCCGCTGAAGTGCGTAAAAATTTAAACACCGTCAAATCGTATGCCACGGTCGCAAAAACTAACATGCAAGCAACAAGTTCAAAGAATTTCGCGACTACAATAAATAATAAAATAGTTCCGAGATTTAGAAAAACAAATCCGAACGATATAAAACAGTTAGATTTAAAGATACAGGTAAACCAAGACCCTCCCCTTGCACACTGGACCGATAATATGCTAGAAAGAATTAATGAACACTTTAACAACACGATTCCACGGGGACTCTATACATCGTTCAAAAGATTTTTTTCACCAAACTCAATAGTAATATCTGCCACGAGTTCAAAGAATTTCGCGACTACAATAAATAATAAAATAGTTCCGAGATTTAGAAAAACAAATCCGAACGATATAAAACAGTTAGATTTAAAGATACAGGTAAACCAAGACCCTCCCCTTGCACACTGGACCGATAATATGCTAGAAAGAATTAATGAACACTTTAACAACACGATTCCACGGGGACTCTATACATCGTTCAAAAGATTTTTTTCACCAAACTCAATAGTAATATCTGCCACAGACGCAAATATATCGCTGTATCGGTTTCCACGCATGTTATTATATCAAGCAATAACTGAAAACGAACTGTGGGAAACGATCGTAAGAATCGCAGATCACCCAAATCCCAGATACCTCGCAATTGAATTTCTTGACAGTAGTCAAAAGAACCGATTTCTAAACCAAATTAAAACATTAGACAATTACGCGATTGTTATAGTCGATCAAGATCGACAGAATCAAATTACAGGAATAATAAAAAATACATATTTTGGATACACGAAACAAGACTTTCAAAAAATGATGGATCCATTTGGCAAAGTTATAGCATTTCAACCAATATACCTCAAAGACACACCAATACCAATATACAGCAATAGCTATGATTTTAAGTTAAAATTACACAAAGACATTGACCCAGAATCTATACCAACACAAATTGCAGACCAGGAAGCTATGCTGAGCCTATATATAAGAGGTTTAAAACCACAATGCTATGCCTGTGGCAAGCGTGGTCACCTAGCCACACAGTGCATGGATAGCCAACTCATACAGGACCAGACACCAAATAATCAGCACATCCAATCCCAACATGAAGAGAGCAACAGTACACAAGATAACACCAGTAACTCAAACAGTCAATATGAAAACAATTACAGTACAAATGAAGCTACTAAAAACAAACATGCAGAAGAAAACACAAATATACTTGAAACTACAACAGATAGCTCGAATAAATTAAATGAAAGCACTGATCAAATGGAACAAAATCAAGCACAAAACATACCTGAAGTATCACAAACACCAGGAATATCAATCAGTAACACGGCAGACTCAAATCCAGACATATCAAATGATACATACAACTCCCCAAAAACAAGCATGCCGCATATAATTATAAACAAAACATCTACAGATATTCTAGACTCACTAACCCCATGCCTCCCTCCCATAGAAACAACACCAACAGAAGTCCAAAAATCTGGTCGGCCAAGGAGAAATAAATCAAAAAGAGCCAAAACAGATGAAAACAATACTCTAACAGAAATGATTGAACACTTGGCAGAAAACTTAATACCTATGGAGCTGGATGGTAATCAAAACACTAATAACTGCTCACAAAACACTAGAGAATATGCAAAAGCTTCACGCAAACTTCAACACACTGTGAAACCAACTCGCAGCCAATCACGATAATGAAGCTAAAAATAACAGCATTTAATATCAGAGGGCTCAACTCAGTCTACAAAATACATCAGCTACAACAATGGATAAAGATTACACAACCTCATATACTAGGACTTCTAGAAACTAAAATATATAGTGGCTCACAAATTGACCCCACAGTACATCTAAGCAGAGAAGGCTACTGTGCATGCTCTAGAGACACATCATCTCCCTCAGGGGGTACTGGACTGCTCATAACACAAAGTTGTCCATTTGACTCATTCAAAATCATATATATAGATGCAAATTTACTAATAGTAACTTTTAGTCATCAAATCATCACACTAAACATTATATTTGTGTATATTCCACCGAGCCCTACAATTGTCTCAAATATTATATTAAACATAAACTCCTTACTTGGCTCTAATTCACATCCAACCATACTTATTGGGGATTTCAACATGAAATATCAAGAGTTCATTTTAAAGTGGCTGCATCAAATATCAATTCCACTTATGAGTGCAGAAGGTTTTCTGTCAAATGAAGCAGTTACCTTTCACAATGGACGTCATACATCAAGAATTGATCTGTGCTTTTATTCACCTATGTTACACCATCAAATCAGCCTAAACATCAACCCATCTCCCTTCTCTGATCACTCTGCACAAACCATACTAATTAATCTGACAGGAATTCAAACAACTGCACTTACACATGGTAAAACAATCAGAATTCTACTTCCAACTTCTACCCCAGAATTTATTTTTTCAGAAACATATATAATGCTTCACAAGATCAAAAATATGCAACTTGACCCCATTCAAAGATACTTAGCATTCATAAACATTTTATCATTTAATATAGATCACATTACACGCAAATCCCCCCACCCTCCCTCAAGACTGCTAGCACTGGCTGATGAAATACATAAACGGATTACAATGATAAACCCAACACACACCAGTCAACAACATATACGCAGACTTACACAAACATATAATAGCATCTGTAACCACCTGAAAAACTACCTAGCAATAAAAAAGAGTAAAGTCTGCCTCGGCCAACAACACACATGGACAAGAAAATACATTCGCTGGGCCTTGGGCTACCCATCCACTGTCAGAGTGCCAATGGCACTCACAGAGCAGGGGCACACATACGCAGGAAATAATATGTTAAAACCGATATATCAGCATTTCAAACAAAAGCTGCAAGCATACCACCCAGTCAAATATAATCCTAATGTCTTTGGAAAACCAGAAACAAATACCCCACATAACATCACAGAATTTGCTACTAAACTGGCAACAGTACCTAATGCATGTCACCCAGGAGCACATGGAATCCCCAAATTTGTCCTTGCACATCTCAGTCAGTTCACTAGCCAATATTTATGTGACCTTGCAAATCATCTATCACAGAAGTTGCATGACATTCAAGGCTTATATCCAATAGCAATAGTCCCCTTCAACAAGAAAAAAGTCCACGTATCAACACTATCTAACCTAAGACCAATCTCAATGGGGCCACTTACAATTAAAATAATTGAAAAAGTACTCAAAGACAGCCTAGAGCCACATATTCTACCACTAATTTCACACAGCCAGTTTGCAAGGAAGCAATCATCAACTGCACAGGCTGCAATGATATTCAAAACCGTTATAAACTCAGTACGGGACAGGAAGAAGTATGCACCAATTGCAGTTCAACTTGATATAGAAGCGGCTTTTGATTCGGTTGACATCAATACATTAATCAATATGCTAGCTGACACCACAATTCCACAAACTCATCTGTACCTGCTCACAAACCTACTACTTAGCAGAGAAATTCATATCACACTCAATGGCAAAAATTCCCCATCATTCATTCCCACACAATCCATATCCCAAGGCTCACCACTAAGCTCACTGCTATTTACTTTTTACATCAACCCACTTATACTCAAAATTCAACAGAGTATCAAAGGCATACAGATACCAGGCACATCACAACATATAGCCTGCATTGCATATATGGATGGCATCACAGTCTTCCTACCATCAAGAAAACAGATACCAATACTACAGAAAATACTGCAAGACTTTCAAGCAACACACCATCTAAAATTTAATCAAAACAAGACTGCTGCTTGGTCTCTATACACCAGTAAGCCATGCACGCAAATTTTCCAAGGCAAACCGTCTCCTTTCCTCGGCTTTCCTTTCTACATGGGAACAAACACAATGAGGCAAAAAATCCAGAACAAGTTAAAAGATGAAGCAGAACAGATCACTGCTTCACTATCAAAAGCATACCTCTCAATATATGCAAAAGTACAATTGTTCAATCAGCTGGTAATCACCAAGATTATCTATTATTCTCCCATAATTCAATTCTCAAAAGCCTTTACATCAAAAATCTCTTCATATTGCAATAAACTTCTATGGAATAGAAAGACAGTGTCAATATCTGCAAAACATCTTAGTCGACCAGCAATACACAATGGTTTGGGGCTACATAACATAGATATTTTTCGAATACAAAAGACTGCAAACCTGATAATAGCCAGCCTCAGACATTTCCCAGAACTCCAGTATCTAATACAAATAATACCCACAGACAAACCTCCACCTTCACATTGCTATCTATCATCAGTTATAAACCAATTCAGAATCACACATACTCAAATATCACTGCAAACAACTACAAAATATTCATATTGGCAGATATATGCAATGATCTACCCGGGATATACATCAGATATTTCAACACAGATGCTCGGAATAAACAACCGGCAGCTGCTTAAAAAATTTAAAAAATGGTCCATGGAGCCCAAATTCTTTGATTTCCTCCTGAAACTAAATCTATATGCTTTGCCAACATCATATTTCTTAAGATACAGACGATTATATACAAAAATAGACCCCTTCTGCACGCTATGCCACCAAGCAGAAGAAACTCAACAACAGA